>CM073133.1:14897397-15537397 GCA_037039145.1 Fundulus diaphanus
GCTAAATTAGGTTGTTCTTCATTGTGTCTCCTATTCTCAATTTGGTTTCAGCATACCTGCCTACGGCACATCCGTTGCTCCATCTGGGCCTGCATGGATGAGGATATAATGGTGGTTAGTTGGAGTTCGCCTAACTTTTTCACCTTTATAATTTGAATTTATGGCACATGATAGGGGCTGGATGATGGATCCGAGCAGAGTTTGTGTTTTTCATGTAAGGGTGTCAGATTATCAGACTGTTGCCTCCAGTTCACAGCTGCAGAAAAAAGAAAAAAAAAAAAAAACCCGGAATACTTTCAGAGAGGGATTTCTCATTGCTTTAATTATTCAGCTGCGGGTTCGCAGACATCTGTATTTTTCAGGGCCTAATATATTTCAGCCCTCAGTCCTCCTTAGCATCAGAGTAATGGGTCATCTGATCCTAGTGAGATGTTAAGTGTTTTATGGGGAGGAAATCACTTGTAGTGTTCTGTAATGCTCCAAGTGATATTTCAGTGGATTCTCTACGCCGCCGAGAATAAAATTTACATTTTACCATGCAGTGATGAATTCAGTTTGAATAAACTGTGTGAATATATTGCTGTAAGTAGTATCAAATGGATGTTACCTACTCAGAGGTTTTTCAGGAATATTGCTTTGAGGTTTTTTTTTCTGAGTGCACAAAAGATTATAAGTTACATTAATGCTTCCTTGGCTAAGTGTTCAGTCACCTATATACTATATTTACCGTGATATTACAGTTTTGTATTATTCTTTCCGTGGCGTGTGTGGGAGTGTGCTCAGCGCCACTGCCTGCGTTTTTAAAATCGTCGTGGTTCAAGGGTCAGTCTTAAGGCTTTCAGGAGATCGCCAGATATATGACGTTTTAATTTAATCCTTATTTATTTCAGGAAAAATCACATAACAACAAGGTGGGAGTCTGTAGGGTGTCGTTTCAAAAGTATTTATGAATGTAGAATGTTTTCAGTGATTTTTATATTCAGTAACACTAAAACTACAAATTTGAATGTATTTTACTGGTATTCTATGAGACAAACAAACACGCAGATTATTTGCATATCATACATTCATCAATGTTTTTTTTAACAAGCCCCTGGATGAACAACTGGATTTACACTGCAAAATGGAACTAAAAATACACAAAATCTTCTTGAAATTTGTATATTTTTCCTTGATTGAGCAGCTAAATAAGACTATTTGCCAGTGGAATCACTATTTTTACCCCTAAAATACAATAATTAGATATCCTGCACTTGAAATAAGATGGAGATGAATTGTTCTTATTTTAAGTGCAAAAATCTTATTCCATTGGCAAATAGTCTTATTTGCATATTCAAATCAGGGAAAAATACACTAATTTCAAGAAAATGTATTTACTTTTAGTTCCCTTTACCTTTAGTTTGCAGTGTATACTTTAGATTAGACAGAGACAAACTTTATTTACAATTGAATTGACGTATGAGAGGAATTGCGCTGGATTTTCTTTAGGAGTATCAAAGTAACAGCACAGCTCTGTTTTCGGTTTATTATTTCTGAACATTTTGTAGACCGTGTCTTATTTTTCTTCCACTTTTTGAATATCACATATAATACCGATAAAATCAGCTGACGTTTGTTGTAAAACGTAAAAGCAGCGTACTGTAAGCAGTTTGCACCGCACTGCCGAGAAACCTGGTGGAAGCTGCATGTTCGAGCCACTTGTACAGTATGTAATCTAGAGCAATGCCTTTATACTTGGCGTTGAGGGTTACCAGATGGTCACAGGGCCGCGCCAGTTCTCTGACGCAGGAGGTCGCGACAGTTAGGACCGCAAGGAGTGACCCCAATTAGCCGTTCAGCCCGGGGGGGGGGGGGCGCCCTAACAATGTGCCAAGGCGCCCCCATCAGTCGCCACGAAAACAGATAAAACCGCCAACCTTCAGTTTCCATTGTTTCACTGTCCGCGTCTGCGCTGCCACTGTTGGAAACAACATGTCCCCCCCCCCCACACCCCCACCCTTTCTCATCTTCTCCATCGTTGCCTCCTCTAGCCCAACTGTTCCATTGATCTCCATTGTCTTGATTGGGAGTGACAAACCGTGGGGGGCCGCCTGAAAGGTTGCGTTCGTTAAGTTGCTATGAGGCGTTGTACCAAAAATTCCTCAAGATGTTGATGGAGAAGCTGGGCTGTTATGGCCCCACACAAAGGAAGGACACGTTTTTCCCAAAGTAGTCCCTCAAGAGGAAAAAACATGTCTGGGGAGGAGAGTTTCCGTGTACTCATTCCCACATTTTCAATGTATCAGGGGGGTGGGTGTGGGGGGGGGGCACAGAGCACAGTAGGCTGCGCGCTCTGCAAACTTCAGTCCGCATTAACATTTCTGCTTCTCCCAGCCCCGCTCTGTCATACTGAAGCAATTTCTGCGCCGACGCACAAGCGTGCACGCGCTCCCATCCGCCCAACGCCACGCCGGCTCCCGTCGAGAAACCCTTCTTCGGTCTTTCATGTCTTGCTACCGAGCAGTCAACAACGAGAGGAGTGAAACGAGAAGAAAGCGAGGAGAAGGTCTGCCTGAGACAAAAGAAAAAAGGAGCATCCAGAGGAACATCCAGTCTCGTGTAGCTTGGCAGCAATTACATGTCGAGCAGAGAGAAACATTTGTGTGTGTGTGTGTGTGTGTGTGTGTGTGTGAATTTGAGTGGAAACAGTCTGACAGGAGAGATGACATGAAACCAAAAGAAACAGGCTTCAAAAGGCATCTGCAAGTTTTCATGATTTGTAGCAAGTTTGTATCAGAGCAGGTTTCAGATGATGTTCTAATTGTGCAAAGGAAAAAACGGAAAGCCTCAGACTAAAGAACTTCAGTCAGCTGTTTTGATCCAGTCTGAACTAATGGTGGTCTAGGAGAGAGCCGATTGAAACAATCCAAGCTTCTCTTGTAAATATACGGTAGTCAAAGACTCCTTTTATCTGTCCAGCATCTGGTCCCTCCTTGAAACAATTTATCCATCTTTCGAATTTGCAAAGGGAGGCCAAGCAGGCTATTTCTGTCTTTATTCGAAGCACACAGGCTGCGTAAAGTTAATGCTTTGAGTCTACAGTAAGTGTAAAAGGATTTCCATGGCACGCTTGCCTGATCAGATTTGCTGTAATCCAGAGTTGTGTTTTAGGACAGCATCTTAAAGGCGGCCAAGACGACTTTATTTTTAGCCAAACAATGTTCTGCTTTTTGGGTTCTCTTCTTGTTTGGTGAAATAATCCTTAAATATATTAGATTTTTGCTCTAAAAACTCCTTTTTTCACAATAACAGTGTGGTGTATTCACAATAAAGCCTCTCTAAGAGATACACAATTAGGCTTACCCTTAAGATATGCCTCTAAAAACATCCTTTGCAAGCATCCATGACACTTTCCTGCCAAAATAAAGTAAATTTATTCCTTAAACTCATCTTGGATATTGGACAGGCCATGTGTTGCGCCTCGCTAGTTATTCCTTTTGGCAAAAGTTGAGCCATTAACCCTCGTAACCCCATCGCTTCTGGTTTTAAAAGCCCGTCCTGATTGATAGCCTGGGGTTCTGTCCTGATGACATTTGAGGCCGTGCTCCATGTTTTTCCACGAGGAATCTTCTGTCTGTTCACGTTTGTCGGCGGCGGCTGGACGGCGACAGAGACAGAGGCCGGGGTTAAGGTGCACGCCCGTGCCAACCTACCTGTGGACGGCGAGGGCAAATCCATTTCCTGGGTCAAGCTTCGGGTCATTCCCGTTTCCCCGGAAACCCTGCTCTGGTGGGGTTGCTTGGCAACTAGCCTTCTTTGTTCCAAATGTTTTAATTTGAGGCATATCTTACCTCGTAACCCCCGGCTTACTGGCTCATCCCCGCGTCTCCAGTTGTCTCACTCCATCTCTCCCCTTTAACGCTCACCTCCTTTGTGTTCCTCAGCCTGAGGTGGCTCACCCTTCCCTAATCTCGGCCGTACCCCGGCCATCGAGAGCCCAATCCTTCTTATGGAGGGCCTATAAATTCTCGCTGCTATCAGAGGGTTTTGGTGTCTGTGTGAAAGTGCAGGGTGAGCCATACTGTAAGCAGTCTGCCTGCTCTTGTGTTCATGTGCCTGTGCATTGCAGTCGTTTCTGTAATGATATTTTTTTTTATCGTGCCTTTCCTGGTCTATGCAATACTCTGAATTTATATATGTTTTTAAGGATAATATGACTAGATGCAGTGCAAATAGAAACATTTTTGATTTTTACGTTATCTTATGTTACAATACTGATTGCATGGGATGCATTTTTTTTGGTCAAAAGCCTGAATGGATTAACCTGCAGGTATCAGCTTGTAAAGTGATTTCCAGAGTCACACTCATTAGCAGCGTACAGGAACATCTGGAGAGTCTACTTCACTACATCATTACGCTCAGGATGAGGGATTGCTGCAAAGTCGGCGGCTCAATGCAGTCGTCTAAGCTCTCCTAGATAACTTTTTACCGAATGGCGTTACATGACAACTGAACTGGGCTGTATTGTCTGATGTTTGGTGCTTTAGACCGGTCAGTAAGTGTAATGCACTTGGACTATAAACTGACTACGGCTTCCTTATGTTACAGACGATTAACATTTAGCAGCATCAGAGAATGGTTCTTTAAGGAGCCTGGCGTGTAAATGTAAACAAGGACACAAATATAAGATTTAAATTGAAAATATATTAAAGATTCTCTCTTTTCTCTCCTCTTTCTCCCTTCTGGCATTTTGTTTCATCTGTTTCTCTCGTTTTGTCTTCGTCTATCCTCCTATTTGTGTGTCCATTTAACATGAAATAGTGCCAGCATAAATTCTAGTAAAGCTACTTGCATATATACATCAAGCGGGGAAAAGAAAAAAGAAAATATATTAAAGATTAACAACCAAATTAAGGAAAAAAACAAACATAAAATAAGCAAAAATTTGAGGGTTCTTGTAGACTTGCATTCTTTTCTTAAACTTGATTGGTTTCCAAATAATAAATAAATATATTTGCAACCCGTTTAACAGGAAGGATGAAAGGGGAAAAAATTGTCCAAGATCCACTTGATGGAATCTGTTGTAACACAAGGAAAAATAAAAATGCAAATCCCCCTCCAAGACTCCTGAGAACAACACCAAACAGGTTCGGCAACTACCAAACAGGTAGTGCAGGGTAGCTCGCCGTCTTCCCTTGAATTGTTTCAGTCCATGAAAGAAAGAAAAAAAACCTGACCTAAAAAGTGGTGGAAAAAGACAAATGAGCATTTCATTTAGCTTTTATCCTTTAACCACAAATATTAGTGTTTACCAAACAAATATTCATGTTCAATCCCAAATTTAAAGCAATTCAAATTAATGCGTCATTAATTATCAATATTTCATCAATGCAACATACAAACAAGAAGATAATTGAATAAATGATCCCATCAATACCATTTAAATAGCTCAGTAAGCTCAATCGTATCTTACCAAAAAAAACATTAAGTGCTCTTAAGTTCAAATCAGTACTCAACATATTAAAGTAGTTATCCAAATACTCAAGCAAAAGGTGTTGCGTAACAATCAGAATATGTAGCTACATTCATTTCAATCGAGTTCCCGCGTACAAAACAAGCCATTGTTTCAGCGCCTCACAGGATAAGTTTCAAAGAAAAGTACAAAAACAAACTAAAGTATCAAACATAGCTCAATAGCTTCACTCCTTCAATTATTACCTACCATTTAGCTCATGAAACGACTTACCAGAAAAACCATTTGTTTGGCCAGACTCCAAACACAAGCAGCAGGCTAAAATGAGCAATTAGTGCTATGGAGTTCTGAATGGTGGACAACATCAGCGATTCAGAACCACTTAGGAACACCAAATAAACGGTGGCCACCAACACACAAATAAATAAACGCACAAAGCCGAAGACTCACACATTCATTTCCCTGGCCTTCACCTGCAAATAATGCTTTTGTATGTTTGATGTAATTTATCTTTTAACTGCATATTATTTATGTATCTCTTGATTTTGTGTGTATATATATATATATAATATACTGTATATTATATATATTTAGATTTTATTGATTGGATGGGAATTCTAACATGCTTTTCTTATAAAGTGCATTGAGATGAAATTCCATGTGAATAGTTTTGTTTATAAATAAGCTGAACAGAACTGAGATATACAATCTAAGATTGCACGCACACAACTCTATGAGTGTCAGGCAATATAGCGCCGTTCATAGACGCTATCACATAGTCAGCTCTCTGCCTAAAGTGGTTGTTTCTTCTGTTCACAGCTGCACGACAGCAGCTTGGACTATCTTTCTTGCAAAATAACATCACCGTCTCTGTAGGGATGTTATTAATGAGAAGGCTCTCGTCTCTCCGTGTCATCCATTAACACTGCTGGAAACTGCGGCCAAACAGTTCAAACTTCATTTAATCAGATCGCAGTCTGTTTTTCTCTTTGCCCCGCAGTCCGTCAGGTGACTTCTAGCACAACCCCTTGTTGACACAACCCCGTCCTGCTGCTCGGCAGACATGTTTTCTGGACATGATGTTTTCTCTTCGAGGTACACAGTTAAAGCTGTGAGCCCTTCCGTAGGCAGCCATGGGCCTCTTAGTCGCTCTGTTCTTTCACTAAATTCAGCTGGGCACAGATGGACTCCTTTCAAGTCTTTGACGCGTTTCAAGGAGCAGTGGAGCAGAATGCATAGACCATAACAAAAGGTCTGCATAGCTTCACATCAAAGTGCGTGATAACCGCACTGGTCCAAAGCAAAAAAGGCTGAAAGAGGCAAGGCGATGCTGTCTGAATCATGTAGCAAACATTGATTTATCATGCTTTGTGTCATGTGATGATAGCTGGCAACCAAGAGAAGACAAATGAAACTGTCACCCTGCTAACCTTGAATAAAAATACCACTTTATGACGGTTTACACAGATTTTAAGCAAAAATGTTTACGTTTAAACAGAAAAGCAGCAATTATTTCTAATGCTTCTGAAATGATCTAACACGTTGATTGTTGCAGGTCTATTAATGTTTTCAGTACCATATTTATTGTTTTTTTTGTTCATAGTCTTAAGCAAATATTTAGATTAAACCACTGATAAATTTAGTTTTCAAATAAAATATCCAATTATGAACCCTAGCTTCTCTTTATTTCATATAGTAGCACTAGGAGTAAACCGAGCTCCTAGTTATTAGTCAAGCTGTCTGCTCAGCTAGCCAGCGGTCAGCGTTGGTAATTATTGTCTTATACTGTATGTTTAAAACACAATTAAATATTAAGTGCAGGACAAAATTATTTTTTATCATATCTCAGATGTCCCAAATAGGTGTTTTTTAATGCTTGCTTTGGAAAGTGAAAATTGACAGCTTTTCCTACTCAAAGTGATGTTTTTAATGAATTGAGCAGATAAAGCAGACACTTTACATACTGGGAACGTTTTGTGTCCGTTGTGCCCGAGGATCAGTTACAGTTCGACTAAACCGTTTTGTGTTTTTACCCCATACTGTCAGATAATTATTTAACTGTAATATTTCAACATTTTGAACAGGACAGCGTTGCCCCTGGTGAAGCTCTCTAGGATGTTTTTTGAAGGCTTTTAATTTCAACTCAGCAACAAGAGAGGAACAAGTGATGTGATTAAGCCTCACCAAGGGTATTTCTATTGATTTGGATGCTTTACTTTTATCAAATCAGCGTCCTTGCACATTAGTAGTTAGAAATAGAGGTCAATAACCACACTTTTGGCATGTATGAAAGCGCTAAAGAGCAAGTTGTATTGTGTTGTGCCGTGCTCAGTTTGTTTTAGACGCTGGAGCTTAGCTTAAGGAATGATGTGGCAGTGGATTCAGTTCATTTTTCTGCTGCTTATTATTAGTGTCAATATGGTAGCAAACGAAAAAGGATCAGGTTTGGTAATATATGCGCCACTGGGTTAATTCTATTTAATAGTTTATGCCTGTAACTGAAATGCACTGCAGCCATGATGAGTATGAACCTGGAGTCGACCTCCAGCTTTTATAGTTGGAATCATTGCTTCATGAGAAGGAGCTCACCGCCGTCAGGGTGTGAATGTGTGCGTGAATGGGTGAATGACTGGTTGTAGTTGAATGGGTGAATGACTGGTTTTAGTTGAATGGGTGAATGACTGACTGCAGTGTGAAGCGCTTTGGGGTCATCGGACTTAGCTAAAGCGTAAGTACAAGCCATTTACTCTTTGCCATCAGACGTCCTTTTTACGTTTTCCAACCTGAAAATCTTAAAATTTCAACTTCCCGGTACAAACAGGATGAATGCACTAGTATTTTTTATTTTTTTTTATGGAGAAATGTTTATTCAGAGTTTGTTTTTGACCACGAATGTTTAGAGAAAACACAATTTGTTGAGGCGGTGATTTTCATCAGCATGTAATTCAATTAAGACGTAAATGTTGATGTGGAACTGTCACCCAGCCCGCACATTTGTTTACTGCTCGTCAGATAGTGTGCTCGTCTGATTACTGTTTTGAAAGTTGGGTGTTTATGGAGGGGCGGACTGAGTGGGTTCTCAGGCTCCAGACTGCAAGTTCAGAGATCTTAGTCAAAAGGCCAGCCTTCTGGTAATTGACTACTCATTTCTTTAAAAGGCCAATTGGCAGGGGCGCTCAGTGCATTTGCCAAGACATTAAAGATTTCTCTCTTTATGTTCCTGTGTTTGTGCGTGCGTGCGTGCACTTCTTGAGTGTGAGAGTTCAGATGGAGAGATAAAACTAGCTTTTCCTTTTTGTTATCAAATGATGATTTCTGATGGCTGAGGTTCTTTTGAAGTGGGCTTGTTTACTGGTGCAGAAAAGAGCTCCTCGCAGTCAGCCTGTGGCCAATTCATTTTGATTCTGAAGGTGCTCAGTTGCCTCGGCTGCTGCAAAGAGAACATTATTACCAAAAGGCTTTGCACTGTGTTATAATATAATGAGGAAACACTGCCAAGATGTCTGCTGATATATATATATATATATATATATATATATATACACATATATATATATATATATATATATATATATATATATATATATATATATATTGCAAGAAAATGTAGCTGACCAGTAAGATTTGCATTAATTTGCTAATCGAAAGTGATGTTTGGACAGGATGCAAAACAGTGCGGCGTTAACTGCATTACAGCAAATAAACTAAGCTGCGTATCATTACCAAATGCTGCTAGCATATGTTATGTTGCACATGGCTGCAATTGAGTGCGACCATGTGCACTAAATTGCTTGCAAAGTAGTTGTCCTACCAGCAAAGCAGGCCTTGATATCGATACACTTCGGCGGACCCGCAAGAGATGCCTTTTTCAGGTATTACTGTCGTCTCGTGGGAAATTCTGGATATTACGTCATAGCTAGAAAAAAAGCTCATTAGTTACAGGACTTTACTGCCCGCTGGTCCAGACCAGAAACAAGCGGTGCGTGGCATCGGCCCGGCACAGATTCTATTCAGAACATGAATATCTCTCTACTATACATGAAGCCTTCTTGAAAGCAGAAAACGCCAAAAGCGGCTGATGTTCACAGTCTGACAGAGGTTGAGATTTTTTACAAGAATAGGCAAATGTTTTAGCCTCTGGTTGTGCAAAGCTCGTAGTGCCATACCCAGAAAGGCTCACAGCTGTGACTGCTGCAAAAAGGTGGTTCTACAAAGTGTTGTCTCTATCCCAGATGCACGCCACAACTAAGATATTTGTTCTAAATGTGAAAACGTCTTCGCAATGAAGTGTTTTGTGTTGCAAGTCATGTACAATCTCAATTAAACACTGAAGTTTTCACAGTTCTGACAGGATAGAATGTGAAAAGGTTCAGGAGGTGTAAATACCTTTGCAAGATGCTAAATGTGAGTCTTGGCTCTGTCCTCCTTGATAATCGCGGAGTTTGTTTAAAAAACAAAACAAAAAAACACACATTAAAAACGCTGCAAGGAGCCAGAAAAAGAAAGAGTCTTTTCCATTAACAAGAGTGGCTGCTGAAATGTGGAGTGGTGCCTCTGCATCTGTCAGTAGCTCAGCAGATGGGGGTCATCGTCTCATATTCGTGGCTCATCGTGTTTCCCAACAGCGATTTAGCTTTTTAGCAATTGTCACAATCCTATTCTATGGCCAAGATAGTCTTTATACAGGAGGCCATGGTGGCGTAATGAAGGGGGGGGGGGGGGGGGGGGGGCTTTAAAATATACATTAAATACATTATACGTCTAAATACTGACAGAGAAACACCGGTATCTGTAAAAAAAAAAAAATTATGAATGCAAGTAGCTCCCATTTTCAGCCAATAATTACTGAGAATGCTTTTCTCTCTGAGTGAGATGAAGTTGCTTTCACCTCGCTGATAGTTTATTGCTGCTGACTGGCCATGCTAAAAAACCTGCTTGGAGCTGCAAAAAAAATAATATTCTTGTTTGCTCAACACAGCCCCGGGTTTTCTGTGCGTGAATTATTTCTCACAAAGTCTTTTGCAGACTGATTCTGCATGGCCCAAGACGTGGCCACAGAAACCATAGACAAACACAGAACAAGTTTAAAGGTTATCGACCCTTTTTTAGGCAGATTTACAGTTGCAGTGGAATAGGGCGGCATAAGTGAATGTCTTTATTTTGTATAAACTATATATCAAACAGGAATTGTATTACACTTTTGTTTGGTGCCCTTATTTCCACAATAATGACAATTTAGAAATAAGATTGAATTAGTTTCATAGGTATGGGCTAAATGACGATTAGATGAAGGATTTTCCTACCATCATTGTCTACTGGGCCTCGCAAAAGTATTCATACCCATTCAGAGGGCCCAGTTAAGATATGGACCTGAATTCAACTGTGAACCTGCTGCAAGACTCGAAAACCGCCGTTCACGGATGGTCTCGACTGAATGTGATGGAGCTGTGGCTTTTTTGCAAAGAGGAAAATAGACAATATTTCCGTCTCCAGATGTGTAAAGCTGGTCGACTACCTGCAGACTGTAACAACAAACAAAAAATGAATTAATGTTTCCTTTGTCTCCCATCTATGTTTTTCTTCCACTCCATGGTTATGCACAACTCCGCGTTGGTCTTTCAAATAAGTCTGTGGTTTAAAAATGACAGACATGAAAAGTTTTTGAGAGTCTGAATACTTGTGCCAGATGTGGTTGGATGAACTCAACCAGTCAGGTCAATGAAGCCTGACATTTGGCAGGTGTACAGCGCTGGAAGTTTCTTCAGATCCCCTCCTGAAGCCCACACAATGTTGGAAACAATATGAGAACAGGAGCTGATTGATCAAACCGAGCATGGATCCAAAGCGGTATCGATCCGGGTTTGGCTCAGTCTCAGGAAGCACAAACAAGGTTTTCTCATGCGCCAAACCTAAAGAAGACGCTCTGTGGCTTTAGCTAAGTCGTGCTGCTCATCCCTTTTATTAACCAGCTAATTTAAACAAGGATGATGAGCTATTTGATCTCCACCGTCTTACTGCAGCTTCACCTTGTTAGAAGATCCCTTCAGATGAATACGTGGACAGCAGAACTGGTTAAAAAGACCCGTTTTAAGACTATTGTTGGTCCTTCCTCTCTACATCCTGGTGTCAGCATGTCTTCACTTTCTCTTCCAATCCCTTCGTTTTTTTTTTTTTTTTCGCTCTCTGCCGTGCTCCACTTCTCTCCGTTTTGCTCCCATTGTTTTTTTTTTTCAGTCTTTTCGCCCCGTTCTAAGTCACCCTGTCATATCTCCTCATTGCTCTCATCTATCTATATATGCTTATTTCTGCCGTGTCCTTCGTTCACCTCTTACTCTCCGCTTGCCTCTCTCATTCCCTCTTCCCTCGGTTTTCCCCTGTGCTTATTCTCCATCTCTCTCCATACCTCTCCGACTCACTCCGTCTTTCTCTTTCTTGGCAAATCATTATTCTTTCTCTTTTGTCAGCAGTGATGCTGCTTGCCCTTTTGAGCGAGCCGAGCTCCCCCCCCCCCCCCCCCCCCCCTCCCTCCTCCGCTAACCCCACGCTCCTCTGTCTTTCTCACTGCGCTGCTCCTGTGGCAGGGTGGGGCGGCGGGCTTGGCGCCTCGGTGTTGCTGCTGCAGACACTCTGCTGGGATATGATGGGGGGTGGGGGTGGGGGGTGGGTTGAGCTAGCTGGTGGAGGATGAGAACAAGGAGGGAGATGGCCTAAGCTTTGAGCTAACCAAGTTTGACAGGCACCAGAGGAACGGTAGGTTGGTGGAGGTGGTTGGAAGGAGGGGGTCTTGATTGGAGTGGGCGCTCAAAATCCCCCACAAACGCTCAGGCTTCACAATAAAGGCGGGATGTTGTAAAAACTAAAGGTTAAGGAGCTTGTTTGTGCTAAGACTGCAGGCAGGGGGTTCTCAAATCCCCAAGCATCACTCCAAGCCTGCCCACCGACCCTCTCCCCACTTATCTCAAAGATTTTAAGTGATTTGTCCGCCTAACCTTAAATAGCCAGCCATGGCGGGACGGCTGAATAAGAAGCACAACAACTATTAAATCTATTAAAGCAGGTGGCTAAATATTTCCTGTAGGATCATTCAAGCCCGCCTAAAATACAATTAAAGTCAGATCTTTCCATAAAATGTATAAAAAGACAAATGAGCATTATGTTCCTTATTATCTGACACTGAATCAATCAAAAACTTTTCTGTTTTATGTCAGTTAAGAGATTAGACAGTTTTTATATATATTAGTCAAAGGCCAGAATAATTAATAATCTTAATTTTCTTCCAAATCAGACATTTACATACATTTTCTTATATTTTATTGCTAGTATTTGGTAGAATGTGACTTGGGTCAATTGTTTTGGGCGTTTTTCCAGAAGCTTGTCATAATAGATTGCTGGGAATTTAGTCTGTCCCTCCGGAGAGAACTGATGCGACTCTGTCAGGTTTGTAGGCTCACTCTGCCCACAAATTTTCTAGGGCACCGAGATAAGCGCTTTGAGATGGCCACTGTAAAACATTGACTTAATAGCCCGCCTAATTTAGCACTATCCTTTGGCCCTTTGTCCCTTTGGAGGACCTTCTGGTGCCCAAGTTGTAACTTCTTGGCTCATGTCTTGAAATTTTGCTTCCTGAGTTCCTGAGTGCATTTGTACTATAACGGAGTGGCCTTTCAGCTCGTGTCAGTGTAAGACTTATTTCACTGTGGGTAATGTCAGCCTGGCACCAGATTAGCCAGCATCGTTTACAACGTTGTTTGCATTTGTTCTGCCGTTGATGCAGATTTTTCTCACCAACATACTTGTATCTGGCAAAAAGGAAAAATTGAAACAGAAGTGCAAAACGGTTTTTGCCAGTGCTGAAGTTCGCTGTCCTCACCACTGTTTGCTTCAGGGCCGGATCTTTCATGGATTCTGGGTCTCTGGAGTCCGGCTCTGGCTCAAACCAGTCAGGTTGAGCCCTTTAAGCTCCGGAGCAACTGGAATGCTGCTGACTTCGCCACAAACCTCTCCGAAGTTTCTCGTTTACCACCGTGTTCACTGATGCCAGCTGATCAGCTCGGTTCCTCTGCCTGTTGTGACGTTATCAACCCAAGAATTTGCACAAAGCAGAGCCAGCGAGTTTCCTCCTCAGCGTTCCTTTTAACTGTTCTCTGTTTTAATTAAATCCTTCTGTGGATATCCATTCTTTATTACCCATCTGGGTTTTTATCGTCAGTTTACATTTGGTAGTGAAACCGCTGGATGGTATCAATAAATTCCAAGAAGCTACAAAGATTTTTTGCAGAAAACAGAGCCTTTCATTACACTTCACAAGCCGAAGAAGTGTTGGTTCCAGAATGAAAATGAGCGGATCTGTAATAAGTCGCAATTTTTTTTTCTTCCCCCCCATTTCCCTTTGTTAAAGTGAGAAATATCTGGAACAAATTTGCATATTTCACCCCGGAAGGCGGGCTTGGAGTGCAGGGGTAATGGCTGAAAACAGGAAAGAAAAATGGGGGGGGGGGATAGGGCTCCTATAGGATCTGGAGGTGGGCAGAAGGGCAGAGACGTACACACTTACCCAGGGGGATGGGTGGTAATCCGGGGGGGTGTACAGCTGGGCATAGATGGATGGTGTGGGGGAGGTTGCTCTGTGTGTGTCCGGATGGTTAGGTTTGTGGGAAGATGTCCCGTATTTCTCTAAAAGGTGGCATGTTTTATGTGTCCAAATGGATCCAGCGTGTTTTCAGTACAGTTTTATAAATGTAACATGGTATAAATGCCCCCCCCCCCCCTTAAAGCGCTGCTTGTACTGCAGACGTGTGCATGTTATCATTTGTATCTTTTATGAGGATCTGTGTGTGTTTACAGTAATGGGGAGGAGGAGGAAGGGCGGCAGGGTAGGGCGGGGCAAGGGTTGGTGGGTGGACGGGGGGGGGGGGTGGGGGGGTGCATCCTTGCAGTAAGTGTGAGAAGATGCTTCTGTATGTGCGTAATGGACTGTATCATTCCACGCCGTATCAAACCGTACACCGTTGGCTGACTTTCCCATCAAATGTGTACAGCATCCGCAGCATCGTGACACACGACTGTGTCTGCCGCGCACAATTCCCCGCAGCTATGCAAAGAAAAAACACACACACACACACACACACAAGCACACACCCACATGCAGATAAAACACAATCTCATAAATCACGCAGGTGCACATACCTTGCCCCGCAAACGGGTGCACAAATAGATAAATTCCTCCCGGCAAAACAAATAACTGTGCTTGAACTCAAACACGCGCATGCGCGCGCACACAGGCAAATCCACATTGATAATAAGCTTCTGGAGGCTGGCACACATGCACGCACACAGACCCGGAGAGTCGCTCAAACCCAGATAATTACCTCCCCGCAAAGCAACAGCTACAATCCTCCACAGCGAAAGCTCAGAAAACAATATAAAAAAAAATAAAAAATCTCCAAATGTAGGCCTGTGGGGACTGACATACACAGAGAGATGTGTATTACAATAAATAAAGTTCATTAACCTGAGTTAATTAGCGGCAGAACTGCAAAGCCACCCTGGGAGGACAAAAAGAAGGAGGGAAAGAGGGAAGGAGGGGATGGGAAGAAATAAACGAGTTGGTTCGGAGCAGAGGAGGAGGATCGACAGAAGGGCGAAGAGGTGAGGGAGGACGGGAGGAAGCCGAGGAGGAGATCAGGGCAGATGGAGCCAAGGAGGGGGGGAAAAGATGGAGGGAGACAGATGGAAGGAGAAGGCAGAAGGGGGTGAATATGTTAATTGCCAAGGTGGTTGGAAATATCTCATATCTGTTCTTTTTATTGAGTAGAAGACGGAGTAGTTTTTAATTAAATGAATAGTTCAGATCTGTTGTGCTGAAGCAGATCCAAATCCAAATTTGCGAACATTGCTTATTAGGATTATGTTTTTTTTATCTCCACAATACACCTCAGCCACAACATAGGCAGGAATATGTGAGAACTGAGTCATTTCAGGAGAGGTTTCTTTATTCTGGCTGTACTTTGGCACGGCTTCTGCTGATATGAGGTGCCAAGTAAGATTAGAGAGCTCCTAATTCAGGCACCACAGAAAAGACTCTGCTAACCTTATTGCTGTGTGTCAAGACTGCTGTTAAATGACTGCGCTCCAAAGACTCCATGCGAGCTCACACGTCAGCCTTCCCGACGCCATAACTCCAGCTGTAGTGCAGCACAGAATAGCTCTAAAAGCACGCTTTCTGTGCGGCACCGTTCCAAAGGAGATGGCCACGAAGTAAACAAGAAACATTTGATAGATTTCTAACTTTTTTTTGTTTGTTGCACCTTTGCAATGATTCAAATTAGACCTTTTCCATGACTAAGGGGTATAGTTTTATTGGGAAATCGGATTTATAAACGATCGACTGGCAACCTGACCTATAGGCAATGGATGGCTGATAAAATGAGTCAAATTGATTGATTAATTCTGGTTTATTACAACTGCCTACTGACACATTTCACTATATTGGTTAGTCAATAAGTCATCTGACCACAGTTTACAAGCTACAGATATCTCTTAAAGAAACACCAACTACTGGCAAAATTTCAGCACACACCCAGTTTTACATCACAATGATTTATGTTTCAGTTTAAATTGATTCTGTTGATCTCTATGGCACCAGTTCACGACAAATTTCATCTCAAGGCACGTCATTAATAAAGTCAGTTCAGTCCAGTGGGATTCTAGTTATTAAACAATGGAGTCAAGTTCAGTTTATCGTTCAGACTAGTGAAAATATATGTTCTATGTAAGGAAATGCTGCCGATTGCGTCCAACATCTGACTTTCAGCGTCCATTCCTGGATGAGCGTGTGGCCACAGTAAATTCAATTCAATTAAATTTTATTTATATAGCAGCAATTCATGAAACATGTCATCTCAAGGCACTTTCCAAAATCAGATTCAATCAGATTATACAGATTGGGTCAGATTACCAAACAGTCCCATAAACCTAGGCTGGCAAAGAAGATAGAAATATGCATCATTGTCACGTGAATTTAAAGATTTTTATTTGTAATTCTAACTCTGAAATAGCTTCTGTGGTCAAACATTAAGGACGACGCATAGTTCTAGATCCAGAACAAAGTTCCTTCTTATGGGGACATTTAATTACAACAAATCAAGCACAGAACTCCCACTTCAGTAACTTGACCCTCTTCAAATATCTGACTAATTACACAATACATGCTGAACACCACAGAAGAAAAGCAAAAGTTCTGACTGATTTGTAGAAGAAGGTGCAAGAGCTCCCAAACCAGAGCTGCAAGAAAATAATGATGTCTGTTGCTCTTTCAGGCCTTGGAGAGAGAATAAATTCCCCACTTCTTTGCAGGGTTTCTATACCTTTATTGGAAATGCTTTACACTGCCCGAATATTCTTTTAATATGATTTGTGATTTTATTAAAGCCGTTTTTGTTTAAACATCTTAGGATGATTGATTCCAGTTTGCAACATTAGCATGTTTAGCTTTTGAAGGAGGCGATCAAATCGGTTTTACAGAAATCCGAAACATTGATTTCAAATTTATTTTTGACCGCCGTAGAACCACCTTAGATAGACTTAGACAAACTTTGTTGTCATTTTGTATGTACAGAGTGCATCCAAAACGAAATTTCGTTGCATACAGTTTATGGCAGTGTAATGAGATCGCAATTGAAATAAAATAACATTATAATATAAATTACAATATAAAGTGCAGTCTTCGTGCCTGAAATCTGCAGCGCTTAGAGAAGCCTAAACTGGACTAAATCACTCTGTGCTGAGAACAGAGTCTTTGCGACACATTTTGGGATTTTTGTTTTCTCCATGAAAAGAAATAAAACAGGAATTCTTAGTTTTCTCTAACGGCTCATCTCGTTTATGTTGTGTTTCTCGATATTTCATGAGCTTAATGTATTGCTACTCCCCTATTCATGAGGACTGGTGATCAAGTCGTTTTTGAAAACACTGAAATGAAATATGACGTTAGTTTAGTCTTAGTACTCATTGAAATGGACATTAGTAGTCAGGAAAAGTTTAATTATATTTCATACTATATAGTCTGAAAGTCCAACCCTTAAAACTACTACAATTACAGAAATGCTAAAGATCTTTTCTGGTGTTTAAGATCAACAGCGGCTCTCAGACGTGTACACACCCGTGTTCAGATACCAGGTTTTTGTGACGTGCAGAAATGAGACAAATGCAACATCCTAATTCAACTTTGTGAAAGAATCTGCTCTGGTCTGATGAAACCAAGTTTGAACTTTGGACGACATCCACAGAGGGAACCATGGTGGGGACATCATGGACCTGGGTTACTTTTCTTCTGCTAGAACTTGTGAGGCGGATTAAATCGTGAGCAGATCCAACCGACAGCCCAGTTTAAAGAAAAAAGCTTATAGTCTTGAATTAGGGAGTTTCTGTTTTAACATCACAGTGAGGCTAAGCATGCATACAGATCAACAAAAGAAGGATACCAATAAAGGAAAATTAAAGTTCTGAAATGATAGCTAGAGTACAGAAGTAAGTCCGGCAGAAAATCTGTGGGGTCAGCCGAGGATGGCGCTGGACCAGACATCTTCAATATCTGATAGATTAGGGCTATTTAGACAGAGTAAGATGAGCAAAATACAAAAATTGCAAAGCATGTATTGTTTGTGAAAAATCGCAACATCCCTGCTTAATGTTGCATTGATCAATTCGGTTGCAGTCGGGCCACATTTCCCTTACGCCGATGTTTTATTCGTCGCAGTGTTCCCATTATCCTTTGTGAGCTTTAAGATCTCCGTCACAAAAGTCTATACCAGGGGTCAGCGTCACCGATGGGTAAAGTCCGACCGAAACATGCTATTGACACGCAGATCATGAATGCATCATCACCATCGACATTTGACAGCCCGCCAAATATTGAGTCGTTTCCTTGTTTAAATTTTGCACATATTGATATGCCGGCCATGCTTCAATACACTGTGCAGCTGTAATCGGCATGTAATGCACATGTCATGACATTCAAACAAAATCAAATAGAGCAAATACACTCACCGGCCACTTTATTAGGTATCCCATGCTAGTAACGGGTTGGACCCCCTTTTGCCTTCAGAACTGCCTCAATTCTTCGTGGCATAGATTCAACAAGGTGCTGGAAGCATTCCTCAGGGAGTTTGGTCCATATTGACATGATGGCATCACACAGTTGCCGCAGATTTGTCGGCTGCACATCCATGATGCGAATCTCCCGTTCCACCACATCCCAAAGATGCTCTATTGGATTGAGATCTGGTGACTGTGGAGGCCATTTGAGTACAGCGAACTCATTGTCATGTTCAAGAAAGCAGTCTGAGATGATTCCAGCTTTATGACATGGCGCATTATCCTGCTGAAAGTAGCCATCATGGGTTGGATACATTGTGGTCATAAAAGGATGGACATGGTCAGCAACAATACTCAGGTAGGCTGTGGCGTTGCAACGATGCTCAATTGGTACCAAGGGGCCCAAAGAGTGCCAAGAAAATATTCCCCACACCATGACACCACCACCACCACCAGCCTGAACCGTTGATACAAGGCAGGATGGATCCATGCTTTCATGTTGTAGACGCCAAATTCTGACCCTACCATCCGACTGTCGCAGCAGAAATCGAGACTCATCAGACCAGGCAACGTTTTTCCAATCTTCTATTGTCCAATTTCGATGAGCTTGTGCAAATTGTAGCCTCAGTTTCCTGTTCTTAGCTGAAAGGAGTGGTACCCAATGTGGTCTTCTGCTGCTGTAGCCCATCTGCCTCAAAGTTCGACGTACTGTGCGTTCAGAGATGCTCTTCTGCCCACCTTGGTTGTAACGGGTGGTTATTTGAGTCACTGTTGCCCTTCTATCAGCTCGAACCAGTCTGGCCATTCTCCTCTGACCTCTGGCATCAACAAGGCATTTCCGCCCACAGAACTGCCGCTCACTGGATGTTTTTTCTTTTTCGGACCATTCTCTGTAAACCCTAGAGATGGTTGTGCGTGAAAATCCCAGTAGATTAGCAGTTTCTGAAATACTCAGACCAGCCCTTCTGGCACCAACAATCATGCCACGTTCAAAGTCACTGAAATGACCTTTCTTCCCCATACTGATGCTCGGTTTGAACTGCAGGAGATTCTCTTGACCATGTCTACATGCCTAAATGCACTGAGTTGCCGCCATGTGATTGGCTGCTTAGAAATTAAGTGTTAACGAGCAGTTGGACAGGTGTACCTAATAAAGTGGCCGGTGAGTGTATATAGTAAGTGCTTTGCCTTTTCTGGGATAAAGCAGCCAGGACTGAGCACTTTAGGTAACACATACTCACACTGTTTGAAATCTTCTTATCTAACTCTTAGGAAGAAAAAAAAAACAGAAACAAATAATCCTTTTTTTCAAAGTAGAAAGCTTGTTTTTATGTTTTTATGTCTCTTGACGCTGGAGAGCCCTCAAGCTCCTCGCGCTCCCTCTGTTGTCTCACTCCTCTCCCCTCCATCCTTTTTCACACAGTCCCGCTTTCCCACCTCATTTTGCCACCCAGCCTCCTCTGCATACCCTTATCCATCCATCTTTCCCTGTCTGCCGGCGCCTCCCTGCCTCCTTTCGTTTGATATCCCAGTCAGTTTTCTACCTCTGTGTTCTCTCACCTCGTGGCTGGCTATAGGGAGGGTGTAAATTGTGTTGCTTTAAATACCCGTGTCGTCTTCTGGCTTTACAGCTTTGGTTGGAGATGAAGAAGTGGGATGTTGAGGAGAGAAGAAAAGAAGCCAGTGTTGAACTTGACGTCTGCAAAGGATGGAGAGGTTGCGCTTCTTATTTTTGCAGCTTGAGCGTTTAGCCGGACTTAACCGTTTAAACCGTGGCTGAACTTCCTTCGACTCCAGTAACTTCGCTGTTTGGGATCCTCAAATAAACAGAACAGCTCTATTCATACCTCGGGCTTATTGAGGTCATATTCTGGCGGCGAGTGTGTCTTTAACATTTCTGTGAACCGCTTTGGTACAGCGGATGGCTTGGGTGCACCCCATTGCACTTACGCGTCTTAAACTTTGCAAAAACCAAGGAAACTTTTTTTAAATAACCTAAAAATCTGTGTGACTCCCAGTTAAAACTCAATCCTGCTAACTCCACCCATCTCATCTCATAGGCAATGGGTCAAGTTCATTTAAAATATTGTTCTGAGTTTGATAAATTGTCCTAACGTGATTTAGTTCTACCCACAACGTGCTCCAGTTTAATTAAGCCGTGATTTATTTTTGATTAATTTTGGACCATTAGCGCTAACAAAGTTGCCATCCTCATATGCTGACTACCTTCCCAGTGATTTGTATGCATTGATGGACCTTCAGATTTAATATGCAGAGGGCCATTTCATCATCTTTAAATTATTTCAGGTTTTATGAGTCCTTTAAGGGAGATTAACCTTTTATTTATTAGCGTACATTAATTGAAAAAAAAGTCAGTGTGGCAGGCTGCAGTCTGATCTTTGGGTGACGAGTGCAGCTGAAGTCGGTAAAAGTTTAATGCTTTGCTAAATGATACTGCAGTTAAATGAATGAGATGTGACCACCAAGCTCAAATTTTTGCTTCTCCAACTTTGAATCCATTACAAGCTAAGATAGACGTGATTTTGGCCGAGTCGTCAGTCCATCGAAGGACAACACAGAGACACACAGGACAAATTACCATGCACACACACACACACACAGCTGAGGGTAAATTAGAGAGTCGTGTTTTTGGATTGTGGGAGAAAACTGGAGTACCCAGGGAGAACCCACGCATTCACAGGGAGAACATGTCAACTCCTCGCAGAAAGACCTCAAAGCCAGGATTTGAACCCAGGACCTTCCTACTACAAGGCAACAGTGCTACCAACTGCCTCTGACAAAAACAGGTCAATTTCATTTTTACTCACGTTCACAAGCATGTACATAAAAACAGCACACAAAAAAAAGCCTTGATAAAAGAAGCATCAAAGGAGACTGCGATGACTTTGGAGGAGCTGCACTGCTCCTCAGCTCAAACGGGAGAAATAGTTGACAGGACAAATCGTAGTTATATGGTCCAAAGATCTGGGTTGTAAAGAAGAGTATCAAGTAGAAATGTGTTGTTTTTTTTTTTTTTTTTCAAAAGAAAGCCTTAAAAATCTATTTAAATTCTATTTCACAAACAATGTTGGTAACACAGCAAACACTGGTCAAATCAAACCACAATTTAACTTTTTGGCGTGAATGCAAAACGTTATGTTTGGCAGCACACTGTGTTTCCCTGAATAAACTTCCCTCATAGTGAAATATGTCGTTTTTATCCATCAGGAGCAGCTGATTAGAAAGGAAGGCGGATTTATGGAAAAAACCTGTTTAAAACTGCAACAGACTTAAAATGCCTCAGTCAGACCTACAGCCAAAAAAGAATCCATGGAAATACTGAAAAACTGATATTTAAAGACGCTCTCCATCCAATTTTCATCTATTTTGCAAAGAAGGGAAAGGATTTTAATCTCTGAATGAGAAAAGGTGGCAAAGACTACATGTTGACTCGAGGGGTAGTGAATACCAATGCAAACCACCAAATTTCAGATTTCTATTTGTCGAAAAAATGTCAAGCCATGTGTAATTTTCAATAGAATTTGTGAAAAAGTGTGGAAAACCTTAATGGTTTTCCAAGTCGCTTTTTTGCAATTAGAGCATAACTTTAGACAAAAAGAAACAAACTCTAAGAAGAGAAATGTTGGCCTCCAGTAAATATACAGACTTGATTAAATGATGATGCAAGCTAAAGCTGACAGTCCCCTCATTATACATAAACGTGATGCGGAGAATAATCTTGAAACGTGTCCTAAAAGCGGACCCTGTTGTGAATGTGTCGCTAATGGCTGTTCTTTTTTTTTTGGGAGGGGGGACAAATGTCACATACAGGTTATTCCGGGAAGGAACAGTCAGCAGCTACCAAAGGCACAACATAAGTTTGGGTAATTTGTCGGAGCTCGTTGTGGATGGCTTGATGACTGATGCCCTGGGACAGCCAATTTGCTCAAAGTGTCCATGCCAAGTCGAGAAGCTGATGCGATCAGCCACAAGAATTAGTCCAGGATGCTATTAAAGGAGACACTAATCCACAGGGCACTTGACCACAAATTCAGGCCTTAGCCATCACGCTGCTTCTGTAAACTTAGCACAAGGTCAAAGCTGCATTAAAAAAGCGGCGACTTCCTGACATGTGGGGCTTCTGAATCCCGCCGGCAAGCAGGAGCCATAACTCACGAGCTGCTATCACTCTCCATCCTCATAACCCAGAGGCAATGCTAAAGATTTTTTTTTTCCGTCTCCTAATAATTGATGTGTTCTGATGCTGAACCCGTCTTCCATCTTTAAAAGATGTCCGAAGTTCCTGCAGGCATCTCCCGGCTCATGTTCTGCAAATGTGTGTTTTTGATGCTACATGTAGTCGGTTTTCTCACCTCCTCTTCTCCGTCCTCACTTCATGAGCCCCTCCCCGTTCTCTTTCATGTCTTGATGGGACTTCTGCCGGAGCGCATTTAAGCAGATGTTCTTCCTCTGGAAAAAAATAAATAAAAATTCAATTCCAACGGTCGTGCGCGGCTGTGATAACACCCCACGCTCCGTATAAACCTGTCTCCTGCTTGACAATTTGGTTCCAATTAAACTATTTATACACGCTGTATTTAAGGGGTGAGAAGACCGCTCGAGGCGTATCCTCTTATGAGATGCTCCCTCTTTTGACTTGGTCTTTTTTCTTCCGTCATGCTGTCTTTTTTTTTTTGTTTTGCCCGAGCGCCCTTGCGATTTGAAGCGCGTAACGTGTCAGCGTACGGTCGACTGTGCGCACGGCCTCGATACCCGAACATGGGAAAAGGTGCATTGGTGGTTACGTTCCTCATTACTCACTCTAAATGGGGGCCTGCGTATTTCAGTAATATCTCTTGCTCTGATTCACAAAATCATTTGCCACCCTCGCTAAACGCAGTGTAGAATTAGCCTGCACCATCAACCGTTATCAAGGGAGCACTGTTAAATACCATAATTTCAGCCAATTTGAATACTGTTACACACCCCAACGGTTCACTCATCAGTGTTTTTTTCCGTTTCAGCTCCGGCCCTCAGAACCCTTTCATTATGGGGGGGGTCATTTGTATTCACAGTCTTGTTTCCCCTCCGCCTTCCCCTTCCCATAACGTCGGAGCCCCTCCTGCAACCGCTGATACATATGCACGCCTTTAAAAACCTGACGCAGATAACGACCAGAAGGGTTAAACATCCATTAGCGGTATGAGTGTGCCCTGTTTGTTGTTTTTCACCTGTGGAGACCCAACGTCTGCCACAGTCTCTTCATCTTTGCAAGTCCCCCAGGTCGCACGGGCTCTGGGTGCCATTGACTCATTGCTCCTACATTGGCCTCGCAGACATACAACCAGATAACCATTTGTCAGCTTCTTTTTTTTTTTTTTTTTTTTGTCCCCCCCTGACAAGATGTCAGCGTGCGCGCATTGTGTCTGTGCTCTCAAAAAAGACGGATAGAGATGTATAGATAATCTGACAAGCAGAGAAAGACATGGGCGGTGGGAGACGGAGAGAAAGAGAAGGGGAGGGATGCGAGTTAGGCGGCTTGTGGGTTTATCTGATTTGGCTGCTGCTGCGTGGTGCTACGTTTTTCGATTGTGTTTACGTCTACGCGCAGTGTCCCATCTCTTCCGAGTGCGTCTTGTAACGTTTCTTTTCTTTCTGCTTTCAACCTAGACGAAGACCCGCTGCAGCCCATGACCTCGGATCAGACGGTGTCCGTCGGCGGCACGGTGACGTTGACCTGCTGGGTGACAGAGACCGACAACTCTTCGCTGCAGTGGTCCAACACTGCGCAACAGACCCTGTACTTTGGAGAGAAGAGAGGTGAGCGTCGGCGCGGTCTGGTCTGCCTTAGCTGACGCTGTCTAAAAAAAGCGTTGCAGTTTGGTTCAAATGAATACCGTCTAAAGACAAACATCATGAGTGCGGGGGCAGCAATTAGCATTCACTGCTAGCTACAGAATATTTTTGATACTAATGTTTGCTTTGGCATTGATTGATCCAGCATGTCTAGGGAAAACAAGGTTTTCTGCCCCAGCACAACGAGGTCGATCTGTTCATCGCTGCAGCAGATCTGTGCCGCCTCCTGCGTTTCAAACAAATAGCTACCTTTGTTTTAGCCGCGGCGGTCACATAACGTAACATGCCAGATGGATTGTTACTACAGGGGACCAGCTGGGAAGATGATGCTCAGAAGTTGTTTGGGAATGCTAAGTGGTTTCAATATGAAGTTGGCAGTGTATTGGGTGGACAAATCTGTCCTTCACTTCCTGTCATGGCCTAGCTTCAGCCATTCATGAATCCAGATGGTAGAATCCAAACAAGCAAGTTGGGATAAGGAGAAAAAAAGTTTCTTTTATTGTTTTATAAATACTCGCAGGTTCATATAAAAGTCGTTTTTATCTTATTCCCTAAACCCCTAAAGATAAGTTGCTCCATTCACAGCAATCCTTAAAGTTTTATATAAAAGATTTCCATCAATGCATCGCAGACAAGTCTGCCATAGATCTACAGTAAAGTTTTGTGTTTGACTTTAAATGTAGCCAAAGAAAATAAATAATAATAAAAGAACTGACGGAGAAATTTGAAAACGTTAGCGTCGGAAAGTCCTGCTGTCATTTATTACGCTCGAACTCTGCTGGTAGCTGCCAGCATTGATCGCTGATTGGGAGGAAACTGCTGTGTTTCAGCTACAGAAAAATGGCTTGGAATATGAAAAAACTTCTTGACAACATCATTTTGTAAAACCTGCTACTTAAGAAGCCATGACATGGTTGAAATATGATTGGAGACAAAAAATTAGTGCACTCAAGAGCAAACGATGTTTTTGACTTAAAAAACATTAAATGGGAAATATGCAGAATTCCCTTTTTTAGCACTTGGAGTCTCTAGGAGTGCAGAAGAGTTATATGTAGTCCCTCCAGATGCTGCATAGATATCTTTATATTCGGTTTGGGTCATATTTTTCAATTGGTTCAGTTTTCTCTCGTCCCTATTATGTTTTTTAAACTTTTACAGTACAGTATTTGCCGCAGAGCTGCTAAACAAGGTCATGGACGTCTGGCCTACCAGTTTTGTGAATCTGCTATTTTTATGTTTTTGGTGCAATTTTGTAGTCCAAAGTCAAAATCTTCAGTTGTTGGGTGTATTAACCCAAATAATTAATTACACTGTCCCTCAACAAACTACAAAAATGAAGTGCTTCCTTTGCATTTAAATAGACAGCACCAACACGAGTTGCTCTGAGAAGCACCTCAAAATTGGGCAAAAGAGGGACAATAACAAGGAATTCAGACCAAAACATTGCAGCTCCACTTTAAATAGGCCACAAATGAATGATTTAAATGTGAAAAGGAAGGATTCAAAAGCATGATATGTTCCTTTAAAGACGCTTCTGATGGGTCTGAAAGCGAAAATATGAGGGGGAAAAAAAGCTCCCATTTTGTGAAGCTTGAAAGTAGTTCAGCTTGTTTTTTAAAAGTTGTGACTGTTGTAAGAAGCATCTCAGGGAGATCTTACATATATAATAATGGAGTCCACTAATCGAAAGCATGGTAAGGCAAAAGGGAAAACATCACACTTACGCGCTAGATCTGTACAAATCTAATTTTCAGCCAGCAACAATTGCAACAACTTGCAATTAAGACGCTTGTTGCTACACTAATGTCGAACAAGTCGCAAACAACCACTTTGAACATAAAAGGGTCAGAAGCTTTGTTGAGGCGAAGAAGTTTCAAACAAAGACTCTGAGCAGCCGAGAAAGCAAACAGGGGATTTGGTATTATTGCCGGAGAGCCAAAAGCGCTCGATAAATGCAACAAAAGAAAACACAAGACCCAAACAAAACAAGGAGTCTGACGAATTAAAGCCCATCAACGTGTCCAATTATAAGAGCCACGCCTCAAGATTTGCTGTCTCATCTCTATGATAAAACACCGCGAGCAAGTCGGGCGCCTAAAAAGGAGGCGATCCATTTATGGTCTCCTTTATTTGTCGTGGGAATGGTATTTATACCAAAGCAAACAAAAAGACTGAAATAAATGAAAATAAATCTCAGTTTTTCAGTCTGTTTAAGTCTGTTCTGGTATACACAACAAACTGGGCAAGTTTGAATGCAAAAAAAAGGTTCACAGATGGACGGAAGACACGATGGTACTGTTGGTGAATTAGAAAGAGGAAGAGAGGACATGGTGGAGATCGGAAGACTTTGTCGTGCACTAATTTAGCACCTAACTATAGAAGCCAAACAATCACAGCGACAAACTCGAGAATAGCTGGGATGGAGCTGACTGCAGACTGGGGAAGTTTTCTCCGCAGAGGGCCAACACTGTTGCTACAGACGATTTGGAAAACAGTGAGAGGCGACAGAAAAAGGAGGGAGGGAAAGGAGGACAAATTGATGGACCGGCAAGTTGTTACTCCTGCGAGAAGTTCCGCTACGGAGGGAAAAAGAGAAGCTCTCTTTGCTCTGATGCAACACTTAAACTTGGACCTCTGCTTTGATTCGAATGGAGAGGGGGGATTGCAGGAGAAAGTGGAATTAGACCATATAAAAAGAAAGAAAAAAGAAGCGAAAGAAGATGTCCCTTCAAAACAGCCCACCCTCCTGGTGCAGCACAGCAACACGCACGGCTTCTCCTGCAAGACGGAGCTGTGCTAAACAAGAAGTGGAGGATGGAAACAAGTTACGCTTTATTTGTTCCTCTGTTCAGGCTGCAGCAGAGGCAGAGATGAGAAAGAGGTTCTGTGAAAAAATGGGTGAATAACAGCAGTGTGAGTAGGTAAATGTAAATATGAAAAAGAGGGCAATTATTAATAGAAAAGTTGGTAAAAAAAACAATTATACAGGAAAGCGTGGGGTGCGATGAGATGGAGGGTGAAAATGTGTAAAGGGTCTCAAAATAGATTTCTCTGATGTTGCAGGGACCTACTCTCACTCTGAGAAATGCAGAAAAACGTTTAATTTCTGTACATTTATTCAGTGCTAAAAAATTGCAGATTTCTTAAATAACAGTTTTTAATAAAACACCACACAGTTAGTGCTCCCCAAAATAATTTTCTGAGAATATTAGCATTTTAAAATTATACTATACCTTTTTGAATATGTGTAGAGGGCCCAGGACCTTTTAATCAGTAATCCACACCTTTGTGTTTCCTTGGGGTAAAAACAGGACACGACACAGAGGTCCGTGTCTTCAAAATGGGTATAAGAAGAAAACATTAAAACATTTTAACGTTCCGGATATAGCTACAAGAAAATAACTATTTGTGAAAATGTACTCAGTACACTGTCGCTTCATGCATGCTCAGTAGGAGAGATTGCTGCAAAGCCATCAACAATGCAGACGACTGTCCCTGTGGCTCTACGCTCTTTCAGGAGGAGTGAATGCTGCTTGTCAAGACTTGATGCAATCTGCTGGGTTTCCTTAGAGAGGAAACTTTTTGACCGATCTGTATGATTTGATTGAATTTGACTTTGAAAAGTGCCTTGCTATGACATGTATTATGAATTGGCGCTATATTAATAACATTTAATTGACAATTGAATTGAATTTACTGCGTGAGCAAATACAAAAAAGAAATTACAAAAATGGGAATGTGACAAAAACACCAAGATTGGAACCCACGTTTATTTTGCCACCAAGCGCAGGATGATGAAAGAGATTCAAAAAAAAAAATCACTAAAGCTCATTGTTGAGGAATTGCAGAAATTCCTTTTCGGTGAGAGATTTTGCAATTGCAGAAAACAGTTCATTTGAAGCCTTTTCATTTGGGTGTATTTAGATGTTAAAAAGCCACCGTATTCATGCAGCATTTTGGATACACGATAAAAAGAAGCAGTGATGGAGAGACAGTCAAGTTAGGAACAGTTTGTTAGTGCTGTGAGAATATAGCGACTGGCTCCTGCTGGCACTAATGTTTCACTGTTTTAATTTGTCTGGACTGCATTTGATAATCCAAAATACTTGGACTGATCACGCCTGAACTGAGTAACCTTGCCCTAAATAGAGATTCCTTAACGCATGCGCTAATATTTATAAAACCCATATTCTCAGAAGACATCCCAGTCTTAGATCAAATTATGTTAAAAAGGAAAGGCTTTCAAGATAATTTCCGGTTCATATACAAGCAGGCACAATCACCTAGCAACACTTTTAAAAAGACTTCAGCATATTGATATTTTTGAATTATCTAAGACTTTTTTTTACCCAATTAATCATTCAGTATTGAAACTATGCTAAAGGCAATAAACAAACCAAAAGATATGTAAAATGATGTCTCCAAACTTTAAACTGAACCTGTATTATTGTCCTGAAACTGGATACCTCACTGAATCTTCCTTCCTCACAGTTTGGACTTTATTGGTTTTTCTGTCTGCAAGCTAAAAGAAACACATTATCTGGATGCACATATCTAATAGCTAATAATATTACCTTTTTCTAATCTGCTACTTCAATTCTAGAGGGATTTCCTTATTTTATTTTTTTTAGCTTTTCTTGTTTGGAGCTAAAGAAGTTTTGTCTTTGCCTTACCCGTGATTGCTTCTTTAGTTTCTGGTGCAAACAAGGTGGTGTAGGACTTTTCTTTTTTTATATAGTCGTTAAAAATTGTGAAACTAAATCCTAACAGTAAGATTAAGTAAGATATTTAAAATAAATAGCTAAAAGTAAAAAAAAATGTAAGAATTCTGAGTTTAATTGTTTATATTCATAAATCTGAAGATTGTGTGTTTCCACGGTGGTGTGATAACTGTGTTGCTTACCTAAATGATGTGAGAGGGTTCTCCTCCAATTGCTGGACTACTGGAGGACACTGATGTCCACTCACTGCAAAGTTAGAACATGAATAAAATTTAAAAAATCAGAACAATAGAGCATTCACTTTCAACTCTTTTACAGCAGTTATGGTTTACCATTTTATGCAAACTTCCTGATCATAGCTGTGAGCATGCAGGAGAGAAAGACTATGAGTTTCTGTCCAAAAAAAACAACAACTTGATAACTAACCAATAATCAATTCTTCTTCTATTACAATTTCTGCTACCAGAATCACACTAGTCCAGACACCCATGTTTGCTCGCTCAGAGCAGAAAAGAACTTCTGCCGGGTTTACAAGATGGTGTTCTAGAGCAATAGCTTAGTATTATTTCACAGCAGTTACACTTTGCAGCGGACTTGAAGTTTAACTTAAATGAACCTTCAGAGGCACATAAACAGAGTTACTAAGTCAGCCTTCTATCAGAACTTTTTCAGGATTAAAGGACTGATGTCTCAGCAGGATCTGGAAAAACTAATCCATGCATTTATCTTTAGTCAAATTGATTACTGCAACGGTGTTTTCACAGGTCTGCCTAAAAAGTGGATCACACAGCTGCAGCTGATCCAGAACGCTGCTGCCCGCGTCCTCACTAAGACTAAGAAAGTAGAGAACATCACCCCAGTTGTAAAGTCCTTCCACTGGCTCCCTGTATCTCAGAGAATAGACTTTAAAATCCTTCTGTTAGTCTATAAATCCCTGAATGGTTTAGCACCTAAATACATCACAGACTTGTTATCAGTGCATCAACCCTCCAGACCACTCAGGTCTTCTGGCTCCAGCCTGCTCTGCAGAACCAGAACCAGAACCAGACATGGAGAAGCAGCATTTAGTTCCTATGCTCCACTTATCTGGAACAAACTTCCAGAAAACTGTAAAAGTGCGGAAAGCCTGAGTTCTTTTAAATCAAGATTAAAAACACATTTGTTTAGAATTGCCTTCGACTGTCTAGTTAAACTGTTTTACTGAAACATCATTAGTTCAACGTTGTAGTCCAACTGTTTTTAAAATCATTAATATTTTAGTTTCCATTCTCCTATATTTTATTTTTTAGAGGCAACCGGACTTTCACTTTGTTCTTTCTGAAAACGTTTTGACACCTACACAGGAGTCTGTCAATTCTGGTGGCTCGCACTTGAGCAACCTGCGGTTGGTGCGCTGCTGTTTTTAAGCCCATGGAGGCCCATCCTCCTAGATGCATTCTCAGTCAGATGCAAATCAATGACCTACCATCACTGTCCTGGGTCATTACAAGCTATTGCTTGGTGAGAGGGGAGTACTTGGTCACCGGAATCATGATGAGATGCTGATGTAATCTCTTAGGAACGTGTTGGACGACCGAGCCGTAAACACTGGGGAGTTGGAAACTTAATCCTTCCCCTCTGTTCAGTGATGGCGTTTCTCTTTTGACCAAGATGGCTTCTTTCACCCCTCTTTCAAACCACCTGTTCTCCCTGTCCAAAATCTGGACATCAATGTCGTCAAAAGAGTGTCTTTTGTTCTTGAGGTGCAACTGGACTGCTGAATCTTTCCCCGGGCTGCTGGCCCTCCTGTGCTGCTCCATGCGTTTATGTAGCTGTTGTTTAGTTTCTCCAGTGTAGCAGTCTGAACAGTCCTTGCTGCATTGGACCTCTGCAAAAGACAGACAGCCACACATTTTTAATATTTAAAGCATTTGCGATTACGATAGTGTTTCTTTTAATTGCTATTCCAGAACATAAACAGCATACAACTGCTCAGTGTTTATCTTACTGTAAAATTACTGGTTTATGTTCCTAAATCTTGGCTTTAAGGAAAGTACTCTCTCTTCCTCTGCCGACGGTAGAAGCAGATCTCCATGCTGCTTTTAATTTATGTGATTGACATTTCCGCTAAGGTCTGCTCACTTTCACTTCATTTCATTTTTGAACTTCATTTATGCATTTTGCTAACTTGCCAAAGAAAAGAGTAGCGATGACCCAATTTTCAAACATAAAGTCAAACTGACTAACCTGTCGCTGGTCTAATTTCTCCAATTTTGGCCCGGTTCCTAAAGGGGAAACGACAAAGGTAAAAGAACGGCTCCAGAAAACCACCCGGCTGCCTGAAAAAGGTTTTTGGACCTTTTTAGTAAAGTTAACATGACTATTCTGCTTGGTGCTAAATTGAATCAATATTTTTAAGGCAGGAAAAGTCCAGCAGAATCAGCCACACCAAACAAACTTACATACAAACATTTTTTAGCTCCAAAAACTAAGTCCTGACGGAGTAACAAGTTGAACTGAAGATTCCTCTTCGCTCCACTTTCGGAAATGATAAATTGAGACGAAGCAGCAAGTCATCGCCGCTGGCCCGAGCGGCAGAGCCCAGACACCTTGTCTCATAGCTGAGACAGCAGGACACAGAAGAGGCGAGAGTATAAAGGATACACCAGAGCCGGAATGAAAAGGAAAGATAATAAAAGACTTGATTGAAGAGGGGCTGAAGAGGAGAAGGAGATGGGAAATGGGAAAAATCAGAACTCCTTGCCGTCTGGTTCCAGCACAGCTCAGCGTGTGCTGGGCTTTGGAGCAGAGGGGAGGTAATAAGTGGCCTAACAGTTTTGGGGAGAGATAGCAGAACAAAATGATGAGGGGAACTTCTTCACAGTGACAGTCCAGTATAGGAACTAAGAGATGAAGGAGAGAGAAAGGAATCATCACGAACTGAAGGACGGATGATTATTTTACTTATTACAATCATTTTATGCCACCAAGTAGCTGGATTTAAAAAAAAAATCTTTATATGAATATTAACCCGGCTAAGAGAGTACTATGTCATTAAACTGAGCTTAACAAGAGAACAAGGAAAAAAAAGAGGAGCATCAGAAAACCGAGAAGATATCAAAGAAGGAAAAAAAAAAAGGAAAAGAAAAAGACCTCGGATTTATCAGATAATAAAAACGCACTATTCCCTCAAATAATGTGAAATATGATGAAATATCTTCACCAGTGTCGTGATATATGAAATGTTGATCTTGCCGACAAAATCACAGGGCCACATCGATTCAATCTAATTCTCGGCGGCCCGGGCAAAGCCCCCACAACCCTTATCAGGCAAACAAAGCTTTTGATATCAGTCAAATTTAACCCTGCTTTGCACATGCGAGAGGTAGCCCAGTTCACAGAGGCGGCGAGAAGGGAACAGCATGTGGCCACATTTAAGAAATCTTTTCATAAAGCTGCATGTGAGTGACTAGAAAGACAAAAAATAGTTAAAAGAACAAAGCAGAGGAAAGCAGTCTGGTTCCAGTGGAGCAGAGCTAATGAGAGTTCTGCAACTATAACGGAGATAAAGATGAAGCAAAACAGGAAATTAATTGTTAAGGGACATAAAGCCCAGCTGAGTTTATTAAAGCCGATGCAATGACCAAAAAAAAAAAAAGAAAGCCTCTTTTCTTTATTTCTTTATTTTTAGTTGATCCTGTCTTGTTTTAACACAGGTTCCGCACAAGAATAGTGTCGCTCCTTGGCAGAAATGAATGATATGATAACTGTGGCCAACGTAGGATGATTTAATACACTTTAAGGCCTTAATTCTGGATAATTTCTTTTAAGACCCTTTTAAGGACCCAGGAATACCCTGGAGGAAAGAAGTGTGAGTGGATAGATGGGTAGATGAGATGAGAAAAACAGGCCTGCTAATAGATGAGATTAGACAGCTGGGAAAGCATGAAAACAGATGGGTTCCTGCATTAATACTGCAGGACCAAAAGCACAGGAGACACTGAGACAAAGAGGTGAGTAAAAACAGGTGGAGAAGTCAGAGCTGAAGGAGGCAGTATGCTACAGGGATGGGGACGTTTATTTTCCTCTTTAGACAAACCTTGTTTTTGCCTTTTTTGTCAAACTTTGTCTGATCATCCCAAAACATTTAATATGAGAAAAACGTAACATGCGTAAATGCCAAATGGAGATTTAAAAATGATGATTTCAATCGTTAAGGGGGGAAAGAAAGCTATCCAACCAACCCTAGCCCTATGTGATAAAGCAATTACATTCCTTGATTAATTGAATTTTTGGAAAGCTGAGCTCAGTGTCACTCTCCATGCCCAGATCTTATTACTGTCAGCCCTGTAGATTTAAAAACAAAAATACCTTTATTAGCCTTTATCTGTCAACAAGAAGTAGGCTGAACAATCTAAAAAAAACAGCATGTTATTAATTAACGATAAATAAGCTCAGTGAATTCAACAACACATGCACAAATAAGTCACTAACATCTAACAGTGTGGAAGGGGGCACAAAAGAGTTATGGCTGCCAAGGGTGGCAGGAACAGTTATTAGGTTTAAGGGGCCATTTCTCTCTGAAATAGAGTCAGGTCAGTTTGTGTACCGTTTTTCCTTTAGTAAATTAAATCATCAATTTGAAAACTGATTTTGGTTTCCACTCAGGTTATCGTTGTCTGGACGTTGATGTTTGTTTGATGATCTGAAACACTTGACTGACACCTGTCAAAGATTCCTGTTTCTGCTGTACATTTCAAAATAGCACATAAAACTCTAGTTATATCCTCCTACTTTATATAATGCCACTGGTCTGTCCACCTGCAGGCACTCGCGCTTCCTCAAAAATTTACTGCAACTTCCAGAATTAAACCAAAATGTCTTAGCTGAAGATGAACAAGCTTATTTTTAATGCTCTTCATTTTTATTCCTCATTTATAATTATATCCTGTTTCCCTGAAAGCAGAATTACAACTACACTTTTAAATTTAAAATTAAAAGCCCCCAAGACACAAAGTTAAATTATTAACAAAACTCAAATTTTGTCCAAAGGCATTGTTTACTTACCTTTCTCTCAAATATTTCAGTTCTCTTCACACAGTTTCCTTCTGCCTGATTTTTCATTTAATTCACCTGAATAATAATCTAACAGCTAAACACAACATCTTTCTAACCTTCTCCAACAGATCCCTTTTGGGTTTGTAGTGATAGATCTAAAATAAAATCATTTGTAAATATCAGAAAAAGATTTCACAAGAAATTATAATCGTGTTCAGTGTTGAATTATTATTCCAGAGAGTCCATATAGGTGAAGTATTCCCCAGACAAATCTTGATTTAAGGGTACATAGGGTTTAGATTTTTGAGAGAACATAAAAAAACAAAAGCAAAATTTAACATTATTGCACATCTGCCTTTCCTCATAAAGATATGGACCTTTAAGTAAATAAAGTTTCTTGAACCACAGCATATTCACATTAAACTCCAGGTAAGCAGATTTTTGTGAATTGACACATAGATGCAATATTTACTTCACATGTGTGTGGCACTGTTATTGAATTCATGTAAAAGCTACTTAAATGTTACAACAGGACGCACCAATAGTGTCATTTCATCCTATGCTATGCTATGCAGATGCTCTGTCTGCACTGATGAAGATTCGCTCACCTCAGGATGCCTAATTCTTGGCTGACAATGGCTTGAGACCTGGCCTTGTGTTCTGACTATTTAAACTAATAATTATTTGACGATTTGGGGGCACTAAACATCAGTGTTTAGAGCATTGAAATTTCAGCCCAAGATGGTCAGGCAATCATTAATTGTGGAAAAGAACTGGATGGGTATGCCACAGTAAAAGTATTGGTCCTTATGTTACATAGTGGCAGTCTGTAGAATTTACGCGTCTAAAATACATATCACGTTTTTCATGCACACGACACGTGATACGTGAAGAAACAGTGGGGCAGCAGCTTTACTCAGCACACCCTTTTTTTAAACAAGTGTATTGGACAATGATATATAAAGTATTAAAATATATGAATACCTTTACCTTTAAAACTGATTTGTGATGACCAAACCTTTCCCCATTTTGTTTGTAGAGTATTTTATTTCTGCTTAACAGATATATTCATCAGTAAATGAGCCAGCTAAGAATCACCTAATGTGCCCATTATTATTATAATTATTATTTCTTTGCTTAAATTCAGGTTTCAAAACTGAACCCCACTCCAACATGATCTGCAGGATATAGCTTTCTTTCTAACAATGGTCCCTAACTTACTCTACTTCTTCATAACATTTTTAGCAAACAACTGTTTAGAGTAATTAGCAGCACTTTTCCACAATAATTGAGCTATAAAGATTTTACAGAATGTGCAACAGTCTGAAAATCACAGTGTTCCTTTGACACAAAACCACTGAAAGATTTAATTTCATGCACCTTGAATGGACGAGCTGTAACTATAACAAATAGGCCCGCATATTTACTTGTTAGCCAATGATTAACTTTCAGCCAGACAAATAAGAATTAATGGGGACATTTGTTTTGGTTCACTGAAGTTAAAAGGCTTTAGAGAAAACACACTTTTGCAAGATTCAGGGTAAAACACGGGGCTTATTGGGTGTTTAAACATGTGTCTACCTGCGATGTAAGGGAGTAACACGGTCAGGAAGCAGACAGATGAAAAGCTGATAAAAAAGCCACTCTAGATCACATTCTACGAAACAACGAAACAAATGTGACGTTTACCTGATCAGACATCTTTTTGCTTCTCTGATCTAGGATTTAATTGAGAGGGGTGAATGTGGCTTTGTCTTTACAAATAACTCCATGACTTCTCAATCTGCTGGTCCAAACTGGTCTGCTATCAGGTTCGAAAACACGGAGGGAGCCTGTTTAATTTTACGACAGTGCAATGTTGCCATTGGCCTTCAGGGGCACTAAACCTGGAAGTTACAGGTCTAACGCCCCTAGTGGACAATTATGGAAACCAACAGTTGATTGCTGCAGCTGTCCATTCTGGTTACGCACCAAGCAGTGCTGTTGAATTTTAATGTCTTGCTGTAAAGGATCTCTGAGGGTTTTTTTTCCCCATATTGGAGGATCAGATAAAATCAAAAACATGCACTATTTAATCTGTCGTGGAGTTAGTCTCGCTCTAAAACAGAAGGGTCCAGGTATTTTGGTGTGCTGTTCAGTAGTAGTTTTCGGATGGAGTGTGAAATGGATGGATCGGGGCCTTGTCTGCTGTGATGGGTGATGGTCACTGCCAAGTTTGCTCTTTTTCACAATCTTAAATGTAGCCACCGTAAGTGGGCTACTGATTTATTGAGATACAAACTATGCAAATCAACAGATATTACTGCAGTTATCACGGCCTTTTAGATGTGAGGCAACCATGTTGGATTTTGGATTCTGAAAGAACTTTTGCCTTTTTAAGATTTCTTGATTCTCAAACAAAAACGGATCATACCCTTAGAACTCAAAGTTCAAGCAGGCTTCCTTATGCTTAAACAGGGGTGCTAGTTAATATTCAACTATAGACACATTTCCATTTCTGGCTAATTGCTGTTTCTTCTGATAATATTGAATCACTTACATATTTTTTTAACCTTTAATGATATACTTCTAGCTACAGAGTTTGAATACAGAAACTGCAACAAATGCATTGTTGTTAGCTGAAATAGCTAATATCAGATATATTCACTGAGCACAGCACAGATCCCAACCTGCTGCTTTTCCAACTCCCAAATGCTCTGCGGTCAAGTTAGGTTTACGTTATTTATTATTAGGTCTGAGTTTTGACATCTCTGGTAAATTAAATGGAGAAAAAAGTCTGCCAGAAAACAATAGTAACTGTATACACTGTTAAAGGCTCTTTACAGAACCAGTAACAGGTCTGCTTGGGATCTGTAAAGGAAGAATTTCAAGCTAGAACTCAGATATTTTGACTTCCACATAGAAGTCAATGTCTGTCACTTTGGATCTGATTTACTCACTTGCATAATATCTTTACCCTTTAGCAGCATATTGGTTGCTACAGAGTTTAAATGCAGAAAATCCAAAAGCTACATTGTAATTCACTTAAATTGCAAATATTAGATGTCTCAGTCACTGAAGACAAATGGGTCCAATAGAGCTGGCCAGCGACATGGTTAAGTTTGGTTTTTATCTCATTCCCAAATCCAATTTCCCAACTATTTGGTACAAAAGACGCAACATGAAATCTGCCAGAAAGCAAAGCTGGAAGCTGAGGCTGTTTGCGGAGTTAGCAAGAGAAAAAGTTTCTAAAATCCAGACGGAAGTAATGTTAAACATACTTTGATAACTGAAAAAAAGCAAACTAATTGGAGGCTTTCAAATGCAATAAAGATGATCAAATCTGTACAACTTTGAGATGGCATAATTAAGCTTTATTCAAGACATTAAAAACTCAGTCTTAATTTTCCTTTATTCTTTGAATTCACTTAGAAGGTGCCATCTTCCCTACTGTTACCACTATAGCACTAATACACTTCGATTTAATGTTTTTTTTTCTATACATTAAATCTTTACATAACGTGTAAAGAGACAAACAGAGTTAACCTACACCAAATCCAGCTTGCAGACAGTAAACTGAGACCTGCGAACAATATTGAGGTTTTGTAAACAAATTTCCCCACCAGAAGAAATTGAGCGCTCACTCTCAGTCCATCTATGATGTTATTTATTTGTCATATGGTTTACCTCCTTTCCATAAAAGCATATCAGCAGACATCAGACGGACGATCATCTGCTTTGGAGCAATTTACCAAGGTAATGGCTCTCTGGTGATTCACAAAGCAGACGGGGAAAGACTTCTTTCTGGAGGGAGGATGGAGTGGGCAGACTTCAGCTGTATTGATGGCTGGGACTGTAGCTTATTCATTTCATCTCAGCAAATCCTAATCATTTCTGCAGTTTTTCTCCTCACAGGTAAGCGGTGTTAAAGAACGGAAAAAAGTCTGCTAAAGCTCAAGAAAAAAAGACTAACTTAGGGCAGAGCAAGATGCTATTTCAGATGTGGGGCACAAGCTGTTTTTTTGTTTTTTTTCTCTGCGTTTTCTGAAAAACTATTGATCCACATCACATCAGTCAAAGTTTTCCCAGCGTCTTGGAAAAGCTCTCTGGAGAGTGCATTAACAACAACCATAACAGGACTGAAAGGCTGCCACTGAGACTTTTTCAAATCTACTGCCACTTGAAAGATGGCTTTTCAACAGTTTCTGTTTGAATTTTTCGAGACTTTCATTTTTCCATGTGTCCTCAAAATAGTCTCGTGGAACATGAGAGCAAACAGATGGAGGAGAAAGGCACAAAGAGAATTCAAAGTGAAGGAAATAATTTTTTGTAAGTTAATAGAAAAAGCCTAAAAATTGGTCGCTGCGTGATTTGAAATAGTAATTGTGTTTCTTACTTGTAGAAACGAAAACAAACTGAACTAATCGAACAAAACAGGCAGTGAGGCACACAGGAGGACTGATTTTGGTTAATGTTTTCTTAAAAGAAGAAAGGTGGGTTTTTCTCCTTTTTTTCGTTCTGAGTTTTGACATTTTGGCACTTATGACCTTTCGCAGGTTGTTCGGAAACACTGGACCGTAAAACTACCGAAGCAGTCCTTTAACAGAGCCATGACTGTGAAATGTTCTCATCCTCTATCCTGTTTTCTGACACCACTCTGTGAAAGCTTTTCTCTTTAGTTTCTAATTTATTCACATACTTCAACTAAATCAAGCGGATCTCAAAAAGACCAGAAACATTGTATTTCTTTCTCTCTAAACCCAACATAAACGGTGACGAGTGAGAATTTTATTCCTGACAAACTTAGGAAAGGACATTTTCAGTTTGCTTCTATAAGTTTAAGTAAGCATGAAGGCGAACAGTTATCAAACCCACATGCGTCTAGGTATGTTTGTGTAGTATAGTTAGCTTTTTTTTGGTAAATTGCTAAGAGGTATTTGTGTTGCCAGAGCTCGTGGGAGTGTGCTGCTGATTCAAAAAGGCCTGAAACAAAATGAATTTCCTCCTCCTTTGCTGGCCTGGAAAATGCCGGTTTCATTTCTTCTTTGCTCAGAAGGTTTTGGTTTAGTATAAAGAAAGGCCAAATATAAAAAGATCAAAATCTATTTAAACAAAAAACACAGAACCTGCTGTGGAACCATTAAAGGAGTGTTTCAGACAATTGAAGCCGTACGATAAGCAGACGACTTGTTTCATTGTAACGCGTCTTTGCCAAGATTCTGACTCTTTTGTTCAAAAGTGCTTTCATGGGTCACATTGGCCCAGATTAATGAGTGAGACATCACTTTATGTAGAACCCATATGGGAATTTTTCCAGGCAAACAAAAACCTAATTAATTCGTTTTTGGACTTGTTTGTGTATCTGCAGCACACTCTCATAATTTCAGACTACACCCTTTGCTTTGATCAAAATTTGATGATGAATTCACCATAGAAATGCTGCTTTTTATCTTGTCAGGTATGTTGACGTATCTGAAAGCAAAGAAATTAAACAGGTTTCGGGGCAGTGAGCCAGACTTAGCGCTTTCAGGGTCTCTGGATTTTGGACAAGCGGAAGATAGTCGGATGGACGGATGGTCACCTGACCATCTAGGGATGAAAGTTCGATGCTCTACTGAAGAGCGCCCCCAGTCGGTCAAATTATAATGGCTGAATTAATCAGAAAGTATCTCCAAGCCCCCTGGCGTGTCAACCTCGGCAGCAGGCAGCATAGCAACGAGAATTAATGTTGATCAGGGAGACATCTGTACGCTTTTACAACATATTAAATGTTACATCGGGTCATTGCCGAGACATTGGAGCTGCGCTTTGACACATCCTGTGAATATGGTGTCTCTGAACTGCAATGCAATTTTTTTAACATATCCAAAAGAGCAGCGGCAGTCTGGATGAGCTGGAGATCATATTACTTATGCAGCGGTTTTAGACACATAGAAAGTCTTCAAAACTCCACTGAAATTGCAAAGCCAAAACAAATCAGTGTGATGAGGGTAATTGCTATTTACAAAGTTAGACTTCTGTCACGTAAAAACACATCCGTGTCAGCTTTCTTCAGCAGTGTTCACATAAGAGATGGCAAGTGCAAAGTATGTCTGCTCAAACACTTAAGGGAGCAGTGATTCCGAAAGATGACGGGTTTATCCATCATTACTATTAAGCAAGATGAAAAAAGGAATCAGAATTAAATAGAAGCACTAAAATGCCTGTCGAGGTGTTGATGTTGTTACTAAACTTGTTGTTTTAATGGTCTTTAACAAAGTCTGAACCCTTCAACCAGTGATGGTTAATATTCTGAGAGTCAAAGGCTGAAAGGTTGTTCAGGCCTCAGAAGCCATTTCCGTTATATATAGAAATGCTGACGTCTATTGGGTTTCATCCTTTTGCTTTTAGGATCAGGTTCTGTATCGAACATGCGTGGGTGGATTCCTTCAGCGTTGCACCTTAACATTGCACGGAGAAGAGCTGCTCCACAGCGTTGAGGATGAGCAGCTGTTGGAGTCTGAGCAGAGGGGACCAATTTGCATATTTAAAGATTTTCTGCAGAATAATTTAGGCAGAAGATTTTAATGAATAAGGGGATAATCTTTTTGTAAAAACTTTGCTGGGGTTTAATCAGTGCTAAGAGATAAACTCAAATAAGTAGTTGAAGTTTAGGAAAGTTTCTCCCTTAGGTGAAACCGGCTTTTTCATCGGGTCCTTATAAATACTTATGAAGCAAACACAAATTGCCTCCTGTTACAGACAGATGTAGTCACAGAAAGCTACCTTGATCAGGAGCTGGCTAATGTTGCTGGGAGCTAAGTGTACAACACATTCCCCACTTATTGCTATCCATTAAAAATAAATATTGATGGAACAAAATTAAAAAAAACACCCATTTATTGCAGCAATTCAATCTCATAATTAAGAAAAATTCACCGTTTAATTAGAGTAAATTTATTCAGTGACTTTAAAATCTCACATGAGGAAGTAATTGGTTTTAACTAAATCACTGGTGCCTTGATGAGCTTACCTAATTTGTTCATTAGATAAGCATTGGTTCCAGTATATTTGGCCCCTATGCTATCACTAGCTCCTTTTTTTTTTGGCCGGTAGGGCAGCTTTCTCCTTTATCATTTTCAAAAAAACTTGATCATACAGAGAGAGTGATCGTTAACCCTTTCTTATGCACCGTCTTTCTAGATTAACTGATCTCCTGTGGCCTCTCTCATGCGCTCTTCTCCTTAGCTGACCCAACAGGTCTTCTACTGGGAGTCTGTGGGGGGAAGGTGGATTTTTCTTGCTGGTGAAGCGCTGTGCTGATTCGGCCAAATGTTTTGGATCAATATCCTGTTGAAGGTCCCACTGGCCGGGGCTTCAGTTCATTTAAAATGCTCTGGTAACTCAAAGAGTTCACAATGCCTTACGCACTAACAAGGTTTCTAGTCCCTTTAGGTGACAAAATTGGCCCTCAGCATTACAGATCCCACACCATATTTAACACTGGCAATAAGTTCTTTCCCCTCATATTCAACCTTGGTGTGATGCCAGACCCATCTGGAGGGTTTCTTGTGGAAAGGCTCAGTCTTAGTATCGTCTGACCAAAGCACACGATACCAGGTACATTACCCAGTAGACTTTAGCAAAGTTCACCTGTTTATGTGATTGATGGTAGCAGAGAAAGCCCTTTTTCATTGGCATACCTCCAAACTGTTAGCTGTAGATGAAATCTACACGTTAGTATGGGTGACCCATGATGCCGTCCCTAACAGTGAGCTTTGCAGGTCTTTGACATCCTTTACCATGATTCTCACTATAAGTAGTAAGACAAACCGAGGTCCTCGTCCAGCTTTGTTGCTCACATATTCACATATTTTAAATGTAATGTTTCTGTCTGTAGATGTGGACGAGTTTAGCCAGGCTGCAGTTTCCTTGTAACTATTTGCTGACCTTATAATAATAATAATAATAATAATAATAATAATAATAATAATAATAATAATAATAATAATAATAATAATAATATGCTTTACTTGAACGTCATGTTCTCTCATGTTGCATCATACCTGTACCCCTGGGAAACAAGAGGTTACTGATTCAAATTTCCTACACCCTGATTCTTTTGGAAAAGATGACGTGTAAAACGTCTGCATTTCTTTAGTTACAGATATTTTTCTAGGGTTTGTGAGGGGTACCTACAACTGACACCTTTAATTTTCCAGAAAAAAAAAAAAAGATTTTCCCTTATCTAGGAACTCCCAACCCCCTGTAAGTTTCTTCAGCATGAGACGGGCCTGTATGTGGAAGATATCCACGATTAAAAGTAACCCAGCAAGCAAAATTATATCTTGAAGTTCTAAAAATATTTTCTTCTGTTGAGTTAAACGATTGAGGAAATGTGTTTGATGCGACACTTTTACACATAGACCTGTGCAAAGTCTCCAATTACTGTTATTAGAATCCTCTGATAAATTCACAGAGAGAATCTCCTAGTGAGAGCCATGTGTGTGCGGGCTGTGAGATAGTAGACAGTGGACCAAACTGCTGAATTAAAACCTAAAAACGCCCCTCTCCCTTGTATAATTAGCACATATACCTTTAAAGCATGTTATTATGGGGAATAATAACTTTTTTTCACAGAAAAAAAACTCAGGAATCCAGGTAACTTCTGGCTTTTGCAGTTAAACTGACCCCTTTGCATGAGCGAGGATGTGTCACGGAAGGACATTAGTCTTTTTTTTTTTTAACATGAAATAATTAGAGGACGTGAACACACCTCTATAGCTATCAAAGGCGGTCAGATCTAAACACTGCAGGACATAAAGGGCCCTATGAACAGCGAGGGAACGCGGCAGCATGAAGGCGTCCAAAAGCAGCAAGCTGAAACTGACAAATATGGCAATTAGCTCCCGAGGTTCCTTCTTAATATGAAGGTGAAGAAAGATAAGAAGAAAACTGCAGTTAGACCTTTATAAATTCTCGTTTGATTTTAAATTGTTTTTAATTGGCTGGACACACAAGCATCAAACATGCCTTGACAAGAGAAAATGTTTCGTTAGGACAGTCCTTGACGGGAGCTTCCCTCTGCTGTTGCGTATCTTATGGGTGTGTCTTAGTTAATTAGGATAGGATTTAAAGTTTCATTTATTTCAGTGATTATGTAAATTTTACGTTGGAGCATGTGTTTTATAGAGTGTGATATACACTAATGCAGGGGTATATTTCTGTACATTTAGGAGATTATGGATTGCAGCTTCTAAAACCCTAAATTCGGTTTCTCAGCAAGTTTAGGAGCCGTGAAACGGATTTTTAATACAGCAATATCCCCCTGCTAAGAGGTACGTCATTATAGTGTAAAATATCTGCAGTCTCTGTGGTTATCGCCGTTGCTTGTTTGCCTTTTTGTACCACAGTATTTCCATCCGCTTAACTTTCCATTAATATGCTTGGAAAGCGAAGTTTGTGCACAGTCAACCTCTTTTGCAAATAAATGAATATAAACACATTATTAATCAAATTACTAAAATAAATTACCCTTGCAAATGTTTTTTGTTTTTCAGATGCACTCTTTACGTATCTGGTGATTAGTGGCTTGTTAGTTGAAGATAATACATTTTGGAACATTTTTCTTCTTTCGCTTGGGCAAAGTCTGCTTCACATTCCTCCATTTGCGTTTTTTTTTCTTTCTATTTCTATTTGATTGTGCGTAATTTGCTACATCAGAAACTCTTCGTTTGCAGTCGAAGCCCTGATCCAGGATCAATTTTGGCCCTCAGATCAGCAAGTACAGCGTGATCAAGGGGAGGCTTGCGGTCACTGAACCCCAATCAGCTGTCGGAGAGGCAGGATAATTAGGGAGCTGGAGAGAATATTCACCAGCAGATGGGAGGATGGGGGCGACATGTGTGGGAGCGTTGGAGAGAAAGGAGACGAGAGGCAGTCTCTCTTTGGCAAGGGTGTCGGCTAAACGCTTGAAATGTAAAACAAAACTAGACAGAGTTGAGTGGTGGGGAGACAGAGAGGGATTAGAAGGGAAAGGGAATCATCCAGGTGGGAATATGGGATCAATGGGGGCAAATGACAGAGAGAACCAGGAGAAGGCTGAACCAAGGCGCGAGATGAAGAGATGTGGAAGCTGCGAGGGAGATGGAGACAGGTATAGGAAAATATTTGTCTGGAACTGATGTACTTTGCTTCAGCATCACAGGTTTCTTGCCTGTTATGCCAATAACGCAAATTTGAATTTAAGAGGGTTCTTGGCAGACGGAAAACTTGCTAGGGATGGCATAAGGAGGCAGGAGGTAGATGAAACGGGGGAACGTGCGCTCGGTACATGTTGGGATGGAATATCCCCCTCTTCTCCCCACATGTTTGAAGTTGAAAGAGCATGAGAAAGATTTAGGAAGGAGGACGAGGAGTTGAGGGAGCACGGAGTAAAAAATAGCTCCTGTGACCAGATCAACGGCTGGACATTGGGAAGTTGTTGAGTTTGGGGTCGGAGATGTCGATGTACCACACATGCAGCAAATAACCAATGTAGGATGATTAACAGATGTTCTACTTGATATGTTACATCTTCTCAGCTCATAGATTACATGATTAAATTCCCTGAAACGATTCAGAAGGCCTATGCAGTAGATGTGCAACGATCTACTGATGATTAAAGCTTCAGAGTGTGAACTTTATGGTTTCTCCTGGGAAGATATACGTCAACACAGAGCTGTTTTTTTTTTTGGAGTTTGAAAAAAAAAATTCCATATAAAATTCAACAATCGGCCCTTGGTAATTTTGCAGTGTTGCACGGTCTTAGTGTCAAATGTGGTTTTTACATTTTCTGCTTTTTTATTGCCGGGTTTCTGCAAGTTTCAGTAACTTAACTTTTAGACTTTTTAAAATTATCGTTTGAATTCAGGACTTACATTAAAAACAATAAATTAAATGTAAATAAACTTGAATTTAACTCAACTAAAAAAAACTTAAGCAATTAGAATATGTTTGTCAACTGAAGGGAATGTTTTTTTTCTGCTCTTGCATGATAATCATCTCAAGGAAGGAAGATTGGACACGGTTTTTATTTCTTTTCTAGACAATAGTCTGAAAGGGGTGACATGCTTCTGCTTTGTGTCCCATTTATTCTGAAGCCCTTCAATGAAATCCAGGGCAAGCAATTGCTTTAAGAGCGATTTCTGTGAAGGCTTTGTCAGACGTTTGTTAGAGAACCTCTGTGAACGATCAGCCTCATGAAGACCAAGGAACACAGCAGACAGATCAGGGGTAAAGCTGCGGAGAAGTTTGGTCATAAAACAATATCCCATGCTTTGTACATCTCATGGAGCAGTGTTCAATCTAGCACCCTAAAATGAAAAGAGTATGGCCATCACTGCAGACCTATCAATAGATGGCCGCCTGCCTACATTTACAGTCTGAGTAACGGGCGCAGTTATCCGAGAAGCAGCCAAAAGGCCCTTGGTAAGCTTGGAGGAGCTGACAGTTGTTCACTAAGCTCGTCTTTTTTGGACAAGAGTCCAGATGAAAGCAAAAAGAAGTCTCATTTGCACTTTACAATCAAGCCATGCAGGAAACAAGGCAAACACGTGAAACGAGATGTTCTGATAGGAGACAAAACCAAATATGAACTATTTTATCTTCAAAGAGCTTTACTGTACAATCGTTCAATAAATCAGACCATCATTGACATGTTAATTTATTCCAGTAACTCAATTCAACAAGGTAAACACATTATATAGATCACTCAAACAAAAACCTGATGTTATCAAGCCTTTATTTCTGTTAATTATGATGATTATCTGCTTACAGCAAATAAAAACATGACATTTATCACGAGGATATCACATTCATACAGACATGTGGACCTTATGAAGAGTACGTTCAATTCCTGCTCTTACCTTGTTTTCTAACGGCACTTTTCATCCTACAAATAAGCCTCATCACATTGTAATTTATTGAATATTTCTGTATGTGAGAGAAAACTAACAATGCACACCACCCTGAGAAAGAAAACACACCCCTGTAGTGACACGTGGTTGTGTTAAAATTAAGACCTTAAATAATAAGATAAGAAGACCTTTTTTGTCCCTCAATGGGGAAATGAATACGAGCGATGTGATAATTAAAGCCACACAGCACAAAGTCGGTTGCCTGTAATCACACGGTCACTGGTTCCTACGCTGCCATTTTTAGGCTGTGAGCTTTGTGTTTGTCTTTGCCTTGTCACAGTCATTAACCTCCTGGAGCTGGCAGTGTCTGGACAAGAGCCGCGGAGTTAAACTCGACCTGACAAGATAACACCTAGTTGGGCTTGAAATCCATTTAGATATCAAATCACTCTTAAACAAATCATCGGTGCATCAGGGATAAGAAGAGATAAGTTAGCTAATGACATCAGCGGGATCTTGGGATATCGGAGGTCAGCCACTGGGGGATACTATTGGTGTTGCACTTAAGAGCACTTCCTGCTTTGCATTTGCACGTTGGTGTTCTTCGTCTCCCTTTAGCACTGCCCATTGCTTTGAGTGCTTGACCGCAGGCGCTTAAACTCATCCATCTCCTATACGTTTGATGGTTGATGAGGCTTTGCCTTTTTTCTTTACCGTGCAGAAATCTTACTGTTCTTAAGGTTAAACTTAAAGTTAAACTCTATTTTTTTTACCAGCCACTAACAGGCAGTTTTCTTGCAAGGGCCTAAAGCTGAACTCGTGATTAATGCTTCCACTCAGGTGCATTCTTGGCTTGATGCACGCTTCATTATCTTTATCTGTCCACCAGCCCCCTGTGGCAGTCAGACAGTCGCCTATATAAGTGCATAAGTGCACAAATTGTGCACACAGACTACGCATGTGACAGGTTAAATCTCCCATTCAAAAAGGAGCGATTGTGCTGGAGGAGCTGGGAAATGTCTCCGAAGGCCTCCGTGAAAGTGCAGAGAGATGCCAGGGCGATTAAAAATCGTTGCACTCAAAACGCCGTTGAAAATGAAGCTTTTTGAAAACAGCTTGAACACAAGCAGCAGGCTGATCGTTCCTTCTGTAATAATGTGGTTACCATTCAGCTTCACCAAACAGCAAGACGGATGATGAGAAAGAACCAAAGTGCCAGGAACTACCAGCAGAGGAAGAAAGGTTCACTGTTCAAGGTCAAACATGTAAAACAGACAATAATCTCAGTCATTTGCTTCGAAATAAGGAATTTCTCTGGCTTCTTCACCTAGACGCGCCGTTTCAAATGTTCTTGTTTATTTGCAAGCGGTGGTTTTGTAACAAGGGACATAGTTGTGGGCATCTTAGGGAAGCTACAGGTTTTGGGTAAAAAAAGTAAAATAAAGGAAAACATTATCTAATGCTCTGCGAAGAAGAAGAGTTTCAGCAACAAAGGCCTTTTTACTGCATGAGTCATAAATGAGCTGCACCTGGGTTTTCAGCTTGGTGCTTTGACGCAAAAAAACAAAAAAAACAACGTGTCCATAAAAACCGTTAGCACCGAGGCTGGAAATGAGGCTGCAAAAACCAGCCTGTTCCCCAATAACACATTGTCTCTATGAAACACTTAATTAGTTCAACATTTTTACCAGCAGCTTAGTTTTTTTTAACCTATTTGGTTAGCAGACGGATCTTAATGCTGCAGTAGCCATGGCGATGGATGAATCCAACTAATGAGAGATTCACATAATAGGACATTTTGTCACATTTATTCATATAATCTTGTTTTAACTGGTCCGTTAGAATTACTGGCTCTTTTTCAAAGGGAGACCTGGCCAGGACGGCTTACCCCTAAGACCACAAACTTCAATGTACCTTATTGGGATTTTATATGATAGACAAACCCAAAGGACTGCACTATGGTGAAGTATAAGGACAGTTATAGAATTTTTACAAGTTAAAAAGTTTGAATTTGACTTTGGAAAGTGCCTTGAGATGACATGTTTCATGAATTGGCGCTATATAAATAAAATTGAATTGAATTGAATTAAAATCTGAAAAAGTATGATTCAGTGAATACTTTGTGGGACCGCCCTGTGCTGTGTTAGTTTTTTGCAGTGCACAGGGTTTTAGATGCTGAGCAAAAAGTTCAATCCATATCTCGTCTGACCAGAGCAACATCTCCCACGTGTTTGCTGTTTTCCCTACATCAGAGGACCCCAGCCCTGGACTTCAGGGTACACCGTCATGCACGTTTGAGGCTATACCGCACACCTTACTTAAACAAATGGGTGAGCAAGCAACAGCAAGCGATGGTACGCCGAGGAGCTAACACAGTCATTTGAATCAATTTTGCTTGAGCTGAGACGTGTAAAACATGCAGGACAGTGGGCACCGAGGACCAGGATTGGAGGCGGATGCTCTAGAGTTGTGGCAAACTGTAAATGGTACTTCTCGTTCCTTTCTCTTCCTGGCTAATATTATGTTCCTGTACAGGACTTTGGTTTCCCTGGGTGTGTAAAGTGCTCTATAAGTAAACGTTTGATTGATTGATTTCTTTCTTTCTTTTCCTGGCTTTAAGCCATCAGTGCTAACAATTCTACACCATGCAGTCGTCCCACAAGGATCAAGAATCCTTTAATGTCACCATGTGTTAAACATGGTGAAATTGCCTTTGAGGCAGACACCAGCTTAGGATGTACAGAAATAAAATAGCAAGTAACACGACACGCAAGCACAACATACTTGTTTTTTTTCTCCCCACACATTAGAGCATGCAAAAGATTTTTTTTTTAAAAAAGTACGTAGCAGAGTCCGAGAGCTCTGATATCGGTCCCTTAGTGAGTGATACGAGCCACGTTACATAGATTAGTCATCCTTCATGAATCTCAAGTAAAGAGTTAATGAGGTAATTTTTGTGCTGTGATCTTGAGGCTTCATTTACAGAAAAGTGCAATTTGGTATTTGAGAATAAGAGTGTGCAAATAGCCAATAACAGTAGCGTTATTTTAACATGATGGACCACAAACCTCTCAGCAGGGGGCGATAGCCCTCACATCTCTTGGAAAGAAGCTGTTTCTGAGTTTATTAGTTCTAGATTTGATGCTGATGAAGCGTTTACCTGATGGGAGAGGAGCAAACGGTGCATTGCCCTTCTCTGAACTAGCTCTGCATAAACAAATCCTGTAGACGGCATTCCCACAATCCCCTGTGCTGTCCTCATAACCCATACTAAATCCTTCTACCACACAGTTATGCTTAGACATAAAACACTTTCTATGGTAGCTCTGTGAAAGTTTTTTTAGCAGTGTAGTGGAAAGTCCAGACCTTTTCAGTTTCCTGAGGAAGAAGAGCCTTTGTTGGGCCATCTTCGCCAGGTGGGAGGTGTTCGCAGTCCAGGAGAGGTCTGAGGAGATATGAATGCCCAGGAACCTAATGCTGTCCACACGCTCTACCACATCCCCCAGTATGTAGAGAGGAGCGTGTTCAGTTCTCCTGGACCTCCTGTAGTCTATTATTACCTCTTTGGTCTTACTCGTGTTCAGGATCAGGCTGTTCCTGGAGTACCACAGTGTGAGATTGCTGACCTCATCTCTGTAGTGGGTCGTCACGACTGTGTTTGTGGGGTGAACAGCAGAACAGTCCTGGGTGAAAAGGGTGAAGAGAACTGGGCTGAGGACACAACCCTGTGGTGTTCCTGTGTTGAGGATCAGTGGAGCAGATGTGAATTTCCCTATCCTCACCACGTGGGGCCTGCTGGTGAGGAAGTCACTGATCCAGAAGCAGAGAGGTGTGGATAATCCCAGGTTGAAAATCTTCAGAGCCATCATGTCTGGGAGCACGGTGTTGAAGGCTGAGTTCAAATCCATGATTAGCATCCTGACAGAGGTGTTGGGATGCTGCACAACATGATAGGCAAGTTTTGTTCACTTATAAAAATATACATTACTGAGTGTTACAGTAGGAGACTTTGGCTCAGTGGGTAGGGTTGTCGACTTACAATCGAAGGGTTTGGTGATTTAATTCACATGTTGATGTGCCCCTGGGCAAGGCCCCTAACCCCAAGTTGCCTACAGATTTGCATAATGGTGTATGAATGTGTGCACATTAGTGGGTGCGTTTGGGTAAATGTAGCTATAGTGTAAAGAGCTTTGCGTAGTCATTATGTCCAAAAAAAAAAGCTGTTGAATAAATGCAGTCCATTTACAATTCAAAACAACAGAAATAGACTATATTTCTGTCTTTTATTTTTGTTTTTTTCTGCACTGTTCCTAAACCTTTATTATATTCATGCAAATAGCAATGTATTGCAAATGCACATGAATATTTACCGTGTACTGTAGCAAAGTTTCACTTCTAACCAAGTGTTGGCCCTACGCACATCTCAGCGGCATTGTTGTACCATCTACAACCCCCACCCCACCCCACACACACGCACATGCCTTGTCCATAAATCCTGTTTATATTCAAGCACAGAAATTCATTACATCCCTTCACCATCGAAATAAAAGCCAAATATCAGAGCGCGACCTATTGGCAGACTATTTACCTTACCTGCATCGCCCTAAACAGCACAAGCGCACATGTGCAATCTTCAGGGGCCTCCCAATCGATGTGCCCCCGTAACTAGATATGATATCGTTTCTGAAAATCCATCACACCTGTAGGTGCAAGCTCCACACATCGTTTATAATGGGAAAAGAAAGAGACCGCAGAAAGACGGAGAAGACGAAAAAAAGTGAAGAGGCCTGAGGTGTGAAAAGATTTGTAATGTATGAGATGTAAGGGAGGGAGATGAAGAAAAAGTGGGAGGGGAAGAAAGAGGATTGAGCAAAGATGAGGGGAAAAGAATTAAGGAGACTGATAGTTGAGCACAAGGTCCAGCGGGTGGGGATATGTGCGACTGTACGCCTCACACACCCACCCAAAGTGGGTAGCTCATGAAGACTAATGTTGTGGCCTTGCGTGGTGATAAGGCATGAAGATAAAGTAGTGTGGGATAAAATAACTGAAAATATACCAAGAGGAACAAAGGTGTGTCTGTATGTGTGCAAGAGGTAGTAAAAGACAGCTGAATAGACTCCTGAAGAGACAGAAAAAGAGATGAACAAACACAGATATTGCTCTACCGTAAGATATCAAATAAACAACGAGGAAAGAAAGACAGACGGGAAGCAAAACACAGCGGCTTTGACGCTCACCAATCTTGTGTCCATTTATTTCCTCGTGCTTACCCTCTCTTATTCTTATTTACAAATTACCAGCAGAGCTGATAATGCGACATTTTGGGATGAGCCTCTCCGCCTGGTGAGCAAAGGTCAGTAACAATGTCGCCCTTAATTAGACCTGAACACTTGCCAGTTTCAATCTTATAATTAATTCATATAAGAACTTAAACAATCGAATATGAAACACACAACCCAAGTCTTTATCTAATGCAAATTATGAGAGAGTTCCTTGTGGGATTAAAACGCTTACTGATAATGCTAGGTTTACAGACTGGGTGTATAGAAACTGTGTTCACCCACCTTTCATCAGGTATAACAGTGTTTACAGCAGCAGCATTAAAACATACAGCACTGATTATCACAGATTTATTTCTATTTTAGTCATCTTCTGGCAGATGCTGAAAGCAAATTAAGTTCTATTTAATATTTAAGACCCTAGGATGGAGATCTCGGTTTCTCGGTTTCTTTTGCTTCATGTAAATTTCATGTACATTTCTGTTAAATGTCTCTGCTTTTAAAAATCTGCCAAACGTTCGGTTCAGACCAAATTCAGCCAGATTCTTAGTTCAGATCATGGTGGGAACCTAAAATGACCATGGTTGCCTTGTATATGTCTTCTTTTTTTGGTCTTTTTTTTTACAGGAGCCTAATTTACACTGAAAATTTTTATAAAAATCCAACCTTCAACAAGTACGTTTATTTAGTGGAGGTTAGGGAGATATCTGGCATGGAGGTTTTTGTTTTTACTTTTCTGGCCTCACGTATTGGCACCCCTGCTGTTAATGCAACATTGGTGCCCTCTTATTTTCTCAGCTCAGCTCAATTCATTTGGTTTTCCATAAGGTCTTGGTCTGGAGACTGAGATAATCATGACAGTAGACTAATTTTATGTCTGTTGAACCATTTTTGTGTTAATTTGGTCATTATGTATGATTATCCTGTTGGAAGACCTAGTGACAACCCATGTTCAGTTTTCAGGCAGATGCTGTCAGGTTTATGTATGCTTGTATTTATCCTTTATTTAACCAGGAAAATGACTCATTGAGATTTAAAACCTCTTTTTCAAGAGTGACCTGGCCAAGACTGCAGCAGAAAACGTACAACAAATCCAAAATACAAAACCAGACACATAAAACACATAACCAGAAGGCATCACATAATTCAACATTTTTATTTAAAATCTTTGTCATTCACTTTAAACGAGGCTCACAGGGCCCCTAGAAGTGGAGCCGGCCCTTAACAACAGAGATCCTCCACCATATTAACAGGGTCACAAGGTTCTTTTACAAGCATTCCCACCTAGACTGTTTACTGACGAAAAACTCAAAAGTCTTATCTGATCAAAGTTTTATCAGTAAAAGCTCCTTTAGTGTTTAGCAAATTCCGCACGTTTATATTTCTAATTATAGGACAAAAAAGTAGTTTTTTTTTCTAGCATACCTCCCAAATAACCAGTTGGCATGTAGATAGTGTCTAATGGGTGTTCCGGAAACTTGATGACCCAAAGATACAGTTCAAGTAGTTTTATAATGTTGTGGTCATATATTGGTGGGTGGAGCCAGGAGTAAATGATCAAAATTAGCTAACTTTGTGAAGGTTTTGACATTAGAGGATCTGCTAGGGTTTAAAGGTTTAAAACAGGTTCAGCCCATACTATGCTTATTTTATGATTTCACATTTCCTTTTGAGAATATCCTTAAAGGTATATAGCCACGTTAAATGCTTAAAAAAAGACCAAAAGCCATTTGATCATGTTAAAATAAGGTTATATACACCAAGCGTCCATCTGGACTAATGTTTTGATGGTCCTTTTTGAGGCTAAATAATAATAGTAATAGTAATATCATCTTTGTTGTCATTGAAACATACATTACAATGAAATTTGCTTTCTGCTTTTAACCCATCCCCTTGGGGAGCAGTGGGCTGCCATGTGCGGCGCCCGGGGAGCAATCTGGGATTAAGGGTCTTGCTCAGGGACCCAGAGTGCCGGCACTGAGCCAAGGACCGGGCATGATTAGCAGATATAAACAGATGTGGCGCCATCTAGCGACAGTATCGCAGAACTATCATAATGCCGGTTTGCTTCATTAATAAATCACTTGTAAATAATGCCAGACCGAGCCTGACCCTCTGCAATGCCTCGCAGTAAAGCAGCAGCTTGGTGTGATCGAAGATCAACCGTTATTAATTAAATACGGCAACCTACAAGAACTTTAAGAGCCTCATTTCAGAACATTTACTCACGTCAGTCAACTCTGCGTCACAACTGAGCAATCGGCTGGTTTAGCGTTCGCTTCAGTGAACACCAACGTTCATACTGTATTCCTAGCGACATTCCAGTCTTTTCCTTCGTGGAATGAAATATTTCTTTGTGTTTTTTTTCACTGGATCTTGGACCATCCTTCATTGTTTCGCTGGGAGATGCTAACAGCCATTAGCTGCGTCTTTGTTTTATCCCCTGCTGTGCGTGTGCAGTACATACTTCCATTGTTATTATAAATAAACACAAAGGGCTTTACTTACTAATAAATTGAGCCAAACAAAGCTTAAAACACTAAAATAACAACTAACACGGCAAAAGGATGTGATAATCTTTCATGACAACTTTCTATGCAACCAGAGTGAGCTACTAACGAATACATTAAAAAAACGCAAATAACGTGGCTATGCACCTTTAAAGTGTTTTTATCATGCAGTGGTAAAAAAAAAAAAAAAAAAACAGTAATTTCTGTATGTTGTTGCAACATGTCTTTTCAGCTGCTGTCGGAAAAAAAATGCATTTTAGGCTTCTTTCGCTTTGAGATACTTTACCACAAGTCAAATACTACTTTTACTGGTTCACTGACTTGTTTTAGTTCTTTCAACCGTGTTTTATGTGGATATAGAAGAATGTCAGAGGTTCTGCTAACTTTTATGGAGACATTGGGTCATTTTTCTACAGAAATAAAAAAAAATGTATCACAAAAGCCCCACTCACCATCTTTAATTTTAATCCATAAAATATTCAAAAAGGGCAGCTTCACCCTGTTAAATGAAAATCTTTGTGGATGCTCTGAAGGTTCTTGCTTGATAACTTTGAATGGGGAGCAATATTTATGAGATTATCACCTGTCTGAGCCCGATCTGCTCTTTTGCAGCCTGGCTGCCGCTCACTCAGGCATTATTCTGCGAAAGTTCTGGTATGATGGTGTTGAAGTACGAAGTGTAAGCTTTATTCAGGCAGAAAGTCAGACCGGTAGACATCTTCTGCAGACAGAGACAGGCAGGTGAGAAGACATGAAGACAGGCAGCAATCACACGGCACAAACACAGCAGAGGTCAATGCTATCACGGAAACGAGCCGTTATTTCGTAGCATTTCATCATCATCATCATCATCATCTATCTCAGACGCTTGTGCTCTTTCCCTCTTTCATGGCAGGATTTCTCATTGATGACAAAGCCATTTATGTCTTTCGTTTGTTGCTCCTCGCCGCCACAACCCATCCCATCCCTCGTGGTTTCTTCCTTATCCTCCTCGCTATTTATGTTTCCTCTGGGTTTTTTTCTCTCTGTTTGCTCTCACGCACTTTCTCTCGTCTCTCATTCTCAATTTGCATCTTTTTTTCGCAGTCTTTTTGTCTTCCGATGCTGTGCACGAGCTTACATCGCTGCTATTTTTTGCCGCTCTTACCTCGTCTACATCACTTTTCTTACATCATTTTCTGCTCTAAACGTCTCAGCCTCCCTGTTTCTACTCTTTCTCTTCATGATGTCATTCACTTTCGATTCAAATTACGTGCATCTTTTTTACTTGCTGCGTTACTTTCCTTTAAACAGTTATCGTTCTCCCTAGATACCAGAGTTTTTTTCTTTACTTCCTTCCTCCAGCTCGTATCTTTCCTCCTGCTTCATTCCTACACCCTCCATACATTTTGCCTCTTCCCTTCAACGCTCATTCTCATTTCCATTTCCCATATCCTTAATCCTTCCTTCCTGTTACCACTTTTCATCCTCTGGTTTTACATCATCCATCCTACCTTAGCTGACTTCTTTTTCCTTCTCATCCTTCTGCCAGGCCCCATTTTTTTTCCAATCTTTGAAACCTCATGTTTTTACATGTATTTTTCCTTCTTCTGTCACTCCTTTATTTAACCATTTTCAGCAACTCTTGACTCTTTTTTCCTGTCTTTCACTTTTGCTCATACGTTGTTTGTTATTATGAAGATATCCAAAGGATGGGTGGTCACTTCAAATTCATTTATTAAATGCATTTATGTGTTTATCATAATTGAATATTATGTGTTTGGCTATGTTCATTTGGCACATGAAGTTTTTTTTCTTCATATGTTCTCCAAAAACTCCCAAAAGTTTTTTTGAGTGTGTATTTTATAAAATATATGTACCCTTTATTGAATTCCGTGTAGTTCTGATTTATGCTCGCTATTACAGAAGCACCTAACTAATTCTTTTAGTTCCAGAGCCAATCCTGATATCTGTTTTAAAAATGTGCTGAGGCAGTTATTTTCAGTCAGAATACTTTTACTGAAACTTTTATAGCTGTTTTGGCACCGCTAGCTCATACATCTTTTTACAAGAGCGATAATTACACAGTGAATGTCAAAAAAGGCTTCTACGTCTAAATTTACATTAATGCCAGCAGCGACACTGCTAAATGTGAACTCTAGGTTGTTACAGACTTCAGATGTTAACCTCTGAAGGCTCCTGTCAGTTTTGTGGGTTTTTTGATGTGTAAAACATTGGTGAAACGATCTGAAAAGTGATTACAATCAGCGCCAAAACTACTTGGTCATAATGCAAGTTATTGAGATTGTCTACCATAGACGGGCATCCTTTATTCATAAGCAGCAGCAACGTCATGTCGTGTGCGTACGCAAACAATTAAGAGAACTACTGTAACACCAAAGAGCTCAACAGAATTTACTGTTTCAGTGAAATAAAATATGGAACATACGACGGGGACGATTTTGACAACTTATATTAACACACGATTAGCATAGTCAGATAGTAATTGCAAAAACAGACTCTCCCTCTGTGTTTTTTTCCTGCATTGTTAATATTCATACACTGAATCAAAGTCTTCCAACAGGGAAAAATTTCCATACATGCATATTCCAAGACACATAGATGTTGAACGCTCAAAAGAATAAAATAAAACAACTTTTCCTGCTGTCTGCTCAAGCTGCTTGTAGCTGGTTTGTAGATCTTTGCGTTCCATTATTATTGTAGCCAGTAAACACAGCTTTTAAAGCTCTAAAAGTTTGCACAAAGAAATACAACAGATAGGTGTTCTGTATTTTCTTTATCTCAACAATAAACCATCTCCATATGACTGTGCCAAGCCTAGTAACAAAAACATCTGTTCCTGTAATGAAACGTGTATTAATGCACTATTTAGGGAAAGCCCATTTATATTTTATCTTCTAAGTGCACAGCATTTTTTTTGTTGTTGCTGTGAAGCTGCTGTCATGCTGCTTCTTATCCTGCCATGTACAGTGGTGTATCTAAAAACGTGGATATAAACATGAAGCAATGGAGGCCATTCAATAAAACCTAATGTCATTTCACATTTAGGAAGTATTTGTGGTACCTATGAAACTCAAAGGATCACAGTTATCCTTGACCTCCATCGGGACAAGGATAACTAGGAGATGAAAGTTAAGGGGAATGGTGTGCCCAAAGAATTGTTAATTGATTAATTAGTGAGCAGCTGCGTCTGATGGAGCTGTTCAGACACTCAGCATCATGACATGAGTTCACTGTCATCAATGCAGACAGAGTATCTGCGTAGCATGCAGGGTCATTATTTACTTATGACTGCTGGAGTTAGGCACCACCACCCTACAGGCCCCCAGGGATGAATAAGCAACATAGCAAAAATAAGAATCTTCTTTTTTCTTTCCACGGATAACAATAATTTATGTTTGTTTATTTCTGCTTCAACAAAAGTGAACTGCTGAAATAAATATCTAGACTAATTCTTTGATAAAGCCCTGTCTCTCAAACCCTTGTGTGTCTCCTGTCGGCTGCTCACTTATTCAGGGGACATCACAGCAAGTCTTTACATCTTACATACAGATCTGGCAGAGTTTTTATGCTGGATGCCCTTCCTGACGCAAGGTGGATTCAAATTCGGGTCCCCCGTATAAAAGACCCAGACTCAGCCCGCTACACCACAGCAAGACTGTATCTCTTACACTTCTAAAGCTCTAACTTCAGTTCTTATTTATGTATTATGCTTAATACCTTACATTTTCTGATAGACCTCTCAGATCCTGTGAACAGAACCTGTTAGTTGTTCTTTTCCCTACAGCTTGAAATGGGTGGGATGGTGTGTTTGCTGACTTTAGTCCGAGGCTGCAGAATAGTCCGTCCAGTGGGAGTCAGGTCAGCAAACTCTCTCGGGTGTTAAAAAGAGCTACAAGGCTCACTGTTGTTGTGCTATTATTACAGACTGTTTAAGTCATTTAATGTTTAATAAATTACTCTCTTTTAGGTATTGTCCGGTGAATATCAGCCCAAACAGCTGATAGTAGGACAATAGTTGAAAGGATGATCCGAGCACTGGCGTTCTCTTAACAGCAAACTCTGCACACATATAGAATAAAGGAGTGACAACTTCTCTTCAAGTTCAAGAATTTATTAACAGAAATAAAATGAACATCCAGAGAACACCATTATATAATGCTGTTTATCTGAATTAACACTATATTTCAATCAACAAATGCTCTCTATTAGGCTAGTGAAACTTAACTAAAACTACATAGCAAACTTAAGATAAAAAGAAGCACAACACGCACAAATCAAGCGGAGCATTATGGCGAAAGCTGTTTGCTCCACTTGTGAAAGTAAAATCTGTCGAGCTCTATTTGGCATTAAGATATCAATTTTTATTGCCACATTGCTAGACAGGACACTGGGGAGAAAAAAAAAAAAAGATAAAAAGAAGCTAAGGAACTATGCACACACAGAGGAAACAAAAAGACAAAATAAGATAGTTGAAAACCATCATCGGAATGATTTAGTGAATCCTAGTTCATTGCAGAATTAATTTAGAGAACCAGAGTTCATCTTAAAGAATGTGGAATGAGGTTAAATTATCTTAACTAACTTATAACATTTTGTATGTGTTTCAACCCAGTCACAATGCAAATCCTGAGTTAAACAAAACATTATTTGATAAAACAACATTTTAAAGAATGATTTGCTCAGTAAAATCCCTAACCTCCGGACGCTTGATTTTATTAATGTGATTATTCCTCTGGGAAGCTAGGGGTCGCTGTAGCGATCGATCGCTAAATGGGTTAATCCTAAAGTTATACAAAAAACACCATTAAATCGACATTAAGATTCCATATTAATGTGGTAATAATGGGCATAGCACTATCGAACGATGGCGGAGCGAAACGAAACAAACCTTATGTTTAAATGAACCATAGTTGCGTGAATGTTATCCATTAAGCTAACAGCATTATGCTAGCAGACATTCGGTGCTAATTTAAAAAAAATCTTAAGGTCCATTTGGTCGTCATGAGTGGACCAGAAAAGACGAACATCATTATCCCATCGATGTATAAAACCCTTATGGAAACAAAGTTTGTTATAACCGTAACACACACTGATACTACATCAGCATAGCATGGTCTCAAAATAGCTAGCAGAAGCTATCCCTGGCTTTTTACTAAGTCAAACCTTAAAACAAATCAGTAAAACCATTTTAAATAAACCATTTGACTTTCTCTGCTTAACTCTGCCAAACCTGTCTGTGCCTCTGTCAGTTCGGTTCACTTTGGGGCATCCAGTTGGAAGCACTTCAAATAGGGAGGGTGAAGGCTGGTTGTCTGATCAGCGACAAGCGGCTAGCTCGACACGTGGCTCCTAGGCCATAGGAAACTCAGCGCTGCGGGGGTTGCGGCATGTGGATCTCTGCATGACAGAGATGCGCGTTTGGGCTGTGGACCTCCACATAGCAGCTTCTTGTGAGGGCCTGTGCCAGTTGCAGCGGGTGACTTCAGATCAGCTTTCCTCTCAGCTTGGCCTGGCCGCAGGAGAGGAGATCACTCTGCGCCGTCTCGACTCCGCTTTCCTGCAACAGCTGAGGAAGGTTACAAGCAGACCGTCTCCAGTTGGCTATAAGTGCCGATGTTGGTTTCTCAGAAAACAGACTACTTAGCCTGGCCGGCACTGCAAATGTTCGTGGGTGTCCAAACCCATTCGGACCCTGGTGGGTGTCTCTCCAATGCTGCTGTTGAGGAACAGCGTGCGAAGAGAGCGATTGTCTGTGGGAAGCCAGTCTTTATACAGTGAACCCCCCCTGCAGTGAGAGGCAGTCCCTGTGTGCCTGCAACAGTGTCGCGTTTCACGTTGTTTCCAACTCTGTCTGAATTTTATTCCTCATGGCTTGATTGCACAACACCGTTCTGCTTCACATCATGTTTCTTTTGAAAAGGTTGTCCAGCCATAACTGTTTTGGTTTCCTTGAAAACCGTCTCGGCCAATGTAATGAAAACTGCTGCTGTTTGCAAACAGAAAAATCAATTAATTTGACACTTCGGGGGGAAACAGCTAAACATATACAAATTGAAATGTTCGGAAAAAGAATACAACAAAGGACACGCTTGCATAACAGCTCTTAAATCTTCCTAAACGATTCATAAAGCACATTTCTAATTATTGATGTCCTGCTCCTCTTCGTCCTCAGCCCTGAGAGATAACCGCATCCAGCTGCACCGCTCGACACCCACGGAGCTTTCCATCACCATCAGCGACGTGCAGCTGTCTGACGAGGGCGAGTACACCTGCTCCATCTTCACCATGCCCGTTCGCACGGCCCGGGCGACTGTCACCGTTCTAGGTGGGTCACGCAAACACTACACTGCACGGTCTTTCGCCGCGGCGCACTGGCACGAGAACTGTCATCTTGATTTGGAAGTCGTAACTTTTCAATGCAGGCTTAAAATAAACCCTGCAGCTGCGTGTCAGGCATATTTTAATATCAACTCAAGCAGAAAGAAAATATAAAAGGTATGTGTGTCTATGTGTCCTGTAAAAAAACGCTTTCAGGATTAAGTAGGATTTTTAGTAAAAGAAAGCTTGAATAAAAGCCATTTCCTTCTTTTTGCCTTTTGGTAGTACTCGGAGGTGTCTCTCATTCTGTCCGTCTTGGAGATTCCTCTCCAGGAAGCTCATATTAAGGTGTCTTCCATTTTCCTCTTTCCTGTCTCGACTAGATCCTATGATGAGGTATTTTGAAAATGTTGCTTTGTTCCCTTTGCAGTATGGAAATCTTCCTTGCCTTGTCAGTCATCAATCTCCTTCGAGACTGACTAACATCTGTACAAACCAGCTTGATGGCAGTCTGTGTTAATTTCTCTCATACACCTGTTGGGTTGTGACAAATTCACATGTAAGACTGGAGGCTTTTGGCACTTTTTTTCATTTTCTCTGCGGTGGTCCTGTTGTTCATGACAGTTTAAAAAAAAAATGTAATTTGGTTTCTTAGACTTAGACAACTTTATTTGTCATTTTGTATGCACAGAGTGCGTACAGAACGAAATTTCGTTTCGCATACAGCTTGAAAAGTTACAGTAAGTAGCAGTGAATTACAGTGCAGCAGTGATTTCCTAGTAAACAATTGAAATGTAAACAATGTAACAGTGCAGGAGAAAAACGACAGTGGTAACAGAGTTCGGCAGCATTTGTAGTGCTAGATAAGGATGCAATGATGGGATGTGCAATGTACGAATGTTGTACAGAGTCAATTTTGTGGCTTTTCAACAGTCTCATGGCATATGTGCAAATGTGTAAATGTGCAAATATGCAAATGTGCAAATATAGGAATGTGGTACAGAGTCCATTTTTGTGGCTTCAGCAGTTCAACAGTCTGATGGCAACAGGGAAAAAGCTTTTGCAGAACCTGGTGGACCTGCAGCGGATGCTGCGGAACCTCTTCCCAGAGGGCAGCAGGGAGAACAGTCCATGGTGGGGGTGTGAGGGGTCCCTGATGATGTTATGGGCTCGGGACACACAGCGCTGAGATGAGATGTCTTTGATGGAGGGAAGAGGAGCCCCGATGATCCCTTCTGCTGTCCTCACCTCACGTTCTTCCAGTCGGAGGCATTGCAGTCTCCACACCACACGGAGAGACAGCTGGTCAGAATGCTCTCTATGGTGCTTCTGTAGAAGGTCGTGAGGATGGGCGGGGGCAGATGGGCTCTCCTCATCCTCCGCAGGAAGTACAGTCGTTTCTGTGCCCTCTTCACCAGTGACGTGGTGTTCACAGACCAGGTGAGGTTGTCCGTGATGTGCACCCCCAGGAACTTGGTGCTGCTGACCACCTCCACAGCTGAGCTGTTGATGAGCAGTGGAGCGTGGTCAGGCCGGTTCTTCCTGAAGTCTACGATGATCTCCTTCGTCTTCTCCACGTTCAGGACCAGGCTGTTGTCTCTGCACCAGCCCACCAGCTGCTCCACCTCCTCTCCACCTTCTCGGACTGTAGGCTGAAAATAAAGGCTGTTCAGGTTACAAAAGTTTATCGTAACCCGTCTAACTACCTCAAATTCCCCTTGATGCACCACTGGGATATTTGCCCCATTGAGCTTCACAGCCAAATTTAGCTTGACCCTGCTGAGATCCTTTGTTTTTGCAAATTGCAAAAGAAAACAGCTCGTAGCCATTAGGCCGTGTATTGACATTTTGGGCCTTTAGTGCAGAGCATCCATAAAGTTAGAGGAACAATTCCTGATTTTATAGCGCTTAAGCAGGAAATACCCTGATGTCTAAGTTCATGCAAAAACACTAAAACCCACACGATGCAACCTAATTGCATATTTTCTTTAGACTCCCAGGAAACCTAAATTTTCCTGACAGTACCGCATTGTCTCGGGTCTCCATAGCCTTCTAGTTTGATGCTGATCCTTGTTTATGTTGTTAACCTCTGTACAAGGGTACAACCTCACATAACTCTCTGGTGGAGATAAAGCAGTTCCACTCATCCTCAGCGAGATGGATGTTATTACCTATTTGTGATGCGTCCCTGTAGCAGGCAATAAATTGCAGTCACCATGGCAGTAGAGAGCATGCATGCTTATTGAACATTGGGCTAATTGGTCCACCCCCCGCCCCTCTCCTCCTCCACACAAACACACAAATGGTCTTTCTTGTATCGATTTTGATTTGTAAAGTTGTTGTTACTCAGCGCTGGGTTTCCACTAGCTGCATTTTATTGTTTAAATTCAGGATGAGAATAAAAGAAAGCTATAATGCAACAGCTAATGGCTTTGTAGTACAACCACAATGGAGAGTTGATGTTGGAAAGCAAAAGACAGTTGGTCTAATTTCCTGAGAAGCTGCAGTGTGCTTGTTTACAGTCAACACTTTTTGGGCAGGCTAATGTCTTAAAACCGACCTTGGTCAGTTGCCACTTCACTAATTAGTTTTTTTTTTAATATATCTTTTGGCCAGTATCAATCCATTTCTTTGGGAACCTAATTCTGAAAATAAGTTTTGGGGATGGACAATCATAAATATGATCAAGATTAACATATATTTATATTCAAGGGTACAATATTTCCTAAAGATTTAAAATTTTAAGTTGTCAAAACTGATACAAAAAACCAGGGGATGGGTTAAATTCAGAGAAGAAATTTCATTGGAATGCTCTTTGCAATGACAATAGGAATGATTCTTCTTCTTCTTCTTCTTATTATTATTATTAAATTATTACAGCATGTCCAGTGGAAACATACACCAAATCCAAACAACCAAAATTGCTAAATTACTAAATGATGGAGTGTCTAAAAGTTGTTTCTTAGAAAACTGCCAGTAACCAAACCAGCTCTTGTCAGATAGAAATTGGAAACGCAATTTAAGACTCTTGGGTAGGAAATCCAAGACTGATGAGTTAGAGAAGTGCATCTTAGTTTTAATAGCTACATGAAAACTAGTATTAAAGCTGCAGTAGGTAACTTTTGTATAAATGTACTTTTTACATATTTTTTAAAACTGTCACTATATCCTGACAGTAAAATATGAGACAGATAATCTCCAAAAAAATAAAATAAATAAATAAATAAAGCACATCTGACCAGAAGAGGCCGAAATACATCTCTCCTGGTCAGAACCAACCAATCAGAGCCAGGAGGAATGTCTGGCTCTTGGCTGCAGCTGTGCAGAGAAATTGTGGAGAAAGATTAGGTGCTTTATTTGTCATTATACGTGCGAGGTACATACGAAGAAATTTTGTATATCAGAAGAAGGGTTAGCCTGAGCTGCTGCAATTGAGCGCGCTGCCACGAATGTCCGACCTGACCACCATGTCTTTAGTGGTAGGGGAAACCGGAGCGCCCGTAAGAAACCTACACAGACCCAAGGAGAACATACACACTCCACACAGAAAGGTCCCTGCTGAGCCCTGGACTCGAACCCTTCTTTCTGTGCGGCCAGATTGCTAACCACTGCTCCACCGTGCCGTGTATCCTTCTTTACAGGAAAACTGGCAATTCCTGGAATGGCACCTGCACTGGTGTGCTTGTTCAAATTTTCAGGCCAAGTCCGCAGCTTTCTCAAAACTCCCCTACTGCAGCTGTAAGACATGAGGAAAACGATGTACAAAAAAGTGCAGAGAGTCCAGAAAATCCCTGAAACCTGTCAGAAAACAGCTGTTCCCTCTATAAGAGCAAATAAATATCAGTCGGTTTAGTCCTAGCTGGTGGTCTATAAAGTGTTTTCATCCATCCGTCCATCCGTCCGTCTTCCGTTTATCTGAAATTGGGACGCATGGTCAATAGGACCAGGAGGGAAACCCAGACATCCCTCTCCCCAGCGACATCCTCTCATTCTGGGGGTCCCCAAGGCTTTTCCAGGCCAGGCGTGATATAAAGTCCCTTTAACCAGTTCTGAGTCTTCCCCCGGGGTCTCCTCCCGGTGGGACACGGCCGGCTCAAAAATCATTCCACTTTGTTGTTCATCGTTTATGGATTTATGTGTTTAGATTTCTTTATATATGTGGATTACCTGGGGTTTTACTGACAGCTGGTGTACCTTTCTTCATGATTATTTTAGCTGCTGTTATTGCATCATTCCTGTGCAAAACACAAAAACAAGCTTTTTTTTCCTCTAAGCTTTACTCTAACTGTTCAAACTGCAAGTTTACTTGTAGGAATTGAACATTTTGTCTATTTTTTATTAGTATTATTATTTATTTTTCAATATATTTTTTTCATCTGCTCTGTATTTCGCCTAGAAATTCTTGGATAACAACCAGAGCTGCCAAGGATTTCTGCCTCCTTTTCTTGGAAAATATTCTTAGTAAAAAAAACAAGATGCTGGAATTTAAATATTGCGGATGTAGCGGGATGGCTTATGTTTGCACGGCTGTTCTTTTGCCTGAGAAAAGCCAAAGGGCTGGTCCTCAAATTTAGCGTTTGCCATTCGGGATCAGCGGAAGCATCCCCGTTCAAATTGTTTATTTCTTCATATTGTTTGGCGGTGGCTCAGAGTGTAATGAAAGGAATTAAGCTTAGGTCCCCTGGAGATCATTGGGAGCAGTGGCCGAACTAAATGTTAAAAATGCTGTTTCATAGGGAGGATCAGGAGAGAAGCCTGGTTTGGCCTGATTCTTTTTTAAAATTTGCTCCGGAAACACTCCTTTCTGTTTTATTTAATTTTCCCATAATCGTGACTCTAGCATTTTTCTTTAATTCACTGTAGCTGACAGCTGTGACACTGTATTCTGCGTTCCTTAAATATTTCATGACCCCCGAGAGGGAGCTGGCCCATTAAAAATGTATACTAAAATGTCGAAAACACACGAATCTCAATGGGAAAATTGAGCAGGGGTGTAGAGTGTTTTGGCAGAGCGCCGTCTGTTTGTGTGTGTTTTAACCTTGTTTTGACGTGAGTGGTTTGACTCCTGCACACACAATTACACATCCGGACACGACTGCTGAATGCGGCCGCTTTTAAATGACTGCGTCGGTCAGTGCGAAATCTGTGTCAGGCCTGTGCTCTGTCCTGAGAATAATTTATGGGGCCTTTATTCTCTTTTGCTGTGAGGAGGGAAGGGTCTCAACACGGCTTCTCTGGCCAGGCCTATACGTGCAGTATTACTCCTTCATTAATATTCAATGCTACTTTTCTGCAAGGGAGCTTCCGCACACAGTGCACTACATCAAATGGTGCTACATTAAAAATTGACCACGTTTGTATTTTTCTTTTTTCTTTTTATGTACACCTCAGTTTTTTCGTAGTGCTTTTTAGTGCTGCTTGTGGGTATCTCCGCAGTAATGAAGACATAATATCAAAGAATCCTCCTGATAAACAACGTTGCTTCCAGTAGACACTTTAAATGCAATTAAGGTGCAGATAACGAGCGAATTATAGTAAACCGAAGCATGGCACAAACATGTTAAATGTTAAAGTCAAAAGGTTTGGATGATTATGCAGTTGCTGGCCCTTTCTGTGTCATGAAGCATCACCAACAATGGGTCACTTACCTAAAAATGGCATCTGGATTTCGCCATCCAGTGCTCTGCATACGATTTAGGCCACCTTTCAATCCTTTGTTTCCAATAGTTCACAAACCACTGTAGGTTTTAAAGTTTTCTTTTTTTTTAAATAGCTTTTTAAATATATAAAATGTATATTTACTAACGTTTGGCTTAAAAGTAGAGATTTCAATAGTTGTCTTAAACCGATAGAATGCAATATGATGCAACAACAAATAAGTTTAAGTTTGTTCTAGTTTAAGTTTAAGTTTGTTTTTACATCTAGGCCACATGCTACGCATGTGGCCTAGATGTAAAAACATAGAAGTCACCCGTCAGAGCAGAAAAAGCCCAAACAAAATTTACTTAAATACAACTTTTTGACTTAAGTTACCCAGGTTATTTGTCGTAAATGATGTAGGTGTTAAATTTAAATCACAAGGGTCTCAAAATAGAATAGCTTTAAACTTGCAGAAATATAGAGCGAACCTAAAACTAACCTTCTTTCGCTGCTTTTTAAAACACTTTCTGTGCTTTTCTTGCACATTGAAATGACAGCAGACTGTGCAGTGTGTGTATTTTTTTTAGAAGCTGGAAACAATGTAGCTCATGTCTGAGAGAGAGATCATACAGAGGTATCCAGCAGTCTTCAGCTCACCTGCTCTATGCAAAGGATTTAGACAATAGACAAATTTGAAATTGTTACTTTGACTATGCTAATTAAAAAATTGTATGGTTAAAAAATGTTTTTAGATCTTCAGATAATTATTATTATTATTACAGTCAATTAAGGTCATTCTGAAGTATTTGATGAAACTATGGCTTCTTGGAAGTAAAATCCCTTTAATAATGGAAGAATGAATGAATACATTGACTACTTTACCCAGTATACTTGTTCTGGTGCTTATTAACACAGTAAAGGAAATCAGCCGTTTCAATGGCAGAAACTAAACCCCTCCATCCATATATTAGTCTTCTGGAATAACAACTCAATGTCATTTGTTATTGTAAAGCGCTTTGTGACGTAATCAATGATAAGTACTGGACCTTTAGACAAATGAACACTGAAGTTTAAGCATGGATATATTTTGTAATAATGCACTTGTTTTCTGTAATATTTATAATATAAAAATCATCTATATCCATCCATCCATCAGTAAGACACAAATGTTCTTGTCAATTAATATGATATATATCACTACTTCTAGCCATGCCATCTTGCTTTGCTCTCACATCCATCCACCTCTTCCATCCGGTCCATCCCTCTCTTACCATAATCTTCCAACTATATTTCTTTATATATATATATATATATATATATATATATATATATATATATATATATATATATATATATATATATATACACGTCCCTCTCTCTTTCCTGCCTTAATGGATGGCAGTTTGCAAGTAGATGGCAGACGACCGTTCATTATTTAAAAAGCAGAATGACAGTAAACTCTGCCAGCACTTGCAGAAAGTGCTGCCTACAATGGCTCCAGATGGAGTTTAGAAAGTTTTCTCCTCATCTCTTCAACTGTAATGGCAGTGATGAAGGGGCCTGCTGAAATATTTGGCAGACGGGATGCGTGGATTATTTTTGCTGCCTTTGTTGTTTTTGTTGTTGCTTTAATTTGTTCTTCAAGTCAAGACAGTAATTAAGCAACAAAAAAAATGTCGTTTTTAACTGCATTTGGAAAACAAAAAACCATCAAAGGCCATGAAAGAGAAATGGATCATAAAGTTTTGATGCTTCACTTGTTGGCTGGTGGGTAAATGAATGTCACAGCATACAGGATATCGGGCAGGGTGGGAGGGGGGGGGGGGGAGATTGTTGCATACAAATGCACAACAAACTTCAGATTAAACTTGCTTCAATTTCCATGTTTTACATTTCCATCCACAAGACCTACTGAAGTCTGCTGCTGTGCGGAGTTTGTGCAAAAGCTAAAGGGTCATTAGCAAGGCCCTGAAATTCTCCCTGTTTTCTATCGAGAACTAAATTTCCCCTATTTTGCAAAAATGTAATTTATTTGAGGATTTGAACCAACCTGACTTATCGACACCTTGCTGTTCACTGGATTGTTTTGAATGGTAGAAATGTCGAGGCAACACAATGTTTTTCCTCTCACAGAATTAATTGCTTTCCCATGAACATCTCACCGGACTGCCGTCTGCCATTTGGGGACTTCTCTGCAAATATTAGACTACTTAATATGAGTGCCACAAGTACTGCAGGATTGTTAAGTTAATGAAGGAGTTTCCCCCCCCCCCCCCCCCCCCCCCAATCATATCCTTTTGGGAGCTTCTTTAAGCCTCTGTCATGTGTTCAAGTCTCGCTAAAAACAAAATGTGGTTAGCATTTCAAATTTGTCGCAAGAATGAAAGCGTCTGCGGCGTCTGACCTCTTTTACCTCATGAATAAAGAAAAGAGGTTCAACATGGAAAGAGTGTACTCTTATTGTTATTATAAAAAAAATTGTGTGATTTTCTTTCTTCCTTATTCCAAATTGATTTTTGCAGCCTGTTACAAGGTTCTGGGCTGAATCATCCTGATTAAACCAAGTCGTGTCATATTCCCAGTGAAACGTGAATTAGTTTGACTTCTTTAGAGACGGAAACCCAGCAATGTGTGTTCCTACAGCTCCATACTTGATTGGATTGTGGTCAGTAATGGCAAGCCTAGTCGTATGTACTGCAGAGTTGTACTCAGGAATTCATTCCAGTAAATTTTAAACCAAGTTGTAGTTTGCACCTCGTTTCATTAAATATTTCTATTTGCAAATTGTAGAACACAGATTAATATAGGAAGCTTTCATCTATGCCTATGTCAGTAAAACACTTGATGAACTTCACTTCGGAATATCAGTAAACACTAACACTAACCTAGTAAATAGTAAATACCCCAGTATCATTGTATCGGCACAAACATTTGTTGCTAAAAATGATAAAACATTAATTATTCCAACAATTAACTATGTATCATACATTTCTATTGCTAGTTTGATTTTAATATATAGACCTAAAGGAATATATGGAGTCTAAGTCAACAAAACTATTAGTTTTGCTTATTGCACAAAACATATATTCTCACTCTTGCTTTTACCAAAGCAACATTGAATGTGTAACAAGCTGATATTCGATGGTTAATTGGTCTGGCTATCAGGCAGGTACCCAGCCAGTAGCCGGCCATTTAGCAGGCATGCCACATGCAACCTCACAACAGTTGTGAAGCACCATTACCTCAGTAATAATAGTCGGTGGAGCTCCTTTAGCTTCCAAGTAATGGCTAGATGTGTTTTCCATGACTGGAAAAGTGTCCAAATAGCTGTCTCTCTTGTGTTGCAGCCTTATTTCAGCCAGCTGATTGGCAGTGTGCAGAAACATGTGGGGTGCTGAGTTATAAGAAAACTCTGGCCTCCCTTTAAAAGGATTTATTTAGTTAGCGTTTATTTCATTATTTAATAGGGACAAAGACAATAGAAATAGATAATTACTTCTAAACAATCTGACGCCCGCATCACAGCGGTTATACCCATGGCTAATTCGCATCCCTAGCAGTGAAATTAAATGTGAAATAAAAATTAACAGGAAACACAATGACATGTCCAGAAAGTGATATAGAACAATGTCTTCAAAACTTTTTTTTTTCTCTCCTTACTCAAAACGATTACAATATTTATAAATGCGTACAGTTCTGGTTCGTCTTTAGCCGATTCTTAAGGGTGGAGGTGATCGTTTTGACATCAGGTATGGTTTTCAGTCAGACGGTAATGGGTTGCAGCGCTTACAACCCTTAACAGATGTGGTTGTGGAAACAACTGAGTTATTTCTATTCCATTATCGCAGAAAAGGCTGTCTGTCCAAAGCTGGTCGTGCAGATTTCCTACTTTGTGGTGCTTCTTGCTGTTCTGTCCCTCCCACAAATGTACGTAATGGCTCAGGTACTAAACGACTGATGAACCTATGGATTAATTTAAGAAGACAGAAACTGATAAAGTAAGTAAGTAAATTGTATTTATATAGCACCTTTCTCAGGCAGCAGTCACAAAGTGCTTCACAGTAAAACTACAGTTGAGGGAGACTTTAAAAACACATCAGAACAACATACCAATGATCATAGCAGCCCAGGGACCAGTGAGGCTAAAATGCTTGTTTAAAGAGAAATGACTTAAGCTGCTTTATAAAAGCAGCGATAGAGTCCAGCGACTGCAGGTGGGGCGGGGGTTCGTTCCACAGTCTTACTCCAACTGCTTGGTAGGTTCTGTCTCCTCTGGTCTTAGAGGTTCAGGAACCATCAGCAGGTTCTGCCCTGCGGATCTCAGACTGCGAGCTGAAGAGTAAGGCTGAAGTCCCAGATGTAGCTCACGCTGCGCTCTGAATAACAAAACAAAGATATTAAAATGTATACGACATAGCACAGGGAGCCAGTGAAGCGAGTGTAAGACTGGGGTAATTTAGCAAAGCTTATAAGATTAGATTTCTTAAAAATGGTGCAATGATGATGGTGGATTGGCTTTTTAGCCAACATTTCTACAGCTTGATTGTATAATGTGTTTGGTTACAGTAGGAGCGGTCTGAGCCTATGCTGTCATGCGGCGTGAAATGTGAGAGGGAAAAAAATTCATAAAATGCATATATAGCAAGACTGCAAGGTTGACTGTATAGTTTCTGATTAATTTGAAGCAATTAACATTACTTTATATTGTTATTGATATGGCAAGGCAAGTTTATTTATTTAGCACTTTTCAGTAACAAGATGATTCAAAGCGCTTAATATTGTCTTTATATGTTTATCAAATTTTAGTTGAGGCTCCAATCCAATATGATTTTTTTTCCCATTTTTTTAAATTAAAATGGCTTTTTTTATTTTAAATCTAGTTTCCTTACAGTAAAGAACATGGAGGCTGTTTTGGAAAGATGTAGAACTAGCTGATTTTGGATGAGCTGCTGTATGACGTCAGACGTACAGGTGGACAATGCTTCTGCAGCTTGCTGAAGTGACTTAGCAGGTGCATAAAGAACGGCATCGTATGCATTGCTCTGTAGGAATGGTGTGGCAGGAAAATGTGTGGCTTTAAAACTATTTGAAACTTTGATACTCTATAATGCTTCATAACTGATTGGACCAATTTTGCTGCTTATTGGCCTTTCTCAACCTATTCTTTTTCCAAATTGAATTAATTTTTTTCATTGTTTCTTTGTTTGATTTGACTTTTCTGACACTTTCAACTCATTTTGTGTCTATGGAGAGAAAACGTGAAAAAGAAATCAAGCATATTTTGTGAAACTTTAAGTCTTTTCAATGAAATGTTGAGGCTATAAAGAAAGGAAGAAAGAAAGAGCATGTGAAAGAAGATTGTAGCATCTTAGTCGTGTAAGGAATTTATAGAGTACTGAAAAGAATTTGAAATCAGCAGCTGCACTGTACAGATGATAGTTTACAAAGGGGAAAACATATAACCAAAACAACCGCCAGCATGCCCAGGTCTGGCTGTCCAATCATCCCGAAAGCAAACCACAGAACAGTAAGAGAAGTTTCCAAAAACCCTAAAATGTCATCACGGCGCCTAATGCGGGGTCTTGCCACCTTTCATATGAAAGTTCACGCCTGTACCATCAGAAAGAGACTGCACATGTTTAACTTTCACGGCACATTTTCCACGAGGAAACCTTTGTTCTTTAGGACAAACATGCAGGCCAGGCCAAATGTTTGCCAGAGAGGAGGGAGACAAAGGCCAACGCTTCCTGATTAAACTGAAACATTTTCTCTGGATAGATGTGGTTAAATTGTCTGGACATCAGAACAGAGGACAGATTTGTCTCTTTATTCTTAATAAAATCTGAATATTTAACTGGGTCCTTGATTTTTTTTTCACATAGCTGTATGCTGCAGTAAGTGACGCATAGAAAAGCCATGCTGGAACATTTTGCCCTTAAAGCTGCGTATCTTTAAATGCGATTGAAGCACATGTTAGACAGGCAGACGTTTGAAGGAGACGTTAGACTTTCCAATGAAAACATTTTGCTACACATAAACTACGACAATAAGCACTTAAAAAAAAAGTTGTCTCAAGGTCTGCTGACCAGATGTCACCTCTTTAGACGTTGCTTTGTTTGGATGTTGGACGCTCAGCCTTGCATCACAGGAATAAAAGCAGCCTCTTTTATCGTGCATTAAATTTTGATGGAACCAATGCAGCTTTAATCAGGAGGCTCTGCTTGACTCTTGACTGTGAGCCTTGCTTTATTGATCTGTGCTTTTCTGCTTTTTATGCTGCTTTTGTTGTTTTATGTTTGCACTTTCAGATCTTAAAGCACATGCTGTTGTTATTGTTGTTGCTTTCTGTCAGCGTTTGCATAGGTTTAGGCAAAGAAGTACTTCGTTAGGTCGGGTAGGTTTTCGGGGAAATGCCTGATTTGGGCAGCTCATATGTACCAGGACAGAAATATTAGAAACGTCTGACTGTAATGCAGCATTAAGTATTAATAGTTTACTGTTTTGACCCTGCTCAAGTGGCTCCCTTTGATTTCGGTAACAGCTGCTTCGTTTGCCATTGGTCCACCAGTGCAGAATATCCAGACGTAGCTAAAAGATGTATAATTACAACAATTACGAGAAATTAAGAAATTGTCTCAGATATATTTAACATTTCAGATAATATCATGCAAGGAGTTGCATGCACATACCAGGACCGGCCACCTCTCCTCTCCAGGAGTCTTATCTGTAGAGTAACCTCAAGTTTTACCCCTGAGACGGAAACAGTCATTATCTGTATAGCTTTAATTGGTCTCTTGTCAGCAAAATAGAGAAATCTTCCAGTGCACCAGGCGTGACAAACACTAATAAGTCCGGGCAGTGGGTATGATACCTTGGAAGGTCATTTGAGCTGCTGTGCACAGCCGTGGACCATTTTGGGTGCAATCCACTGCAGGTCTGCATCATTATTTTCCCTCTGCTGACTTCTATCTGATCCAAAGAAATTTAAGCTCGTCTTTAATAAAGTTGGTGCTGGATCACAGCTCTCTGTTCATCGTTTGCTGTTACCCAAATCGATTCCCCGCAGCTCTGCAAACATATGCAGCAGCTGTTGGAGGCTTTGCCACAAGCCTTCGGTTATTGCTGCTTCTAGCTACAAGGTGAGCCCTGCAGCACAAAAGTTTCCCTCTGTCCCTCCTGCTTACTCTCCGCCTATTTATGCTGCTTTATCTCTCTCCAGGTGTGCCCGCTACACCTCAGATCTCTGGCTTTGAAGAGCCAGTGCCAGAGGGCGAAAAAGTCACCCTTACCTGCACCAGCACGGGCAGCAAGCCCCCCGCCAAGCTACGCTGGTACAAAGGAGGCGTCGAGGTGCAAGGTGAGTGACTGGAGGAAATTTGTTTCTTTATGCATCTGTGGATGAGTTCGTGTGATATTTTTTACAAACTCTAGGAACATCATGGTGTGTTGGAGTCACGTCGGCGCAGCCTATGAGGTTTGGACCTGTGTCCTTTTGCAGGGACCAGAGGGGTTTTGTGGGAATGCAGCGATGAGGTTTTGCTCTTTCATCGGCAATCGTGGTCAACGTCAGCCTCTCCAAGTGTGATACGGTGATGTGCGTGTGACTCGGCCACGCATATCGGAGTTTGCCTGCGTGTGCAACCCATGCTGTGTCGTGCCCTTGCCATATTGCTCCGCGTCTCTGTACGCGACTTAAACCTCACGAATGTTTGTGTCCAAGTGTGAGAGCACGCTGCTTGTCTTTGTGTGGAGAGTGGAAACATGCTGAGTGGATCCGTGCCCTTCCCTTTTCTCGCTCCCGCTGCTTCACATGTGTGCGTTTTCCAGGGTTTATTTACGGTGCCTCGCAGAACTATTCACACCTCTTGATCTTTTTCACAGATTATTCCACGTTACAACCACAAACGTTAGATTAATTTACCGGGATTTTATGTGACAGACCAACCGAAAAGTAGAGCATCAAACTGAAATGGAAGGAAAATGATTGCATTTTCGATGTTTTTTGAAAGGGTGGCATTCAGTAGTGTTTGGCCTCCTTCACTCTGCTACCTCTAAATAAAATAATGTGCATCCAGCTACCTCCTGACTTGTTAAAGAGTCCTGCTGTGTATAAGTTGTAAAGCCTCTGAGGTATTTTAGATAACATTAATGAACAAATATCCCCGTGAAGACCAAGGGACACAGCAGACAGCTGAAGCATACATTTTTGAAGAACTTTGAAGCAGATTTATGTTTGTAGAATAACACGCCTGAGCCTCTCAGAGAGCACTTTTCAATCTATCATCTGAAAATGGAAGGAGTATGACACAGCTAACAACAAGACTTGGACACCTACAACGACTAAAGACTTGAAAACTTCAGTTTGCAGACGCTCTTCATCTAATCAGACTGAGCTTGAGCTTTTTTACACAGAGGGATCTCTCAATGTTCAACGTCACTAAATTACTATCCCCAATAACGCCCAAATGTTTAAAACACGTATAGTTTTCATTCCACATCCCAATTACCCACTGCTCTGTGTTGGTCTGTCACATAAAATACAAATAATATGTATTGAGTTTTTTTTTTTGTTTTGTAACGTGACAAAAAGTTCAACTGGTGTTTCTAATTGATCGTATTTCTTGCCCGCGCTTCCCTGGAGTTTATCCATGCCCGCGTCCTGGTTTAGGTGCTGCAATATATCTGTAAATGGGAAAGAGAGCGAAGGGCGGATGTGAGCAAGAAGCTTTCTAGGAAAAAAAGGCAGAGCAGAGGAGAAGTCAGAGGGATGTGGTCGGACAGTCAAACAGAGATGGAGGGAGCTTTGCATGAAGTCATGCTCAGCGGCCGTGCGTTGCAGATAAGTGGGAGAAATGAGCAGGAAAGGGAACGAGGATGAAGGGAGGAACAAAGCGAGAATGTCACCAGAAGAAAAATCAAGTGGCTTTTTTTTTTCTTCCTAAAAGGCAAATAGACTCCTGAGTTTACCGTCCGTTGACTGTGACTCACACTTCTGGTATCGGCAGCGGTGGCATCTTTCCAAATTACCGCCGTGTTTCCTGTAAGCCCATTCCCCTTAATGGTTGTTGCCGTCTTACTCAGAGGCTTTCTGCTTTGCTTTAGTGAGCAGACCAAACATGTTGGCAGGGGAACTTCTGCTGCCCTCTCACTTCTTCCTCCATCTGCCTTATGAGAAGCTCCGTTGACCCGATGGCGCTTCAACAACAGTGCCCCCTATCCGTCCACGAGTTCATCGTTCCATAAATTGTGCTGTTTAGTATTGTTAATCTTCTTTTCTATATCCCATAGTGTTGTTATTATTGAAATACAATACAGTATTATAAAATTATAAAGATGTATTGATGTGAAGATGCAGCAGTTAGGCTTTGTTGTGCAAAAGCGCTCATCTTGTCCAGATGCCTTGGCAGTGTTGTTATAATTATGGATTGAAAGGAATCAAAAGAATGGGCTAAAGCTACAAAGAGACGCAGGAATGGGAGAGCTGCCCGCCTGAAGACAGATTATCTGCTCCTTTTGTTACAGGCAAACTAAAAACAGGAGACAGAGAAAAATGAGAGCAGTGTGAAGTGGAATGTGCCTTTTACAGAGGCTGGAAGCCTGCTTAAAGACTCAGTTTACCCACAATACCAAAAAAAAGAGGATTTTTTTTCTGTTTTACCAAAGCTTTAAAGCAATGCACAAGTTTTTCTTATGACACTAACTGCACCTTGCATTTTGCAAATTCCTCCTAACTTCGAGTTCATTTTTCATTAGGATTGTATCAGCAAAGAAGATGGTCCGTTATCTTTGAAATACATTTTACTTTAGGCCTATCTGCACAGCATAGTTTAATGCTGCTGCAAAACACAGCATTCCCTTTGTGTAGATGAAACGTAAGGGTTGGTGTTTGGGGGAACATGTGCGGTGCATCTCAGGCCAGAGGGTTGCAGGTAACATGCTGGGCTTCTCTGTTCATCCCCCTAACATAACATTAAGGCCACTGACAGGTGAAGAGAAAACATTGATTGTCTCATGACAACGGTTTCTGTCATTATATAAACATTCTGTCCTTGAGGCTGATGTGTTGCAAGGCCAGCTGTTAAGATCTGTGGGCCTTCGACCGTGGCCAGATTGTGATGGCTCAGACAAATAAGACATAACATTTCCACAGCTGCAGCTTAGGTGGGACTTTTTTTTTTTTTTTTTTAAGTCTGCTGAGGTCGGGAAATGGGATGCACCAAAATTGGGTTGGTAACCAGAATTCGCTGATTTTTGCTTCGACCACGACCAGCAGCCAGCCAGGTGGAAACTCAAATCAATCCATTCTTTTCTTTTTTTTTTTTAATCAGTGAACGCACCATACTCCAGGACAACCAGTGCTCCCCTGAAAACAACAAAGTTCACTCTGGATAATATTTCTAAGCCAAAGAGACTCAAACGTAGCCTTTTTCAGGAGCAGAATTTAAAAATAAAATCAAAAGTAGCACAGATATAAAAATATGTAAAAGGACTGCAGTTGATTTAGGCTAAGAGAGAGTGAGAGAGAACCAGACCCTAAGCAGATAATTTCCCTCTGGGATTATTAAAGTATTTCTGATTCTGATTCTGATAACAGGAAGGTTGAACAAACTACAACAATGATGCTAAATCAGAGAGTTTAGGTAATATGGTGTATGCACAAAGACTTAGGGTTGCTATTAACCAGGCAAACCGCAAGATGCTGCTTAGCTTTATTTTTGCAATAACTGCTTTATTACAAATAACATGATGCTGCTTTGGCTCCTGGGAAAAATTATTGGTGACTGCTGATGCCAGGCAGGCTAGAAAAACATATTTTAAATAATGTTCTATTATGTTTTAGAGTTCATTATTAGGGTAAATTGAAAGTGGCTGAAACCAGCATCAGCAGGTCAAGGCTTTAGAAAAATCAAAGAATGAAGACTGGCCAACAAACTGTGATGGGTGCGTCTCTACTGAGGATCCACAACGGTCTGAGAAAGGAAAACGTGGGAACTGGCAGCCAAGACTCACTGATGGACTATCAAACGAAAGTTCTGCTAAAATACCACATTTTTGTGGTGCGGGATAAAGGAGGCCATTGCAAATATTTTCAAAAATATAATTCTTTTTCACTTTTAATGCAACAAATATCTGTTACCATTCAACTAAAAAAAAACAAATAATCAGAAATGAAAGAAAAGGTACAGTACCCGCGCTGCTTAAATATGCACATCCCTAAACTAATACTTTATTTAACCACTAGAGCACAACCACTACCTGAGAGATATTAATGCAGGTCTAGTGTTGCTGTTGGTCTCTCGGTTTGCCTCTTACCCATTTTCCATCTCATTTCTTTATCAGTTTTGGAGAAATGTCCAGCGATGTCATTAGTGTCACATATTTTCTCCAATTTTTGTTGACTGCCTCTTACTATGCCAGTCTGTACATATAGTGTTGTTGATACTTTTAACTCACCCTTTGACTGATACCTTTTGATATTTTGTAGCCTCTCTACAAACCATATATTTGTACCAAATGTCAAGAAAATCCTGCTGGGACAGCTTAACTTTATTTACAGTTAATCAGATTCACTGTAATGGATGGCGGGTGAGAAGTCAAGAAAACTTAATGCTCAAACTAAATCAAAAGTAGCTTCAACAAAGTACTATTTTAAGGGTGTGCACATTTATGCAGATCATTGCAACTTTTTATCCGTCTATATTAATTTTCCTGTAATAAATGTGTGTTTATTCCTTGAATTATACATGATAAATGGCCTATTATATTTGGGAAAAGTTTAGAAAGGAGTCATCCGGATGTAATTTTTTTTGTCACTCTAATCTGGCATTTTAACAGGGGTTTATACAGTTTTAAAAACCACTCTAGAAAGGTATATGAACATCCAGTACATATAAGTTAATGTAACAACAAAGCGGTCAGGGTGCGTACGGTCATGAAGGGTGTCAGTGTGTGAACGGCCATGTGGAGAGCCGGGTCACTGAGTGCTGCTTACGTAGGGAGTACCTGGCATCAGGAGGCATGATGTGAAGGAGGAAACCCAGCAAGGGAGTGTAATGCTCCAGGCAAGGTTTTCTTTTTGGGAGACCTTTCTTGCATCCCTTCATTCATTTGGATGCTTTTTTTTTCCTACCTCAGCATTGCTGCAAACAAGCACATCCCAAATCCAACTTACCAAGTTCTACTAAAGTCCCACTTAAATGATATCTCTTGCAGTTTTCTAGCAGTGCCTATACGTCCTTGTTCCTTTCATGTCTTTAGACCCACATGAGCAGGGCACTGAAAATCTTTTAATTATTTATTGCTTAAGGGCTTTATAACAATTGTATTGCATGAAGCTTATTTCAGTCACTCTCTTTAACTGTAGATATTGAGTGTTAAACATTTTCTCTCTGATTACAGTGTAGAAATATTGCATAATATCTGAAATTTAAAATGACTTACTCTGTGTGAGCGGGTGAGGTACCTTATATTAGATTTAAAGTAAAACACCATCTTATTCAGTGCAAGTGAAGGTATTTTGCAGGCACTATATTCCAAAGGGAAAAGTGCGATCTTGGATCCTGGCATGCTGCACCCAAGATAATACAGGGAGAACAGATACAGAAAGGCAAACAGGTGGATGTTCAGCTAGAAGTATTATAAAGGTAAATGTTCTCTTGTGAAATGAGCGTTCAAGATTCTTTTTAAAGGTACAGATAAAGATACCCCTTTTCTTCACCGGATTTGATAGTTTAAACACAGATGTAAAGTGTTTTGAATATGGCTTGCTGCACCAGCTCAACCCTGAGAGGAATTCACGAGGTGAGAACGACTGAAAGCCTTTGCAATAAGGCTTACTTTTAGTTGCTCCGACAGCACATTGTTGTGACTTGAATTTGATGGTAGCTGGTGAAGGTCAACGAGCAACAGAGTGACAGGTGTCATTTTTGGATGCTCAAACGCCAGACATGTTGTTGCATTCTAGACTGTCCGAATCTGTTTTGACTAGCCATGTTGGGAGATTCCCAAAAAGACAATCTAATATTAAACATTAGAAATGACCAGAGACATATATAGACATGCAGTATTGGGGAAAAGAAAGTAAACACTTGCTGCCTTCTTAGGAAAGTAGCAGCCATGTGATACTAAACAGTGAGCAGGATTTGGTCCGTTTGCCGGCCCAGAGACCACAGATGTGTGTTAAAGAAAGACATCAGCAATACTCTTAGAGAAGCAATTGTTGTTCCCTATCAATCTGGGAAGAGTTATAAAGCTGTTTCTAAAACATTTGAGTCTATCCTTTTAGAGAAAGAAGACATAGTCCCTAATGGAAATATTTGAACAACTGCTTAGCTTCCCAGGAAAGGAAAAAAAGGTACTTCAAGATATTGCTTCTAAAGGTGGTCCTACAAACTAATCAATCAATCAATCAATCAATCAATCAATCAATCAATCAATCAATCAGTCAATCAACCAACCACTCAATCAATCAAATTTATTTGTAAATCACCCTTCATATTAAAATCAGCTCAACCACATAAAAGAACAGAACAAAATGACTTCTCTAATCTCAGACGAGCAAGGTAAGGAAACTCAGCTACAAAGATGGGTCTTGAGCCTTCTCTTTAAAACATCAACATTCATGCGGCCCTCAGGTGCTCCGGCTGGCTATTCCACAGATGGGGGGCCATAATACTGGAGAGAAGCCTCTTCCTAAGTGCGTTTTCTGTCTCTTGGGACTGTTAATAGACCAGTGCCGGAGGACTGTAGGGTCTGCGGGGGTTCATAAGTTAAAAGCAGCTCTGTAAGACAGGAAGGCCCCAGACCATTAAGACATTTAAGAACCATTAAATGAACCTTAAGATCAATCTTGAAACATACAGGGAGCCAATGCAGTGATTTTTAAAACAGGTTTCATCTGAGTGCAAGTCCTGGTCTTGATCAGCAGCAGAGTTTCGTAGCAGCTGAAGACTGGAAGCATTTTTCTTAGGGAGACAAGAAAGCAGGCCACTGCAAAAATCTAAACAGCTAGACACCTTAGGGTCTCAGTGTTGGCCCAAGAGCAAAGAGGGTCAACTCTATGTTTTTTTAAACAGTACTGTCCTATTTTAGTATATATTTGATATGTGGAATTAAAGTAAGTTCAGAGTTAGAAAGAACCCCAGGTTCCTTATTTGTTTGGAAGTATTAAAAGACAGGTTTGTCAATTCTGAAGTGGTTTTTATTTCTGAACCATAGGCACGATGATTAAAATTAGATTTTTGTTTTGGTTGAGCTGGAGAAAGATCTCTGCCATCTCAGTTTTTAAATCTAGGATGTGGTTAAAAACTGTGTCAATTGGCTGGGGGTCATCAGGGGACATGGAGGTGTACAACTGTGTGTCATCAGCATATCTGTGGAAGCCTAATCTGTGCCTCCTGATGACCCCATCATGAAGCATGTACGAATTACAAATATATGGGACCTAATATAGAGCCATGGGGAACGCTATACTGCCCTCATGGGTCTGTGAGGAGCATGTATCCACATGCAGGCAGATATGTAAATATTGTAGCTGCAGAATAGCAGCTAAACCTGTTCAGGACAGTACCAGCGAGGCTAACCAGGTGTTTCAGTCTGTTTAAAAGAATTTAGTGATCCTATTGAGGACTGCACTTAGATTACACCTTAAATCATTGACTGTCTCTGTCCTGTGGTTTGTGCTAAATCCAAATTGATATGTTTCTAAAATATCAATGTGATCTAAAAATATTTATTTGAATATAGACAAGCTTTTCTAATATATTGCATAAGATTGGTACGTTGGTTACAGTTCTGCAATTATTAAAGGCACTGGGATCTAGATTGCTCTTCTTCAGAGGGGACTTCTCCACAACTGTTTTAGAGGCAACAGGGAAGACACCCGTCTGAATAGAGCAACCTACTATGTCTAACATATCCTGCTCAAAGAACCTACAGAACGATTTAAAAAGCGATGTGGGAATTGGGTCAAAGAAACAGGTGGTTGGTTTGAATTGGCAGGAAACTACCAAGCATCTCTGCACCAACCAGGGCAAAACTGTCCGGTGTTTACTCGGGTAAAAAGCAAACATTCAATTGAATTGAAAATTACATTTTATTCAGAATTTGTAGCTTTAATTGACTCAATCTCACCTCTAAAATAATTAGCAAACTGTTCACAAAGAGTGTCAGTTGTAGCATTTATTAAAATAGCAACCAGGCTATCACAGAACTTTGGGATTTTCATGCAGGGACCTATGAATTTCTCCTAGACTGTATCAATATTAATGAAAATTTTATTTTCCCCGTAACTGTAGGTGGATTGCAGAGTCAGACACGCATTGTGTGTGCAAACTGAAATGACCAAGAGACAGCTGGAAGACGCATAGCTGGTCATTAATCACGACTAGAAGGGCTGGATTCAAAGTAACAGAGACATCCATAGTGCAATTTCGTTGGATTTTGGGTGAATGTGCCCTTTAGAAAACGAGGAAGGGACAAGAGAGAAACACAAATGCACAAAGAGAGATTAAAAGGGGATCAACTTAATATGAATGATGGTGTGTTTTAGGCCTCGCCCAGCTGTCCTGACATTGCACAACACCAATCAGTCATTGCTGGAATGACAAACTCACTCACACACACGGTGATGCGGTGATTAGAATCATTCACAGTGCTCGTCTCCGGCTACGTGGCGGAGGAGCGCCGCGGGTCAGTGTGTTGCTATTGTTTCTCATTCATGCTACTTTACTCTATAGACATCTTTTGGCTTTGCATGGATGCTGGAAACAGGACGGGTTTTCTCCAGCGTATTTCTGACAGCCCTGACTGCAGGAAGGAAAGAGAAGGGAACGAGTGTGACTGAGATTTAGAGTGCGTGTCTGTGAAGAGAGAAAGCGGCAGAGAGAGAAAGATGCCTTGTATTAAGAAAGTGCTGGTGAGGAGCTGACGAGAGAACAGAGACCGGCTAAGAGCGAGTGAGATGGGGGGGGGTGTGCTTGCTCATAAAAATAGATGGAGCGATTGCAAGGATACTGAGAGAGTAACCAAGCTGCAGAAAGCGGCGCAGGGCAGGGAGAGACAGACGGGAAAAGGAGACGGCAGAGAGGGGAATTAAGAAAACCACTAAAGAAGAAGCGAGGCTTCTTTGTGGCTGAGTAGACGCTGACTTGGAGGGGAGCGGACGAGGCGAATAGGGACCAATTTTAAAGAAGAGAGGACAGGGACTGCAGGAACGCAACAGGATAGAAGAGAGAAGACGGAGTAACAGCTGATGAAATAGAGAGAAAATTCCAGAAACGGGATTTAGAAAGAGAGAGAGAGAGAGAGACGGAACGAGAGAGGGAGAGTGGACGGAGAGCAGGAGAGAGGGCTGTAAAAAGGAGTGGTAATTGAGAAGAATGAAAGGCTAAGAGCTTTGAAGTCTGTATTAGTTGTACTGTGTGAAAGGGCTATGGATCATTTAGTGACATCGATGTATTGGATTGGGGATAATGGGGATTTATGGTGGCACTTAAACCCACAGCAGCTGAATTCCAGCCCAAATTGTCATAATGCACGTGGGGAGGATGTTGAAGGTTACATGGGCGTGCGTCAGTATGGAGAAGTATAATGAAGGAGAAATGGCAGGAGGAGACAGCAGAAGCAAGGGACAACGTAAGGCTGTAAAACAAAAACGTTAAAGGAATAAAAGAAATCTGTAATTTAATTTGTGTTAAAATTAAAGTACAGAATCTTCAGGTTTTACTTAAGACGTTGTAATAAATGTATGAATTTTGCTTAGCAGCTTCTCTGGGACTCCTTTAATTAAATATTTATTATGCAACACCTTCTTTTGCAGCTTTAAGGATGTCTTGAAAGAGCCTGGAGACATAAAGGATGCTGGTGGAGGATGTGAGATTAAGGGGGTCTGAAATCTCTGGTAAAGAGTCTGGTTTCAGCAGCAACCGCACAGCCTTTTAGAAGAGAATAAAATCAGGCTCTGTTAAAGAAAATCAAATCTGGCTGGGCCAGTAGTCACTTACAATATCAGGAAATCTATGTCATGTTTTCAGAGAGCTGGGATGATTGTTTATTCTATTAAATACCTGTAAACAGTGATAGATTATCCCAGTTCCAACTGGAACATACATAATTAATAAAATTCTCATTTCAAATATGCATTTTAAATACATTCTGTATTAAGGGGCAAATAACAACACATTCATTTATCAACGACTGAAGGCCCAATGCAGAGACCAGACATCAATGTAATTTGGTACGTATGTCGATAACCGATGACTGTAAATGAAATAGGGTGAAGCAGTGTGTGTTTGCTGGAGCGTCCTGTCAAAACAGGGAGTAAGGTCACCGGACAAAGTAATGTGGACACGAGTCAAACAAAGACGTGAAACTTGACTTGGACTCAAGGACTGGGACTCGAGTTTAACAAACAATCTTTTTCTTATGTAACCAAGGGTGGATCAAGGTCTGCGCTTTGTTAATTAAGCAAAAAGTTGCAACTTTGAAAGAGATGCATATGTTCTCCTGATATGTGGTACAATATATATATATATATATATATATATATATATATATAGGGACAAATTGTCCCTTGTGGGGTCACGAGGGGTGCTGGTGCCTATCTCCAGCTGTCAATGGGTGAGAGGCGGGGTACACCCAGGACAGGTCACCAGTACATCGCAGATATATATATTTCTATATCTATATCTATATATATATATCTATATATAGATACATATACACACACATCATCTTAAGGCTCTATCGAATCATGTTAGCTCATGTTAGGTACATAATAATGACCTGCGAGACCAGCCTCTTAAACTTGAATCCATATAAAAACAGTTGAGGTGATTTCAGAGCAAAAATAAAGTCAACTTGCTTTCAACATCTTATTCTCTTGATATTAACAGACCATCATTACAGTTTTTTTTCTACGATCAAAGCACTAAATATATAATTACGTTTCATCTGAAATCTAATGTTCTCACTCATTCACTCACTGTATCACACCTCACTTACGTATGTTGTAATTCCTCACATAGCTTGGAACATGTTTACTGTCTAGACTTGTGAACGAAGGTTTTAAATATAGATTTAGAGCAGATTGTTGTGATGATTGCAACTCCTTCAACTCGAAGAGAAGGACTCCCTCCAAACCCTAATTGTAGGGCAATATAGACCAGTTCATTGTTATTGTTTTGATATGGGTTTTTCGCGCATGCGCGCCGGACTGGTTGGCAAAAGACGAACACAATGGCGGAAGCAAACAGAGAAACTGACGAGTTCTCCACGTATTTTTCTTCTTTAGATAACGTATCAGAAGATCGTTTTAAGACTAAGTTGATGGTTGATGGTATCAGATTGCCAGATCCACACAGCAAAAGCCTGAAGGGACGGAGCGAGTCTGTGAAATGCTGCCAAGTGTTCAGTACCGCGACATATACAGCTACCTTATAAACACGCAGGCCAGTACACACGAGAGAGCATGGAAGCATGAAACCACTGGACGGCTACAATTATATCATATCTGGACATAGGCTCCAGCAACGCCCGCGACGCCATGAGGGATTAAGCGGGTCAGAACATGGATGGATGGATGGATGTTCAGACATGTTTGTGTAACATACGAACGCGGAGTCGGACAGGAAGACCCGCCCGGTAGGTTAAAAAAAACATAGTTCACTACGGATTATTTTGGTGTTTTTGTCTTGTTAAAATGGGTGGGGGTGTCGGCGACATTGCAGCGTAAACACAGAAGTACTAGCGCCCGTGAACGGGGGCGTAATGCAGCTGCTGCTGCTGCAGCGCATCGACTCCGCTTCTCCCGGCCCCGTGTAGCGATCGCCACCCCCCCCCCTCCGCCGCTATTCAAGTAGAACAATGACTAGAGCAGAATTAAGTTGTATTTACCGGAGATGAAATGTAGACTGCATATTCTGTCGTGGTATGATGGATCCCCCAGTCCATTGTGAGTGTCTGCCTGCGCTCTTTTCATTGAAATTATCCATTTCTTTCTTCTTTCTTCGTCCTTCGGTAAACGACAGAAACGTACATCCAACGATTTGGAATGACTCTGTGTGCAACCGGGAGCACAACAAGTGGTAGACATTGTTTAGATTCCAAAAGTAAACTAACTAAAAATACGCTCTAAATCACCCGTTTTGTCATGTAGTAGACGAGAACAGTACTGTTTTTGCCAACCACCGTGACCCGGATGTAGCGCTGACGTCACGCGTGAACTGGTCTATATACTGTATATATTCTTTTTATTTTTTTTTAAGAGTGAGCATGGTTAACAAAGGGGTTAACAGCTCTTAACTACTATTACAAAAAAAGAAGAAATAAGTAATTACAAGGATAAAATAAAAATAAAAATCTTTGTTTTATGTGGAATAAACAAGTGTCCATCTTTTTCCACTTTATATTTTTTAACACAAAGGCATATTTATATTCCAAATAGGGTAAATAGTAAATAATAACTGCCCAGTTACTGTAAATGTTTTTTTGTATGTTAAGTGTTAAAATTTCACCATATAATTTATGATAGATGTAAAAAAAATAAGAATAATTGTGAAATGTTCTATGTGGTAGAGTCGACCTAAAGACAGGATTTCAATTCCTAGCCGACAGCAACGCGGTGTGATAGAAGAAGTCATTGGAGACCTGATTTAGGAATTGGAGCAAAGGACCCGAAACTTTCAGTTGGGTCAAAACGACTTAGATTAAACTTGGATTTGACCCTCAGTGACTTCAGACTTGATCTAAGCTTGCCACTCAAAGACTTAACTCTTGACCTGGACTTTTACCCCAAATGTTTAAAACTTGAATTGAGCTTGTACCTCCTGGGAAGTCCCACAAAGACTTCTGATTTGACGTGGACTTGATCGTTAAAAGTCTTCAGTGAATATTTCTGCTCCATTGTGAACAAACTGGCATTTTGAACCTAATTCGAACATTAACAGATGGTAACTACATCATTAACAAAGTTCATTTCGGGTCCCCCAGAATAAATGTTGAATGGAGTTACCACGAAAGGTCAGCCATATCAGTCACATCATCTTGCGCTTCGCCGTATGGAGCATGCAACACATAACAGTCTCTTGCATAATGCGACTACGCAGCCCCCAGCAAACCGACATCACAACCCCAATCAAACTCGAATCAAGCACCAGTAAGGCCGTCTAATGCATCTATAAGGGCTCGGATGCTTCTGATGACCCTTGCATTCATTAATATCGGACACTACTGTAACTGCCTGTAAAATATCACTGCACTCATGATACCACTTATTCCCTCGGGCTTGTTCAACGCTTCTCAGCACCTTGCTAGCCAAACCATTCACATTGTTATCGCTGCTCTGAATGTATAACAAATAGGACCGCTGTTTTGGGTATTTTACCTAGCTAGTTATGGATTTATTAATTTTTTTTAGTTTTAAAAAGGCTGCAGGAGAACTGTATTGCTGTCATCACCACAGCAGATTACACAAACCAATTTGTGTTGAGAATGTTCAGCATTGTTGATACCTCCTCATTTTATTTCAGTAAAGAAGATCTAAGCTATTTGACAAGCCAGTTAACGTTTTGGATGAACTGGGTCTTCTAAATTAATCTGACACTTTTTATTTTCCTGATGTTAATTAGAGTGTGACTGAAATTCAGAAGGCTCATCCGCACTTGGACGTTACTGCGTTTGCACATTTCCATCTTGTCCACTGACGCCTGACATTTTAACGAGTAACTGGCAGGTTGTTCTGCTTCAAACGTGTTGGATATCTGTTTTATTTTTCCCTCTTCAGTACAGGAAGTTTAAAAAAAAAAAAAAAAAGGGGCATATCTAGGTAAATGAAAACCAACCTTCTAAATGAGCCAAAAAATAAAGAGGCTTCAACAGTGTAGTTTATTTGATGCTATCCTTGAATTGCAGGTCAAAAATGGTAGGAATCTTGCATACTTTACCCAACAGTAACATTTTAGTCGAGTACAGTAAAGAACAGGAATGATAAAGACTCAGCAAAATAGACCCCCACTATATCCCTGCAGCTGTAATCACTCACATATCCCATGGCTGAAACTTTCTTTGGAAATTATGACCTGATAACTCACTTTACTGCTTTCACTGCTCATAATCTGATTAGAAGGGATGAGTGATGAGCTTCAATTATTTTAAAACCTTCCTCCTCTACAGAGGAGGCCCTTAGATGAGCATGTGTTTCTTCTAGTTCACAGTCGGACATTTTCACACCTCTGGGACGCCAAGCACAAGGTGAATTTCCTACATTTAGTAACTGATCAGCTTTACTCCGCATTTAGTACCTTTTTCGTCCGCTTTGTTAAATTTTTAATAATCTCTGTCATTGAAAAGACTGGAGTCCAGAGGAAGAGAAATCTCAAGACAACTACAAAGAAAACACAAGTGGATACATGGCGTAAAAAACAGGAGATCTGACAGACTGAGAAAACCAAGTAGTATTTATGCAGGGGAGCTTGAATAGACAGGTTAGTTAATGAACAGATGAGAGACAGCCAGGGAGTGTAGAAAAAATATGAAAACACACAAAATACTAAATGAAACAACCAGAAGGACAATGAATGTTAAAACTATAAGGAATTAACTGAATATTGAAGGCCATGTGTGACAAATCTAAAAATAAAGAAAAACACAAAATCAAAGTCCCAAAGATCACATTTGCTCAAATTGTTAGCTTAAAACTGTGAAGCTCAACACACCGGCAACATTTACACAGTAAGTACTTTCCCTTTGGATTGAAAAACCTAATCTAAAATTGCTCCATATGAAATTATTCAAAGGTATATTTGGCTTGTGTTGCTAACTAAAGCAACCCAGGTGGGTTCAGGATAATGCGCTAATTTTGCCGATTCAGTACCAATAAGCATAAACAATGGCAGAACCACCCATTGTGCCAATATTGTGGCCAATCCCAAATGTAAGCATTTAATAAAAAAAATTTTGTTTATTCCTCACATAGACCCTATAAATAAAAACTGCCCTTATAAAAAGGAATTTTTTTACTTAAAACACTTTCAAGTGGTATGCCCATTATTAAGCACAAAGTGCTGCTACCTTCCTCTTTTTTTCCCACAACAGTTTAGAGCCAGGTTGGTCCTCTTGCACTTGGGCATCATCAATTGAAATTCATGGGCATAATTAGGGATCAAAGTGGATCTGCTGCTGATCCACGCTTGAACCACTGAGGACAGCAGTTCAGGGCTCCAGACCGACTTTCTGCACTGTTTGCACTAAACATGTGATGCTATGAGAGGCTCACTGTATCATAAACTTGAGTAAGTTTCACATTGTGGTGTTTCCACACAAAAAAACTTAAACACACATGATATAAAATCATCTATTGGCTTCTATTCGAACAGAAACACAACAATTATTCTGGTAAAATAGTAAAACTTGAATTTATTTCTCCCATCTGAATAAAAGCACTTTAAACCTTAAGAAATCCTTGATATATCTCGATAGCTGTAACGAGCGCATGCCTAGTTTGCATATTTCTGAGAGCTTTTTTATTAAGGTCGCGTTATTTGTCATTTTCCATTCATATTGACAGTTGTGTAGCTAGATTTTTGTGTGTTTCAATTGTAGGTGAAAAAAAGTTTCTGTTTTACAAAAAAAAAAAAACTTTTAAATTAGTGACGTTCAAGGTGTTTAACAATCCATCTTTAAATTGGGATCTGATCCGATATCAGATCACAGCGTTAACAGGTGCAGGAGGAAAACCCAGACAGCCCTTTCCCCAGCAACTGTCTTAAGGTAATTCTGGCAGATCCCAAGGTGTTTTAAGGGCAGAATGGAATATAAGTTGTAGGTCTACCTTGTAGTGTCCTTCTAGTGGGACGTGGCCAGAAAACTTCCAATGGGAGACACCCAGGAGGCATCCTGATCTGATGCCTGAACTCCTCCACCGCCTCCTTTCAAATAGCAGCAGCTCTGCTCTGAGCCACGGCCGGATGACAGACCTCCTCACCTGATGCCTAAGGCACCATGTAGAGGAAGTTTATTTCAGCCGCTTGTACCTGGGATGTTATTTTTGTGGTCATGATCTATATCTCATGACTGCGGCTGAGGGTTGGAACATAGACAGACCACTGTGTGTTGTTCCCTCATAAACAACAACACACACAAGATACTTCAACTGCTCCGCTTGAGGCTGAGTCTGCTGATGGGTGCCACGTGTACCAGTTCCAAATAGTGAATCAGCCAATCACATGGCAGCAACCGGATAGATTTAATCATGTAGATATAGAGGAGATTAATTGCTGAAGTTTAAACTGAGGATCAGAACTGGACAGACATGAGACGGACTGAGGGCCTTCTCGTTGTATCGCTTATCTACTGGGATCCTACCGTTTTCAGAGAATGCTCAAAAATAAAGATGAAGTCTCCAGTGTTCGGTAGTTTTGTTGATGCTAAAGATCACAAGAGAATGAGCAGACTGAGTTACAAGTTACAAATGCAGGGAAGGTAACAAATAGCTCAAATAATCACTTACTGCAACCAAGGTGTGCAGAATACCATTTCTGAGCTCTCAACACTCCCACAAGCAGCAGAAGACCACACTCAGTGCTATCCCTGTCAGCTAACAACAAAAGCTGAAGCTGCATTGCAAGATCATCACGTTTGGGTAATAACAATGCCCGGTCTAATATGTCTCTAGATCAGCTGCGGCATTCAGCTGGAAGGTGCAGAATTTAACATAAACAAAACTAAAAGATGGGTCCATGCTGCCTCATATCAAGTGTTTAAGGTGCCGGCTGTTGTTGTAATGCTGGGGGGAGGGGATTTTCTTGCCACAGCTTTGGCCCCTTAGTATAAAACGTATAGTACGTAGCATCTTCTGAGCACCGCAGCCTACCTGTTATTGCTAACCATGTACATCCCTTCTCCTGATGGCTACTTCCAGCAGGAGATCGCACTATTTCACAAAGCTCAAATAATCTGAAACTAGTTGCTCAAACATGACAATGAGTGATGTGTATTTGACTTGCCTGCAGACTCAGCACATCTCAATTTAGTAGAGCAACATTGGGATGTGGTGGAGATGTATTGCATTATATCCAGTCAACAAATGTGCTGCTATAATAACATTACGGACCAAGATCGCAGAGTAATGGTTAATACAATTTTTCTAATCCACGGCTGTAGGTATTGAGGCAGTTCTGAAGGTAAAAGAGGGTCCAACCCGGTAGCAGCTAGATGTACCTCATAAATTGGTGGGCAAGTGTGTGTCTCAACACAAAAAATGTTCCTTTTGTGGTGCTGATTTGCTACTTTTTAGTCTCTATGCTCCAGACCCTTGTTGGGATAATGTGGAGCCACACATTTCTCCATTCATTTCTTCATTCAACACAAAAAGGCCTGGCTGAGGCATGAGTTAATGAAGTTACCAATGCTTGAAAGCACATTTTTCTCTGTCTTTGATTGGCTGTAGACTTGACATTGTCAATATTGAGTGCAATTAAGACTAGAAAACAATCCGAACTAAGGAGAAACAATTGTTGCATTTGACAGGTTTTTACTAAATTGGCCGCTCTCTTTAGTCCTGCAGTAACAGAAGAGAATCCTCTATGAATGCATATGAGTGAAGTGGGTGGTATTCCATGTATCGCTTTGCTATTACAATTGACTCTGTTGTCACTCAGTTGATTGTTCAATGCTGAATTGTTGTGTGTAAGCACACACTGGTAGGGAAACAACCTCCCTGTGCTTATTTTGTCTGAATTACCAAAGAGGAACAGCGGCAGCTCAACACAGACTTGGTTTTTTTTCACCAATAAGGTGCAACCCAAGTGTGAGAAAGACTTGTGAAAATTTAATTTGGTTGAGAGATTTTATAAATTTTTTTACAACTTTGGTAGGATATTGTCAAATGCATGTTTCATTCAGCACAAGAAAACCTGTTAATCCTCTTAGTGGATTGATTTCTTTGATTACTGGTGGTGTTTTTGACCTATTTGTTCCAACAGCTGATGGATTAAGGGACTAACTGTCTCGGCTCTTATCCGACTCCCTGATCAGAAACATCCATCTGAAACAGTCTGACCAGAGTTCCTGCCGCACCCAACTGCTTGATTCCCATAACGTGATTATCCTCTGGTGGATATTAAGCTGCAGGGTGGATGCAGCTCATCTCCATGGTATCACAAATTAAAGGGTGGTTGTTCTCCACATTGTGCCAGTAGGCTACCTTTTTTCCCCTCTATATCAAACAAGAGGAGTTTTATAGAAGATTACACGTAGCCCATAAAATTTTCAGTAGCTGCTGGAGTGTAGTTCCGCTTAAATATTAACAAAGGAGAAAGCTGCACACACTTTAACTAATGCTGGGAAAATATAATTAAATATTGATGTGAATTTGAATGATTTATCATTCATTAAGAATGTTACTTTCATTATGTGACGTTTTGGATCGTGCTGAATTTTTAAAGGTTTTGTAAACTTTTGAACTGTTTTCAAGTGAACTGCAGTGTGTGATATGGCAAATATACACTCGGTTCACTTTTCCTTCGTTTTTAGGAATTTGAGCATTGGGTTTAAATGTGAAGTGCAGACAGATGGACTTTGCAAAAATGTTAACACGTCTTGAACCTTTTTACAATATAATTGCATAATTGTGAAATCAAAGGAAAACAATACATTATTTTCCATTTTTCTACAAAAGAAGTCTGAAAAGTAGTGTGGATATGTTCAGCCCTCTTTGCTCTGACGCCCCTAAACAAAATCCATGGTAACCAGTTGCTGCAAGAATATGTCCGTCTTTATCCCTTTTAGTGTGAGTACAAATAGCCAATTAGTGAGAACCTCAGAGGTTTGTTAGGGACCAGTAGGGAAGAAGTTTAAAGCAGGGTTTTTGCCCTGTGATAGACTAGCAACCCGTTCAGGGTGTCCCCTGTTTCCCCGCAACTAGCGAAAAATCTAGCGACTTTCTTCGTTGATATTGGTGTCTTCCCGTGAAAGCGGCAATTGTTCTGCAGTTATTGTCTTGGGGCAGCAGTGAGTGCTGCTGTGAGCCCTTTCCCTCTTCTCCAAGCACTGTCTCACAGAGAGCTGCAGCTGCTTCGTCCTGAAACCCCCGCCTGCAGGCAGAGCAGAGAGGAGAGCCTCTCCGTTTCCACATCGCAAATGTAAAATATTTTTTAATATAGTCTCTCTTTTCCCTAAAACTGTTGCACTAAAATAATTCCCTCAATTTAAATCACACAACTTCCATCCCTTTTTCACCTTGTTCTGCGTACCTGATAATTGTCGTTTTGGTAAAAAGCAGCTTTATGTTGTGTGGATTCAAGCAATGAAATAAAATTCATCAATTATTTCATTTGGTTCATTTGGAGATCCAAAAAAATATATATATTGAGAAATAAATGTTAAATTGAAAAATCTTGAGATTTTATTATTAAACCAACACTTATTACCACATAAACACACAAAAGTACTGAAAATAGGTACCGTTGAGTACCAGTACCGATTCCCAGGTACCAGGTATCAGTACCGTATCGGTTCAAATGCAAAAGATATCTATCCCTAAGTAGCTTACATGAATTTTAGAGCAGCGTACATATGGAAAATTATTTTTTTGGGTTTTACTGACTGAAACATAGTAAAAAGATATCCCTTTTCACATCTTTGACTTTTGCTTTTAAGTAACATTTTGCTTCATTGTACTTTGACTTTTTTTTAAAACCCTAGTGGTGTAAATATAACCATCTGTCATCCATCTAACAAGTTATAATCACCCTTATAAAAATATGGCATATGAAAGGCATTACAGAGACAACAATTTGCGGATTTCCACAGCCACTGCTTATAGCTGTTATGAGCAGCTGGGAGAGCAGGTGTTGCTATTATGTCCAGAGTTTGGGTTCATCGATGTGGCACCGTGTCGCCCTGGAAACTCTAAAGGTGCGTTCACATTGAGCGCCAATGTGTCAGGCTAAGCAACAGATTTACGTGATACCCCTATGCACAGGTGCCACACAGGAGCGACGTGTCGCAGAGTGACGCTAAGAGAAGCCACAGAGGCAATTCTAGTGACGCAAAATGCACCATTTTGGCCATTAAAGCGAAGCCAGAGCGACACGAAACCTGTGATGGATGCGAAGCGACAGTTGTTGGAGTTGAAAATGCTGAACTTTTGGACTGCGGCAGAGACAAAGCTGTTTTCATTAAACATGGAAGAAAAGCTAATATTGGCGGTCTGCAGTCGGTCTGAGTTGTATGACTCAACCAATTATTACTACAGAGACAAGTCCAGAACGGACCAAGCCTGCTGAAGAGTGGATGAAGAGACTCAAGTGAAATAGTCACCAGATAGTGCCATTGTACTACTGTATTTCTGGCTTGTCGACCGCTGTGCAATGCAAACGGCCGTCGCCATGAACGCACCTTTAGTGTTATATAAATAACCTGAAATGGGGGCCTGAGTGCGTGTTCATCTGTTTGTATGTAGACAGTTTAAATCAAAGCACAGGGTCATATGATTGTTGTTAAAGGTCATTGAGCTCGGGGTCAAAACATACATTTTTATACAAACTTTTTACATCACTCAGAAAGGCCAAAGGAAGGTTTTTCTCTTCTGGAAACCTTCTAATCAGCTCCTAATTTCGTGTTTGCTTTTTTAGCACTTGATCGACTGTGGCAGATCATGAAGTCAAAAAACACTTTTGGGATAATTATAGGGACAAAAATACTAATCAAATATTGACTCCTATATTTTGATATATATTTTTGATTACATTTAAACACATGGAAAATAAACAAAAATGAATAAAACATATAAAAAAAATGTAATTGACTATTAAAAAGCTTCTGAACTTTTGCTTGTTTTATTCCTTACCCAGTGCACTGCTGCGACCTTTTAGTAGCAGCAGCACAAAAACAGGTGCTATCAAATAGTGGAAGTAAAGGTCAAAGGAAAACCAATTGAACTTATCCAATTCTTATTCTGTGAAGACTGTTCAAAGCTAGAAAAATTGCTTCCCATCCCTTTTTCCATGGGCCTTTTTTAAGCTCCTGTTTTGGTTTAGGTGGTCTCTACACACAAGTTATAACGGGCCCTGTTGATAACTCAATTAACAAAACATTTATACTAAAAAGACAGCTTACACACTTTCAGAAAAATTTAATAATACACAAAACAGTTGACTAACAGTGAAGTTTATGACTTTTAAACAATATGGACAAAAACTAAAACAACTCAAGCGTGCGAGATGGCAAAAGCAAACTGGATCAGAGAGCAAGAGCAGTAAATTGGTTGAGTTTATTGAACTCAATCCTAAAGCGACAGCAACAGTCTTTTCTTTGTTTTATATTAGCGCTGACAGATGGTTGTTACTGTCCATTCTTTTTAAAGATAGCTTTAAAAAGGGAACAGACGTACTGAAATGTTTCATTAGATTCAGAATCTGGATCATAATTATAGTCCATAACAGCTCTCCTCTGTCCATTGTTTCCTCTCAACCTCTATGGTATGACGTGTTCCCCCAGCACTCCTTTTTCCTGCCTTTTCAAGTTCGTGTTCTTTAAAACAAATTAAGTACGCCCACATGCAAAAAAAAACACTGTAATCATAACCCATTGAACATGGACTAGAAGGTTTGCTTTTAGGATTTTTGTGAATGTTCAGCACATACGTGTTGGAGCTGCGCTGACTGTTGGCTGATTGGTCCTTAGAGGTCATCTTGTAGTGTAAAAGCAAGCGCGGGAGCGTTTAGAGCAGGGGTGTCTAAACTTTTCTTCACGTGGGCCAAAATTGTTGAGTCAAAAGTACTGTAGGGCCAAAAATGCACTTTAAAAACTAAAATGACCCAAACAGTATACTGTGATTTAAAATTCTTTTTGACATGCTCCGCAAAACATGGGCATGCAATGTTTTAATTAAAGAAATAAGTCAGTAGAAAAGGGATGTGTAAACTGTTGTAAACCCAAAACTTAAAATGGGTTTATCACGTTTCCCTCATTAAAAGATGGTCATACAGTTTGCAAAATTAATTATTTTTGGCTCGATTGAAAAAAAAAGGTCTATTTTAAGCAATAAAAACAGGGTTTTGGTCAGTCTTTAAAAAACACTTCCTGTATTCAGCCAATTTTTTATAAATTATATTTCAATGCAGGTTTTAATACACCTGGATAGATGTGGTCTTATTTACTATGAAATTGATGAGAACATAAAAAATTTGGTAATTAAAAGACATATACTTTATGTTGTACGTGACATTTTAATTTGTGAGATTTTTAACTTTGGCCCTATTAAAAAAGGGAAAAAAACTCTCCATCTGCATCATAGGGGAAGTGTTGGCCTAGAGGGGAGGTGTTGGCCTAGAGGGGAGGTGTTGGCCTAGTGGCTAGAGCAGTGCGCTTGCGCTCTGAGAAGGTTGCAAGTACCCGGTTTGATCTCCAGTGCCTGCACTCTGGGTCCCTGAGCAAGACCCTTAACCCCTGATTGCTCCTCAGGTGCCGCACAGTGGCAGCCCACTGCTCCCCAAGGGGATGGGTTAAAAGCAGAAGTTAAATTCTCCATTGTGAGATCAATAAAGTTCTATTATTATTATCAAACCAATTGTGCCAGTGGGCCAAATCAATCTTGAATTGCAGTTGGGGGGGGGGCGCACAAAATGAGTCCAAAGGCCGCAAATGGCCCCCGCACCCCACTTTTGACCCCCCTGGTTCAGAGACAGTCCTGGGTCGACTCTATTGCATTCTTCCTTTCAGCTTGTCCCACAGTCTGTCATGATTGGGTAAGGACCCAGGCACAGATGCAGCCAAAAATAATTTAATAAAGCTTTACAAAAACTTACAGAGACAAATCAGTCCAGAAACTCAAAAAATACAGCCAGGAGAACTCGGTAGGGAACCATAAGTTGAGCAGACGAACCAGCACTGGGTGAAAGGAAGCCAGGAGTATAAATGCACAAGGTAGAGTGAACTGATGAGAGAGAAGCCAGGTGAGGCGGCAGATGTAATTGGGAGCAGGTGTGATCAATTAAGGTAGGGAACAGAGAGAGCAATTGAATGGCAGGGGACAAGGAGTAAAGCAGAACGTAACCAGAAAGCGGAACTAAAGAAAGCATTCTAATAAATAAATTCAAACACCTAAGGACACGGGCTTTCTATTGGATTCAGGTCTGGGGACTGCAGGTCTGCAGACTCTGGAACGACTCTGTGATCTATTTTTTTAGTGTACTGGCAGAAGCTAGCAAACGTTCATTAAAAATGTTCTGGTATTTCAACGAGGACATGCTCTCTAACAAGGTTACTAAGGCTGTCAAAAGAGAAAAGGACCCACAGCATTACAGGTCCTCCGCCGTACTCAGGAGTGCACATGAGGCGGTTTTCTGCATATTCTTCCTTTGTGCAGTTGTGAAGAAACGGGAATCCCGAGGAAACATTCATCACTGCTGCTGCTGATTTTTAAAAACTGATTTTAATGTATTGTTTCAAATTTTCCTTAAAGAACTTCTTAAATTCATTTCATCGCCCCTTAGTTGTGAAAACAGGCCCGATGTGGCAGGAAAACAAAAATGTGTGATTTCATAAGTGTGGTACACAAGAGCCTGTGGGTAAACGGAGAGGATTTCTCCACTCCCAAGGTTAGGTTTTGGAGATCCATTGTCTTTAATAAAGGCAGTATATGCTGTTTCTGTGTGCGCAGAGACAGAAGGGATAGTGGGAGAGACAGGCTGCAGCGAAAAGACTGGCATGGGCTTATTGAAATGCACCTGGAAAGTAAACTAATTTTCTCAGCGGGTCAGAGGACTGGTTATGGTAATAAAAAGAGAGATGTCATTAGATTCAGAGGTATTTGAAGTGCTCTCTGGTGTGGGTGGAGGTGGAGGGCTGGGGGGCAGCAGTGTGTGAAGGAAGAAAAAAAAAAAAAGAACGCAAGGTGTGTGTGGATGTGTGTGCGTGTGTGTTTCAGTGTGCTTCCCTGCCACTATCTCTGTCTCCTCTGAGGGTAGTTATTCATGAGCTTGACCTACATGCGCCCATGCTCGTGTGTGCATTCGCGAGCGTGTTTGTCAACCCGTGCAGGAGTAAGTGCCGAGGTCCCGATCTCCAAAAAAATTCACAAACCACTTTCACGGTCTGAACCAAACCACCACTCGGTCTGAAGCTCTTCCTGCAACAGATGGAGATCTTTAAATCACAGCCTCGGACGTGGTCATGCTCTCATGCTGGAACTGTAGTAGATTCTACGGCTTCACACGCTCACTTAAACATGCCCAATTCCTCTCCTTCTCCTCTTAGACATGGAAAGTAAAAGATAAAAAAAAAAACCCAGGGAAACAGCTAATACAAAAGCATATACTGTGCAAATAAGTCTATGTAACAAAACACGGCTGCACCAGATTGCTCGCTCTTTTTTCGCGAGCATGGCTGGCCCCCTTTGTCCCCCTCATGTCCAAAGCGAAGGTTTATAACCAAGTGAAATGCAAGCGGTCTCCTAAGCAACAGCGAGCGAGCGAGCCCGAAGAAAGCTGGAGGTAGCAGCATTAGATCTTTAGCCTCTCCTGTCCCTTTGATGTCCCTCAGCCTGAGATGTTACAGACAGGCCTGGCTGGTAAACAGGAGCAGGAAGTCCACAGACATTTGCAGACGGGGGTTATGAGTAATGAAGCAACATTTGCATGACATAGCTGCTGCCGTGCAACTTTGAGCTTTTGTTTTTACAGTTTAGAGCATACTAAGCTCCAGAGGTGGGTAGTAACTAATTATGTTTACTCAGTTACATTTACTTGAGTAACTTATTTAACAAAATGTACTTTAAGGAGTAGTTTTACTGCACTGTACTTTTTACTTTTATTTGAGTCATATTATTACTCAAGTATCATTACTCTTACTTGAGTAAAATATCTGGCTACTCTGCCTACTGGGAGTTACTTCATGAATAAATAACTGACTTGTTTCAACCAGAAATGCACCAGAGAGACAAAAAGCTAGATTAAGGTTAAAGTGAGACTTCTTATTCTTCTTATTACAACTTTTGTTGTTTTAATGTTATTTTGTAGCTGCTGAGCTCATTGAGCCATTTGGAGGTTAAATTAATGTACAGTAAACAGTAGATATTTTTATTGGAAGTACTTTGCACTGTTCTAACATACTGTATATTTTTTAACTACTGTAAGTATTGCTTTCAAGTTTAATGTTGAAAAAAATGACTTAGACTTAGACAACTTTATTTGTCATTTTGTATGTACGGAGTGCATACAGAATGAAATTTCGTTGCATACAGCTTATAGGAGTATAGTCAGATTCCAGGTGGAATAAGGCAACATTGCAATATAAAGTGCAGCAGTGATCAAAATGTAAACATGTAAACAGCGCAGGAGAAAAACAGTGTGCAGTCACATTATGCAGGAGAATGTTCAAACCATTTTTAATGTGCAAAATAATGGTGCAAAAAGGCATTTGTGCAAAAATGCATTTACGTTGAGTAAAGGGAAACTAAAAGTTCGGCAGCATTGGTGATACCAGATAGAGATGTAGTGACGCAGATGTGCAAATGTGGTGCAGAGTCCAGTTTATAGTTCAACAGTTCAACAGTCTGATGGCAACAGGGAAAAAACTTTTGCAGAACCTGGTGGACCTGCAGCGGATGCTGCGAAACCTCTTCCCAGAGGGCAGCAGGGAGAACAGTCCATGGTGGGGGTGTGAGGGGTCTCTGATGATGTTATGTAAATGAGACATAACCTTGGATTTAATGTCTGTCCGATTACATAATATTGAAATATTAAATCACCAGCTGTTAAATTTAGTTACTCAGTACTTGAGTAGCCTTCTTACCGAATACTTTTTTACTCTTGAGTAATTTCTTGGCTGACAACGATTCCCTTGTACTTGAGTACTGATATGTTGAAGTAGTGCTGCTCTTACTTGAGTACAATTTTACTCTACCCACCTCTCGTAAGCTCTGAGAACTGAGAAATTTCCTCCATTTTCAGCAGCTGTTTTGCACCTTCAATTTGCATTATTTCATTGAGCGGGTTGCAATGAATGCCTGCAGACAAAAACACACCCGTCAACTCCAGCAGATGGGAGCAATTTGGTCTTATTTTTGGCGTCAGGTCACAGATCCCCTCCCTTCACCACATTATACAGCTGGTGCGAAAGTGACTGACAAGATAGCGATAAAGGTTTTTAGTAATTTTCATTAGAAGATCTGAGTCACCTTGGAATGGCATTTCTAAGCCAATGAATGTTGGTACAGATTGTAAACAAACATGGAAAGCAGAATCCCTTTATTTGCCAGTGCTGAAAAGGATTAATTAAAGTTAAAATGCATCAGTTCATAAAAAAAATATTGAACAGCGTATACAAATATTGTGACTATGTCAGGATGAAGGTGAATCACTTCAGCATGAATGGTTTTACCATGTAAATTAAAAATTGCCTTTGCTTCCATCAGTTTGCTCACCAACTATCCAACCCACAATCCTTGTAATCCAACCTCTAGTCTCTTGTCTTGCACCCAATCAACACCTAAGTAGGAGAAATATCTTCTCCAGTTTGAATGACTTCTTTTTACAAACGTCTAAATCTGTTGGAATGTTCTTACAATCATAAGGTTTGTATATTAAAACAAAATTAGCGAGAACTGAGCCTGGTCCTGCTGGAGGTTTTTCCTTTCCTGTTAAAGGGGAGTTTTCCTCTCCACTGTGGCTTCATGCATGCTCAGTATGAGGGATTGCTGCAAAGCCATTAACAATGCAGACGACTCTCCCTGTGGCTCTACGCTTTTTCAGGAGGAGTGAATGCTGCTTGTCAAGACTTGATGCAACCTGCTGGGTTTCCTTAGAGAGGAAACTGTTTGAGCAATCTGGATAATCTGATCCAATCTGTATAATATGATTGAATTTGAGTTTGGAAAGTGCCTTGAGATGACATGTTTCATGAATTGCCGCTATATAAATAAAATTTAATTGAATTGAAAATTTAACGTGATTTCAAACACAGTTCAGATTAGTTGGTACATTTTCAAAACCACCAGGCAGATTTTAGTAGAAGAGATGATAATTAACCTGCTGGGACATCCCTAACACATTTTTTTGTAAAACTGGCGTGACAGCAGGTCGCTTCTTTCTATTTTTCTTCTCCTGTGCCATATTATCTCCAGCCTTCAGCAGATGGAATTTTTTTTCTGTCCAGCTTATACAACGGGAATGTCTTTGGTCTATTGGAATACAAAGCTATTTGGCCTGGTTTAATTTAAATAAATATACTTTAAATACATTATACATATACTTTATGTAAATATAAATTTACAAAGATTTGGGCAGACATGCCCAGAAATGTGTGTGTAGTTCCCCATTTCAATATGTGTCAGCTAAGAGATGTATTTGCTAGGTATAGCTATTTTAGGACTATAGAAGGACACAGTAATTCAGGTTTGCACACATTTAACACCCACAAATGTCTTTATGAATTTCCCCCTGAGACTTTAGAGAACTCTGTAGGGTAGATTTGGCTCAGGGGGTTGAGTTAGTTGTATAAATAACCTTAGAATACTCAAACTATGCCAAAAACAGTTAAAATTAAAGACAATTAGGGCTGAAATTACAGTCATCAGGGCTTTTTTCTTCTTTTGTAAACAGTCCACAATGTCTTTTTTAGGTTTCCCATAGTCCATTATAACAACTACAAATTGCTTCCATTTTCTTCACTGATATTCCTATAACTTGGTGGGATAATTGAGCTGAATGAACAGGCTTAAATGGGGATCTGCTCATAAAGAACGTTGCTAGGCAATTTTCTCAGACTGGTCAATGACTAAGGTGCAGTAAGGGTAGCAGGATACCTTTATGGCAATTCTGCACCAACAGATTTTAGGATTGTACTGACAAAACTGATATATCTGTACAAAGAAAATCCAGGATGAGAGTCAGCTCCTCTAGGTTAAGATGAGAGGTTCACTTTCCAGGAGGAAAATGACCAAAAAAATTGAAATATACAATGAAATGGTTTAAGATCACACCATATTCATGATATAAATGATACAAAGATTAGCCCTATCAAAGTTCAGACCTATATACGGCTAAGAAACTGTAGCAAGACTTAAATAGATTTTCACAAAGGTTCTTTATCCGATAGTTTGGTGTCATGTCTGATAAATACGTTGTTTTTTTTCTTGGTTTTGCTACAAAGTAAATCTCAGGGCAGTGACTCCACACCTTTTTTCCAGAGTTGTAACACCGTTGAAGATTTATTCCCTCCTAGGAAAGCAAGGTCCTGCAGAAATAACGGGTCTTTCGTTTGATAGGAACAAATATGAGTCTTTTCATCATCGACCACATCCCAATTACAGCAATGCCTCTGTCTCTCTCTCTCTCTGTTGCACTTGTTTGCTTTTCATTACACTGGACTAGTCCCCAATTAAGACGCTGACACCTTCCACCTTCACTCTCCCAGCTCCTCATCCTCTTGTCTCTACTCCCCTTAGGGCGCCCGGACGTGGTCGAGTCCGTCCCAGACGACCCCACTTACAACGTCAGCAGCGAGCTGACCCTGGAGGTGAGTGCCAGCGACGACAACGCCATCATCTCCTGCGTCGTCGACCACGACTCTGTGAATCCCGGGGAGAAGAAGAGCGAGCAGTCTCTGCGAGTCTTGTGTAAGTCAGCTGGGACTCCGGAAGGGTTGCCGGGAGAATGAGTGGTGAGAGGAAAGAGAAAAGAACAGATACAGGGGAGAAATGTAGACTAGCATTGCTAACTGCTTTGCCTCTTTATATCTTTCTTAACCTTTTTTTTTTTTTTTTTTTTTTTTGAGGAGCACGAATACATCCAACTCTTTTGTAGTTTGACCTAAAATGTGCCAGTCTGTAATTGCAACAACAGGACGGGAATTCCACTTTCCACTCCTGCTGCACAGAGCTAGAATTAAGCCACAGTGGGTAAGAAGAGCACTCTATCAGCTAAAATGAAATCACCGGCTGAAGGTGTGGAGTCTGTGTGAGTGCTGCCCCCCTGTGGTTAAGGTGCCGGCACTGCAGCGCGGAGGTGAAGCGACGCTATTGTGTAAGGCCGTTATGTCATAGTGGGATGATGCATGCAGAACGCACATGACAGAAGATCAAGATGGAGACTGAAATGTATAGGAGTGTCTGTGGTTGGCAAGTGCAGCTCCAACGCCTGTGTTATGCAACTGCGGAGTGCCCATGTGTTTCTCTCTGCGTGTTTGTCTTCTTATAGATGCCCCTGAAGTAGCGATCACCCCTGAGGAGAGGCTGGCGATAGAGGGGCAGAGGTTTTCTTTGCAGTGTTCAGGCAAAGGCAACCCCGAGTAAGAAAAATACACGCACACTCATTCCCTTTTCCCCGTCTCCCACTTTACTGAAATAAGTACACTTATCTCCAGACATACACTGACCTATAGTTTGCATCTATATATAGAGAGATAACTGTTGCTTCATTGTCTGCCTAAACACGTTTTCACTTTAAGTCCTGAATTCCAATAATTTTTTTTTTAGAGATATTGCATATTCAACACAAAGTAGTGCAGGTTATGAAATGAAAGGCAATGGATTTCGGTTTCTTAATGTCTTTTTTTTTTTACCAACACACTGTTGTAATCCTTCTTTACTCCAATACCCCCATATAAAGTCTACTGTCTACTGTCTACTTTCAGTTACATTCAGAAGTTGATTGGTTAGTAGATAGAGTCTTGTATTAAAAAAACAAGCTGTTCTGTACATAGAGCCTCAGAGGTTTGTTGGACAACATCAGCGAACAAACAGCACCACAAAGACCAAGGAACACAACAGTCAGGTCCGGGAGAATGATGCCGAGAGGTTTAAACAACATCCCAAGCTTTCAGCGTGTAATGAAGCACAATTTTATGACACAATTGCAAAGCTACAAAAATCTAGGCATCTGCCTAGTTAGGCAGCTGAGAAAAGGAGAACATCAAAAAAGGAAATGTAGCCAAGAGGCCCACAGAAAGCCGCAAATCTAGCCTTCAGGGAAGAGTGACAAGACATAAGCCGTATGGGAAAGAAAACCATAAGAAGTCCTGTTTGCAGTTTGCCATAACCCATGGAAGAGATATAGAATGAAATAAATACTTCTGGCCTACTTATAAGATGCCATTTGCACACATTGTACATCGCCTTGATCACAGACACGGTTATGGTAGTATCATGCTGTGGGGAGGCTTTTCTTCTGCAGGGATCAGGAAGCTGGTAAGAGTTAATTTGGGGATGTTGAGGGAGCTAAGTGCAGGTCGGTCCAGGAGGAAAACCTGTTGGTGGCTGTGAATGTCTCAGGACTGGGACAGTGGTTCTCCCTTCAACACGACAATGACCCTGATAAAACAGACAGAGCTACAATGGCTTGGTTTAAATCCACGCATACTTATGTGTTAGAATGGCCCGGTCAAACTGTAATTGATAAACTGTGGCAAGACTTGAAGGTTGGTGTTGACAGATGCTCCCTAGCATTCTGACTCTGAGCTTTTTGGGCCTAAAATGTCAGTCTCTAGATGTGCAAATATGAGAAACAGCCTAAAGACTGGCAAGAGCAATCATGCAACGGGTAGTTCCACAAAGTAGTGGTGGCCGGATGGACATGTACACCACGGTTTTATTTGGTATAAAATTAGAAACTGTTTGTTCTTTTCACAATTCTTAACTTTTTAATCTGGGTCTATCCCATAAGAAGCAATTAAAACATATTAAAGTGGTGATAATGTGACAAAATCTGAACAATAGTTGTGTGAGGTTCAAACAAACTAAATCTGTCAATATCTGTGTCTAGTAAGACCGTGAAAAGTGTGAACTTAGGGTTACACATCACTGCTTTTTCTCAGAGAACTGCAAAGTTTAAGACAGCAAGATCCCCATGTAGCTCGGTTTTTCACTCAGAGAGTGTGTTTTTTCTTTCAATAATATATGACAACCCATAAAAAATGGCTGCTGAACAAAAGGTCAGTGCTCATTTAGGCGGCTTGGTTTAAGGAGGCAGGAAGGGGACAGTCTGGATATCAAAGGTGAGGCATTCACTTCTGGCTGTACTCCCTAGTATCAATTTAAACAAGAAACACAACCTTTCTCTGCAAATCTCAGCAAAAATGATTTTGTGGAGGCTTCATGGTGGTGCAGCTGTTTGCACTGTTTCTTTGCAACAGGAAGATCCTTGGTTAAAACTCTTTCTGCATGGAGTTTGCATGTTCTCTCCTGGTGCTCCGTCCAGAAACACACATTTTTCACCTCGAGGTGACTGTGGCTTAGTGTCTAGAGTAGTTGTCTTGCAATTGGAAGGTTGTGTGTTCTATTCCTGGGGAAGCCACTTAACCCCAAGTTGCCTAACAATTTGTGTTTGTATGTGTTAGTCAGTGAGATTGGGGGAATCTGGCTCTTGGATAAAGTGCTTTAAGGTCACTAGTAAAAGTGGTATCTATTTCAGTCCATTTCACCTCTTGCCCAATTACCACTGGAGATATGACGTGTATAAACATATCATTAGCATTAACAAGCTGCTCTAATTTTACAAAAAACTCAGTTCAGAGGTTTTTAAAGTAACCATGACCAGTTTTGCTTAGGCTAGAGACTTACCAGCACCAGCTGGTTCATGTTGGAAATCTTTATAAAGGTAAGCAAAGACGATCGGGGCTCAGTTCAAAGGACCCAAAAACACGACACCAAAGGCAAGCAATAAAGACAAAATGGGCAGATTTACTTCAAAAAGAAGATGTAAGGTTACTGAACCCAGGTGGGAAAAACAACTCAGGAGGAGCAGCCAGAGGCAGAATCTGATGCATGGGAGGGACTCATCAGAAAGAGCTTCACACGGAAAAGTGACAACACTGAGCCCAAAGGAGAAGGCTGGCTGGCGACCTGCTGTGGGTTTAAATACTAAAGGACTGATTAGTGAAGTGGCTTCAGATGAACAGAGGAGAGGGTAAAAAGGGAAAGATCAGGTTCAGACCCTCACAGACTCAGACATTGCAGCCGAGGGAGTGAGTTCATGAGGTTTTGAAATAGTTTAAAACAGAGAAACTAATGAGACACGCTGTTGTGAGTGCTCACGTTGCCTGGAAACAATGCATCATCACTGCAGCAAAAAAAAGTAAAGCCTTCCTTTTTTGTCACATTACAGCCGTTATACATTAGTGTCACAGGAAAACCATAAGTATGCATTAAATGCTTTAAGGACTTTGGCTATAAATTTGACAAAATTGCAGCAAATATGCCAAGAATACAGATTTCTCCAGTCAGTATTTAGATCATGTTCATCCATTATCATTTTTTTCTCTAAGAAGCAGTCAGAATATTCAGCATATACATAACCGGGCTCCCAGAATTGCAAATAAAGGCATTGATATGTCTGTATGGGGGCCTGAATCCATCTGTGTCAATTGGACCTCCCTGAGTCTGCATGTGTCTCTTTATGTTTAAGGTCTCATTAGGTTTAAGCAATTTAGTGACAACCTAATTACCCTGCCAGGGTAATTAGGATCTTTAAAGGAAAAGCAGCTTGGTCCAAGTATCCTTGCGTCAAAGTCAGACACTTTGAAAAAAGCAAGGTTTTGGCCGCTGCTATTTCTGCATCGCTTCTGTTGAGATTATGTTAAAAGTAACAAAATTTATTTGTGTTTTATCTTATTTGGCAGGGGGAACCTCATTATTTAGTCATGTTAATTCTTATCTTGCGCACAAACATTCATATACGTGTTATGTTGCAGCTTGTTTCTGTGATCCCATATTAACAGGTTAGATTGTTACCGACAGTACGCAAAATGTGGCTCAATGTAGAGGGTTTCAACTGAGGGGAGAGCTATGTCTCCCTAAAATGAGGTTCTGGAAAAAAGGTTATGCCAAGTTGATAAGTTCATCTTGGAAGCTGAAGCTAAGGGCTGGGCTGAAAGGAAGCCAAGACCAAAGGAAGTTTTTTGCCATCTGAAATAGCTCTAGTATCAGCTCCAGAATGTCACAGTGCTGTAATACAGACTGTAATTGTTCTTTACATACAGCACCCTTCACAATGTATTGGTAGCCTGGGTAAAACCAAGTAAATTGAATTAAAACATAACATACCTTTTTAATTTGCGAAGGAGAAAATCACATTGTTATTTTTTTGTTTTCTGTAGTATAAATATGTCATGAAACAGAGGCCAGGTTCTTTTAGCCAAACTTGAAAATTAACCCGGCAACCCAGATTGATAATGTGCAGCACTCTCCGTTCTGCACATTATCAATCTGGGTCTGCTCCCATCGAATCTGTTCAGAGAATAAGGGACATTTAGCAGAAGAAATCTTGGATTCTGACAAAACAGATGTGATAGCAGCAGCTAGGCATACGTCCTCCAGCGCTGCCATGTTTGTTTTGGTTCAACAACTCTTGTTTTCATCACAGCTGGTCTGTCCCGCCTTAAACCATAATACTGCAACATGATAAGTCCATTCGTTCCCAAACGCTTGAGGCAAGGTTACTTCAAAAATGGGAAACACAAGTGAACATGTGATTTAAGTGAGAAATTTTTTTCCTTGGTAAGGAAATATCAAAAAGAAAACAACTACTGATCATAACTTCCAGGCAACTGTCAGAGCTATGAACAAAAAAACAAGCAAGGCTTGATCAGAACCCAAGTATCGTACCACCAAATACAACGAGGAAGATGGGAGAGGGAAAAAAATCTGCTAGTCTTACTGCTAAGAACTGAAGCAAAGAGGGACGTCTTGGGGTCTCCATACAAATATCATAGCAATGACACCACATATATTAAAACTTGTTGTTAGGAGTGAAAGTGAAAACATACAAAGTTTGCTAAACTCTATTGGGAATTTAGGAGGAACTGAGTGCGTTGGTCAGACTTGACGAAACGTGGAGCTTGGAGTGAAACAGGATGGGTGCGTGGAAAAGCACGCCAGGTGTAGCTCACGGAGGAGGATTTGTGGGCCAGTTTCTCTTCCAAAGGCCCTGGGAACCACGCTGGAGAACATTGCACCATAGACATTGAATATTTCAACTAGGACTATGTTTGAAAAGTTTTTAAAACAGTCTTTGCATCAACCACTATACTGGAATGGCTTAAAATGGTAAAAAAGATATGCTCGGGGCTTGGCTCACCTGAGACTAAGCGCTCGCTTCAGGCTCTTGGAGGAGCTAAACTGGATTTATGCTAAATAAAAACACAGAGAAATATGTTTCTGCAGGCAGGCGTCTTACTGCTCAAAACCGTTAAACAGAACTTCAACACAAAATACTGAACAGCAGCCCATTTTAAAGACTCAAACATGTAAACACTCTTGAAATTTAAGCAAATGCATCAAATTGCAGGGCAGGTGCACGATCATTAGCGCAAATAAACCCCTTCAAACATATATGCACACCTGCAGGGTGCTTGTACAGGTATCAGCGATAACAGAGTCCGGAAACACTCGTAAGTAATCACACATTAACATGTTCCATTTCTGACAACTGCCTGAGCAAACAGTCACGTGTTCAGACGTGACTCGGTAGGCGACATAGCAGCTGCTGGTACGAGCTCTCGTGTCCCCCCCCCCCCCCCCCCCCCCCCATATAATTTGTACACAATCCCTCCAAAGGCAACACACGACGAAACAAGCCAAGTCTTAAATCCTGCCCACACAAATACACTCTTCCACTGGCCTCTCTGCATTATAGATGAACCTTCATCGATCCGCTCTGCCATCCTCCTGCTCCTCGCCTCCCTGCCTCCACCCATCCCCTCCGTCGTCTGCTATCTCTCCGTCGGCGTGTCACTCACACCTCGTTCGCTGCTCTCCGCCTTGTCGCGCCGCCTTCTTGCCCTCCTCTTCTACCACCTCTATCTGTCCTCTCCTATAGTTTCTCTCTCCTCTCTCGCCGCGCACCTTTTCACCCCGGACTCCCCATCAGCTCGGCCGTCCTGTCATCCCTCGCCTGCTCCGCCGTCGTCGCCCTGTCAGCGCTTCACGGGAGGGCAGACGAAGAAGACTGACTGCTAAGTTTGACTGTCAGGTGAAAAAAACAGAGGGGGGGGGGGGCTGATAGGAAGGAGGCGACTGTCATTGCATATGTGCACCAATACATTAAGAGTGGCTATGACGGAGTCCTAGGGGCAGATCTGCTGAAAAGTCGTCTGTGATACAATTGCACTCAGTGGATGAAACCATCCTTTTGAATTATGCATGCTCTTACAAGAGGAATGGCCCCGTGCTGCAGTAATAAATGGCTCTTTCTTGTCATAATGGACTTGTCAGTGCAAGAGTTCATGGGATTCTATAAATATACTTTAAGGCCAAATATCATCGCATTTTAGAGCCAGAAAACCTAAAAAAAACATTGAAACTGTGAAAAAAAAAATGAAAATAGTGCTTTCCCTTCCTTTTCAAATCAGAGTCCCCCTGTTTGGTCCAGCAGGAAAAAAGTCAGCGTCTTACATTCGTTGCGTCAGGAAGGACATTGGCATGTTGTTATTTCAGCTTTTAAGTTTTTGTTCTCTGTCATTTTTCCTCCTCATATTAGGTACACCTGGTCTGGCGTTCTGTTAGCTGTGACATCATCCAGGCGAGACAGATCATCTGCTATTACCATATAATATAGAAAGTACTCCTGGATCAATGTGAGCTTCTGTGCTTTCTGTGTCTCTGCTCTGTCTTTTCTAACCCCCAGTGGGTCGAGGCAGATGAGCGTTCACACTGAGCCTGGTTCTGGTTCTGCTGGAGGTTTTCCTCTCTTTTAAAGGGGAGTTTTCCTCTCCGCTGTCGCTACATGCATGCTCACTATGAGGGATTGCTGCAAAGCCGTCAACAATGCAGAGGACTGTCCGCTGTGACCTTCATAGTCCTCATTGTATTAATTGGCTCAGAAAAGAGTAATCTTTTACTTAGATACAAGCTTGAGACTTTGCCACCCAACTTTTGGCTTAGTGGACATGTGTTATGCATTAATACCCTGGTTAGGAATTTGAAAATGTAATGTAATGTTGAAAATATCATTCTTACAGAACTTTCGCCTGTGTCTTGACTGCCTTCATGCTTTCATACAGATCTCTCAATTTTTGTCATAGAAATAAAATCAAATATTTTGAATTACAAGCCTGAACACAGTTGAAAAGGAGAATTAAAAAAAATTGTGACTCGCTCTTTAAAATACAATATTGTATTCTGAGCAAAGAGAAAGTTTCAGAAAGAGCTATTTAAGACATAAGAGCACAATAGAAGAGAATGGAAAGATGGGAGGCGGAAAAGGAAGAAAAACAAACAAAGGCGCATAGGAGTGGTAGTGGGAAGTGGAGCGGAGCGACGTGTGGGTGGAAGGGAGACAGAAAGATATGGTGACAAGCAACAAATGACCAAGACAGGCAGCGAGAGAGAAAACAAGGGGAACTCTGTGTGTGCGTGTGAAATAGAAAAAAGGAGAAGGATGGGAGCGTGCTCAGTTGCGTGAACCGCCGCTTGTGGATGAGCTAGTGTCCAATCAAATCAGATACAGGTCGCCCCTGCAGCTGTCAGTCAAAACCCAATCAGCGCGACAACACCTTTCCTCCGACACACCCAGCCACTCAGCTCCTTCTCCTCCCGCCAGCTGCCCTCCCCAATCAGACTCAATAAATGTCACCCTCCATTCCCCTACACACACTTTGTTTTTTTTTTCCTGAGCAGTTTCATCGTTTCGGGTTTAAAAGGATGGCTAAGCGTATCCGATTCTTTCCTGTTTCATTGAGGCCCAGCAGCAAGAAGGAGAGGCGGCTCTACAATCTATTATATCTCCTATCTATTTGATCAACGCAGCCAACAGGTGTTCACAATTTCATCACATTTCCGCTCGTTTATTTTACAAGTTCAGCTCGTCTCCCTGTGTTCATTTAACACATTTAAAGCCAAGAAGGTTGGGAAAAACTCAAACCTATTTCATGCTTGCATCTGTAAGTGTGCAAGGTCATGGTCAGCTTTAGGAAACAGCAGGAGGCGTGTAATAAGATTAGACTAAGCTGAAAATTATTTTAGGACATGGCTGCCTTTGCTTTACATCAGTCTTACTGTCCATGGTTACAATGAGAGAACCACTAGTTTTGCAGCTGTACCTACGCTAACCCTTCTGAGACATCTGCATTTTCAAAGCGATGCGCCACATGACATTTTTGCTGTGGGGATTGCTGCTGCACCGTTCAGACAAGTTTCAGTCGCAAGGTCTTTTTCACATTTGGGGTTGGAAAAATAATGCATTTATGTCCTTTTTCCCTAATCAAACAGGAACTAAAATCAGATAGTTTAATTTCAAATCAAAACAAGAACAAAAAATATAAACCAATACAACAATTTAAATTTGCAATGCAAGGAAAAAATAATAGCTTTTAACTGGAGTCAAATGAAATAATGTAAATTAAAACAGTTTATTTTGACTCCCCACCCACAAAATATGCCGGGTACTCAAAATCAGTAATTTTCAACACAATAGAGCAATTAATCCCACATTCTAACAAGGCTAGACGCACTGTAATGTGAAATAATGGTAAAACAATAAAAAAAGGGACAAAAAATAGTTTATCTGGGAGAACAGACTGACATGTTGGATTTTCTTTTAACTTTGCAAAAGACATCATGTGGTGTTCTCCATCCTACAGCGTTTCTGCACTGGACCCCAAACACAACAAAACACATTTTGGCATCGCTGGCTTTCTATACCAACTATCTAGGAGAGCTAGCAGAAATTGCATCAATATCTCTGGGCTTACAGTTAAAAAGAAAACGGTTCATTGCCTCTTGCTTGGATCTGCGCTGTGAAATGTTAGGAAAAGTCCTCTAACAACATTACTGCACAGAGTCCTGCTGCAAGAGACAGCTTTGTTTGGATGATGCTTCTTACAGAAGCATTGTTTGCACTTTTTAGTACATAGCAGAGAGCTTTCGGATGGCTCTGGAAGTGAGCGCTGCTACCGCCGACCGCTTTGTGTGCCCAGCACAGGAGAGGCAGGGCAAACAAAACAAGAAAGACCACACATGTAGCAGCGTAGCACATACAAGGGCCAACCAACCGGACATTGGATGAAGCATAAAAGACTGCAGGAGTGGTAGCTCCAAATAGCGATTGAGAGCAACATTAAGAAGAAACTCGAGAAGCCCCAGAAATACTAAGGGCTCAAAGAGGAAATAGAGACGTAATGGAGGGTAAAGGCTGCAGTGGTGAGCCAGTGACTATCAGTGCACTCAGAGCTGCAACCCTCAAGCTGGGGGAGCGGATACAGCCCAGTTCAGGAACAACCTCCCACATCCAGGAACGTCAAGGAACAAAATATGGTGGCCAACTATGTTAGTAGGCCTTGATAGCCAAGTAACTAGTGTCTACGGCTTTCTCATCTATATTTCTACTTTTATTTCCAGAAATCCAGATTCATAACTATTTTAGTTTTATCAGTGTACACCAAGCTGTGGAGTCATTTCAATATCTGCGCCAAATTTTAAGCGCAACAAGTAATCCTGTTTTTGATCAAGTATTTATTTTTAACTCTATGGAGGTGTTAACATTTTTACTTTTAATCCTAGGACTGCAATGAGGACAATCTGAACATGAAAAATTAGCCCCAGGTTGCTGTCACAAGAAATGTTGAGGAGGACGGACCAGTTAATCTCCAAAAGTCCTAGCCCCCCTCCTTGGTAGAAATAGGAAGACTTTAAGCCTTATAAACTACATTTTCTTCATTGGAGAATGTGTTTTGTTATGTGGCTATTAGGGGAAAAGGTATTTTTCACTTATCTTCAGCACAGTAGACTGCAATGTAAATTATAGTCTAATGAGAAAAAATATAGTGTATAAAATCAAAACAAAGTTTGTAATTGAACTGTTGGTTTAAGATGATAAAACTCCAATTTGACAAGCTGCTAGCTCGGATATCCAGCAAAGTTGGTGTTTCCGAGGTACCTGAGCTCCATCTCCTTCCAGTAAGATAATTATTACTGATATTAACGCCACAGCACCTCACCTCACCTTGCAGAAATGTTAAATATTTTTACTCTGATAAACTGGTGTTTCTTTGCGTCAAAATCATTTCTTACCTGTCAGTATCCTCTAGTGACAGCTATATCAAAAACTGCCACAGTGTCAACCTGATGCCACGAGTCCTGACAACTTCAAAGGAAGAACCTTTTTTGTTTTTTACTGTTTCGCAAATTTTTTTGGTGCACAAACTGAACAGACAGTAAAAGTGATATATCTATATATATCTATATAGATATAGATATATCTATATCTATATCTATATATATAATTTAATCATTATGGTCCCGCATTGTTACATATCATCTTTTTCTGTCAAACTAACCCATCAAAGTCAGTGTGCAGGGCGAACACTGCTGCAGACGAAACGATTGGTCTACCAAACAAAAAAAAATAAAAAAATAAATATATATATATATATATATATATATATATATATATATATATATATATATATATATATATATATATATATATATATATATACACATTTATTTAAGTGATTTTGGCACTTTTAGTAGTGTTCTATAAAGCATAAGGGTGTAGAGTGTGTTTAAATAAAGCAGGAGAGAAAATGAAAGCTGCGTCTGTTTTGGACTCTGATCCCCTCTGCCGTTACCAAGCACAGAGAAAATAGACTTTAGACGCCAAATGGCTTCACTTTCTTGTGCTCCACCACTGAGTTTCACTGTTGGACTTTTAATGCTTGGCGGGAAGTAACAGCATCAGAGCTCTTTTGCTGAATCGTGCTGCCTTATGAGCCCCAAAACTCCGCTGCTGAGAGCGAATGCGATCAAAACAGCTTAACTGCGTCTGTCTACTAGAAAAAGAAAATAAATAAACTTGTACGACTTTGTACAGCTGAGGGCTTTAAAGTTTGAATCATTGTTTTATCTATTGTTTAAAGGTAACATCTAGTTTGTAAAGCTATATTAATCAAGCTAATAATAAAATGAAAATCTTTTCTCCGACAAATAACGGCGTCTGCTACATTGATGCTCAAAATCAGTGTTGCTGTAGGACGATCTTATTAGAATAACTGAACCAATCTCACATTAATAGGACAAAACCACCAAAAGCGTTCACATTTGGTGGTAATAATTAAAACTGGGAGACAGAGGAATATCAAGCAACCGTAATTACAGTAAAAAAAAAATATGTCTTCAAGCTATTCATTACTTTATCGAGGTGTTTACTAAAGCTTGCTCGCTAAGTGTAAAGTTCACGCTAAAAGCAGATTTTATATCCATTAAAAAGTGATTTTTACACATGCATCATGTGACAGGTTCCCTGAGTTCTGACCTGTAGCTGCTGTAAAAGACATTAGCTTTATATTCAATAACAGAACCCGAGCAACTGCCGTTAAATGCAAAGTTAATTGTTCAGTTAATTGCGTATTATGTCGCATTCGGAGGCAGCCTTATACGACAGCTGATTACATTTTATAGCAGGTAACCAGACGCACTTGTTTTAAATGCTTAATGCCTGCATAATCTTTTCTTTTATTTGTCTTGGGAGAGCTGACTGTGCACGTGAGCTCCTGGTCTGTGTTCCTGTGGCGAACGCAAAAGTGTTGAGGGACTCAACGCTTGTTTGTTTTATGCTTTTTGCTTAAGTAAGATTAAGAAAGAGAACGTTAGTTTCCAGCTTCAGGTTATTCAGTCCTTTTTATATTTGGTATGAACTGACATATAACAAGAAGAGGGGAACAAATCCTCACTTAACTAAAGCTTTAAATCCACAGATTGCACCTTTTTGTGCACATTTCAGAGAGCAACTAATCAGTCCAAGACCTCCAGATCTGTCCCTGATTCAGACGTGCCGTCATTGTAATTACTGTACGGCCCTTAAGGACTTTCCCATTTGCATAATTGATTCTTTTATCAAGGCACGTCTTGCTATCTCTCTCATATACAATCTGTTACGCTGAATGGATTTTTCTAACAAGGGCAGATCTGAAATGCTGATTCTGTTGTCTCCCTCTCCCTGCACTTCTTTTCATCTCTTTTCCAAGCGAATACCTCTGTCTTTCTGATCGTCTTTCCTTCTCGTTGCTTCAGAAACTTTCACCTCTCCACCACTCAGTTCCTTTTATGGTGCCTCGCCAAGGCGTCCGTACCGCCCCGACCTTTTCATACTTAGCCACAAAAACAAAAAAAAGCTAACTTTAATGTTTCGTCCTTAAAATTTCTGTGAGAGACCAACACCAAATGGTTTGTTTTTCAGGATTTTATTTTCACACATAGCTCAAGATTAGTCAGATTGGATGGAAAGAAACTGTAAACTTCAATTTCCAAGTCTTCTGATTCTCTATTGGATTTAGCTCTGGACTCTGACTGGATTGTTCCGACACACAAACATGCTTTACTCTGCTGAAACTCTGGCTGTATATTTAGACTTGTTCTATTGGAAGTCTCAAGTTTCTTTAACCTTCTAAACAGGTTTTCTTCCGGGATAGTCCCGTATTTAGCTTCACACGTTGTATCCAGGGTCATGTGCAAGCTTTGCGTGTCACACGTTGGCCAGAAAAGTTCGATTTTGGTCTCATCTGACCAGAGCACCTTGTTTCTGTGTCTCCTCCATGGTTTGTGGCAAACTGCAACTGGGAATCCTTCTGTCTCTCTTAGGGCTGGACGATAATTCAATAACAATATATATCGATCGATAGATGTATATCGATGATAGAAAAAAAAGGTAAATAAAAACTTCAATAGAAGAACAGTTTTCCTTCCTTTTGTATTCCAGCCTATAATGTAGGTTAATACTACAGTCATTACATCCTCCCAACCAATCACAAACGCAGACCCATAAACGCTTTGTCGATAAGCTCCGCCCCCTTCAAAGAGTTCAAAGAGCACACTTTTTTTTCTTTTTCTTTTTTTTTTTAAGATTTGCAATTTGGTAAAAAGTTGGTTGAATAAAGGGTTGAGTTTGAATTCATTGTTTGTTTGTTCTGTATCTAAAAATAGGTCGCTAAGCAACAGCATAAAATGGTCAGGGCTGGACTTAAAATATATATTTTGAATTTGTTGATAATTATCGATATCGATCAATATGATTTCTATTTTATCGATATGTTTTTTTTCTGTATCGACCAGCCCTAGTCTCTCTCTCCTCTTACATACATTTCAGTGTTGCAGAGTGGTGACTGAGTTGTGGCTCTCTGCAGCTCATCCAGAGTTACCGTGGACTTCATTCTCCTCCTCTGATTGGTCTTCATATTTGTTCTCTAGCACAGTGGTTCCTACGCATTTCAGCTTCCGACCCATAAGACAACAATGCGAGAGGCTTGGCATCATGTAGCTGAGGCATAATGACAATACAAACAGCCCCACAGATGCACTTTATTTTCTAATCAGAGATAATAATATGCTGTGCTGGTTTCTGTTTTTGGGTATCTGTATTTGGGAGTAAAATCTTTTTAGATTTTATCAGTGAAAAAAAGTTTCCCATTGCACCATTATGAGCTACTTTGTGTTGTTTATAACATGAAACCTTGATGAAATAAGATTAACATTTATCATGAAGAAATGTCAAAATGTTCAAGAGATTATTTTTTGCAAGGCACTGTAATCTCCTCCGTCTCCTATTTGCTCTCACTTGGTTTTCTTCTGTTCTGTCTCTTTCTCCTTCGGCTCTTCTTTCTTCTCCTTGAAGCCCGTTTCTCTTTCCCCTCTGCAGCTTTATCCATCTTTTCTCTCCCTTGCTGCCTTACGTTCTCTGCGAGCGGTGCACATCAAGCACTCACGTTTCTTGTTTCGTCTGTCTCAGGCCCTCCATCTACTCCTGGGAGAAGGTGGACGGAGAGCTCCCCCCGCTGGCCAAAGCTGAGGGCGCTTTCTTGTCCTTTTCGATGCTCAACAAATCCGATAACGGCATGTACATCTGCCACGCCGACAACAACATAGGGAAGGGCAGCGGGAGCTACACGCTACAGGTGCAAGGTAAGGGGAGAAACGCTGAGGAGAAGGGGGACTGTTGTGGAGACAGGGACCTTTTTACGTTTCTTCATCATGCTTTGATTTCTACTTCTTCTGTCTTTTGTTGTGGCTTTGCTTGTACGTCCACCTTTCTTTTTCTCTTCTGATTTTCTTTTTGTTTGTTTTGTTGTTTTTGTCTCATCCAACCGTGCAACCACAACCACCAAACCGCTTTCGCATATCATCGCGCCTCTTTCCCCTCGGCTGTGGATGTGCTGTGTTTGCGCCATACGTCGCTCTGTTTTTTGTTTTTTGTTTTTTTTTGTTCTCTCTCTTGCGCTTTGCTTGCCTATTTCTCACTGCCTTGCAACTCACACTCCACCCACCCCCCCACCCCCCCACGCCCCACCCACAAAGACCCCAACAACCCTGACTCCACAGACGCCGCCGTCCCCACCTTTCTCCCCACGTCCACCGCCCCCCTGACCTCCTCCCCTCCTGACGTCTTCCAAGGCTCAGGGTCAGACTTCAGTGACTTCATCTCCACCTTTTCCCCCGACTCCTCCCTTTCGACGGTTGTCGTCTCGACCACTGCGCCGCCCTCTCCCACCACCGCCCTCTCCAACGCCCTTTTCCCCGACCTGCCTCTCTCCCCTGACTCCCCCCCTCTCAGCCCGCCATCCCCTGCGACTCCTGCCCCCTCCTCCCCCGCCCCCTCAGTTTCCGTCCAGACGAGCGGAGCTTACACTGTCACAGGTAAAACCAACTGCACACTTGCACTCACACGAGACGCTTAGTAATGGAGTGGAAAAAGGGGACAAAACCATTAAAGTCACTGCTTTGTTATTTTCTCCTTCAATACACCGACCGCATAGCTGTCAGAGATACTTGTTTTATATGCACACACATGCAAACGCTCGCAGAAAAACACACATAATGGACGCACATTGGATTTGTGGGGCTGTTTGCAGCTATTTCATGCTATTTTTTTTTCTTGTTGTCCTCCTTCCTCTTATTGATATTCCCCCAAACCTTAACCCACCCCCTCATCCTCAACATGCACCCCTCCTCTTTATCCACGCTTCCGCTCCTCCATCCATTCATTCATCCATCATCCATCTAAATATTCAACCATCCATCTACTCATCTTGAGAAGATGATGCACGCAACTCGACAGGTATAACTTTTTTTTTTCCCCAGCAGTGACATGTCTGTGTGGGTATTTGTTGTTTTCGTCTGCCTGTTTGTGCGTCTGTCTGTGTGCGACGCGGGCTTGTTTGGAAAAAGCAAATGTACATCTGTGCAAGGGATCTGAAGTCAAGCGGAATGATTAATGAAAGCCCCCCCCCCACACACACACACACACACACACACACACACACAACACACAGGTGCATCTTTATATATTGGAATATAACAGAAGAGTTCTTTTTTTTCAGTAGTTTAATTCAGAAAGGGAAATTCACATATGTAAATTTGTAACCCCGAGGGACATATTTTAAGCATTTATTTATGTTCATTTTGAAGGTTAAGGCTTACAGCTAATATATGGCTATTACATAAGACCAACAAAAAAAAGAGCATTTTGATGTTTATGTTATGGCCTACACAATAACAGATGTCCAGCATCCTCCACAATAAGGCCAAACCACCAAAGGTCATTGCTGAAAAAGATGTCTGATCACAGGATGCTGCATCCCAGCATCTTAATGGACGGCTCGGTGAAAGCAACGCCCAACACAGGAGCATCCAGGAAATTACAGAGAGGCTGATTTCATCTTGTAGCAGGGCTCAGCACCTGTCCACACAACCAAACATACCTGCTTTAATGACCGTGGTGCTAGAACGGCCAACAGGCTGGCCTGATCAAAAGCTTATAGAGAATCTATAGAAACCTGCCAAGAGAAAGACGAGAGGCACCGGGTGAGCTGGAGCTGAGCTGAAGGCTGTTATTAAGGCAACCCGGGCTTCCCTTGTGCCTTACAGAGCCACATGCCGATGGCTGAGTGCACATCCTGCACAGCGCATGGATGTGCTTTTCATTAGGCCCACAACTCCGTATATAGAAACATATTTTATTGGGTTAATCTTAACATTTTCTGAGAAACTGGATTTTGGGGTTCTATTAGCTGTAAGCCATGACCATCAAAATAACAGTAAAAGAACTATATATCAGTCCGTTTGTAATGAGCCTTCAGTATATAATATGCTGTATAGTAGGGCTGGACAGTATAGAAAAAAAGCTTATTGATAAAATATGAATCATATTGGTTGATCTAAATAATTATCAACACATTCAAAACATATATTTTAATAACAGCTCTGGCCATTTTATGCTGTTGCTTAATGACCAATTTTTAGATAAAGAACACACAAAAACTGAATTCAAAAGGATCAACCTTTATTCAATCAACCTTTTACTAAAACTGCAAGTTTTTAAAGGTATACAGCCCCGTTGAATGCTTGTAACAAAGACCAAAAACTGCTTAATCATGATAAAATAAAGTTATATACACCAATCCTCCATCTTGATAGTGTTTATTTACTAACAAATTGAGCAAAAACAAAGCGTAAAACACCAAAATAACTACTAATATGCCGACATGATGTGATAATCTTTCATAAAAACTTTGCATGCAACCAGAGTGAGCTACTGACGTATACATAAAAAAGTAAAATAACGTGGCTATGCACCTTTAAAAAGTTAAACCTTTAAAAAAGAACACATGCTCTCTGAACTCTTTGAAGGGGGCGGAGCTTGGTGATGGAACGTTCCTGGGTCTGCCTTTGTGATTGGTTGCGAGGATTTAAGGCCTGTAGTATTAACCTACATTATAGGCTAGAATGCAAAAGAAAGGAAAACTGTTCTTCTATTGAACTTTTTACCGACCCTTTTTGTTTCTATCGCACCACGCGTTTATCGATCAGTATATATTGTTATTGAATTATCATCTGGCCCTGCTGTATAGCTTTACTTTTTGAATTGAATTACTGAAGAAGTAAACTTTCCGATGATATACCAGTTCACCGAGATGCACCCGTGTTTTTCTGTGATTCTGTGTTTTTGTCTGGGTGATATTCCAGCCAGAAAACATTTGTTGAACTCTGGAGCAGAAAGATCCATTTTTCAAAGCCTCCTGGCGCGCAGTACATGCACAAACCTCCACTGCATACACGCAGACACCATGCACTCATATCTAACGTCTAAGTCATTTACACATCGCCCCACTTCCTGTGTGTGTGTGTGTGTGTGTGTGTGTGTGTGTCCGGCCAGTCCGGTCGGGCTGGTGCAGGCGCTGGCTTTGAGTTGTTCTTGGGTCTTGTCTGCTTTCCTTTGATGCTGACAGCAGGATTTATTGGCTCATTCTTATTCTCGCCTCGTCAGCATGCCCCTCTCACCTCCACGCCGGCCATTCAGACTGTGTGTTCCACTTTCAGTGTGTTTTGTCTTTTCCTCCCACCTCTCCCTCGCTCCTCGAGCTGCTCCACTGTTCTCCTGTTCTCTGTCGGTTAGCTCTTGTCGGGTCCTACACTTCTCTAAGAAACAGAAGTGCTACGCCTTCTTGCAAAGTTGGGTGCTCACCATGTCAGCTGGTTGTAATCTGCTTTATTTCCCGGCCATCTTTTGTTTTTTATCTGTGTTTGCCACTGTGCCTCCTTTCTGTAATCTCACTGGGTCACCGAGTGACCTTTTTCTTTTTTTTTTGTTTCCCTTTTGTTTGGTCCTTCAAACGCTCATTCAGTGGAATCCCACTTCTCTCCTTTATTTCACAGTGTTTTACGCTTTTTATGTCCCACGCGCACGAGAAGTGCCGCTTCAGGGTGGATTTTATCTAAGTGACTTTCTTACAAAGACCCACGGCCTAAAAAGACAGGCGAAATAAATGCCCGTACCAAATTGTTTTGGCTGAAAATTGATGCCTTCTCCAAGCAGAGAGTGGCTGAAGTGGAAAAGAAATAAGGTGGGAATAAATAACGTACCAAACCGGCACCTTGTTGGGTGAATGACATGAATCTGGGATAATTCCCAGTCTTTCAACGATTAGGAAGAAGGTTATTTTTCTCAGCGGCACACAAGCAGTTGTTGACGTGATTCGCAAGGTTCACAAATGAACATTTATTATTTCTGCCGATGATGAGAGTAAGAAAAATAATAAGAAAATACGGAGAATAATGGATATATTTCTGTCCAAAAATACTTTGACTCACTAAACAAGAACAAAACATGTGTTCTTCAGACTATAATGATAACAACAACAGCAACAACAATAATACCAACAATTATTATTATCATTATTAGTAGTAGTAGTAGTAGTAGTAGCAGTGTTAGTATTATTATCATCATTATTGTTATTATTAGTAGTACGATACTATAAATTGAATCGTAATCACTATCTCAGTACCGGTGCATGCAAATATCACAATCTCAAAGCACTGCTTGGATGCAATAGTTTGTCACTCTTTGCATATTAATAATACATTTTTTCCAGTTGGATGGAATATCTTAATATTGTCACCAAAATGTTTACACGGTCATTCATGATAAAACCTTTTGAAGTATTTTTGAAGTTAAAGCAAATTTCTCAGGAGCAAAAGCTTTAGGGAGAACAAAAAACAACTTTCTTTTATTCCTATTATTCTTTTATTTCTATTATTAACAATACTTTTTATTTATTCATATTTAAAATGTCTTTATTTAGAGCAAAGTGGAAGCGAAGTTTGTGTGGACAAACCTGGAGAATGAAGCTATTTCTGATAAGTCACATATTAACATAAAGGAGATTAAGGTATCTGATACATGATTTGTGTCATATTAATGAATAATAATGCCAGGAGAAATCAACTTTTATCAATAAATTAAAGGACCTGGGAACACCTTGGCACCAGGAACCGTCCCATGCCTGCTCCACATCAGGGCCTCCTGGTCGTCCTGGAGCACCAAAAGGTTTCCTGAATATCCCAGTCAAATTAGGATACTTGAATTCTCTAAAATACAGTCAAGAATATTTTTTTTTAAAACAAAACAGACAATAGCTGCAGATGATGAGAATTCATCCAACATCTAAAATTGTGTTTGTTCCCGCTCACCTAAGGAAGCTGTAGCACATTTCTGCACAAGTTAGGCCCAAACAATTTTAATGGAGGGTGATGAAATAGTTTCTCTCCCTCGCCTGGCTTTCTTTTTACTTCCCTGCTTTTGTCTTGTGAAGGTTTGCCACAGTGGGTATTATATTCTGACATGTTTCTTTGCTCCCCTGTTCTTATCTTTTCTTTTTGCCTTCTCTCTGTCACTTTCCCCATTATTTTCTCTCGCTCTGTTTCTGCTGCCTTTCATCATCCGTCTCCCATTTCCACCAATATTCATCCACCAACCCCTTCGTCTCTCTTCCTCTTGCCCTCTGTCCTCCTTTTCCTCTCTCCCATTGTAATTTCTGCTGCTTCGTCTACATTGAGTAATGCTCTCTGTCTTATTCCTCCTCTGTTTTCTTCCTATCTCCTCCCGTTGTGCCCTCACCACATGGTGTTCCTCTTACGTTTCCCTTCTCTCGGGTCCTAACTTCATCTCTTCTTTTCATCCCGCCGCCCCGCTCGACCTCCTCCGAAGACACGACAGCCATGGCGACATCTTCTGGCGTGGACCACGCTGTGATCGGAGGGGTGGTGGCCGTTATCGTCTTCATCCTGCTTTGCCTCCTCATCGTCCTCGGCAGATACCTCATCAGACACAAAGGTCAGCGGCCCTGCACAGGCAAACCCAGAGACCCGCTCATGCATTCATGTATGAACATGCGGAAAGACATGTCGGCATGCATATGGATGCGAGCAAAAAGAAAAAAGGAAAAAAAAAAACAGCTACACGGCACCCACACATACATGTATGTGGAGAAATCCTGTGTGCGGCGACATCTAAATGTGAATTTTAATCGTAACCAATAAAAGATGAGGACAAATCTGCGCATAATTATCCACACTCGTTGAAGTTGTTTACATGTAACTTTATGGACACAAACTTCTTTGTATTTTGTTGGGACTTGATGTCACTGACCAAAGTAAAATAGTGTTGAGGAAGGAAATGTAGTTTTCTTTTTACAACTACAAATCTAAAAGTGTGACATTCATTTGTATTCAGGCCTTTTTTATCCTGAATATCCCTAAACAAAATCCTCAGCAAAGGACTGCCTCTAGAAGTCCCTTAATCGTCAATCAGAGTCTACCTGGGTGTAACTAAATCTCCACATAAATATGTGAAAGTCTTAGAAGTTTGGTGGAGAGCATCAGTGAACATACAGCAACAGGATGACCGAGGAACACGACGGACAGGCCAGATTTGAAGTTGTGCCGAATGTTAAATCAGGATCGGGTTATATATCACCGTTCAAAGATTCATGCGGAGCACTGTTCAGTCCAGAAACAGAACGAGCATGGCATCGGCTGCAAACCTAACAAGACCTGTCCGCCTATATAATGACAGGCCATTAAAGCACAGCATTATTTGGAGGAGCAAAGTGGCCCACGGCAGCGCTGTAGGACATGCAGCACTTTGCGACGTCACTAGAGCACTCTAAAGAAGAGAAAGCCTGGTGCCTGAACATAAAAACAAGGCACCACATCTCCAAATAAAAATAAATAAATAAATAAAACAAAAACAAAAAGTCAGATTTGGAAGAAAAAAAAATCTAACTAGTTGGAAGTAAATAGTGAATTTTTATATGAGTAAAGTTTGAAAACGTGCTTTATTTGTCATCATACATATAAGGTACATACCCTAGCACTGTAATACATTTCGTAGATCTGATGGACACAGGGAGAACATGCAAACTTCACACCGAAAGGCCACGGTAGAGTCGGGGACTCGAACCCGGGACCTTCCTCCTGTGAGGCAACAAGGTCTCTGCCTCAAGAAGACACCGTCACTGTGTCGCTGTTACCAAAGCTTTTACCCGATGTATTTGTCTTCCCTTGTGATCAGTTTACGTTGGTAGTAAGTACCATGGGTTTTCAACAACTGATGCCCCTATTTGTACCCTTTGTCCCCCCTGCTCAGTGCTCCTGTCTCCTGCTTTTAGCCCCACAGCGAGCGCAGTGCATGTTGTGGCCCATGCAAAAGAAGACCTAGTTATAGAAGGGGGACTTGGTGCTGGTTATTGCATGTTTTAATAACACAGCTTTCTTTTGAAATGTCCTCACACTAGCAATTTATCAGTTACAGTTATTTGTCTGAATAAATGAAGCCCATCATTGTGACAAAACATTAATCACTTCCTTCCCAGGGTGAGTTATTAACTCATTTATGGAAGTTTGATGGGAACAGTAAAGAGTAAATTAGTTACTTTCTGTTATAAATTTACCTTTTGCCCCCAGCAATGAACTTTTTTTTGCTTCAGATGGACATGATGATGAGAACATCAACCTGCCTCCACTTCATAGGGTGACCAGACAGTTTGTGCGGGACTGTGCAACGTTTTTCACTCCTGTCCCGGTGTCCCACAGGCTGAACCCATCTCAGGAGAAGCTGTGCGCCAGCAGGCTCGTAAAATAAAACGAAACAGGGTTTTGATGCATGCATATTAAGGAAACTACGTCATTAAAAGAAAATGCTGGAACAAAGATTGAGGAGCGGTTTATAACTGGGTGTGGTCAGAGACCCTGAAGCAACTCGGAAGGGAGCCTGATGTGAAACAACACTGGGGAGTCACACAAGAAACATACAGCAGAAAAAGCCTCCTGCTGATCCATTTACTTTTTCTTAATCCAACCCAAAGATACCTGCCAGACAGACAAGGTACAGCTGCCAGGATTAAGTTAAACAATATTTAACTATTCCAAATAAGCTTTAAAAAAAAGAGTTCATGTTTAAAAACTAGTAAAGTTTTTTTTTTGATACACATAGAACAATTTTATTAATCTTTTTAAAGGGCGTTATCGAACTTTAAAACCGTTAAATGATCATTTTTATACTCATGATAATTCATTGTTGTGCACTGACAGGTAAAGCAGAGACTGGTTAATGTAATGTGTGATCTGTCTTAAATTAAAATGTATGACGTCTTCATAGTGTTGGTATTGTGTCCAACATTGTCCCTCACAAACATCCTGTTGTCCCACATTTGTTTTTTTTTTTTGTTTTTTTAGATCTGGTCATCCTACCACTGTATGGAAATTAGCTGTAAGAGCTAAATATCCAGATTATTGTATTTTTAGTAAGATGAACTGATTATAGTTGCCTCTTTCTTTAATCTTTAATCAAACAGATCAATACTCACAGATATGTTTATACTAAAAGTTTGTGTATGCAAAAAAAATGTTTTTTTCATAATTGTATCAATATTTTCTACCATGGCTAGCAACTTTCTGAGCAGGATTATAAATTGTTGAAGTCTAAGTTTGCACCTTCAACTCTCTTATTTTGTGTCTGCATTCTCATGTTTATATCAAATGCAATAAATTATGAACTTATACATAGTGTAAGTATTTTCCTAAGGAAGGCAATGAAAAAGTACGAAAATTAGCATTTTATTGCCTGGGATTAAAAATGATGACATTCTATACAGATATGACCAACTCTAATGCTAAAAATAAGGTGTTGACACAAAATGATGTACAGTGCTGTATGATAAGTACATTTAGTGCCTTCTACACGTGTTGCTAACACAAGAATTAAAGATATTGTTGTTTTTTTGTTTTTACAAACCCCATCTGCTACAATTAGTCCCCAGCGATTTATATAAAATATGTATTATACATATGCAACGGAAGTAATATTTCAATATATCCATGATTACAGAGATTTAGAAAACTTTTAATAAGTAATCCATGACTTCTTTTTGATGAAGTAGAGGCCCATTCTTCTTCTACTGTTTGAAACGGAAAAGACAAGAGAAGTGATGTAAGGCAGTTGCATGTTGATTTTCATAATTTGTTAAATGATTGTAGGACAACAGCTGGAAACATAAACTTGTTCATATCTACAGTTAAAAAAATAAATATTAAAGTTTAAAACAACTGCAGCAATGAAGAGGAGGGCAGGTAAGTAAAAAAAGACAGCTAGAGTTGAAGTCAACGGTGGCAAATTGCCATCATTAAGTCTCCGGTATCATCCGACACTATCTACACGCCAATAAAATACACAATGTTCACGCCAATAAGAGGCGCTGTCTACATGCTATCTAAATGAAGACATTACCTACACGACTCTGTAAACGGCAACCTTTCACCTTAAAAGGTGATTGAAGTTAATGACCTACACCTATTTTCAGAAGATGTAATTACCTAAATCTACTTCTACAAGTACTTGTAGAAGTACTTGTAGAAAAATTCAGCATTACTGTGATTGTGATTGTTTTGGTGAGCTGAAACTATTTAGTTTTGCTTTTCTTAACACAAAAAGGCGCTGGCGTTGGTACTTTTGGTTTATTTTAACATCAGATAATGGAGAGAGAGCTTTCTATGCTCTATGTTCTATGCTACTAGAATGTCTTCTTGTGCAAAAAAAACAACAAAAATTTATCAGGATAATTACTGCATTCTGGGTTTGCTGGTGCCTGCGATCATTTCATTGGTTTATAGGAACACAAACAAGTGGGAGGGTTCTTCCCACATCCTTAACCAGAACGTTGGGGAAATGCAGCCAAACCTCATTCCCAGCATAATTAGCTCTATAGTCGTGTTGAAATGTTGATTCTGCATATTCTTAACAAAGAGTTGCTGAAAACATTTTTGGACAGCGAATAAAAAAAACAAAAAACATAATTAACTGGCTGACTGATGTTTCCATTGGGCTGATTATCTGCCTCCGCCGTCTGTGCCGCAGTAATTCAGCCGCTTAAACCACCAGAGGAACCGAGTCGCAGAACGCAATCATTGTATTAGCTGAGGAACCACACTGGAGCATACTGACACAATCTTATCTTAAACATCCCATCCTACTGGATTTCTACACTCCCTGTGGTGGGGCTTTTACAGCCTCTTATTACCCCGTGCCTTTCCCCCTCTGTCTCCGGCACACTGGGTCACTCTCTTTTTTTCTCTCATCCCACAGGAACGTATCTGACCCACGAGGCCAAGGGTTCCGACGACGCCCCTGACGCAGACACGGCTATCATCAACGCCGAGGGAGGCCACTCCGGAGCCGAGGAGAAGAAGGAGTACTTCATCTAGATGGGTTGGGGTGGGGGGGGGGGGGGGGGGCATAGTGGTGGGGGGAAAGAAAGCAAGGAGGAGGAAGAAATTTTGGAGGATCCAACTGGAGGAGAAATGAAAGGAAAAAAAAGAAAACCTCCATTTGTTTTCACAGCACTTCAGTTCTTTACTCTGTTGGAGGGATGCTGGGAGGTGGTGGTGGGAGGGGGGGGGGGGTAAAGAACTGTGGTCGGAGCTTCAGCTACCCTCTTTGCATTGATACAGGGAAGTGAGATTTTTTTGCACTGACATTCGGATGAACTGAAGTCACACACACGCAGATACACACACATGCCTACATACATGACTCGGCTCTTTTTTTCTTTTCTGCACAGACTTGAATGCTCGTAGACGCTCAGATTAACAAAGGCGAGCTTCCTACTAACACGGCCTGATCCATTATCAAATCCCTTTTTTTTTCTTTTTTTTCTTTTCTCCAAACTGTCAGCGCAGTGAAAAAGCTAAATTGTAAACCACATTCCAACATCTTCACGACCTCTTCTATCCCCTGCAGCCCACACCGGCTCCGCCCCCTACATGTTCCAGGCACTCATTCCCTTTATCCAAATCATGCAGAATCTCGTTTTAAACATGCTTCGGGCAGACCAAATTATTGACTGGAAAACATAATCTTACAATATTTTTTATGCCATCAAACCTCTTCCTGCAGATGAACCGATTTTTCCACAACACACCACAACAAAAACTTGCAAAAACAGCATTCCTACCTTGCGCTACCAAGCCCAGGGCCTCCACTATACATATATAAATATATATAAATATATAAATATAGAGTTATATAGCATTCTTTTTACTTGACAGAAACCGTTTCGGTGTGTTGTAAATACACGGTTATTTTTTTGCATTCTGTCACTCTTCTGCACCCTCTATCGTCTCTCTCATACAGCCCATTACTGCATCACAATAACTTATATACTCAAAAATAAAATAGAAGAAAAAAAAAGCTTGCCTGTTTTTATTACATGCGTGAAAATGTCAAAAAGATCATTATCCTTGGGCTAATAAGAAAAACATGTAACAAAAGCAAGATGTTGCGATGAAAACTAACCTTAACTGCAAATATTTGTACAAAGAATGTTTTTTCCTATTGGTTTGTTTGTGTTTTCTAAATTTCTTTTTGGATTTTTTTTTTTTTTTGTGGGGGGGTGGAGCACTTGCGTTTCCTGTCAGCGTCTTGTTGCGTTGTGATAACAGTTTACAGTGTCTGCTGGGTTGTCAGTTCAAAAGTCTTTTGATTTTGGCATTTTTGAGTATTTTCTTGGTTTCTTTTGTCGTGCCAGGCTCAGTGCCGACGGTTTCTCCCTGCGTTGTCAAACCTTGAACCGTGATCTGTAGCAAAGTGTCAGTTAAACGCACATTTATAAGGGGTTTAATGGAGTTTCTTTCTTTTCTTTCAAGTAGTTTCCCTTCAAATTGAGCCTGCTGAACCTCACTCTCACCTTCAGATCGCCTTTCTTGGCAAGGCCATCTGGCTCTAAATCCATTGAGTAGGAGCATCACTGGCTTTCTCTAACAACCTGCCATGTTTGCTTCTTTGGGGTTGAGAAAAGGCTCACGGGACGGAGCAGGACTGTCTACATGCATTATAACGAAGCTCCTGGCAAAAGAAGGAAAAAAAGTCCCTTCCCGCTATGGTTGTCTTGTGTGAACAGAACTCATTCGCCAGCTAAGCGAAAGCTTCCCATAAATGAACGGTGCTTTATTAAGGTTGAGAGTTGGCCTTGGCAATAGCAAGCCCCACTTGCCTGGGCATGGAAATTGATTGCAATCTAACTAAGAGGTTCTGGCTGCAGGTTGTACACATGCCAAGGCTCTGTTTGGCGAGCCGGGCGTTTCAGGCTGCTCTAACACTCAAGAAAGTCGTTTAGTGAACCTTATGTCCTCTTCCACTTTTCTCCTTCCCCCTCCTCTCGTCTATTTCTTTTCATACTTTAATCAATCAAGCTGTCTGTGTCCTGATCCACCTTCACCCCATCTCCCCTCCACTCGTCACTCCTTCCTTCCCCTCCCCCACCATCTCCCAATCGATGTCCCGAATCTCCTTGCCGGTCTTCATCTCATTGAGAAGCCTGTGTAGACGTGTGGTGAACGTAGCTGCGTGGTTGTAGCTCTCTGCGGTACTGGGGGAATGTGTTGGAGATGAATCAGTGATTACTTTTGCCGAACCACCCTTAAAATGATAATATATTAAGTGTTTTCTGCTACCTAATAGGGCCGTCTGCATTTTTTATTCAAAGAGTTGTTGGTCGGAATGCATTTAAAGATGTCAGGGTTTTTGGTGTATGGTCATGCAGCCATATTGTAAAATCATACTGTCAGTTCAGAAGTACAGTGTCATGGGGTCACAACAGATGGTCTACTGTGGCTTTAAAGTTGATTTCACTCTAGGCCGTTGTTCTGCAAGTCCTAAGACATGGTGCAGTGTGCATGACCATCTCATCCTCCTTATCCGTCCCTGTGTTGGCCTTGTGATGGACCAGTGGCCTTTCCAGGGTCTGCTCTGCCTTTCGCCCCATGACAGCGAGGACAGGCTGCATTTCAGGTATAATACCCTACAGCGGTGGTACCCAAAACCTGGACCACAGAGTCCACTGACATATAGGTTTTAGATCAGCTGCTTTCAAACATTGTTAACAAGTACCACCTCTGTAAATACTAAGGTTGTCAAATACCACCATGTTTTTAAACAGTAGGGCATCAGGACATTACAGTTTCTGTCCTTTGCCTCGTCATATTTGGATAAGGGAATTTTTTGTTTACATTTCCAAATTGCAAGTCAGAAAGTTTTTTATAGGAAAGTCCTCTGAGGTTTGAACTGGTCGGTGACGTTGCAGATGTTACTCAGTAACCATGACCTCAAAAATCAAAAATGTATCTTTAAGACAAAATAATAAACAATTGATTGCACTTTTGCCAGTGTGTATCTCATTAAACCTTCCACTCAGGTTGTGCTGTACAACCTCCTGTTCGTAAACATATTATTTTAGTGTTTAGATAAATATAATGCAAATAAAAACATTGTTGTCAGCTAATATTGCTAATCAAGAATCAAGTCTTTTGTCATTATGTAACCATAATGAAATTTCAGTGAGACATCGGCTCAGAATGAGCTTGTCGCTACTTATAAATCCCACTGGTTTTCCAAATTGTAAATGAAAGAGGGTTATTGCTTTACTGTCTGACTTTTTTATAGTTATATGTAAAATAAGGCAGATTCTACAGTAAGCAGAGATTATTAATTTGAATATAGGACACTAAACATTTATAAATGTAGGTATTTAATTGGAAAATGTGCTAAATTATGCCTCATTTGACATGACTTTGACCAATAGATGGCAGCAAAGTGCTCTGGATATAATCTTTGGTTTGTGTTAAAATTGTATCAACAGGCACCCCGGTTTAGGAAGCTTTGGTTTAGTCCACTGCTACTATCAAAACACCAGACATACAGTGGTATAGTTACATGCCTATTTGTGTGGATGCATTTAGACATCAACAGACATTTTTAATTGTATGTTTTCTTCACATTTTACATTCCAAAAAATGTTCATGTTGTTCAGACTGAAGGCGATGTTGTCAGCTGTCCCACATTTTTATTTAAGCTGAGATCTCCATTCTTGAAATAAAATAAATCTCCATTTACAAGATCTGTTATTTTCCTGTCAAAAACATCATGTCTGTTCTATAAGTGGAAGAAACAGTTACAGTAACTTCTGTTTCTTACTCTTCTCAGTAAGTCAATATCTCTGGCTTTCACTTGCAGTTTAATGGAAACAATTGTCTCTAGTTTTATCTCTGTTTGCATGTGGTCGAGAGGTGACAGCAGGGCAAAATATCTGACTAACCCTGCTGATGCAAACTGCATTTAAATGAATGGTTTAATAGGCTTCTGTGGAACTTGGTGGCATGCGAAGGATGCGGTCTTTGAAAGTCTTTGTTCTGGAGCAAAGACTCATTTAAAAAGTGAAGAATATGAGGCCCTGGGGTTCGCCAGACCACTGCTCTACTGGATAAAGCGGGTATTGCTGATGGATGGATTTTTTTTTTTCAAATGTATTTTTTCACTTCTAGCAGTCTTAATTCAACTTTTTGTTTCTGTTATGGTTGAAGACCAGAGAATTAGCTCTGTCTCAGAGAGCTTGTTGCACACTTCAGAAACATAAGCATTCAACTGTATTTAGCCTCAGTCTACTATAACTCGGCTCATGATGGAGAGAGGAAATATTTGCCTCATACTTAAAGTATAATGTCTTTTTTAAAACTAATGGACCTGTATTTGCTTGTAATTTATCGTCCTGTCCTTTGTCTTAGTTAATGTGCTAGCATGTAGTTTGCATGAGGAATGGTTGGAAAGTTTAGATACTGCCGGAGAAGAAAACCACTCTGCTGAGACCTCGCTGCTGTCCTCTGTTCTGCAAACATACGCCATGCCCTAGATAAGTCCACCACTACCATATTCATCTCTGATAACCAACAAAGTACCCATTCTGCTTTTTTCTCCAACACACCAACATGAAATCTGCATTTGTTGAACTTCAGATGTACACTCAGCGCGACTATATTTTCTAGCCTTGGTGCAATAGTGACTAGCTGTCACCAGGTGCCAGCAAAGCATCATTTCTTCCCATCGTCTTCATTCAGATTTGGCAGAACTTTCCTTCAATCAGAGTCATAATCTCCTCTTTAGGTAGTTGAAAACTGGCATTTTTACCCTTTTTGTAGAAGAAACTTGTTTACTTTTTAAGTCATGTTTTTTTTTAAAGTTGTTCATAGTCATCGGTATTTGACTCTCAATTTTGTTATCTTTTTTTTTGAAAGGGTGATGAATATTTTAGCTTAAAACTTGGCACGAGAAGAACAGGACATGGAGCATGTATGGGGAAGAAGGTATACAACGAGGAGCAACAGGCATGGCAAGGGAAGAATCCAGTAATGAGTCTTATATATCCTACATACCGAGGGAAGTGTGAAGAAAGACATGGAATGCAGGCGGGAGTAATCAGGGGGAATTAAGGAACAGCTGAGGCAGAGTGAAAGCAGGGAGCTGAGGGAAGGAGTCTGATTAATCAGAAAGAAGCTAAACAGAGATACAAAGATATCCAGAGAAAACAATCTAACAGAGATGGTTCTAAATTTACAAAAAAAAGAAAATACAAGAATAAAACTACAAAACTAATAGACAAAGGAATGGAATAAAATGTCAACAACTAAAGAACATAAACAATATGTTGAAAAAAGACATAAGGCACACACAAACACATAAGGACCACCACGGCATATGGAAGCTTATGGCCAAATGAATGTTGACCTTGGTGGGCGGCGTGCTGCACCTTTGGCAACCTCTTCACAAAACGCATCTCACGCTGCTGCAGGCCCAGCGCAGCCGGCCGCTGCAAGTGAAGGCCATGTACCAGCCGTTGTAGCGGACGTTCCTCTGGACCGTGTTGTTGTTTTTTCTTGACAATCTCAGTGAAGATACAGCTGAGGCCCGGTTCCTTTTCCTTGCCAATGAGCTCCCCCTACTTCTCGGTGCAGATGTAGTGACCTGTCTCAGCTGCCTTGATGTGATCTTCACTCCTAAACTTATTGGTGTCCACAGTGAGTGTAGCGCGCGCGCGTCTCCGTCCTCGGCCACAGCGTCGATCGTCTTGTTGGGAGGGACCCTGCACATGCTTGCCGCTTGTCCGGCTGTACAGCTGGTAGATTTGGATCAGCCTGCGGCTCACCTGGTCCATCACGTTGCTCTGCTAGCTGACATGCTGCTTGAAACTATGCTGGGACTGATTAATTACCTGAGCATAGCAGCAGAATGCAAAAACGGATGCAGAAACATTTTCTCTGCAGACTGCCGAGGAAGAGCAGGAAGTCTCAGGCCGCCAAGGACAGCTGCCGGTGTTGTCATGACGTGATGGTCTGCCAAAAACAGATCAATTATCTTACTTTTTTATCTAGATTTCCCAAAACTTGAATGTTAGAATTGTAGTTTATGCATTTTTTCCCCCTTGTTTCAGCTACCATTTTTATGTGTTTTCCTGTATATAGTGTTGCCTTTACTGGAAACTCTTACATGCAAACCCATGCAAACACTTCATACACACACTATGGGTGCATCAACACACACATACATGTTTATGCACAGCAGGTATGTCTGCTCCTGTGGTGTATTTGTACTTAAGTGTGTGTGTGCATGTGTTTGTGTGTGGGTGTGTACCAAATGACCCAAACAGACTCCAGAGACACTCTTATTGTGTTGCGTTCACAAAAATGTTTTTATTTCCATGAATAAAGAAATGTTTTTGTTTTTTTCTTATTTGGATGATAAGTCTTCCTTTTGAGTAAATATTCATATCACATGGAAATAGTGCTGTTGTGTGTGTTCATTTGTAAAAAATAAAATAAAACAAATAAAAAACAAAAAGGCAGACGATGTCATCAGTGCAAGACCCCGACAGATTCTGTGATGAGTTTTGCTGTTGGCTGAAATGTTCTGAAATTGTTAGTTTTTTGTTTTCTCTTCCTCTTTTTTTGTTAGTATATAAGTTGAGTTGTTGACTTCAATAAACATGAATTTGGGTTATTTTGGTCTGTGTGCTGCTGGTTCTTCCTGATAAGAAAGGATCTCACTTAAACCACATGTGTTCGTTCAGGTCTCGGTTGGCCAACATCAGCACAGAAATGAAAACTGCACATGACATTAAGAATAAAACAGGATACATATAATTTAAGAAAAGGAAAAATACAAACCATAAATATAATTAATCATAATTTGCAACACATTTTTGAATAGATTTTAAGCATAACGTATTAAACTACTGTCCTGTGAAGTACTTTATCATTGTAATGATATAGTATATGTAAATATTAATAAATAATATGATAATACAGTTTTTTTTTGTGTTTCACAGCATAATATGAGTTGGGTATTCTATCCATCCATTTTCTAACACGCTTATCCCTATTGGGGTCATGAGGGGTGCTGGTGCCTATCTCCAGCTGTCAATGGGCGAGAGGCAGGGTACACCCTGGAAATGTCCAGTTTTATTTATTTTAAGAAGCAGGAAGGAAATGAATAAATAAAAGAAAAGAAATTAAAAGTAAATATAGTTTTGCAACTTGTTTAGACTGTATACAGTCTACAGAGCAAGCAATGCGCACAGTAACACCTTGCAGCTACACTATATGTCCACCAGACTGCAGTACAATACAGCAAATTAAATGATGGTGATTTTTAGTGCTGCAAATTGTGTTAGTGAGTAAACTGGAACTCCACTTTCACATTTTCTTTCTAATTAAGTCGTTAAATCAGTATTATCCACAGAGATATTGAAACTTATGCTGCTAAAACCTATGGTTCCTCTGTATTCCTCTCTCTCTCTCTCTCTCTCTCTCTCTCTCTCTCTCTCTCTCTCTCTGATCTATCAATTTGAAGTATTTCCATCATCTGTCTCTCTTTTGTTCTTAGATACAGCTATAAATGAACGCAACAAGTGAGAACACCAGATTGCTACAATTCTCTGTACCTCAAGGTAGAGCTAAGATGACAGATATTTACCCATATTATTCATATCATCAGATGTGAACAAGCTTCACCTTCTTATTATCTGAATTATTGAGTGATTCAATTACTATAAGGGCACAAGAAAATGTCTGAAAATTACACAAATCCGCTGCAGAAATCTGCTTGCCAGAAGTAAAACGCAAACTCCTTGCTCCTGTTCTCGAATAATAACTTATTCTCCAACAATTACTTTCAAAGTAATCTTCAAGTGTTAATGGAGCTCAGAGTTGACGTTTTGAGAAGGTAGTTCCCGGCGCTTGTCGCTGCAGCGCCCCCTTCCCCTCTGTGGAGCATTAGCTGAGATTTGGAGAGGGGAGGCGTAGAGGTGCCGGTGGTACATGAGAGAGGGGGTGTGTGCTGCTGATTGTCTGTGAGAGGGGAGGGGGCAGAGACACACGGAGAGACAGAGAGGGTAAGAAGAGGGAGAAAAGAACTGTTTAAATGGGAATCCAGAGCACAGCGAGGACAGGGGCTGCAGACTGAGAGGGCAAAACAAAACCCAAAGTGGTGACAGATTTATTTTACGCACGGGAAAAGTGGGAAGTAGTTGGGGGGAAAGGAAAAAGAGGCATGGGATTATTTTCCGCTAAATGTCTCCTGTTTGACTCTCATGACTCAGAGAGACTTCCTGATAAACTCAGCCGCTCTGCAGGAATTGATGGTGTTTTTTAAGGTAAACGGAGCCGAGGGGAGGAATCTGAATGCGCTCGGCTGAACCATGCTAGGCTTGTGGATCCTAACTTTGGCACTCGCTTTCAACCAAGGTGAGTAAAAAATATAAAATGAACACCCAAAAGTAAAAAAAAAGAGATGCGCAGCTGCGTAAAGTTTGGTAATAACTACAGTTTTCTTTTGCTTTCTTTTCTGTGATTGTGCGCTCTGAGGGTCTTTCTGTGTCTCATGGCACTATTTTCAACGCGCGTTTTTATGCCTGGCATCCTCGCGCATGGCTCTGTGCGTGGAAATATTGCTACAGATTTTGCACTGCTTTTTACATGATTGCATCCCCACAGACGCTTGAGGGGAAGAAAAAAAAATATTTGGGACTCATCAGACTCAGACGCAAAAGAAAAAAAAAGCCGCTTTCATTTTTCTTCCACCACGCGTTTTCTTGGGCAGAGATCTGGACCATCTGCACACGACATTGCCTTGACGTGACCTTTAAAACGCATGAATGGGTAGATTTGGTTGGAACGAATGCGGCGCGGGTCAACGCAACGCGAGCGTACATCTAGGCGCGCATGCACGCACAATTTGCGCATAAGCTGTCAGTGTGGGGATGATTGATGAGGCGAGGATCTAATGCACAGTCTGGTCGCTGGGCTTTAACATCAGGCTCATTGGATCATTTTTCAATACGTGCGCGCACGCGTCATCCACGTGCGTGCCTCCAGCCTCACCGCTGTGTGTGTGTGTGCGTGCGTGTGTGTGTGCGTGCGTGGTGAGAGTGGAAAGAGCAACGCAAGTGTCCCTAGAGAGAGAAAGCTGATGTGTGCGTGTGTGCGCACGCATCTCGTTCTTTGCATGCAGGTAGAGTCTGGCGCACACATGAACCAGGCCTTCCCTTTGCAGGTGCCAAGAAAAATTCATATTTTACCTTAAAGACGGAGACATATTCACTGGACTGGAGAAGAGTGCTATTACTAATATGAATGCCCCTATTTATCGATCACCTTGATAGATTGCCCCATACTCTCTCTCTCTCTCTTTCTCTCTCTACACAAACACACACACACACACACATCAAGCAAGACAGGCTGAGTGTGTGTTTGAGTTTGCGAGCAGTCGTGCCTCCGAAGACAGGAGTGATTTATTGAAGTGGCCCGATGTGAACAGTTCAGGCTTATAGAGGCTACAGTGTGTGTGTGTGTGTGTGTGTGTGTGTGTTTCACCTGGGTCCCTGCTGCTGCAGGCCGCCGGTGTGATGAACCACAGACGATGATCTGCCTGGACAGTCAGTCAGAGGAGCTCCCAGGCTGAAGCACACCTGACCACCTGAGTGGAACATGATGGATGAAGACGGGAATCTGTTTGACCTTACTCTTTATTTTTGATAGTTAGAAAGGGGAAGTTTACCTGGACAGGAATAATCTGCGCGTAAAGATTTGATTATTGTCCGTATTGCCTATCAAAAGAACCCGTTTCCCCTGAACCTTTCTGTATTTAGTCATAACAGCAGCATCGCTGTATTGTACTGAAGTGGAAGGATGTCGATTTTTAAACGTTTCGTTTTTCAGACGACGATTTAAGAAAGTGTGGCACGCATTTGTATTTGCTGAGTCTCTACTTTTGTAGAACCACCTTTCACTGCAGTTACAGCTGCAGTTTGCTTTGAGGATGTCTCTTTTCATTTTGGCCGTTCTTCTTTGTAAAGTAGCTCAAGCTGAGTCAGCTTGGAGGAAGAGAGTCTGTGAACATCAGTTTTCAATTCTGGAAATTCTTAACTTTTACTGGGTCAGTCTAACACATTAACACTTTAATCTAAACCATTCCATTGTAGCATTCTATTTTTTTAACGGTACTTTCCTGTGAAAGGTGAGCCTCCTCCCTAATCCAGAGTCTTTTGCTGCCTCTAACAGGTTTTTCCTTCAGATTTAGCTCCGTCTCCCTTGCCATTAACTCTTCTCTGCTCCTATGTGCCCACTGAAAGGAACCCTAACCATAGCATGATGCTGCCATTTCATGATGGTGTGTTTTTGAGACGATTTTAGCCAAACATTGTGCTTTCCCATAAAAGCATTTGGCAGTTTTGGTCTCATCTGGGCAGAGTCTGGAATCTGGACTTCCTGTGGCCTTCTTCCAACGATGGCTTTCGTCCTTCCACATTCGTCGAGCTCCAAGCTTACAGATGTTCTGTGGACGGAGTCTCCTACCTGAGCGATTGATCTCTGCAGCTATTCCAGAGTTACCATGAGCAACCTGCCTGCTTCCCTGGTTAATGTTCTCCTTACCTGGCCTATCCCTTCACATGCACGGCCCTGTCTTGGTAGGTTATACCATCCGCTCTTGATTTTCAGACGATAGATTCAGCAGTGCGCTGTGAGATGTTCAAAGCTGGGAATACTGTTTTATAACCTCACCCTGCTTTAAACTTCTCGCCTCTTTCTCCCTGAGCTGTCTGCGGTGTTCTTTGGTCTTCGTGTTGCTGTTTGATCACTGATGTTCTTTTAACAAACCTCTGAGACCATCCGCTTCAAAATTATCCACTACTTATTCCATCAGATAAAATCCTAATAAGATATACTGAACTTTGTGGTTGTAACATGATAGAATGAGACTAAATCAATAGACACCTCTGTTGGTCAAAGGACCAGTGAACTAATATTGGAAAAAGCTAAAGGTTTTGGTGTTTTGTTGTTGGATTTAAGAATAAAGCACATCTAGGCAGTTTGAAAGTAAGGTAAAAGAAGAACAAGACACGACAGAGCTAGATCATCAAGCTAAAACAAAAGAGAACAGAGGAAAAGATGCTCATGGCAGAGAAATATCAGACACAAAGAAAGTAAACAGAACAAAATAAAAACATTAAAATCCAAAGAGATGGTAAAGAAGAGCTGAGCGGAACAGGACAAAGCCAAACCAAACCAGGAGAACAAAGAAAGGAGAGAAGTGAGCGGAGCATCGGTGTGTCCCGCTGAGCCGGTGTAAGCCTGTAAATGTGATCAGCGTGAATCCGTCCCCTACATCCAGCAGCTGCAGCCTAATGTGTGTTTAGCCTGTTTGGACTCCTCCAGGTGTCTGCTGCCTGCCTCTCTGCCATTGACAGCTCAGGCTGCCTCTCTGCAAGCGCTCTGATTTACTGCTCAGTCTGGTGGCTTCCTCACACAGACCGACGACATCTCCGTGTGGTTGACCAGGCGTAATCCGTGGGCCCCTGTAATTACGGTTCAGCCCTGCGTGTTTGTCTGATATGTCGCCAGTCGCCGCTGCGCTGCCAGCGCCAGTCTGGCCACGGGCGCAGAGGCTTGTTTCCCATCGTCGAACGGCAGTTTTGCTTGAGCCGAACGTTTCTGCCGCCTGATCATGCAATCAAGGCGAGTAAAGCAATTCCTGCACTGCAAGCACCTGTCCCATCTCCCCCTTCTCCCCTTTTAACATTCATCCGCTTTCTTTTCCTCCCTTTTCCTCCTCCTCTGTTTCTGTTATAACATCCCAAAGAATGGGGCAGGACTCGGATAGAAAGAGACAGGCCATAGGACGGAGAGATGGAGGCGAGTGGAGACGAAGAAAGGAAGCGACAGCGGGGCTCAGTCCTAATCTGTTGACAAGAGGGGATGTTTGAGGATAAACAGAGGCCGCGCAGAAGAGCTCAGGAAGTAATGGCGGAGGAGAAGATGGAGCTTTTTGCCTCAGACAGCAACCCAGCTGGACCATCAATGTTTGATGGTTTAGATTACCGAAAGATTTACACCCAAATTGGGCTCTGGGGGCGTCCAGAGATCCTCGTATAGGGTTCTCATGATATAAAAGCGTTATGTTAAAAGAAACCAGGCTTCCCTCAGATTCCTGAAATGTTCTGCTTCTCATCCAGATCCTTGCATGACATCTTTACACATACCATTCAACCTTCGGGGCGTCTAGACTAATAATCATTCATGATGATGGAGAGGCTTCCCAGACCGCCAGTCTGTTGACTCCTCTTGGTATGATGAAAGCTCGCTGCGGCTAGCTCAGAAAGAGTTGTGTAAATCCTCTCTGAGTCATCTAACAACAGAAATACTCCCGGATCGGATGGGATGTGGATAAAGTCATACCCTTTTTTTTTTTGCCATTTACAGTTTGTACAGATTGGAGGATGTTGTCATATTAAAGAAATACAGTTGTGCAATGACATAAAACATGGTTTCATCAAATTTTGTCTGAACTGTCTCCTAAAAGAAGATTAATTTTAGAGTACTTATAGAAACATATTTGTAGAAACAATAATCTTGTTTTTTCCTGGTTTGATGCAAGCCTAAAAAGATTTATTAGATGGATAGATATACAAATTATTTTGTTAATCCCCTCAGGGACGACATTCTCTCCCTCTGATGCAACATCTTTTTGACCTATTTCTATACAGCTCTCTTGATCAACGTATAGAAAAGTTTTTCCGCCATATACTGAAAAATAATAAGACATTTACAAGGATAGTCTTTTTTATCGTGTTTCATATACTTTAGGTAGATATCTCCACACTTATAAGCCATTTAAATATAATGAAACACATATTTATTTGTTAAAGGTTTGTAGCCATGTTTCATGCTTCATGCTTATGAAAAACGACCAAAAACCGTTTTCACCAAGCGTCCATCCTGACAGTTTTTTCATGGTACTTGCTGAATAGAACCTAGGACCAAGCGTGGTGAGCAGATATAAACAGACGTGGCGCCATCTAGCGACAGTATTGCAGAACTATCATAATGCTGGTTAGCTTAATTAATAAATCACTTGTAAATAATGCCGGACCGAGCCTGACCCGTCTGTAATGCCTCACAGTAAAGCGGCAGAACAACCGTTATTAATTAACTAAACTGATCTACAGCAACTTTAAGAGCCTCATATCAGAACATTTACTCACGTCAATCATCTCTGTGGTCATATCTGAGATTCAGCAGGTTTAGCGTCCACTCCAGGGAACACCAACGTTCATACTTTATTCTCAGCAACATTCCAGTCTTTTCCCTCTTGGAATCATATATTTTTGCGTTATTTTTCACTGGATCTTGGACCTTTCTTCATCGTTTCTCTGGGAGATGCTAATAGCCGCATCCTTGTTTTATCCCCTGGTGCAGTACGTACTTCCGTTAAAATCATAAATAAACATGAACGTTTTTATTTACTAACAAATTGAGCAAAAACAAAGCATAAAACACTAAAATAACTAATACGTCAGCAGGACGTGATACTCTTTCATAAAAACTTTCTATGCAACCAGAGTGAGCTACTGACGCATGAATAAAAAAAACTAAAATTACGTGACTATGCACCTTTAATGTAGATTTAGTTGATGGTACATTTTAGCAATCTAAAGTATTGATATTTTCTTTTATTACTTTATGTCATTCGAGTGTCAAAAGTGAAATCTTTGTCCACAATGTGTTAAACACATATTCATGTTGTACCAGGGCACAAAAGTTGGAAAACCGAAGATGTCAAGGCTCTAAAATTATATTTCAAATCACACACAGTGAACATCTTCAAGATTTGAGAAGCAAGGTGGCATTTATCTGTTCACTGTAATGCAAAAAGTCGAGTGTAAAATCTAATCAACTTGCTGCTTTCACTTTGTTTTTAATGAAGTGAAAATACACCAAATTTCCCAAAGTATTTGCTCCTCTGCTTTTACGTACATAAGAATCTGAGTGACATCCTGTTCTTAATCGGTACGTTTTAATGTGCTTTATGCAGCCATTACAGCTTCACGTGTTCAGGGAAGGCTTTCTACCAGGCCTTTTTGTTCATTCTTCCAGATGCACATTTGTCATTTCACACATGATGTTGGACAAGAAGGCCTTCACCTCAATTCACCCCAAAGATATTCTGTTGGACTCTGTGGGAGCTACTCATGGTCTTCACAACTAAAATATCCCATCCATGTTTTAATGGCTGTTAGTTTGTGGACTGGTGTGCAGTCGCTCTAAATAACATGTCTTTACGGCTCCAGAATGCAGTGGTGGCGTGTTTTACCTCATTGTAACCAATGCTTTCCTTTGCACCTGGTGATGCATGGTTTGGATGCAGCTAGCCATGGGAATCCATTCCACGAAGCTCTCTACGCACTGTTCCTGAGCTAATCTGAAGTCCACATGAAGTCCAGTGGTCTGTTGGCAGAAAGTTGGCCACCTCTGTCCATTAGCATCTGATGAGCCTGCTTACTGCTTGCTCAGTATGAGGGATTGCAGCAAAGCCATGTACAATGCAGACGACTCTCCCTGTGGCTCTACGCTTCCCCAGGAGTGAATGCTGCTTGTCGGGACTTTGATGCAATCAACTGGTTTCCTTATATAGGAACATTTTTGACCAATCTGTATAATCTGACCCAATCTGTATAATATGATTGAACTTAACTTTGTAAAGTGCCTTGAGATGACATGTTTCATGAATTGGCGCTATATAAATAAAATTGAATTGAATGAGCCGGCTTTTTGATGTTACATGAACTACCGCTCTATTGACGAGTCGCTGTCATCTACGTTTGTTGTAGTACCACCAACACTTAACTGTGGAATACTTAGTGGTGAGGAGATGTCACGAGTGGACTCATTGCACAGGCGACATGCTATGATGGTGGCACACTGAAATTGACTGAACCCCTGACAGCGACCCATTCTTTCACAAATGTTTGTGGATCCTGCTTGTCCAGGTGCATTTTAACCACCTGCTGCCATGGAAGCGACTGGAACACCTGCATTTAATCATTTGGATGGGTGAGCAAATGCTTTACTTCACACTGAAATTTTAGAGAAATCTAACCTTTTTTTTGGAGTAGATTCGTCCAGAGAGAAAAATCCTTTTTTTACATCTTTTTACAAGATCCCTTGTGCTGCTAAGAATAAATGATTGACCAGGTTTTCTCGCAGAGAGCAACCGAGTTTTATTTAAAATGCTCTGGTGTTCCAGAGTTCATGCTTCCTTCATTCGTAACATGGTTAGCAAGACCTTTAGAGGAGAATAATTGCCAAAAGTTCATTTCAGCATATTTATTTGGTGGTTCAGGCCAGAGGGCTTGTAGCAAAATTTTAAGCCTACTTACAGTAGGGATGAATAAACTCCATATGCTTACGTCTGTGATGGTTTTTTTTACATGCATGTAGATGGCCTCCCCAACTACATGCATGTAAATCCTAACTAATAAACGTAGCACACTGGAAATGATCAGCAAAAATGACCTGTGTTGGAAAGAAAAAGAACAAAGTTCTGTTTGGCCAGGACATTTCATACTTCACAAAAAAACTCAAGTGGAGAACTCCTGGAAAGTCCTCATATAGCCCTCCCAATGCATAATGTGATTCTTCAAATCAAACACTTCAAATTGTTGACTAATCACGCAATAGCTGTCAGACAAGGTGAATGTTCTAGATTCTGCCCAAATTATGTGTCAAGATCAGGCTGCTAGAACTCCCAAACAGGGGCTGCAAGAATCCTGCAGCCCTGGGAGAGAAAGCAAGTCCCTTAGTTCTTGGCCTTTACTGGAATGCAACGTTGTCTTGTCTTTTTTGCAAATTTGAAGACTTGCTTAGAAAAACTGGCCCTTGTGTTATGCCGTATTTATACTGCAGTGAATAAGGAAGTTGTTGAGCTCAAATCAAAAGATTCCAGACATTCTGTGCAGCTTAAAATACATTAAGATAAGACGGGTCAAAAATTTTTAAAGGAACACTCAGTTTATAATATCAAGTCAGCAAAACTTCTGGAGTATTGATCTTGTTAGGTCGGTGGTAGAGCAGGTTTTTCATCTCCTGTTGGCTGTTTTGATGTTAATGAAATTAAGAATAGGTGCACTCCGTTGGCAATGATGAGACGACCCCAAAAACAGGAATGGTTTTGCAGGTCACAGACGTTTAAATTTTTTTTAAACACTATTCAGTACATCAACAGTTGACCAGGGTCAGTGTCACTATTGGTAGCATAAGGTGATACCTGGACCCTACAGAGGTTGCACTGGCAGTCCAACTCCACCAGGGTGCCACACCAATACATACCATTGATAGAAGGTTTGCTGTGTTTCCCAGCACAGTCTCAATATCATGGAGGAGATTTTAGGAGACAGGCAGTTACTCTAGGAGAACTGGACAGGGCCGTTGAAGGTCCTTAACTCATCAGCAGGATCGTTGTCCGCTCCTTTGTGCAAAAAACCTCCAGTGGGCCACTGGTATGAATGTCTCTGTCCAAACCATTAGAAACAGACCTCATGAGGGTGGCCTGAGGGCCTAACATCCTCTAGTTGGTTCTGCGCTCACTGCTTGGCACCATGCAGCTCGGTATCATTTGCAAGGGAACACCAGAATTGGCAGGTTGGATACTCGCGCCCTGTTCTTTTCACAGTCTGGAGGCTGTGAAAACCATATGCTGCCTGCAGCGTTGTTCTGCATGATCAGTTTGGTGGTGGGTCAGTGTAAATGATGGCAACTGGACTGCCTTTAGTTATCAGGATGAAATTCTTAGACCTATTGGTTGACTCTTAGTTGTTGCAATGAGTCTTGAGTTCCCTCTGATGGATGATGCCTCATGTGGCCAGAGTATGCAAAGCCTTCAAAACCACATTTCTTCACCCTGGTTGCCATTATCTAAAGCTGAATAAATTTGCAAACTTCTTTAGACCCCAATGCAAATAGTTAAAAGTCTTTTTCTAAAATCCCTTTCTGTGTTTGTCCTTAATCAAGATGCAGAAGCTAACATTTAAGTATTTATTTAACACGTAGTGAATACATATGGGAGAAAAAAAAAAATCTAGTCTTAAAAATCGCTGCTACCATTACATTATTAAAACCTAGTCTTTGGAGAGTTTCGGCACTGATGAGCATTTTTTGCTCAGGCGGCTTGAGAATAAATCAAAGACACGAACCTTGGCCATTAGCGGCTGGCTGTACTTAACGTGCCATGAAAACAAGAATCTCGGGTCGACTGCTTTTGTTGCTCTAATTGGATGGCAAAAAAAAAAAAAAACTACTTCCACGAAAGAACACTGTACTCTCAAATGAAAATCATTAAAAAGAAACACAGCGAGCCCTGTTTAAAAGCAGGGCGGGGGCGCAAACATCGTGACGCCGGGCGTAGCTTTGAGTAGTCGTGTGTCTTCTGCCTCATCCCAGAGCCCTACAGTACCTGACACATCTGATATCCTTGTGCTGGGAGACGTGTGATATGAACTGACACAAAACAGCAATTAAGATAATAAATAAAATAAGCGGCACCATTATCAGTCGCCTAATTCACTACAAGCCCGCAAGTGGTGGTGAACTCCCCTCTTTGCTCCTCTACCCCTGCTTCTGGGTGTTTCAGTGTTCGTGCGGGGGAGGACAGACAAGGCTGAAGAATATGCAGAATTTAACAGAGAGCATGGATCGGTATTAGGACTGACACCCGTCAATCTGGCTGACATGTCAGCCCAAACGTGAACAGAGCCGAGAACTTGGAGGGAAACCGAGGAGGAGGACAGCCAGAAAACGGGACTGATGGGGGTAGAAGCTGAAGAAAATAGATGGAGAGGAATTCAGTTTGAAGGAGGAAGAGGCTTAGTTAGCTGGGAGCAAAACTGTCAGTGAAAGCAGCAGAAGATGCAGGGCAGGAGAATGAGAAAAGGTTGGCTCACAAACAAGTAAAGGATAAAAGAAACAGAGAAAGAAGGAGGGCATTCAGATAAAACACACTTGAACTGTTCTATTTTCAGGGTGAAATGAGGATGCAACTCATTTTCAATCAATTAAAAAAAAAAAACACCCTCTACACTCTTTTTCTAGTCGTTAACCAGCATCTGGCATCATTCGGGCTGGATATGGGACCAAGACCCATGGCAGTTCTTTTATTGGTTGGATTCCTGGTACAAACCTGGCTTTCACACATTTCCAAACCACCATTCTCACCCGTCTTTGTCTATTCCAAACGGCCGTTTTGATGTTTGCTTGAGGTCAGAGTCATAGTGGAGCAGGCTCACCAAAACTGGACAGTGACAGATCAGAAAAACATTGCCTGGTCCACCGAGTCTTGATGTCATCCGTAACGACCAGATGCCAGGTTCAAAATTGTGGCATTAACATCATAAAAGCATTGATCCATCCTGCTCTGAACCGAGGGTTAAAGCTGCTGCTGCTGGTGAAATTGTGAAGGGAGTATTTCCTAGAAATGATTAAGCTTTCCCAGCCTACACGGCAATTGTTGCTGACCACGTCCGTCCCTTTAAAACTATCTCCTGATGGCTACTTACAGAACATTGTTTCAGTATATAACAAAGATACAATAATAATGAACTGGTTTCTTGACCGTGGCAATGACTTCACAGTACTCAGATGGCGTTCACGGTCACAAGATCTCAACGCAATACAGCAATGGCACAATAGAGGACCTTTCAGGTGAGATGGAGCGGGGGATTTGCATCATGGATGTGTGGCAAACAAATCTTCCGGGACTTCAGGATAATTTTGCGTTGATATGAAAGACTTCACACACGCTGTTGAATCTGTGCCATGAAGAATTAAGACAGTAATAAAGGCAAACTAGGGTCCCATTCAGTGCTAGCAAGGTCTTCCAAATATGTAAGACAAATATTTAAGGCTGTATTAGTAATTTTTAACGCTCTGCTTTCCAAGAGCTTAATGACAGGCCAGATGTTGTTTCTAAACAAGCTTTGGTGGGTGTTTGGTACCATTGTTTCACTGGAACAACCATCAAGGTTTTAACCATTTAGCTTTGGATTTGAGATAAAATGAAATAATTTTATAATCTTTTTATATTGCATTAGTGCCACTGGCAGTTAAACAGCCTCACCAAGATGCTGTGTTCACCACGCATAAGAGCTTCTTCATTGTGCTTAGCCCTACATTCTGACTCCTTCAGACACACGTATGGTAATCAGAAATACTTTAATAATACCAGAGGGAAATTACAGTTCCAGTACAACCGTCCATCACATACGTCACAAACATTTCGGGGGAACGATTTGACTGAGGCCTTGCTGCCAAGGACCCCGCCTGACTTTTCCACGAGAGCAGAGCACATCCTCCTAGTCCGTAGCAATATGAACCTTGCCAAACACTCAACAGGGACATTCGTTTTAAGCAATTTCTGGCTCGTCGCAGGCTTGAGGAGTTGAGGTTTGTTGATTGATTCTGATCAGTCTAACCAGTTGTTTTTTTTTTTTGCATCTGGAATTGGCAACTGAAAGTTGAAGTGGTTCAAAATGAGACAAAGAGCCCCAAAACGCAGCAAAATCTGTTTTGGAAAGGATAAGGCAGGTTGACCTTAAGCTTCTCAAAAGCCCTGACCTCAACTACCTACTTGAAGTTTGTGGATGATGCTAAAAAGCCTAACAAATAGTAATTATGCTGAGAAGAATGGTCTATTTATAGAGACAGAATCGTACCAGAAGCCTCATGGCTACCAAAAGTATTTACAGACATTTACCTGCATATTAGTCAGGGTATATCTGAGCATTTCTATGTTATTTAGAGCATGACTTTATTAGAATAAAGCCACAAATTATGGAAAGCTTATATGTGTAAAACTCCTAACTTTTAACTTTATGATGATTCCACAGAATGGTTTAAATGAATTATTTAAAGCCCCAAATTAAGATGAGAAGCATGCCTACGATGAGTTTAGGTAAAATTCTGTCCAGCGCTGTAACTAAAGGGAAAAGACAGGTGGCTGGTGGGAAGGGGATGAATGAATAAAAGGAGGGCAGCAAAGTGGAGATGATGGTTAAACAAGGTGGAGACAGATGGAGGACACATGAGAGGCATGGAAAGAAAGGAGGGTAGGCTATGAGGAGGCGACGAGATCACAGGAGCAGTCGAATCAAGTGAAAAGAATCCCATCAAACCAGAGGAGCAGCAGAAATGAAAAGGTTGAGATCAGGTAAAAACGGAGAGAACGTTGCAATGAACAAAAACCAACAAATGTGGGAGACTAGAACTCCAAGAAAGGAGAAGCTGATAAAGAGAGAGGCGAGATGAGATATCGCGAACCTTTGAGAGAGTTAGATGTGGGAGCCTAACAGAAGCGAAGGAGTAGAACAGTGTTGGGGGAGCAGAGATTTATGTTTAGAGAGGGTCGCAACGAGGGAGCAGAGGGAAACAGCCAGCCCTATTATAGATGGGGCTCTCCTGGGAGAGCAGGGCCTGTAGTTTTCCAGGCATTTCCAGAAGATTTCTTAGGAGCACGCTGCAATGCACAAAACACCGCCCTCAAACCGAGCCCTCGGCCCTCCAAGGATAAATAAAGTGGGTCTCCTTTCTCTCTGTGAGTATTTAATAAAAGTGATAAAAGCCTGGAAGTAACCCTTCTCAGGTTTTTTTTTTTTTGTTTTTTTGGAAGGGAATGTGAGAAAACCAAACTGGCCACCCTCTCCTAGGAGAATCTTTCAAAGAAATGCAGACATCAAGCATAAAGGCAGCAGAAAGGCATGAAAGCTCTTCCTTTCATACGAGGAAAAATATCTATGAAAAAGGCCCACGAGATCAAATGAGCCGAGCGTAGAGGCAGTTTATTTTCCTGCTTCCCTCGGTGTCTCTCCGTTTCTTTGTCTGCCTGTGTTTTCCCTCACTCGTCTGTCTGACAGACTCGCGTGCGGAGGTGAGAGAGAACAATTGAATGGGCCTCCCACGTAAAATCCATTCAGAGACATCTTGAGGAATAAGAATGAGAAATTGTCCTGCACAGTGAATTAAATCAATCTAATCCATTACAAGATCACTATCACAAGGCTTTCCCTTTTGTCTTAGCCCCGGATTATGCACGCTGCCGGCTAAGTGTTTGTGTGCCTGCATGTGTGAGTATGTACCTTATGTAACAGTGTGAGGCTGTTTCCACGCACAATCAATGCAACAATTACTCATTAAAAGCAGGAGCTTAACTGACAGGTTGCTCACAATTTAACAATAGCATTTCCTGCAGGGGCATTACGGGGGTTGGGTATTTGAGTCAGTGCCTTGCACCAAGGCACAGGGGCCGAGTGTGACGAGATTGGGCAAAGATGTTTGTGTCAAAAACACATTTCGCTCTACCATTTCTGGAAAAAGACATTTTGAGATGTGCGATGAGTGTGGAGGGTCATGTTTTTTTTTTTTTATTATTATTCATCAGCAAACAACTAAATAGTAACTTTTGTTGTTGTTTTTTTTTTTGCTTTTGTTTTCACAAAAATGTGCCAAAATGTCGTGCTGCTGAGTTTTGTGGGAACAATAAGGAATGATGTGAATGCACAAGCATCCAGACCTGCTTCCAACCGCTTTCATGCCCCGATTCAGTTTTTCTGGCGCAGAGATGTGCCACGAAGCCACGTTTTGCCAACATGCAGTATGTGCTGCAGTCATACTCGCAGGTGTAACAATCCATCATGATATCCTCAGAAAGAACATTAAGTAGAGAGGGATGAACCGGCGTATTGTAAGAAACAAACTGTGCTGTGGTTGTTCTGTCTATTAGCTGTGTTATCCAGCAGATTGTTCCCGATCACTTCATTCCGTCTCTCCCCAGTTATTAAACCACTGAGGACAATAATTGCTCTTGGCCAATTCTTAATATATTTGAACTCATAAAGGGCGATGTTTAGGAGCGTGCCGTAAAATGCCACCACTGTGACGCCCAAGCTGCGCTTCGCCAATCAGTCAGAATTTGCCCATTGGGTTTTGCTAACGCCTTAATTTTATAGTAACTTCAGCACCTTCCCCTCTTCTGTAACGTGTTAAATACGTTACAAGTAAGCCGTGACAGAACAACAAACAGAAATGCTCCGTTTAAAACAAACGCTTACGTTTGTGAGTGCTTGTTTGCAATCTACTGTAACCCTAATCTTTTTCTGCCAAACAAAACCTATCATTAGTTTTTGTTAATGTTAATTCATTCCACACCAGACACGCTGCATATCCACTTGCTCCAACATCTCCCAATTCTTCCCAACATGACGAAACTTAATTTCCCTATCAGAAACGAAACATCTGTAACCAAAGCGGGCATAATGCTGTATTTTTAATAATTTATTTTTTTGTTATTTCTCCTTCTTATTGAAGTCTCAGTGGATCACTCTATCTCTTTAATCTGTTCCTTTGGCAGGATTGTAAACGGCGATAAGAAAGAAGCGGCAGCAATTTTAAAGATGGAGATGGACAAGATGATTACAGATGATGAAAGCCGGTATCCATCACCACCCACTCTGTTTGTGTTTCCAGCCTCCCTCCGTCTGTCTATCGCTCTGCTCCTGCTTGCCCCGCTCTTATGTTTTAATGTAAGTCGATAACTATCAGGAAGTGATAACACCCGGGCTCCACTTGAGAGGCCGAGTCTTGATGAGGCGCAGGAGGGAGAAGCAGGGCTTTCAGGGTGACGACAGTATCTCCCCCCTCTGCGAAGCCTGTTACGCTTGCTTGCAGAAGAGATAAGTGAGCGGCTGTCAGAGGTGGCAGCGAAGGGGGTGGGGGGCGGCGGGGGGGGTCATGGCGGTGACGTCACGCCGCTTGTCTCTTGTCCCCCAGGCGATAAATGAAGTCGCGGCGTCACAGGTGGAGATTATGTCAGAGTGAAATCCGTCATTGTTCTGGAAAGCAGATTAAAGCAAGGGGGCCACCTTTGCTGTTCGTTCTCGTTGGCTGTTTGTGTCAGGCTGTTGCAAATATATTAACTTATCGTCGTAGGAGAAAGTGCAGGTGCTACTAATAACATCAACGTGACTACTTAACCGTGACGGTGTGACAGTGAGTCAACAAGGGCCTAGAAACGGAAGCAGCTAATTGAAATGATTTCACCACTGATTTTTATTATCCCGCCGAGAGACGTCAAGATGTCTTCCGACAGAAACGGCCCTAACATGGCCTGTGGGTCTCTGCGGGTGACGCCGCAATAAGCTAGGGGGCCAAAGGGGGGGGGGGGGGGGGGGGAACAGGCAGAGTGGGTCTGTTTGCTCCTGACTGAGGCGAACGCATCGGAGAGGGCGAAGGAGGGAGAGAGGTGGGCGCACGGCGGGGTGAGAGGAAAGAGAGAGAGAGAGAGAGAGAGAGAGAGAGAGAGAGAGAGAGAGAAAAGATAATTTCTTAGCTCTTCTTTTAAATAAGTCTGTTTCTATAGCAACCATCCAACCAGCCACAAGAGAGATGAGGGGAAAGTGTGTGTGTGTGTGGGGGGGGGGGGGGGGGGTGCACCGGAGAGACGAGGGAAGGATGGAGGGAGAGTTACCATAGTAACGGAGGAAGAGGGAGGAAAATAACTTTTTAACGTGGATAAACCAGAGTGGAACACGCATGAAGCGGGCGAAGGAAAAGTGGACGTGCCGTGATAAGAGTTGTGCTAAAAGTGTTTAATGAGGAACTCTTAGATTTGATCAGTTTACCGTACAGGAAGTGGAGTTGATTTGTAACCAGTAAAGTTCAAGCCGGCAGCTTGACCCCTTTCAGCGGAATAAATGGGGTAAACGGAGTTCCAGAGTGTGGTTTTGTTCGACCTACCAAACTTTGGCGCAGCACTCAATAACTCGCCTTTTGTACAATTGTCTAAACGTTGTATGATGATTCTGTCTTAAAATTGAGCAGCAGGCGGTCATTTTGTAAAGCCACAAAGGGAACTTGAGTACTGACAGCAGAACCCAGACCCAAAACACCTGGAGGGACAGGTTAAGGCTCTGGCTACGCTTCTCTGGAGGAAATTGATATTTTTCTCTGCATCTGCATCTAAAAGATCGGTGGAATTCCAATCAGCAGTGCGCCAACACCTATGCACTGAAAACAGGTGGTACAAATGTCAGCAGTAATGACAGCATTATTAAAAAGAAGAGCAAGATTGTGGATCAGGTTTTCCTTCCTGACAGTCATTAAAATCGGCAGCTCACATTCTCATGGAAACACACCCGAAGCAGAGATGGCGATTTGAGTCTGCTACTGTAGACTGCAAGTCAGACTTTAGACTTGATTTAGACTCTCGCTCTAAAAGCCGGGATTTGAGTCTCAATTACTACTTCAAGCAATCAGTGCTGAAAGCGTCTTACACCTTGCTCCGTAATTTCTAGCACCTCTTAGAGCTTGTGTAACACCTGGACTTGCAAAAATAAGGGTTTAAATCCAGGAGCTGTACAGTACATGGGTTTCAAAAAAATCTAGAAAATTGTTTGACTGAAAATAAAGAGTCTCTAAATCCTCCATAATGCATTATATGGTAAAAGAAGTGCACAAATTGTGCACATGCATTGACAGATATCACCTACGTTGTAAGAAATCAGAGCTTTTCCAAACTAAAAGCACTTTATATATATATATATATATATGTTCATAAATTCAACAGTATTAGGTGTTAACCTATTTCTACAAGTTGCTTTTTACAACAAAACATTTTTTTTCTTAGGTAAATATTGTGACATTGATTTTCTAAATAATTTCACAGCATGCATTTCTTGCATACTGAGCTGGTTGCTCTGAAAAAAGATAAAGATGTTAGATATTTATGTGCTGAATTAGGCTTAAGGATAGTGATTTGAAATATCCTTAAACTACAATATTTCTTTGTTTTAGGCAGACCAGATGGTGTGTGTCTGGGAATTTGGGTTCATTCATTACAGACCTTGAACCTGGACATGCAGTGAAAGACTTGAGATTTTGGACTTTACAAAAATCACTTCTGAACACCTCTGAGCTAAATAGGGGCAGATGGACAAAAAAAACTTAAATAAATGGTAAATATGTCTCTAGTTTTATGGTTTCCAGTACAAAATGCCAGCATGTGCACAATGGGCCTCTAGTTAATAATTTCTAATAATTCCTTAATATCCAGTCTGCACCAGCGTATACACAAAGTATTTAACAATCTCCACTATGGAAAATCCTTTCAAAAATCCCTGATTTCTCATCAAAACCTCTTCTGTGGACAGCGGGTGCAAACATAGCAGACAATTCAGCATAAATACCCATGTTAGTGTCAGAGATTAAATTAATCTTTGTTTCTTCATTTAAATGCATGACACACAACAAACTAAAGTGTTGATCCAGTAAGAGTGGAAAAGGGAATCAAATTGCAAAGTTTACTGAATGTCAGCGCTACTTAAGTGGATAATATTTGCAAAGGCGTTGAGAGGGACTCTTCAGCAGACACAGGGCGTCGCCGTAGGTTCAGGCCATATTGAAAGTCCACGGCAGAAGTTTTGGACATTTCTTCTTCATTGTCACGTATGTTATCATTTTTATATACAGAGACTGAAAGAAAGTTAAGAAAAGTAGTGCTCAATAATCACCCAAAGAGTGTGGTTAAGTCTTTAGGATATATTCTGTTTTAAAAGCACATTGAACAAACTCTGTGATGTGTCGTAAAAGTCCGTTTTCCACTGGACTCGATGGTCCGGGCTAATGTTAGCTTAGCGTCAGCGTAGTCGGGTTCTTTGTTTGTGTTTCAGAACGTTATTGGCAAAAATATAGTCGATCAAGTAAAGAAAGAACAGTATACAGAGCTATCAGGTACCATAATACTTGCTGGAAGCTAAAAAGCCACTACATCAGAAATCCTGAGACGACTTTAGTTGATTTCTTCTTGATGCCTTGATGAACACTTGAGCAACACACTTTTTGGTCTGGCGATATAACAATTGTCCACATTAGAGCTTCACACAGTCACAGGCATCACAATCTGCCACCGTTCTTGTGGTTTCAGGTTTGCCCGTTTGTTCAACAATGACATTGTCAGGGCTCAGAAAAACATCATGAATTGTTTTACATTTCTGTGCTATAGCACCGCAGCGAACCGCATCCATAACGTGATTTCAAGGCACCCTAACAGAGCAGCCGCACACGACAGGCTGGGAGTGAGACTAGGCTTGCCTCTCTGCAGCAATAACAGCAGGGGCTTAGTGGCACTATACTGTATAAAGCCAGGTGTAGCCTGTGCAATTTTGGGCTGTCACGGATGAAAGATGACCGGCTCAAAACAATTACGGCAATAGCTTTGGTCACGGCTCTGAAGTTATGGCCCTGTAAGTCACACTGGAGGAGGGGCTTAAAGTCAGCTTTTGTAGCAAACTTGCAGCTGGACATGTATCTAAAAAAAAAAAAAAAAAAAACAGCAGATCAGGACAACCATCTTGCAGGGTTTTGTCCTGCTTACATCCCAATTTTATGACTGAACCAACCAGATAAACGGAGCCAGATAGATCGGATATAAAATGATGCTGTGAAAAAGTAACACTGGCTCTGTTGTGAAATCCCCTGGCTGAGATAGAGGTAAAACATGAAGAATCGTATTTTTGGGATTCTAATAAAGGAAAAGTCTGGGTGGGTTGTGTCAGCAGAAGCCTTTTTTTTGTTTGACATGTCCTCCAGCTGTTATTGTGTCTGTGCCGACTGGAAAGTAGCTTGGAAAAAGAAATGTGTGCATCTTAGCCTCTGATACTGCTATGGGGTGGTATCACAAACTTCTAGTCTTCAAATATCAAGCATGATGTCACATCTCTGTATAGAGGCTGCTGTCACAAGATATTTCCAGCAATAAGTATCTGGTGTTCCAGATCGTTCGTCTATTCAGTTCAGTATGTCATCACATGGTACTTTACTAGACACACTGGGCTAATTTATCTTTAATTCATTTCAGTGCAGCGCCACAGCATGGCACAAGTCATCTGAAGGCAATTAATAAGACAAACTCGTCAAATTCAAATCCCATGATATAGATCCAATTTAAATCCAGATCAAGCCAAGTAATTCCAACGCGAAACATACATTTAGATGTACAAACAGTGCAATGTGGCCTTAATTATAATACAGTACAACCAAAGTCAGTTGATCATATGAGGCCAGTTAGTATGAAACGATCTATCTTACTCAAACGGTCCCTCATGTTGAGCAAGCATGTGGCAACAGTGGAGAGAAAGAACTCAGTTTCAACAAGAAATAAACTGAGCCTCCATCTGCTGCAACCCGCATAACAAAGACACAAAAGCACTGAGCCAGGAGTGATTTCTATGTAACAGAAAAAACATATAATTGTGAACGAAAAGAAAAAGTTTAAATTGTTGATGGCAGTAATAGCTTCTTCAGTAGTTTAACTCGGGGATATATACCGAAAATAAAATAAACAGAAGCTCTGGACGTGGTGTACCGTCTATTGGAATCTAAATATACAGAGGAACAATTAAAAAGGCAGCGGCAACAGTGATTGCAGGGAGAGTATAACAGCTTTTGGTGTTTGGAAATTATTTGGCAAATAAACACGATCTCAGAATGCGCGCATACATAATTTAGTCTCTATGTCTGGGACAGATATGGAAAACGCATAAAGAGCTAACAGCTGTTCCAGCATTCAAGTCCATTAAGTGCAAGGAGGAAACTTCTCAGACATCTTTTGACATTCCTTTACTGTTTCCCAGCACAGTTCTCTAAAGGCTCAAAACCTTCACACAAAAAAAAACATGTCATGTGATATTTAGCAAGAACGAAATTCAGTTTTTTAAAAAAATCCCCCAGCCTACAGTCTGACGGTCATTGTTCCCATCGTTCTCTCACAGGAAAGCCACGTGGTTTAACTGCAATTTAAGTTTTACACGCTGTCTGCGTTTGCACTCACGTAAAAAAAGAGTAACTTTAAATTCTATTTCTAAAGGCGCATACATCTATTTAATTAAACCTTATCTACTCACAGTAGGCCCCAAAAATTAATAAAAATGTCAAAGCATTTGAAATGAAGATCCCTTACACCACTTGTTAATAAAAAAAAAAGTACTTCTGTTATACGGCTCATAACTGTAAAAGCGAGATAAAGACCAAGGGAGCATGGGAATATGGCTGTACAGTATAGAGCCCGTGTGAAAGGAGAGATGTGAGCTGCAGTGATAACAGCTCTGGGTATATTGCTACTTTCTGATTGTCCATTCCCGGCTCTTGACCACACATGACCTCCATCTCTGCGCGGAGTCAGAAATGAGACGCCGAGGGAGGGCAGGGAGAGAGAAATGATTGAGAATCCCAGAGTTCACACGGCTCGGAGCACAGAGGCCTCGATCTGTTTCCCCGAAAGCACCGAAGCTGCAGGATGATCCGAAACTGAACCCGACGTGGGTCATGCGGGGAGGGGGAGGATCCAAATTCTTCAGCCTGGCTGCCCGACGGATGTCTAGATCATGTGTAGCGATACAAGTGGAATGCTGTGCAATGGAGAAGGTTTCAAACAAGCATTTTACTTGAAAAGCACGTATAGGCGAGACTGATTTTCTTGTAATCTTTTAAGTGCTTTTGAGAAATAGTTCTCCAAGCTTTCTAAAGGTCTTTAAAGAGCACAAAATAAAATCTGCAGCAAGTGAACTGGAACTGAAAGTCAAGTTCTCGTAAAACAGGAATAAAAAAAAAGAAATCCAGTAAAGACCTGACACCGGACTAGAGAGAGATGAATCATCCTTGCAACCCGGGAAGTTCTCGCTGCGAGGCAGCAATGCTAACAACCGACCCACCTCACCGCCCTTACATGGCTTAGCAAACAACAAAACCTTCCTTTGAAATTGGCCAGAAAACGGAGTGAAAGCCAGAAAAAAAAAAAGCAGAAGAAGCGCAACACAATCTTTTGCACATTGCTGTAAGGGCACAGTTGTTGCTTGCTGTGATTTGATTTTAAAATCAGCAGGACTGTAAAAGGAAGGGGAACAAAATCAGGAGAGTGTCGGGTAATTGCAGTAGGATACTCACCTGATGAGGCTTCACAGGGGACATCATTCATAGAATTTGCTAATAAAGGTAATTCAGGGACAACAATACCAACACACAAAATCACAGACTGAATGAGTTTTTTTTTTTCTGAATACAACTTAGACTCAGAATCCTCAAAAAGAAATTACTGGCCCAATACAGGGATAAAGATTTAAGACGCTGCAGTGTAGTTACCAGTTAGTGCTGAGAATATGAAACAAAGAACAGTATGGTACCAATTATTTTACAGACTGGACTTTCGTATTAGGAGCGGCCTCACAAGGAGTTATTAAAAGCTTTTGATCTCACATAAATAAGTATTAGATGCACTTTTGGTTCTTGTCTGCATATCTAGAGTGCCCTAAAGTGGCTCCCTTGCAGCTGTCATTAGCCTGAAAACAAAAAATTACTGCTTTTTCTTTCCATTTTTCCGTTGACATGCAGCTCAGGCCTGACGACACGTTAACGTGACATCAAATACAACATTAAAACAGATTCCTTTAACTTTTCTATTTCACTTCTATGTTGTATTTATGGCTTAAAACTGAAAGGCTTAGGGATGACGCCTATACATGCAGTTAGGTGTACATGTAAAGATGCTTAATTAACACGTTAGCGCATTCACATTTTACTCATGATTATGCTTTGTCATTTTTATTGCTGTCTAGTCTATAGAAAAACTATCTAACCGTTGACAAAAGAGGAACAAAGAAAACAGACTGCCAAGTGTGTTGGAAAGGTGTTCTTTAAAGCTTGCCAGGCATGTCAAAGAGACACAGGAGGCATTTGTAAAATCTTTATATACTGCAGCAACATGCAGGAGTCCTCGGTTAACGCTGAAGTCAGACGGGTGTGGACTGACATAAGAACCGAACAGATGCTGGGATGTATCTATTTCACAGGAATGTTAAAGCGATTGAAAATAGTGAATGAGAGGAAAGAAAAAGTAATTTCCTCGCTGGCAGATGATGCATATTGATGCCACAAATGTCTTTTTCAGTTGTATATAAACAACTATTTGCCCACATATATTTTTCCTCTGTTTTTTTTGTCAAATTCACTGTAAATGTTTCAGATTAACTAAGTAAATTCTAATTGCAGTTTTCAAGTTAGAAAAAAAAAAGAAAATCCAAACCAACCTAGTTGGTAAATTCAGTTTATGGTACCAAAGCATGACTGAAATCAGCGCAGAAGGCAGCAAAAACAGCTTTTTTTGTTGTTTCCAACATCACATTTAGACCTTGAGACAAGGAAATCACTTTTGTATACATATACAATTACTTCCCTTCTTAAATTACTAAATTAACACGTTGAACCACATTCTTTCGGTTCAGTTTCACTAGCCACACCCAGACCTGATGAATGCCAGACCTAGAGAAACAAGACATTACTTAAATAGAACCTATTAGACACCAGGAAGTAAACTAAATCATTTCAAAAACCAATACACCATGCCTCAGTCTGAGGAAAATCAAGAAAGGCATCAGTTTGGAAAGGGTTACAAAGCCAATTTTGAGGATTTGGGACTTCAGTGAAGTACAGTGAGAGCCGTTATCCTAAAATGAAGGAAACGTGAAACAGCAGTGAACCTTCCCAGGAGGGGCCTCTGTTAAGGCCAGTCTTCAGGATTAAACAACAAGAGTACAGATTGGGCAAACAGAGGGGTGGCAGTATGATGGTCCGGGGGTCTTTTGCTTTTTCAAGTTCTGGATGATGACTGGTGTAATTCATGGAACCATACATTCTGCTCACTACCAGAAAATCACAAGTTAAGTTTAAGTGCACTTGAGTTATGTATCAGGTTTTCTCATTGCTAATAATTGTCTGTCCGTATCTTTGCCACTGTCACACCCGAATTCCCCCATTGCGGGACAATAAAGGAATTCTTCTTCTTCTCCTTCTTCTTCTCCTTCTTCTTCTTCTTCTTCTTAGAACAATGATCCAAAGCAGACCAACAGGTCCACCTCTGAATGGTCTAAAAAAATGAAGTGGCCTAGTTGAAGTCTGGACTTAAATCAAATTAAGATAATTTGACAAGGCCTAAAAAGGTCATTAAAGCTTGAAAACCCTCCACTGTGGCTCATGTCGGCCCTTTCACTGTGATATAAAAGCACCACAGTTGTCACAGAGACTTAGGAGCAGTTGTCGCTGCCTAAGGGTAGCACAGCCAGTTATTTCACATAGTGCCAGATTGGCTTGGTTAGAGTTCATTATTTCAAAACGCCACGTTGTATTTGGTCAGGTTATCTTTGTCTGATATTATTTATTTGATTGTCCAAACCATTAATTGTGCAAGGAAAGCAGTACCTTTTCACAGCATTGTACCACAAACCTGCACCATCGGATTGATGTTTGTTCTAGCAGGTAGAAAAGTCATGTGCACTCACTCGCGGTGGGTTTTCTTTCTTTGTTTCTAGGTGTGTGAATCTCCCTAGCTGGCCTCTGTCAATACTTAAGCAGCTTGAGGTGCTTTTGAATCATTAAAGTCCTCATTCACTCCATTGATCATTGAATTAAGAGCCTTGTTAGACAGCCATGTTTCTCAGGGATGATGGGGAGTTTTTGGGTTTGAAAGTCGGACTGCTCTTCAAGTCATTGCATTATTTTTTTCATACATTCATTCAGACGTATTTAGTTTTGAGGTATTTATTTACCATGTTCAATTAATGATACCTAAGCATTACTGAAATCAGTGCAGAAGGCAGCAAAACCAGATTTTTTGTTCACATTTAAACCTTGACACAAGGACATCACTTTTTACATGTTTTCCTCCAATCATGCTTTGTGGTTTGACATTAAGAAACAAACAAACAACAAAAAAAATCCAAAATGCTTCCCTTGTAACATTATAGTATGGGTATGGCCCTTCTATTTCTTAACTGAACTTGAACTTTTCACCCCAAAGCTCTCTGTTTTTCCGCTATCACCAAACGCTGTTGTCTTAGCAGTATTGAATAGACACAGTAATATGGGCAGTGTTAATGTAACGGCAAAAACCGTGAGCTGTTTCAAAGGACAAATCTCCAAGATATTTCCTTTGAAACAGCTCACGGTTGTGCACTAGACAAAAAGCAGGATTAAATTAACGAGGTTTGGAAAAGAAAGATTTTCAGACAATTCCCCATGCAATTACTTAATCTCTTGTAATTAGTCTCCTTGTTTGAAGTGAACACACATTTTCCGTGTCCCCATCTTTTCTATGGTGAGCTGAGAGAATACATTTGTTGACAAAAAAGGTCCAAATGTCTTTTGTGACGATGCTAAACATACAAATCCACACAGCAAAGTCCCTGAACAGTCGGGCTATATTTATTCTGATTCAAATTTGATACACTGGATTGCACAGGGCTAATTATTTTTGAGAAAAAAACAGGAACTGTTCAGTTTTTCTGGCTAAATTAACATTTCTGGAATGAGCTTTCAGTGCAATCATACATGCTAACGAAAAGCAATGTTTTAAATATATAATCTTGCTTTGCTTTGATGGTGCATTCTTGTATGGTGAATTAACCACAGCAGATAATGAGGAGCATGGACTATAGTCTAGCAAATGATGTCTTGCCTGCCTCAGATCAGCTGTCTATTTAAAGCTTTAGCCAATGGCGAGTGAACCATTAGCCTGCAAGGAACGGCGAGACAGTTAGCCAGCAGGCATCCCCATCACAGCACAATTATTCCACGTTAAAATACGATTGGAAATACAGGAACTTGGAGATGAGCGTACATTAATGACTGAACACAATAGTATTTATTCACCAAAAAGGTGGGATTCTAAAACACAACACTGACAACAGTTTTGCAGTCGCCACTGGGTGAATAGTAAGGAAGTTTGTCCTATTCAATAAGACGTTTTAGACATTTACAACGCGCTATTTGTTTTTCGTATTTTTCCCAGTTAAAACCACAAATATAAATGCAATTTATGGGGATTTCTGTTTGATGGATCAACACGAGGTTGTGTATAATTGGGTTTAAAATTGTTTTATAAATAAAAAAAATGTAAAAGTGTGGTGAGCATTTCTGTTTAGCCCCCTTTGCTCTGATACACCCAAATAAAATCAGGTGCAACAAGAATTCACTAAATTAGCAAGCAGGGGCCAGCAGTGTGTCATTTAATCTCACTATGAATCCTGCTGTTCTTTGAAGGCTTCATAGGGTTTCAGAGAACATTGGTGAGCAGAAAAACCTTATAAGGACCAATGAACAAAGCAGATAAGTCAAGGATACAGATTTAAACCAGATTTAAGTTTTAAAACAATATCCCTAGCTCGGAACATCTCAAGGAGCTCTTTTCAGTCAGTTCTCTGAAAATAGAATGCCCTCACCAAGATGTCCTCCAGCTCTGCGGAGGCCGACAACGAGCCATTCATTTGACGCAGGTGTGTAGGAGAAAGGGTGCATCTACAAGTTGCAGGATAGTTGCTGCAAAAGATTTGAAACCTGGGTGAATGTCCACCTTCCGGCGGAAACACAACCCTAAACATACAGCCATTGTGCAAAGCTGGTAAATACCCCAATAAGACTTCCAGGTCTACAAGTATTGCCCCGGGTGGATGAATAGAAACACAGGCCGTACTTTTCAGACCTTGTTTTTGTAAAAAATAAATAAAGAAAATCATGTATTATTTTTGTTTCTTTTCACACTCGTACTTTGTGTTGCTCTGTTAGATAAATCCCTAAAGAAAGAGCACTGATATGTGTGTTGGTTCCATGACAAAATGTGGAAAGCGGTGGGAATAAATTTGCAAGGCACCATAGATGCACCGGAAATGTTGGTATTTATGTAAAGCTGTGTTGCAGAGATTTGGAAGCAACGTGTGACAGTGGGTCTGGTTAGCTGGTAGCATTTGCTAGCTCTTTGTTCTGTGTCCCATGTCAGGCTCCGTTGTGTTTGGTGACAGCGCTCTGAGAGACTGTGCTGTTGCTACAAGCTTTCAGTGTAAATTCTCCAGCTGTGTTTGGTGACTCTTTTTTTTTTTTTTTTCCTGACAGTGACAGTTCCCGTAGTCAGCAGCACATTCAGGTCAAGCAACTTGACTCATTTCGTCACATACTCTGCCACAAGTGCTTTTGCTCTCACAACGCTCTGATTAAGTGGTACAATAGTCGCAAATCTGCTGGCGTGTTTTCTGAAGAGTAATTACCAGCTTCTGATAAGCGTTTCTGGGGAAGTTTCCCAGCTCCGTGATTTCCACCGAGGCTTTATCGCAATTGAATGTGATTGTCTTTGCCGAATTGGCTCAGCCACGATCCTGGAATCTGGCCTTGTCTCGCACACATGATAAGACAACAGACTGCCTTGTACGCCATCCAGCCAAGAATAACACTACAAGCTGTAATAATTTACACCATCCATCGGGGTTTCTCCCAAAACTACACACTTTTTTCAACTCCTAGATAAAACTCCAGCTCCCTGGTAATGACTGGGAATTTAAAAAAGGCAGTTTGGAGGCAATATCTGGCCGAAGGTCCGGAAGGCGTGGGTTTCTGAAGTACATCCTGCTTTTTATTTTCTAGGGGTAAAATTGGGTTTTAGGGAAGCCTCCCAATGGAATCGCTCTGTTTTTGTGTGGAGAACAAGGATAAAATAAAAATTAATCTTGTATTATTATTTAGGACCTCCCTAAACTTTATGAACAGCATAATATATGCCACTGCACACAATTTCACAGTGACTGAAATCTGATTATGCCAAGGCCTGTATGAGATTATCACTGTATGACTTTAGGTATAAACACCTGAATTCCACTGTTTTGCATTCTGTAAAGAAAAGATTTAGCAACATGATTTTAATTAAATCATAAAAGCAAAAGAAAACAACCCTGGTGCAGCAAAAAATAAAATTACATATAGATTAATGTTATCCAGTGTATAATTTTAAATTTGTTCATTATTTATTGACATACACTTTGTAAAAAGGTCTTTTTTTCTCTCACTGTAAATCTCACATGAATGTCTTTTTTCCCAGTCTTTTTTATAATCACAGTCAAATAATAAGCACTGACCTTAACAGATCAGAGTGAGGCTTAAGGTGCTTTAGATGTTGTTCTGGGTTCGTTCGTCACCTCTTGGATGAGTCACTGATGTGCTCTGTGCAACTTTAGTACACCGACCACTCTGGGAAGCTTCACCATTATTCCAGGTTTTCTTCATTTGAGGATAATGGCTCTCATTATGGTTCTCTGTAGTCCCAAGTCTAAGAAATTACTTTGTAACCATTTCCAGAATAATTTTTTATATAGCTTGGCCTACTTTGTGTTTTCACATAGGCTATATTTTTTGCTCTCTTGATTCTTTGAGTCTGGCAGTAGTTGGGTTTCGGTGTGATTGGTAAAATATTACCAAATCAAACTGATTAATCACAGTTAGTATATTATTTAACAACAATGATCATTATGTTTTCACATATGGTCAGGGCCAGACTGGTCTGGATAGCTTGTTTTACTGTAACAAATTAAATCAACATCTAATAACAGCTTTTTTTGTATTTACTCATTATCTTTGATAATCTGAAACCTTGACGTCTAAAAAAAGCAAAAACAAAGTAAATCTGTAAGGAAAACAATTCCTTTCATGGCACTGTTTGCTATTGGGAATTGGCGGAGGGGATTTAATTTCGTTTATTATTTGCAGATGACGGACATCATGCAAAAATGATAAAAATGCTGAAGTGATAACGGTTCTCTGAGGTGCGTGCCTTTATTTCACAGGTTTTCCCCCACATGCCTGTGAAAATCACCGTATAATTTTCACCCTGCACACGACATAAACGCAGTGATACAAACCAATCTGCACAGAGATGGATGGGATGTGATGAAAAATGAGGTTTCCCACTTTCTTCATGCGTCTTCAGTGTGTATGTGTGTCCATTTTCGCTGGATCTCTCCGTTTGTGTTACCATGGGGATGGCATGCTTCTGCACCCCCAACCCCCCCCACCCCAAACCAACACACATTCACACACATCATCAGCGCCACCCTCTCTTTTTCCCTCTTCTCTTTACTCGCTGGTTTCAGTGTTACCATGGTGAAACATGTCTGTCTCCTCTCTCCCTGCTACCTGTTTCTCATCACGGCCCGTCTCGCTGGGTCACCATCGCCGTCTGTCTGCTGGTGGCGCGCCCTTGGCTCAGCTCTCTTTGCTTCCTCTTTGTTTGTTTGTTTGCTTGTTTTATGTATCTGTATGACTTTCTGTCTGGCTGATTTTTCCACCACCAGTCCCTGTCTGTGTTTGCTTTTCTCTGCCGGCTCGCTGGCTGTTTGTCTGGCCACCGGGCTTTTCCACCTCTAATCCCTCCTCTCCTCTTTCTGCTCTGCTGCTTTGCTGTGACACCCTCCCACCACCACAATCAGCCTCTTTCCTCTCAGCTTTTCCTTCCTTCTTTTTTTGTTTTATTCTCCCCCTCCTGTTCATTTGTTTGCTCCCACATCAAAACATCATCCAGTGAATGTCACGAGGAACACACAGCATTAAAAAAAAACTGGTAAAAAAAGAAATAAAAGGGAGGGATTTAGGTAATTTTTGCAGACGGCAGCTGTTGCTATGGTGACACAACTTTTGGATTTGCTGTGAGAGCAAGAGATGAATGGATGGATGGATAAAAGAGGAAAAGATGTGTGAGGGTGTGGGTAAAAGTGGAAGAAAGAAAGAATTCAGCTCCACTTGTTTGTTTCAGCAGGTTTATTTAAAACATAAGCAATTCTTATAAAGGCTTCACATGATAAGAAGAATAAAAAAAACCTTTTAAGTCTTTGAAAAGCTTTACTTACAGGTTTCCTTGAAAAACAAAAATCACTTTTAAATATGAGCTGGTTTTATTTACGTCAAATCTGTACCTACTGTTGTAGTAAAGAAACATACTAATTCAGGTTTTCTGCAATATGAAGATCATCATGTTGAGCTGATAAAGAGCACGTGTCATCATTCTTGCAAATCATCCTTTTCAGCTGTGTTGGCTTTTGCAGTTCCTGATAATTATTATAATTTCAGGCAATAGCACCTAAAACATGACAGAAAAACAAAGCAAAGGCAACAAAGAACACCGCTGAAAGTTGCCGAAGTGAGGTTGTTACACCTGGAATACCACCAATGGAGCATCAGTGGATGTAATAATGTCCACAATAGACAAAAGGCGATAAGCAAACTGCAGCTTAAATTTGAGGTTGTAAAGTGAAGATTAATGTGGCAAGGCAATTGCTGTCTGGGAGCAATAGCTTGGAGACCTAACAAATTGGCACCTGTAATTTACCATAGTGGTGAATGACTGCTGTATTTTTCAGACTATAAGTTGCACTTTTTTCATAGTTTGGTCGATCCTGCAACTTATAATCAGCTGCGACTTATATATCAGATTTAAATGGTAATTTATCTTGACCAGCATGAACCAAGGAGTAAATATTACCGCCTATATAGAGGGCTTGCTAGGCTTGTGAAAACTATCCTGCTCTTGTACCACTTTAAATAGGGTAACCAGACGTCCCCGATTTCCAGGGACTGTCCCCATCTTGATGACCTGTCGCCAGTCCTGCCGTTGTCCCGACATAGTGGAAGAGCTGAGCCGAACGTGCCTGCCCTGCCCCGTTGGCTTTGCAGGTTATGCAAAACAAACCAACCTCCAGACAGAGATTCTCAACAAAATCAGAGAAGTCCCCGGTTTTATTTAGAGAGATCTGGTCACCCTAACTTAAAACTTAATAGAAACATTAACTTATAGACAGCAAAGACTGAACACATTTCTATGTTGTTTCACTGTTTCAGTCTGCATTCACGCAGCTGAGCGTTACGTGGTGCTGCTTGAAGGACTCAGACCGAGACAGAACCCTGTTATTGGGCTGTCCATGAAGCTAATAGCAGCTAGCGCTAGCTTACAGGTCTGTTGTGCGGCCGGGTTACTACTTCACTGATAAACATGAGCTTTATGTTGCTCTGAAACATCCGTGTTGTACTGTTAGCTTAGCACATAGCACCGTTAGGCTCACGCCCTAATTTAGCCATAATTTTGACAATTTTCAGTTTAACGGCCTGTTACGCAGAAATGTGCTGGATGAAACCTGCTGGTTGGAGTTGCTAATTTAGCCCAGGTATGTTCCATGTTATTCAGCGGGTGTGGATGCAGCTGTGTAATTTAATAAAATGTCTTACCAGATTAAATGTCAGTTTTTAATCTTGGATTGTGTAAAACAAATGTCTAAATAAATGTATATAGTCCTTTGCATCTGTTATGTTTTTTTCCTCTTTGTGATGCATTTTTTGACTGATGCAACATATTCTGGAGTGACTTATAGTCTGAAAAATACGGTAATTGTAAAAAGTAGTGTAATTACAACAATTGTGGCAGTATTCACAAAGACTGTAGTTCAGATCAGCATTGTTGCTCTGATGTACTCAGATGTTAGTACTCCTATTTATTATTATTATTTACTAGTGAGCTATGCCGTCACTATGTAAGTCTCACTTTTCTCCACATAATCAGCTCATGTCTGACTCATGAGAGTTAAACTGTACTACACTAATTGTCACACTTGAGTTATCTAGCCCAGCCATAAATTAACTATATTGTGTCCTATTCACTTGGCTTTGGGTTGTTCCTTCTCTTCAGTCTGAAGGTTTATTTGTTGCACATCCAATGGAAAAAGGTGTTTTCATTAGAGAGACCGTTTGTGATCAATGAGGAGATTTGCCCCTTTCCCCTGGTTTTCTTTACAGTGCTCTCCAAAGTTTCTCATATACCTTGGCTAATTTTCAGAGTGTATGCTGTATCATCATCATTCACTAGGTGTAATTAACTCAATTGTTGTGTGAGAAAAATGTTTTAAAATGACCCACCTTGAAAAACACTGAAAAGGTCGGTCGTGATGCATACCTTTAAGCTTTTTAGGTTTTCTGGATCTAGGATATGATCACTTTTGGCTTTTAAGCCCATGACTCAGTCAAGAATACAAATGATTCCTCCCTCCTAAAGCCTCTTTTTCTTTATTTCAGCTAATCGTTTATCAAATGTGTTCCCTCAAAGTGGTGAAAACCTCTTTTTGACAGACCCCTCCCTCCCTTCCCGCCTGTGTGTTAACGCATGTAGAAAAAAACACTTTATAACAGCATGCATTTGAATATTCATAGTAGGCAGGCAGCACAGGCGAGATGCTGGTGGTGGGGGGGGAGACTCGAGCCTTTGGGTATTGATGCAGAGCTGTGGAATTAGCTGCAAAACTGCTATTGATTCAGGCTGTGAGGACTGGAATATGAAACACGAGCCGGGGAGGAAAAAAAGGGCAAAACATCTTATCAATGAAGTTGGAGAATAAAAGGGGGAATATAGGAGAGTGAAAAAAGAATGGCAAACCAGATTATCAGACTGCAGAGAATTGAATTAGGGGGGGGGAGACCGACTGAGCGAGTGGGTGAGGAAAGAAAAGGAGATTATGAAGCGACACAGAAGGGGGAGCAAAGGAGACAAAGTAACAAAAGTAAAGAAGAGAAACAACAAGCACCAGGAACACATGAAGGAGTAAGAGAGGGAAAAAAACATGATTAATGAACCAGAAGAACGAAAAAAAAAACTCCACCGAACAAAACAATGAGGGGAGAGCGCTGCTTAAGCCTGGAGACACTAAACCCTGCACCACTGGACACTGCAAGCTGTTGATAGGAGGACTAAGTTAAAAAATGTCAAAGTTTACATTTCATTACAGAAGGCAGAGATGGTGAAAGGGATGAGGAGAGGAGGAGAAGAAGGGGAGGGAAGGAGGGAGGAAATGCCATGAATTCCATTAAGTGGCCAGAGAAAACCACCCAAAAACGAGGGGGTGTTACAACAGAAATGGGCCAGATATACAGGAAGCGATGGAGGAGAGGAGGCTAGGGGTTGTGGAGAGAAGGGATTAGACTACCATACATCAAGAAAGGTAGCGACAGAAAGGAGGATGGGGGGGGTGAGAGCAAAGGAATGAAGTGCTCGATTCATCACTGCTTCAGTCCTGACCTTTGAGAATGGAGTTAATGTTAGACAAGGCAGCACTTAACATTCTGGTGGCCTTCATGTTTGTTCTGAAGTCATCAAGGCAGAGCTCCAGATTACAGCTGCCCTTTGTTGATATCAAAATAGCATAGCTTCGCAACGTTCTCACTGCACGATAATAAGTTTACAGAACAGCATTTCATCTTCTTATCTATGAAGATAACACTAGTGGAGGAAAAACTCAAACCAATGTTAAAGTTAGGAGTTCTTTCATATCTAAAAAAAACTATTAAAAATACTTCAGAAAGTGTCACAAAAAGCAACCCTAGGTGAGTTTGTAGGTTTTTTTTTTCTTTCCCTGATGGGTGCTGTCGTTTATTTGATCCAATCCGACACATTTGGTTGAAACATATTTGAGTATTACAAGCTGAAGCTGAAAATGGCCTCACTCATTTGAGTGTTTCATGCTGCAAGCCACTATGTTTTATCTTGACTATGTATTATAAAGTCATTTTGGATCTAACAGTACATTTTATGAAACATCAAGTCCTGTCACATTTATAGAGTAATTGTGTTTTTTTATGGATCCCCTTATTGTTTTTTTGTATGTGTGTTTATTGGGACGAAGAGCTGTAGAATGTACAGGGTGCTACTGGGTAAAGGGTGAGTAAGTTACTTTTTTTGTCTACATGTTGCGTCACATCTTTTTCCTGACCAGTTCAGTACTTTGTGGCGAATCTGTGAGTTTCTGCAATAGGCAGCAGCTTTGTCTTGATATAAAAATAGGCTTTAAAATGTAACAGTTTCAAATCCATTAAAATCTCCTATCATACCTTTCCTACTGTCATAAAAGTCATTGTATTGAGATGCCCAAACATAAAGTGCCTAAAAATAAAGAGTGACTAGAGTTTTCTCTGGCTGTATGGAGCATTGATCAATGCAGCGCTGCCATCCTCCCCCTGTTGCTGCGCATTGCTTGTCAGCTGGCTGAAGGGCTACTTTTTCTCTCATGTACAAGAAAGACAAAGTTGGCCTTTTGGAAATATCACCAGTTACGAAAAATACAGTCATAGTCACTCCTCTTCACTTCAGTTTTATGGAACACTATGGAACACAGAGCTGGCGAATAAACAACAGCATTTTCTCTACGCTTTTGTAAATATATGTATGGGGAAAAAAATCCAAAGAATAGATCATATACTGCATTTAGATATGTGGGATAAATTTTGTCTCTATGTTGCGATGCTGAAGTCATCAACATTTCTGACTTGTCCAAAAAAAGTCTGCGGCAGTCTGGCATCTCTGGCGATAACATTACATACACTATAATGATGGAAATTACGGGTGTAATAATGCAAAAAAAAGGGTTTTCCAAACCCCATGGGCTTTTGAATAAAGAAATTATAGATAATTTTTTGAGTTTTATATACAGAACATCTAGTGTACAAATGTTACAGATGTGTAGCAGGTAAAGAAACCTTTTTTTTTGACAGATGGAGACCTCTTGGCACAATATACAGTCACATATCTGCTCGGCTTTGCATTTGGAGCTGTTTGAATGCTAAATGCTGTACCTTATCACTGATTTGGTGTGCATGGAAACATTCTGCATGTATAAAAGTTTGAAGCAGAGCTTCGGTACACGTACATGCCAAACGTAATGTAGATATGCATTGATGGTTATGTTAGTGGGGGTTAAAAACGTTGCTGTACAACCATATTGTTAGAATTCCTATATTTTGAAATTGTCTCTTAGCTCTCTTGTGATGTGTTTCACACGAGCGAGAAACAAATCGTTATTCTCTCTGCATTAAATAATTACATTCTTAAATTAATTAGCAGCTGAACAGCTCAAAGAACGAAAGTTGAAATGAAAGTTTCTTCATAACTTTCCGAGTCAGGTTGCTTTCGCTACATGAATACAGTTTCTCGATTAATGAACCTTTTATCTAAGCTTGTTTTGTTGTCTTATTTGTAGTTAGTAATTTTTATTTTTCTTAATTCAAATATGGTGCTCTATTGCTTTAATTGCCTGATACAGTTAGTGCCGATTTAAAATTGTCATCTTTGTTCTAAAAATAAAAAAAAAAAACACTCCGTTTTTGATTTCATGACGAGTCGTTTGGAAAAGAACAAGGATCAAATGGGCTTAAGAATTGGATAAAAATTGAACCATTGTCGTGCCGCTGCAAAGATTTGATACAAGTTCCTTAACAACAACAACAGAAGACATTCATAGAATTAGACCATACCCCAGGCACCGTTTAGTTTTTGACAATAACAAAGGCTTCTTCGATCCACAGTTCTCACACCTTCCTACTATTAAGTTTCTGCCACTCTCTCAATGCTCTGTGTTCAGTCTTCAAAGATCTTTAACGGGATTCAATTTGGGACACATTCTTCTCTCCTTTAAGCCACTGCGGATGTGTTTTGCATCATTAAAAGACAGAAAACCATCACATCACAACTAGTTTCCTCACGTTAGCTAAGTTTTTGTTTGTTTTTCAGCTTATTAATATCACATTTTAATGATTCCTCGTTTCATTTAAGCGGCCCAAGAGGTTCTTCCTTCCCTTATGAGTTTCAGGTTGCCACCAGCAAACAAACTAATGCACTGCATTCGCAAAGACTGCTTTGGTTTGCCCTGTACAGTGAAAACATCACCCCGGTCAGGCTGTGGGTTATTTATGAGAGGACTGCACACATTTTTCATGCCCTTTGAGCTTGTCTGTCAATAGTTGTATTCCCTTGGTTTTCTCCAATGGAACCAATGGTTCAGTGGGCAGAATATGGTATGGAGTCAAACCAACCGTTTAGATTGCTCCAGGTCAGCCTGGAGCTATTTAAATGCCCTGCGTGGTTATTTCATTTTATTTTATTCCACAATTCCGACAACCCTTCACTCATTTAAAAAAAAAAAAAAGATTTCCTCTTGGCACCACATCCTGAGAAAACCTTCAAAGTTATATGGAAGTTAAAGTTTAGAAAGTACTGAATGAAAGACGATCTTGGTGTTTTTCTACCTTTTTCTTATGAAAAGGATTGTTGAATCTGGGATTTGTAATTTTGTCTAAACATCTTCAAAGCATTTGGTGATTCCTCTCCGTACATTTTGATAAACAAAACTGAGTTATTTGCAATTATTTGTTATAATATTCAAAATTCTTGAAGAGCCAAACCAAGAAAGGTGGCAAAATACATTAGAAAGAAAGCTATGCAAAATATGAAAACATAATATTGCCATCTTCTTCAGTGCTTAAAATATGTGAGACATCACAAGCAAAAAATTATAATACAAAAAACTGTCCCCGTTTTACTATGTTTATGTTTGTAATGCTGAAAGAACAATTAAAAGAAAAATGTGCTTTATGCGTTTAAAGTGAGGACAGGTCGTTTTCTTCATGCTCCTTTTATTAGGGAACATTTTCCGAGCATCAATTTTGCCTTTCACATTTGTTAAAGATGTAAAGATACAAAAGCCTTTGTTGTTGTAATTGGGGGAAGTAAAATATTTATAGAGTAATTTGAGTGAATGGAATCATTGCAGACACCAATGCATTTGTCTCAACAGCTTTTAACACAGTAATGTTTAAGGTTTCTTCTTTATGTAATAAGAAAATCACTTGTTCACCTTTATGTTAATAGAAGATAATGTGGCAAAGCGCACAGGTACAAACTAAAAACATTATCTTGTTTTTCTTAATAACATTGTGGTAGAATTACCTCCCATAGCATGATTTGCCTCATTCCAGTTTCAGCGTGATATTTAATACACAACCCAACCAAGCAGTTTTTTTTATCACCACATGCTGTTGATGCCAAAACAAGAAATGTTCCCCTTCCACATTTATTAGAACCTTTGGGTAAGAAGTGTAGGAAGATCACATATAAACCAAAAGAGTTTCTATTTCAATGCCTTTCAATTGATTGCTTCAGTCTGATTGCTTACACAACAACAAGATGGTGGCTTAACACAAAAGGCAAATGTGCCCATCGATTAAACACCAGCTTATGGTCATCAGAGAGATTTTAAATGTAGTTTTTTGGTTATTTTAAAGGTAAAGCTGCATTGTAATACAACGCTTCTACATCTGGTTCATTGTTCTCCTTGAAGGCGATGCTGACGTTGTTTTTGTGGTAATTGAGATCTTGTTGAAACAGCACTGAGGTCCTGTGACCAGAGCTCATCCCCCACATTCACTCAAATCTCTATGTACACACGGGAAAGCTTTTCCCCAGTGCAATAACACACTCCTACATATCTCCACAAATCTCCCCCGACCCCGCTTGTCAGCCGCTTTGATTATTTTTCTTTCTGCGCTTAAAAAAAACCCAACCCAAAACTATTTGTTTAAACTAGATAAGTTTATCATTGACACTATTGTAGACCAGTCAAACCAGAGCGGAAATGCTTTTAACCCATGCAGAGTTTAACAACAACTTCCTGGGAGGAAATGTTTCTGTAACTCTGTTGAATTAAATACAATTAAACCACAAAAAGGGAAAAACTTGATGTTTGTGTTGGCAATAACTGGCAAGGAGTCTCTTTTATAGCTGAATTCTGGAACAGTTGCATCTTACATACACGCTGGATGGTTTCGAGCCTGAACAGCCTGTTTAAGGAGATGCATCATCTCGGTTGGATGTAAATTAAAACTTTGACTAGTTTGTGCAAAAACCCACATGTATTTATTTAACCAAGAACTGCCCCTTGCTAACTGGGCTCATTGTGCTGCTGCATTACCCAAGTGTGCCTTGGGTTAAGGTCACTAACTCATGGCTGGAAAGCTTCCTTCAGAATTTTCCTTAGTAAAAAATGCCTGGTCATTTAGGCAAAGGAAGCAGGCGTGACGTCACACCCGGCTTAGCGGTTCATGTTAAACAACAAAGGAAATATTAGCTTGATCATTAGCAGAGCTTTTAGCTTTAGCATTAGCTGGGGTCAATGGATATATAATTTACATAGCTCTCAACTCTCACGCATTGACCGTGTGACACACGCATTTCACTAACGTCACACGCTCACACGCAACACATGACATTTCACACGCAAACATGGAATTTCTCACGCATAAAAATCACAAAGCCCATCTGGGCTGCGGACGAGAAAACTCCGCCTTCTGCTGACCTGTTTCAGCTTCTTTCACAGCTTGTGGCCATCAGTAATTCCTGCTGCAGTTCATGTTAACAGAGCAGCAGGAAGAGTGATCAGAGTTATGAATAATTTTAGTCTTAACAGTGGTGAAAGTAAGCCGGTAAGGTCCTGTACTACGTACACAGGAGGGGAGGGGGCGGGGGGAGCTGCGTCAAGATGACCGGTTCATTCAGAACCAGTCATGGCTGCACGCTGGATCATAAAACAGTTCTGCTCACCAGATGCAGTTTAAAACGCCACTTGGTCTGTTTATAAGTTTCATTTTTATTAATTCTGCATTTTTTAACCTCCGCGCTTGCTCCTCTCCCCCCTCCTTTCCCTCGGAGCAGGTGCTTTTATCACCGTTCACCATTCAAAACGTGAATCACTGCGTTTAATGTCCTCACATCAGTAGCAACGTGTGCCAGTTAAAGTCAATAGGAGAGCTGTAGCTGTGTTTAACGCTGTTTCGTTTTTAACAACATAGATTCAGTGGTGCTTCGGTGGGCGTGCTGCCTTGCGCTTTAATTCAGGTGCGCACTGTTAAGGGTCATTTTAAAGAACTTGTAACATCAGGGGCTTCACCCCTGTTCCCTCTACAGGAGCCCTTTACAGTAATTATGCATTTTCCCCGCTGTTTATCCCTCGCACGTAGCGCACGGAGGTAAAATCCGCCCACCTCACCGCCCAGAGTGCACTGACGAGAGCAATAGAGATTTGTCTGGTCAGCGCGGCGACTGACTGAGAAACCTGCCGCTGTAAAAGGTGATAATGGTTATAAACTGTAACAGTCTAGAAGTTCATTGAGCTGAAAGGAGGGACACATCAGCAGCTGGATCGTGCGTAAAGACGCAGCGGGAACCTCTGTGTGCTTCAGTGTTGCTGCTGAGGGGATCATAAAGGCTTGATGAAACTCAGCCTGATTCACCAATCAGGTTATAGATCTACAATGATAAACAACCCATAGATGAATGTGTAACAGTATAATAATTCGGTCAATAATTTAAAACTACTTAATTTTATTCAGTATTATTTGAACAATTGTGTATTTTTTATGTTTTAATCCATTAACTGAACAATAAGGTATTAATATGTCTCTTTCTCTTTTTAACACAAGTAATACATGTCTACTTCAATGTCTGGTGGGATAAAAATGAGATGGAGTTGACTCCACCGGCTCTTCCAGGGTCCGGTTAGCCCCGCCCCCAAAACAAGCCCCGCCCCCAAATTAGCATAATCTCACTCTTAACTTTTGATAAAAGTTGAGAGGTCTGATAATTTAGCATGCTTTTTAGGATTATTTGGATATATTTTATGCAGTTTAGTGAGACAAGATGAAGGGAAACAAGGATTAATCAAAGAAAGTCAGACAGCCTTTTTCAAGTGGCTGGTCTTATTTTTGGCTGGGTTATGATCAGCGGTTACTTAGTCTGCAGACCTTAGTGTTCTGTCCTTTGTGTTTTCATGGCTGGGCCCCCAAACCTCCTCTAATCTTTCTTTTACTTTTTAATTTCAGAGTGCACAGGCTCTGTGTAAATACTACGCATTGTTCAGCCGATTTATTTTCCAGCCAGTGTCCTTGCAGACTTATTTTCTTGTCTTGTAGCTGCATCGATATCACCACTGAATCTGCTCAGCAGGAAAAGGAGAATGTGGATGTTATTTTTTTATTTTTTTTACCGTTATCACCCTGTAACAATTTTCTTGTAGGATTCAGGCCAGAATGAGTCAGTTTGAGCCTTGAACAAATGCCATGGATGCTCAGCAAGCCTAGTTGTAACAGATTTTATTTTATACTCAGAGGAACTGGACGGAGCAATGTCATAGAGAAAAGCTTCTCGTTTAGCCAGTAAGTAAGTGGCTTCCAGGTTTTGCAGAGTGTTTTGCTGATAGTTGTTTTATAATATCCTCTATGTTCTTTAAAAGTTGTTATAATCTCTGTAACAAAAGTTTACTCCAAAATTCATATTAGTTAATTTTTTTAAAACCTTAAAATATGATAACATATAATAGAATATGTCATTCCAAATGTTTTTAAAATGACCATGCATGTTGTTGTTGAACACTTCCATTAAAATAATGAGCAAAAAAAATGTTAAAAGGATACTTTTATGATCTAATGAAATCAAGAACTAAAGGCAACAAAGACAAATTGTCTAAAATTTACCTTCAGAGAAATCTACCAAAGCTTTGAAAAATAATAAATACAGTTCTGTCAGAAGTGCATGTAAACAAATCTCTGGCATTATTGTATTAAGCTAAAACTTGATACAATAATGTAGAACAGAGCTATTTAGACTTAAGTAATATTAAAACTAGGAATTTGGTGCACAGGTTTGACCTTATTGTGCCCCTTTTCATATTTGGATTAAAGCCCCTAACACAATTCCCATCAACAACACTCATTTTCTTGCCGTTCAAAACCTTCTTATTGATATTCCACATCATTTTAAGCATGGGAGACACATTTTCAACAGGGTTTAGGCCAGAAGTTTTAGGAGATCATTCAAGAAGCTCAATGTCAGCCTGCGTTATTCATTTCAAAACTACCCTTTATATCGTGCCACTGGCCATTCATATATCAACCAGTCGGGCTGTTGGTATCCAGCACACATGAGCTATCAAGAATCAATCCGGCATTGTAAAATAAAATAAAATAAAATATATGTATGTCAAATATATCCTCCTCTAGCTCATTGGCACTGGAAAGGTTACCCTTGGGTAAACTGCATAGATTTGCATCGTCTTTGTGCACTGCAGCGCCACCTGCATGTTGTGTGTTAATAGTAAGAAATACTGTGCACCACAAACAACTCCGCTGCAGTACCTATGTGCTTTTGCCTTAAATCTGCTGTCCAGCTGACCCCAGCTGACCGCTTGTCATCATTACATCAAACCCTTGAGCCAGGAACCTGACTCACTCCTACATAAGTCAGCCATGCTGGAACTGTGACTACCTAGCTTGGTTTCACAAAGGCATAACAGTAAGGAAAAAAATAACAACTCACAGGGCTGGCAAAAGTTTTTAAAGAGGGTAAAGATTGACAAGAAGTATGTTTGAAGGTTTCAGGCTGAGGCTTTCAAACCTAACAGTACTGTATTGACTGTCAAATATGGTGGCCCCATGGCGTGGCACTGTTTTGTTTCCAGAAGTACTACTGCATTGCACCGAGCAGATTGAACAGTGAATGAGGCAGTTGAAACTTGGACACAATTAGGTGCTCCAATAGGACAGTGATGCTAAACGCAACAAAGCTGATTTTGGAATGAATAAAACAGGCTATTATTAAACTACAAGGATAGCACTGATCTCATTCGACATTTGTGAGCTTGAAAGCTGCAACTTGGCCTGGAAATCAATCAGAATCAGAATCAGACATACTTTAATAATCCCAGAGGGAAATTACTTTTGTTACATGCTCCAGATATAAACACATTTTTATATATATATTTACAACATTCCACACAAGTAATATAAATATATACATATATAAGTCAATATATAGATTGACAAAATTAAATCAACAAAATTAAATGAGCTCCGTCATCTTCCGATAAGACTCGTGATAAAATATTCATCCAGAACTAAACAAAAGGAATGTTATTAGCTAAATCAAGTGTTTGGTTTTTGCACTTGTTGGCTATGGGACGTTTATACAAATACTGGTGGGGTATATTTACATAGCTCAAAACAAATTAAAGGACACCGTTGAATACACATCAGATTTTAACAGGAAAATATATGCTGGATATTCATACTGATATGGAATGGGTACTGTTTTAAAAACAAAAGAATGCCACATCATTTAATAAAAATGTTCAACCCACAGAGGCTTATTCCAAAAAAACTGAGAAAGGAAAACTAAAAAACTGAGGAGGTGGGCTCGTCTAATATGCTGGACAGTCATTGTAGAAACTCAAAGTGGTCTTTGGTAGTTTGTATTGCTCCCACATGCGTGTATGCATGCCTGACAATGTTGGAGGTGTCTCCCAGATCCTCACCAGGACATCACTGAGCTTCTGGACCGTCTGAGGTGCAACCTTGTGGCGTCCAATGGACCTAAACCTGATATCTAAGAAATGTTCTGTTGGATTTAGGCCAGGGGAGCATGGAGGCCGGTCAATGAAATCAGGTCCTTCATGCTCCAGGAACTGCTCACATACTCTTGGCACATGAGTCCAGGCATTATTATGTACCAGGAGAAACCAGGACCCACTGCACCAGCAAAGGGTCTAACATTGAGTCTAAAGGTTTTATCATGATACCTGCAGGCAGCACAACAATAGGACACCAGTGCCAAACCTGCCAATTCTGATGTTCCCTTTCAAATGGCAGTCAAGCTCCTTGGTGCCGGGCAGTGAGCACAAGGCCTACTAGAGGACGTCAGGGCCTCAGGCCATAAAATCTTTTTCTAATGGTTTGATCAGAGACGTGGCACGCTGGAGGTCCCTTTGTAAGGCTTTGGCAGTACTCATCCTATTCCTGCCTGCACAAAGGAGCAGATACCAGCCCTACTGATGGGTTGAGGACCTCTGACGATCCTGTCCAGCTTGGGAGACAAAGCAAACCTTCTGGTAATGGCACGTCTTGATGTCCTCTCCTGGTGGAGTCGGACTGTCTCTGTAACCTGTGTAGGGTCATGATATCGCCTCATGCTGCCAGTAGTGACACTGATCCTGGTCAAATGCAAAACTACTAAAAAGGAGTAAAAAAATTCAAAGAAAGAAAGAAACAAGGAGGGGAAAATGTCTGTGGCCTCCACCTGGAAAACCATTCCTGTTTTTGGGGTCACCTCATTGTCTCATTGTTCACTACTGAACTGATCAGATCAATATTCAGGAAGTTTAACTGTCTTGATATTATACTCGGATTAAAAAGTGTTCCTCCTACTCGGAATAAATGATATACACACAGGCAACCAGTTACAACAGGTTACTGTATAATTTGTTTGAAGGAACAAAACTTAAAGCAGGTTGCTAATGCAGGCAGAGTTGTGTTTGAGAGTGTTTGAAATCAAACAGGGTTTTTAGATGAGGCTGTTCCTAAAAAGTTTTGTGGGTAAACATTGAAAAGAGTTTTGTGAAATGGGGTGAGGATTAAGTACACGTGAGCACACTTACCGCGGTAAGAAAGAAAGTACTCGGTATTCTGGAACTAGACAGGCTTGAATAATGAGATTTCTTTCTTTGTGTTGAGAGCTCTGAGTTTTCAATCCAGTTATTGATACAATTTTAGCAGAAGTTTCTCTCAGATAACTTTTATAGCGGAGAAAAAAGGGATATTAGAATGAAAAAGGATGTTATAAGCTTACGGAAAGCAATCCTTTTGAATTCCACCTCTAAAATCCTCACATAAGATCGAACATACCCTATAAATGACTTCCTAACCCTCTTTAGTTGAAGCTGCTAGCCAGTTCGAAACCTGCTTTGGTTTAATTTAGTTATTTCACAAAATTGGGAAATAACTCAAAACATGTTGCATACTTTTAGCTTTTTCTATATACCCCCAACACCACCCCTCCCTTTTTTTATTACTGATTTGGTCTCTCTTGGCCTTCTCTCAATGAGTTTCGTAAAGTTAGTCACCTGAAATTGTTTTCCAGCAGGAGTTCCCAGAGTTAGTAATAAACATAAAGACAAACCATTCAATGAGAAGGTTAGTCCAAACTTTTGGCTGGTATTTTCTTTTATTTATTTATTTCCTGTACAACATACTTTAAGGTTAAAAGGCCTTGCACAGAAATTTAAACCAGATATTATACAACTTTCTTCCCTAAACTTGGGAGACGTAGTTCTGTGTGTTACTTGTTCATATCAGGGAGTTTGGGTTTCTCGATCCTTTTTGCATCCTATGGAGAACAGGGAAGGGGATTCATGCTCCTCTCAAAAGAGACTTTCTTAGAGGTACACAATGAAACGCATGAAAATATGCTCAAAAATGTGTGCCTTATTTTTTCTGAAAGTCACAAAATTTTTGCCTTTCTTTGTTTGCTCTATTATACTTTTTGTGCTGCTTTCAAAAGGCAAGGCAAGTTTATTTGCATAGTACATTTCAGCATGTAAAGAATTAATCGCACCCTGTTGTGGTTCTCCCAGTTGTTTACCCTGGAGAAGTGGTCTTCTTTTATTGATGACTTCTTAAGTAAGAAAAGGGTCTTGATGCAGGAACTATACTTAACACATTTAATCTAAACAACCCAGGGGAATGGATCATTCTCGTATCGATCACGATGCAGGAAAGGGTAAAATCAGGAAGTGAGAGCTCCAAATGATCATTTACATCAGCAATACATTGAATTTTCTCCAGGTGGGAGGAGTTTACAGTCCAGGAGAGGTCAGAGGAAATACGAATGCCTGGAAACTTTATACTGTCCACACGCTCCACCACCTCCCCTTGTATGCAGAGAGGAGCACGTTCAGTCTTCCTGGACCTCCTGTTGTCCACTATGACCTCCTTGGTCTTGTAGATTTTCAGGATCAGGTTATTCCTGAAGCACCACTGTGTAAGATTGTGGCCCTCCTCTCTGTAGTGGGTCTCATCATTGTTGGATATGAGACCGCAGACTTCACAACCATGTCGTGTGAAAAGGGCAGGGCTGAGGACACAACCCTGCGGTGTTCCTGTGTTGAGCATCAGTGGGGCAGATGTTTGTTTCCCTATCATCACCACCTGGGGCCTGTTGGTGAGGAAGCCACTGATCCAGGAGCAGAGTGGTGTTGCAAGGCAAATTTGGATGATCGCTAACAGAAGTTCTGCTAAAAAACAGACTAATTTCTGATTCCTTCTCATTTGGTTTTACTAATAATCATCTTATGTTAGATTTCATGTTGTTTTTTTTCATGTCGTTTTGTCTGAAAATACGTTTGATGTTTAGATTAAAATTATTTGTCAAACTTAGCTTAAGCTTCATGTAAAAGTATTCTTAGCCCTTTAAACGGTTTTACATTTTAGAACATTAAAACCAAAAGCTTCAGTGTGTTTCTTTTGAATTTTATGTGTTAGACCAACACAAAGCAGTGTATCATTGTAAAGGAAAAGGAAAATACAGAAGCATGCCACTTTTCAGATTTCTATCAGTGAAAACATTTAAAACCATGTATGAGTTTTCCATTACTTGACAGTTATATGCTGTTTTGTGTTGGTCTATCTCCTAAAATTCCAATGAAATACTGATGTTTGTGGTGGTAATGTGACAAAATTTGACAAAGCTTAAGGGATAAGAATACTCTTGGAAGGCACTGTTTGGTGCTGAAAAAAGTCATCTTCAAGCCTTTCCAGTTTTTTCAGAAGCATGTTATCCATGTTTACAGTGTATAAACAGACGACGGCATGTGTTCCCAGAGTGTTTGTATGTCTGCTCTGAAGTGTTGTTTCCCTGCTGATAGTCCTGTGACTGGGATCTCCTCCCACCAGACTCCTTCAAACCCTCCGCAGCCTCCTTCATGCCTTATCTAATGAAAAACCTTCTGTTGTCTGTAAGATACACAGTAACAAGCGTGCAAAGGAATAAACACGTGCATAGACCGCTGCCACATGCACAGACATAGATTAGGTGTATTTAAAGATGTGCAGACCCCAGCAAGTGAAATAAGATCAAGGGTGCACACAGATATGGGAGCAGTCAAATGCATCAAAATGTGTAAAGCACGCACACGCACACAAAAATTGTCCCATGACTCCATATCTGGGAGTCCTCCAACCCTGCAGGGATTTAATTTTCATTTCTCCCTGCAGCCGCCGTTCGCAAAAACAAGATTTTTTTTGATTTTACAATGAACTAAAACCTAATGAAATATTCATCAAACTGGCTGACAAGCCTGTGATTGTTTTAAACATTTTTTTAAAACCGTAATGGTAACACGTTTGTGTGATTATGTGCAACGCGAGACGGAACTGATGCACCTCTCCTGTGTCACTGCTAATGTCACAAGAGTCTCCAGATACGTTGCCTCCTCACAGTCAGACACTCACACCCACTCACGCGCCACTTATTTACAGGAGCTACCTTAAATGCACTCTGAGCCAAACACACGCACTCGGAAATCAAGCTTGTGCACTTCCAAATGTTTCAATCTTTTAAGATTCCAGCTATACCAACACAGACGTACACACTTCATTTAATATTTCTGCCCAGCATCATGGGAGTTCCAGCACTAGCAGAAACTAGCACACTTATCTGATGTTGGAATAAAGTGGCAGAAATCAATTCTGCTTGTCATAACCCAGAAACACACAGAAAGACACAGCAACATGCTCATGAAGAGCGAATCGTCCTGCGTGTGTGTGTTGATGTGGAGGAGCAGAGGTTGACCTCAGGCTACCAGCTAATTAAAACTGTTCCAGAGAAACGAGGGAGGAGGGAAGGAAAACAGAGGAAGAGGAGTAGTTAGGAAAGAGACTGAAATGAGCGAGATGAAGGAGGAAGAGGGAGAAATGACAGAGAAACACCAGAAGGCAAAAAGAGGGAGAGAATTAAAGCTTTGTTGAGTTTTTCGAGTTTCTGGTGAAGTTTTTCCTTATCTAAGAAGAGAAAGGAAGGGAAGTATATGTGGCGTACTGTGTAAGATCCTATGGAGGCACATTTTTTTTTTAGGTATGAGGAGATGACACCTTTCCCAGCAAATTTAGGTTTCATGATTTTCTGCAGCGTGTGAGCTTTATTTCTGTCACAATATAAAAAAGAGGTACAAATGGCAAGGAAGACATTTACATTTATATTGCCTTGAACACAACGCTATTATTACTATGCACAATTTGTATTTGTTTTTATGGCAACCCTCCAAGAGATAAATGTTGCTCAAAGTGATTTGCAAAGAAATTAGACAGATTAGTTGCTTCAAACACAGAACGAATAAGTATCCATGAAATTAACGCAGCAACAAATATAAACACACTTTTTTAAAAAAAACAGTGAGTTAAAAAGAAAAGCCAATTGTGAAATCAAATTAAAATGTAGATTTTAGAGAGTTTTACTAATTTGTATTTGTTTTACAGGCAATAGGTTTACACCGATTTTTAATTTGCATGGCTAATCATAATGGTTTATTTAGAGACAAGTACCCAGTATCTATGTCCTATAGTTTGTGAACGTGCTGCTGACATGATTTAGTAAACCTATTTTCTATGGAAACAAGTCATCACGTAATATACTTAAAAGTTCATTGCTTCTGTTTATTGGGACATTCATTCCTGCACAGCTCTTTAAAAGTCCCTCCACTGTATTTCAGTCAGGTTGAGTTTTGGACTTTAACTGGGCTGTTGCAGTCTCTTTAGCAGATTTACTGCTGTATTTTGCATCACTGCATGCTGTGACCCAATTCGGTCCAAGCTTTAGCTGTCATCTTTGTATTACAGAGTAGCTCAGGGTCAACTTAGTGACCACAAGATGTCCACGCCCTGTGGCTGCCAAACAAAGCCAAATGATAATACTACCACCCCTGTGCTGGGTTTATGTGTTGTTTGATATGAGTTGAATTTTTTTTGGTCAAAACATAGTACTTTGGAAAACACTGTTCAACAACTCTTGTGATTCATTAAAATGAAATTAAATTAAAACATATCTAAAAAGTAGGTCACGCTGCCAAATTCTAGAGAGAAGAGGTGTTCGTTTGATAACTCTTCCAAACTAGCTGTACTGGATCTGTCTTTTCATTTTTACTGTTCTGGACTTTAATGGCAAGTCTGAAATGTTTAGTCTTGCATGTCTGACATTGGAGGAAATCTAGAGCGAAATAAGCACCATAACACCTCCATTGAAGTTTTAATGGCTTTAGATTGAATTGCCCTGCTTCTTTTGGAAATATTAAACACGTTTTAAACATAAAATCTAGTTTCTTAGGTATGATAAAAACAACTGCATCATCAGCATATGTCTTGATTTATTGATGCCAAAAAGACAACAAAAAAATCTAAAGATTGTCAGTTAATGTTTTACAGCCTGCACAAAGTAAATGCTGAAAAAAGGAAGGATACCCAATTGTTGCTTTAAACCTTCAACACAATCAGTATGTATGATGATAAAGCAAGCTTTGTCTTTTTAAAAATATTTATCCTATAAATCCTTTTCAATGTTGTCTAATGTAAGAGTTCTACCTGTTTTGTCAATTTTAATGCCATACAGTTGTATCAAGACACGAATCTGTTCGAAGGAAAATCCTGTCCTTCGGCTTCAGGTACAGCATTTGTCTATGAATATAATACCAAATAAGGACAGTTTTTATTTGTTGGCAAAAATATCCTCCTCAAAAATGTGCATAAAGTTGAATTAATGAGTGAGGATTTGACAGATTAGCATTTACAAGTAGCACAGTGTTGAACAAGAATGACTGCTGCCAGTTCTTTTATGGTTTTCGACCCACAGTTTCTCAAACTGCAGCTGATTTCCCTGTCAGCGACATCCAGAAAGACTGAGAGTTTTATAACAGCTAACGTAACAGCTCTTTTGAAGCGGGTCTTTCTAATGAATCACCATCGCCGAGGCACGCTGCAGGCAAATCTGACACCAGAGTTAGCACGGAAATGTTTGGGGTCATCACTCTGACCAAGACGCTTGGTCGGAACGGGTTTAACAGAGCGGCTGAGGACAAACACTCAAACGGAGCTACTGACGGCTCCTCGGCCCCTTCTGTCTGTCTGTCCTCTTGTCCGTCTCCCTGCTGTCTGCTCAGATTTGTGTCCAGATGTGGATCACTGTGTCTCTTTTATGCCTTTTCTTCTCCCTCTGTCATTCTTTCTCCCCTCATCTTTTTCTCTGTGTAGGCGTGCCCATTGGTCTCTGTCAATCATGCCTGTGTGTATGTGTACTCCTAGATAAGTGTTTGTTTCCTCTTTAACTTCATGCCCTCCCCATCTCATGTCTTCCCTGTCTTATCACTCCCCGTCTCCGCTGTCAGTCTGTTTATTTCAATCCGTCTGTTTATCTGTTTATCCTGATCTTTTTTTGTCTCTTTTCTTTCTTCTCTTTGAGGTTATGTTGTGGGGTTTTACACGTGCACACACACACACACACACAAACACATAAGCATGAACACCCCGAGTGAATCATTCTGCCTTCCTTCTTTAGGGCTCCACAGGGACATGTAAGTGGGACAAGTGGGGAGAGAACAAACATCTCAAACTTCAATCTATGTTTTTCTCTCTTTCCTCCTCCTTCTATGAACCCCAACTGGCTGGCACACATGCAAACACGAGTAAATATCTCCTCCCTCTCCTTTTTCCTTATTTTCAATTCAATTCAATTCAATTTTATTTATATAGCGCCAAATCATGAAACATGTCATCTCAAGGCACTTTACAAAATCAAGTTCAATCATATTATACAGATTGGGTCAGATTATACAGATTGGTCAAAATGTCCTATATAAGGACATATTTCCCCCCTTTGCTCAGACCAATCAGTCTGTTTGGGACCAGCGTGTGTTTAACACGCCATCACAGCCCGTGGTGCACATCTGTACATACATGCATGCACTAAAAACTGAGAGTAAAGCAAGAAAAATGTGCAAATGTTCCCGCCCCCAGAAACAAGCAAACAGACACAATCTGACACAGAAGCACACAGGCTTGTAAAATTGTTAATTTGAGGGAAATATTTAAAGTGATCCATGTGCTATGCAAAAATACATCGATTTTGTGTTTACTGTATGAATAAAACATGAACATTCTGTGTTTACTCTATTTTTTTGATTGTGCTCGACCCAAACTCTAGTGCCTGGTTCAATACATTAACATTTGACTGGCATTCTATTTAACTTAAAACAAAAGAATATGGACAAAAAAAAAAGAAAAGCTCAAAATAATTCTACGGTGTTTGTTCATAATAGAAAATGTGTGCAAAACTGTAAAGAAAATGTAAGAAAACCCCTTTTCTCTATCTCTCAATTAAATCTGCATTTGCTGCATTTTTCCATGAAAAGGATTACTGTAATCTGACACAAAATAATTGCAAATTGTTGGAGAACTTTTCTCCTTTAGGTCCTGACTACACATCTCCAGATATTTTGTAAAACTGATATTTGTTTCCCTGCCTGTTAAAAAAAAACCTACAAGAATACTATTGAAGTCAAGAGCTCACAATATGTAGTTTCTGAATGGTGCAGATGGAACGTCTGCATAGCACATCATGATATTAAGAACCGTTATTAATGGATGATTCCTGGAACATTTGCATAGCACTTTTGGGAAATAAAAAAAAATAATTTACATATATGCGGCATTTATGGCATCTCCCAGCTGGTTCACTTACACCAGAGGTGCCCAACTTCAGTCCTCAAGAGCTACTATCCTGCACCATTTAGATATGTTTTCTCCATCACACATGAATCCAATGAATGGATCGTTACCAGGTATCTGTAGAGCTGTATGAGGTGCTGATGAGAGTAGTCAGCCCTTTGATTCAGGCGTTAGAGACGGGATGTAAGTAGGTGATACTTGAAGTTTAGCTGCTCATCTTTCTTTGCCATGGAAATGCAAGTAGATATATCTTATGGTAAAGGTGGCGTTTAAGGGTTTTTAATGACATCCACTTTAACTCATACAGGCAGCAGAGGTGTTACCCAAATTTCTTCCCATTAATGACAAACAAAAACTAGTCTTTTCACAGTATTGTCGTAATTAAGCTCAAACGATGGCTAATTGGAAGTGATTAAACTGCTTTCTATGAGAATATTCTCCAAAAGGCTGGTGCTTTGTCACCTATTTTAGCACAGCTCTTACATGCAGGTATTTAGAAAGAGCTCATGGCCTGCAAGGGAACCATTGGGTGTTAAATGTGCTGGAGTCTTGCTGCTTTGAATCCTAAGTTTCTTTGCACAAACACTGAGCTCTTTAAGTTAGCATAATCCGTTACCTCTCTCTAAGAGTTAAGTCTTAAACTTAACTTAGAATAAAACCAGTGATATAGCTCAGGTAATTGACTGCATTTTAAATTTTAAAGCAACAGATTTGCTGATGGGGCTGTTTGTTGCTCAGCTTTGCATTCAGAGTGAGAGCTGATAACTTAGGACAGATTTTACTGCCAGGTGAGAATGCACAACTAAAAACTCTCCACTCACAACCCAGAGCAGCCAGGAGGCATGTCAATGCCACGTCTGAACGGGGCCTACGGTTTGCTTGATGACAGTGTGGAACTTTTGTTGCATACTCTAACACCTTCACACCTTCCAGCTGACTAATGTGGCCTTTTTTTCCACATGAACGTAACATAGACACGTTCCGTGACAATTTTAGGTGTTAGAATATATAGATGACATAGCATGGTGTCCCCAGACACTATTTTACAATGTAGCAAATCTGTTCCAGGGCTAGAAAGTCTTGTGTTCAAAAGTACCATTTCTCTGAAAGATTAAGGTAAAAGCTAAAGACTAAAATAAGTCTCACAGGAGTGGATTTGTTGTGGTTGGATATTTTTTGGTTGAAGAATAAAGAATCACATTCTGATGCCAGTTTGTGGGAGATACATATCTTGAGCAACACTATAGAGAGCAGACTCTCTGTCTTCTCTCTGTGAGGTTAGTGGTTCATTTGACTTTACTGGCCAGGCAGTGAAGACCTAAAATATGACCAAGAAATTAACTAGCCTTCCAAACCTTTTTAAGTGACGCTAAAAAACTAGTAAAATCTAGTCATTGTCAGATTTAGGATGTGGGAAGTCAGCAGCATTTTGAGGCAATTTGGTTGCTGCTACAGCAAAAGATGTCTGGAAAAACAAACATCAAAAAGTTTTTCTCTACAGAAAAATAAAAGGGCTGGGAGCGTGAAAATATTTTTGTTAAAGTTTATTGTAAAGTGCGGTTCAGTCACTGTCAGCTTGTAACTTCCTCTGGTGAAGGAAGTTTAAGCTCACTTTAGGAGTCCTGTAAATCAAGGTTAGTGCTTATTCCGTTGTTGTTTCTATAGTTTATACAAGAGTCTGCTCACAATCTGTTTGACAGTTTGATCAGCAACACTTTACAGAGACAATGAAGACTCAACCACATTTTAATAAAAATGTACCCATTTGTATGCCAGTAGCTCACTCTGGTTGCATAAAAAGGTTTTCCGATTAAATTATCACCCCCTGTTAGCTTTTTATATTTTATTTCTGTTTGACACTTTTTTTGCTCTACTTGTTAATTAAAGAAGCACTTTTGAGTATATTTACCATAACCAGACCACACTACCGGAAGTACCATACCATACCATCTTTATTTATAAAGCGCTAAAAACAGCCAACAGCTGAAACAAAGTACTGTACATTGCTACAAGGTAAAACACATCCATAAAAAAAAACTAAAATAAAAAGATAATGCATATGCATACGATATTGAACATCAGAGCAATGAGTAAACAAGGAGAAGCACAATAGAGCCCACAGATATATATACTGTATATATATATACACAATATTATAATGAATAAATACAATCATAACTATTTGTTCATTCTTACCTGTGAAAGGCCCCTCTAGATTAAATCCTTGATCAGAGAACCAAAAATATGTCTGACCAGGGAAGGGTCATATCTGTTGTTAGGGCAATCTGAGCTCAGACTTCTGTAACCTAGAATGGGTCATGTGACTTAGAGTGCCGCTCTAGGTCACATGACCCATTCAAAAAGGATCCGACCCTTTCAAGTTACACAGGTGAGTTTTTGAGAAGGGCAACCCACCATGGAGCATTGAATCATTTAACATGTATCTCAAATTAAGCTAAAACGTGGGTCAAGACCTACACAGTGCTGCTTTAAAACAGTTTGAGATTATTTAAGCCTTTATTATATTTGTATGAACACAAAAGTTGGCACATTTTAATGCTGTTTTCCCATTAGGACCACCTTAGACTTACACAAGCAAAAGAATGTTGACTTGTGAAACCTTTGTTTGAATAAACAACAAAACGTGAACCAAGGAGTTTCTCAAAAACATTGCTCAGCTTGTTTTGTTTGCCTTGTGCCGTCTTATCTCGTGAGCCGAATGAGACGTCACACCCCTGAAAAGAGGTTATATTGGTCAATGAATGTTCTTTAAAGGCCTGAATTATAATTACCCCATCACTTCTTTGTGACACCTGCTCTAAAAATGTAGGAAACTGGTGAGCAGATGCTTCTGCAGAACTGGCTTAGATTTTCTTTGCATTGTAGAAAAAAGAAGACTCGGAATTATACATTTTTAATCTCAGTTGTACATACAGGCATCTCTATGTACTAAAATACTTAATGTAAAGAGTTTTATAAAACCACATGATGGTGATTGCTGCTTGCCTGTCTCTCCTCGGCTTTACTGAGGTACTGATCGGAGTTACTGTATGTCTCCTTCAGCATTAGCTGTTTCAAATCTAAACAAGAAAACTGGAACTGCAGTATGTCAGTGTCTTGGTGTCTTGGAGAAGTTCTTGTTTCTGGAAGAAAGGAAACGTGCCACGTACTCAAAACTCAGATTTCATCAAAATAGAATAACATTTTTGGAAATTCCAACGCTATTTATTTTTTAAGCTTATGGGGGCTGCAGTTGTATTTACTTCTCTTATGGCATAAGTAGACTCTCAAGACGTTTTCTACCTGAAGCATCAGTGATTCTACCATGGTAGTAAAATAAAGAAAAGAAATTCTTCTAAAAAGAAGCAGAACTCAGTCTCCTTATTATGGCAAGCAGAGTTTTTCCTTTTACATGACACTTAAGATTCACTTTTAAGAAACATTTTGAATAGGGGAGTATCTATATGGAGTACCACAAAAATGTTCAGCAATGAACATCAGTGTTTGGCTTTTGCCTTTAACGTACAACATCTCTTTGTCTGACAAACCGATACAGGCTATTTTTTTTAACATTTTTATCTTGAATATTGCAGCAAAAGCTCTCACTATTGCCTGAGTTTATTGTTCTTCGGTTAAGTAGAACTCAGGGATTGTAGAGCTTTCTCAAACTATACCTCTGCACCTGTAATGTGAAACTCAAACTGACGATGTCCAAATTAGACCTGAAAGGGATTTTTTTTCACATCTTACTTTCTTTGCGGTACCAAATGCAGATCTTCAAAGCTTGTGCTTGCTGAGGTATCTTGCAGTTACATCAGAGAAAAAAAGTGATGAATGTTGAATGGTTCGGGGCTGTGAAGTTTTGACAAAAAAGGGCCTCCAACGCAAAGCTTTGGCAAGCTTTCACACTCTCTCAATGCAGCTCTGTTATGCATATGCATTAAGGAGCGTAGGAACTGCAAGAAAAATGTCAGGCAGTCTCTGTGGAAGGAAATATTTTAAAAAAGAATGACAGGAAAAATCAGAGTTAGAACATGTTTGCTCATCAGGACCGAATTTTAAACGTCTTTCCAGTGAGTCAAGACATATAATTGCAGTCAAAAGTTTACATACACTTCTGCCTGAATCCCAGTAATTTGGGGAATCTAACGTTTGTTTGTTTTTCATCAATTCTTTTTTCCATTGAGGACAATTTATACATACAATTCAATGACTTTGATGGACAAGTTAGAATTTTTTGTAGATTCTTTATTTTGCACAGGTTCAAAATTATACCTACATGCTCAACATATACACCCACACAAATAAGGGGAAACAATTCCTGTTGGGCGTTTTCGGAGAAACCATTCGTTATCTTTAGCCACAAGAGAAGCCCTGACATAATTCAGGCTTGAAATTGGACCACTTCTTTTATCAAAACTGATAGAGATCATTTAAATTCGCTGACTTCCATAGTGCTTACAATTTATGTTGTATTTGAAGACATCAACATCCCAGACATTTAGCGTTAGCCTGCTTTATCTATTCCCAAATCCGTTTTCATATTTTTTTGTCCTGTTACAACACACAGTTGTGTCCAAGCTTAACCTGATCAAATTGCTAATTGTTGGTTAATTTAAGTTATTTGGAGGATCTCCTCCTTTTTTTATTTTTCTTCTCACTTTGTGCATTGCACCAGTGCCACTGGCAGCAGATAGTTCACACGGCATGATGTTACCGCCGCATTCTTGACAGTTTGTAGATTTTTTTTTTTTTGGTTTGATAACTTCAACCAGACTCTTTCAAACAAACTCTTGTCAAACTTTTCTCCGGGAGACATTCAATCCATGTGGGCAGCTGCAACTTTCTGTGTAGCTTGAGGATGTTGATTTTGTAGCGAAGACTTCTTTATTAGTCTGCACCATCTAACGTCCATGTCAATGTTAAGTTTGCTTAACTGTAGAAAGCAGCATCAGGTTGAGCCTTGTGTTTTCCTGCTTCTTGTTTTTTTCTGGATCCTTTTATGCCATTTCATTTTTCTGAGGGTGACTGAGAGTCAAATGGTTCATTAATTTGGATGATTTTTAAACAGTGATCCTAAACTCAACAAAACTGTAGATGAACCAAGCTTATATTAAAGTTCTGACCACAATCCTATTCAGTCAATCAATCAATCAAGTTTATTTGTATAGCCCTTTACAATAGCCGAACGGTACCCAAAGTGCTTTACAATAGAGCCATAAAACAATACATAAGACATACAAAACATACAGATACAATAAAAAGGTGCTGTAGTGGTACAGTGTTGCTGGACGTTAAAAGCCTTCCAAAAATGTATAGAAAGGAGCAGACCTAATATTACCCAGGTCAGAATTAAATGCTAATTTAAAAAAGTGGGTCTTAAGCTTCGTTTTAAAAAGGCTGAGATCAGTAGTGGTGAGGATGTCAGGGGGTAGTTTGTTCCACAGTCTGGGAGCAGCGACGGCAAAAGAGCGATCGCCCCACTGTTTAAGTCTTGACCTAGGGACCTCTAACAGAAGCTGACCCGAGGAGCGCATGACTCTGCCACAATTGCGAAAAGTTAAAATCTCAGACAAGTAAGAGGGGGCTAAGCCATAAATGGCGTTAAAAACAAACAGCAGGAGTTTAAAATCAATTCTAAAACGGACTGGAAGCCAGTGGAGTGACGACAGCACAGGGGTAATGTGTTCATGTGTAGACGTGCTTGTTAAAAATCGGGCAGCAGCTTTCTGTACAAGTTGGAGACGAGAAATTGATGACTGACTGAGGCCAACGTAGAGGGCATTGCAGTAGTTCAGTCTTGAACTGATGAAAGCATGGATTGCCTTCTCGAGATCCTGCCGACTGAGAAAGGACTTGACTTTGGCCATTTATTGAAAATGTATCTATAGTTAAACTAACATAAATCTGAATACTGTGGATACTACTCTTACATAAAGTGTGGTTAAACATTTATGCCAACAGTTGTAGTTTATGTCAGAGTTGTACCGATGGCTACAGGTGTGTAGCTGAGTTACAATTTCCTAAGGGAAATTCACCCAAATGTCATTTAAGGTGGGTGTTTAAATTCGAACCTGTACGTGTCTAACCATTCCTCCTAATAGAAAAGAATATCCAAAGTTATTTAGATAAGTTAAATGTCCTGATTTTATTTTCAATTCAATTCAATTCAATTTTATATATAGCGCCAATTCATGAAACATGTCATCTCGAGGCACTTTGCAAAGTCAAATTCAATCATATTATACAGATTGGTCAAAAATTTCCTATATAAGGGAACCAGTTGATTGCTTCAAAGTCCCGACAAGCAGCATTTTCAAGATGTAAGTCAAATAATTCATGCTCCCTGCTGTCATGGAAATCCCAAAATCCCTGGAGCATCAAAGAGGTAATAGACGTCCTATGAGCTCACAGTTTACGCAGAAGTTCTTGCAATACGATTCTTGTCTCGCATCACTTTCATTTTTAGCTCGAGTGTGCACAAAACTTGTAAAACTTGACATTTACATTTGACTTTTTTTGGTTTCTGGAACTCAGCCCAGTTCTTGTTCCAGCAGCATAACTGCAGTAAGTCCATGAAAATTTCACTGTAACCTATTAACCGTTAGATTAAACAGCATGAACATCTGTGTGGCAGAGCACACTCCATTTTCCCCCACTTTTCTATTATCATTAGTTCTAAAGTATCCCTCATTTGCTGCTGAGGTTTTTTTTCCCCCTGTCCTGGCATCAGGAGCTACAACGAGGTTATTTCTCCCTTCAACGATTCACTTCACAGCAGAATCTCATCTCCTCTGCCTCAGTGGAGCTCACATCACCAATTCTTATTGAAGAGGAAATCACACAGCCATTGCTTTAGTGAGGTCGCTATTTGGATAATGACTAATCTACTTCTGACTTGATTCCATTGCTCTGATCTGCCATCCAGGTTGGAGACAGAGGATGTGACTAACAATGTGGCTGCGACACAGTCTACAAAGACACAGATCACGCACTCAAACTCGAAGCCACTCACTTGTTTATTAGCAGGAAATGCATATTTGAAATGTTCTCATTAATGACAAACACGAAGCCAATCTTCTGTTAAATATGCTCCAGCTTTCTAATCAACAGTTTAAGAGAATCAAGTTAGAAAAAGAAAAAAGATTTTCTTTTTTATCTCTGTGAAAAACATGTGAAATACTAAAAACATGTGACTAACCAGACCTTAAAGCAGGCGTGTCCAAAGTGCGGCCCGGGGGCCATTTGCGGCCCCTGTACTGATTTTGTGTGGCCCCCCAACTGCATTTCAAGAATGATGATGCCGACCAGCTCTGGTGGCTAGTGCAGATAAAAACATTTTATTTTTAATTAGGGCAAAATTATTACAGTAAGTTAATATCTTAAATTTAAATGTTGAATTTAATGTTAGGTACAGCACACACAGGTAAAAAAAAACAACACTTATTTCTTGGTTATGTTAGTTATTTTTATTCACTTTTTGGCCCTCGAGTGCGTTTGACTTGACAATATCGGCCCATGAGCTAAAAAGTTTGGACACCCCTGCCTTAAAGTCACTGTTGGGTTTTCGAAAGAATGCAAAAAAGCTAAACGGGTTGCTGTTTTTTTTATACATATAAATAAATAATAAATAAATGTTATGCAGCATTTACACCCTCCCTCTTTCTTAAGATAAGCACTCTCTTTGGCTTGAAGAAATAGATAGGATTAAAATTATAATTTTCACATAAAGAAGAATTTACATTCAGATGCTGCGATCTGTTTTATGGGGGGATTTCTAATCTGATCTCCAATTTTTCAACCATTTTTCTAAAAACCAGTTCTATTTAATAAACGTTCAGTGTTGTTTTTGGTCAGGTTGCTGCATAAGCATATATGAATGAAAGCATAGGGACTATCATTTATAATCACATTCTAATCAGCTGCAGAGCTGCAAATATTGAGTACCGATTGTTGAGAGGGATGGGTTAGGACATACCAAGCTTCAGAACACACTGATAGTTTTAAGGAAAGCTGCTGTGGAAAACATTGTGGTTTTTTGGGAGTAAACCATTGGTAAAATGGCCTGGCAAGTTGCTACATCTAGCAACACACTTATTTGGAAATAATGTAATTTAGGAGGGTTTTATGTCACAGTTACATAGTATGTGCACATAAGAAATTGTACTTTTACTGAAATTAATTATTGAAATTGGATTACTTGCTTCATTTGCTGCATTTACAGCATTGGCTGCAAGATGTCTGAACAAAATATTGGCTTGATAAAAATCTTCAAAAGGTTCTGTATTCTTGGATGAAACAAACTCGAAAGACAATAGAGAAAAAAGGCCAGAGCTGAATCAAAATAATTAATTGATTACCAAATCTATTCCTACAGCATCACTGCTAATTGTTAGTAATTAATATAATTTTCTATAGATGTTAGCTGGTGGTCTTTACAGCATCCTTATTTACCATTACTTTAGATTTCTTTATTAAACCTCCATTGATCCATTGAGATAAAGATTATTTCACAAGAAAGCAAGAAAGGCAGCAGCAGACGTCATAGTGGACAAGACAGACAACAAAAACAAAACAATTAAAATGCAGTATATAATAGAAAGTGGTTTGATTGATATAATGTGGGAGTTATTGTTACAGTAACAATATCACGTTTAAAACAGTCACACGGATGGCAGGCAGTGTTTGAGGGGTTTCTATTGTCAGTTCCTTAAGACAGAGTTGAAGGCTTTCGGTGAAACCAGTTCTGACAGTTTCAGTTCAGATTTGAGGGCCTTCAAGCAGAGGGGGGCAGAAACACTGAAAGCCTTCTTTCTCGTTTAAGTTCGAACGAGAAGAACGGAGAAATACAAAATGTCGTTTGATCGTAAGGCATAACAGCTTTCAGTTATCTGAGGAAAAATACATAAATAAGTAGGAACCAACCATGTAAACCCTTGTAAACCAGACTCCTCCAGTGTGTACATCGCCTGACATTCAAGGAAGGCATGCCAGCATTAGCATACGGTGCACAGTGGTGGGTGAGGCAGCTATGACCAGTGGTAAATCTTAGAGCACAGTGGTACACCAGAGTCAAGGACTGTAGGGCTGGAGCACACGTATACACAACATCATTATAATCAAGTGCAGGCGGAAAAGTGACTGTTTTCAGAAGCTGTCAGAGAGAGAAACATGACTTGTTTCCGTAACACAAGCCAAGCTTCACCCTTAATTTAGAGAGCAAATTTTTAAGATGAACCTGGTATTAGTTGGAGGCACTGAGCGCAGTAGGAAAGGTGGGAGTCCAGACCAATCAAGGGGCGTGTAAGTGATGCCAAACAAGGATAATATGTTGAGGGGAAGGGTGTGAGAGATTGTGTCAAAGGCCGAACTCAGATTAAGGAGAATGAGAACAGAAAGTAAACTGGAGTCAGCTGCCATCAGGAAATTGTTTGTGGTTTTTAAAAGAGCCTTTTCAGTACTAGGTTGAGGACAGAAACCAGACTGGAATTGTTCATAGAGGCTGTTATGAGTTAAATGGGATTGGGGTTGAATAACAACTTTTCTTTCAATATTTTGGAGATAAAAGGCAAATTGGAAATGTGGCAGAGATTATAGATTATCCAGGTTCTTTTTTCATTATAGGAGCGATAACGGCAGTCTTAGGGACAGTGGGAACAATCCCCATAGTGAGCGAAGAGTGAATAATAACAATTATGATATCAGTTATTGTTTCTCTTTAACGAACACCAATATGGAATTGCTGGTATTGGTCGAGTACAGGTGTGGAGGTAGTTAATTCGAAGATGTCAAAATACTGTTAAACAGCTTGATCCCACATACTAAAAGCATGGCTATTAAGTTAATTAATAGCTCTAAAGTGCTCTTATTTATCTCTATATTCACAACATCTATCTGGGAATAACATCAAGTCCAACAGAACCATGTTCCAGGAACAACAGAAGGATGTGCTAATTGAAAAGATACACCGACTGCAATTACAAAAACAAGCCAACAAATGTGCCATGGTCCTCATTTTACTCGCTAACAAATACATTTATGTACAATATTTAATGAGATTGAAACTGAAACATAAGGACAAATAAACATCTTGCTACTGCAGACAAGGTATAAACACAGGGCAGCCATACTGAATTTTGAGTAGGGAGACTTCCAACCTCCCCACTTTTGACCTGTTTGTTATTTAGGCTTCTTCAAATTCACTGCAATACAGACCGCTACAAGAGATCTTTCCTGCCTTCAGCCATCACAATCTACAGTAACTCTTGGAAGAATTTAGATCAATAGGAGTTACAACCACATTTACTTTCCCTTTGGGATCAATAAAGTATATTTAAATATAATTTATCCAATTTGGAACTTGTGTGTTTTGACAACGGAAAACCACCGAGTCCTGTGTTATTGATGTTTTAAATGACATAATTATTTACTGAGCTGGTACAAATATAATTTCACTATGATAGTTCAGTAGATGAGTGTTACATTATGGCACAGTCACTATTGTTAAGCCTTTTAACACCTCGAAGCTGTGTAGTAGACCGGTGACCCTGTTTTGGATATTGTAGTATCATTGTTGTAGTATGGTTTAGAAACTACATGGAGATGGTGTGAGTAGTCTCTGTTTAGAGCCCAACTTTTGCAGTGACAGATTCTCAGCAGGTCGGGACACATCAGCTTCCAGCTCCTCTCACCATCTTCTGAAAGGCCCTCCTCTTTGCCATATTGCATCCCTGTGGATCGGTGTGAGGGTGCTAGTAGGGAGTGAGGTTTGTTTCAGTTTCAGTTTTCAGTTGTTGTTTTTTAATGAGTTTAAACTTTATTTGGTAAAGTAACTATATTGAGATTTATATCAATGCTAATGGGCGTCTGAATGTCAAAGACACAAAATAACACAATGCTAATGGGCGTTTACAAGCCTAACAGAAAATAAGTACAAAACACTAAATGCCTCTAATAGTAAACCTTTATGCCCAAATAGTTTAAATTATTAAGCTTTTTTGGTTAAGAAAAATGTATTATCTAAATTATTATGTAATCCCACATACACACAAGCCTACTAAGTTCTAGCCTTTTCAAAAGTCAAGAACTGGTCACGTTGTCCTCACATTTCCAAAATGTCCTCATTTGCACAGATATTCAATCAGTTCCCATTAGAATAGAAAAGCAAGAACTCACACACCCATATTGGTCAGCGACGTACCAGTCAATTGCCCAGAGATCAACAAACTTTCCTTTGACAGGCTCTGAAAAAAATCAGATGTTTTTTTTTTTTACTCATTAAATGCATCAACACAAAGAGCCCTCAGGGTGTTTTGTTTTCATACCCACACAAAGACAGAGTGTACTTTCTCCACTTAGCTAAAAAAATCGAATGGGAGGTCAAGGACAAGTTTTAAGATAATTATCTTCTAGTTCTTTTTCTGTTGGATTTGTAACTACTGCCTCTATCAAAAAAAACATAACATATTTCTCATTTTATGTGTGATCTTTCTTTAAAAAATTATATCAGCAGGTCAGATCTCAATTTGCATGGAAAAGCCTGATCAGTACATCCCTAACATTTAGTCTTACTTTTAGTCTTATTGTTAACAAGCAACACTTACTGCACTGACTAATCCTTCTTGACACTTTTAAGGGCACCACACACACACACACACACACACACACACACACACACACACACACACACACACACACACACACACACACACACACACATAAGTATAATGTTGATATCCTTGCAGAGAAAATACTTACACATGCAGAGAATTGCCCTCCTCTCCTCATGTGCTTTTTTTCAATCTGTGCTCATTTGGTGATGTAAATGCAAGTAGGCATGTACAGTGTGCTCTAACTGCGGAGGGAGGGTCGTGTGTGTTTGTGTGTGTATACTGATGCGAGTATGTATGCAGATTTGTGAGCGTGCGCACATTTGTGTGCACTTACTGCTCTTAAAAACCAATTAACAGCGCGCAGTAGCAGCCACCCCCTCCTCCAAATGAAGAGGTGAATAAAACATTACCACGACCAGATGGAAAGAAATCAGAGAGAAAGAGAAATGGATAAATAATTGAAGACAGGAATGGGGGTCTTAAAAAAAGGGGGGAAATAAAATTGAAATAAGAGATGAAATGAAAGCAGAAGTCAATTAGAGAGACAGTGGGAGCTTTAGGGAAAAAAGACAGGAAGACAGGGTAGGGGTTGCTGTCAGTGAGTCTGTGTGTGATTCTTATGTGTTTTTAGAGAAGTGTGTGTGCGCATCTATCCTGTTTTCAGGAAAAGAGTCAAAGAGACACGACCTGTTTTTTATACACAGCGGTATAATTAGGTTGGTTGCAGCACTGTTATGATTAGATCAAACTCTCTTTGACTGAACTGAATGTAACCTTAACTTTGACATCATTCTCCATGCATGTGTTGTTCAGTGTGTGTGCGTGTGTGTGTGCGCCCGTGGGTGGATTCGTGTTCTTGAGACTAAGAGAGAAAATTCAGGAACTAGTTTAGCAAAAAAAAAAAAAAGTAGAAAAAAATGAAAGAGTGCTGCCATCACCCAGAGCATGAGTGAGTCACATTTCTTTTTTTTTTCAAATGACACAGTTTATTTATATCCAAGTGTAAAAATAATGTGAAATTTATACAAAAGTTGTCAGAATTTCTTCATTTGCACTTCTTTCCCTGACTTAAGATACAATTCCTGAGCATGACTATGATAAGATTGACATTGGAAACAACTGGACCGATAGGAATTGGATTTAAACTGGATCTGACATGATTCCATAAGAATTGGACATGTCTTGTAAATGGGATGGGAATTAAAAGGCTCTAAAGGGGAACTTATTAAGCAAAACTCACTTATTACACATTTTTGTACTTCCATTTGGGTCTCTACTGCTTCTAAAAACAGTCAAAGCGTAATAAGTAAATTTTTTGTTGTGTTTTGGAAAACGAGCAGTTTCAAAAACCTCCCGATTATAACATCATGATTGGCGGAAGCTGCCCCCCAACTAGCAACTCCGGCCGAGCTCCATCCACTTTATCAGCTGGTTTAACAGCTGATAAAGTACAATGGCTGTTTGGCACGACCAGGATTTGTCATTTAGCACAAGCTAATGATAACAGTAGGTCACTGATCGCCCTGTCTCCATTTAGAAACTGACCATTCAGAAACCGCTTGCTGCATCCTTGCCGGTTGTCCTGAAGGCTCCACTTCTTCTGCTTCTGGGTCTGACGCAGAGTTGGGGGGCGTGGCCAGCTCAAGCTTATTTGCATAAAAGTCACAGAGCCCTAAAACAACTCATTCTGAAAGAAGCTCAACATAGGCAGAACCGGGGAGGTGAATTCTCAAAAAAAAAAGTAAAAAACATGTTTTGTATAGACCACAGACCTATCCTAGATGTTTAAAAGGAAGCATAATGCGTCCCCTTTAAGATTTTGATTTCTATGGTGGGAAAATATTATAAGTTGGTGTGTGAATAATGCTGGTGTTAATTCTCAGACTTTAAGATGCTGCCAATAGTTGTTTTACAGTAATCACAGTCACAGTTGTTTCACCAAACAATTCACAGGTTGGCTTTGTTAGGTGACATGTTTGGATTGTCAATTGAGGACGACCCAACATTGAACATGACACTTGATATATTAGATCAGGTAAGAGACCACACGAGATACAAACAATGTTTTAGAAAAACTTAAAAAAGAAAAACTTTTAGAAATAAAAGTGAATTACTTACCTTTTACAAATATAATGAAAATTTCCCAAATCAAACCGTGCAAAGAAACTGTAATCATCGTTGGAAATCACAGCTTTTAGCGGTCCATATGTTGTGATTGTTTGATCTTTGGGCTTGTGTCATCTCTTCTTATGGAACCAACAGAAGAAAGAAATGTTCAGCAAAAACAATACAGACCTTACTGTGAGTACTGAGCATTTTCATCAGTTTTAGTTTACCATTATCAAGATAAATTACACGTTTTGGATTACTTTTTTCCCCACTATAACAATGAACAATATAATAATGTATTATCCCTAAGCTTAAAGCCCTCATCAGCATATCCAAATACCATAACAGATTAAACTTACTTTACCAGACTAAACAGCACTTTTCTATAGACCTTGCTTTTAATTATTTCTTGAGGCACAATTTATTTGATTTCGTGTTACACTCCAATTAGTTTGTGTAAAAGTTGCCTACATTTCTTTACACGTGCTACTTCTTTGATCATAAATCCATTCTGTGTAAAAGTGGAGGAAAGATACATAAAGCACAGTTGGATTAAAATGTTCCTAAAAATGAGAAAAAGATTAATCACTAGCTAAATGTCATACAAGTTAAAGATAATTATAAGAATGTCAAATATGATTAAAAAAGAGCCAAGATTGAGTCCACGCAATTTGAAATGCAACAATAAACGTGCAATATAGGACTTTTATAAGATACTGAACGTCTGGGGTAAATTTAACCAAGACCTTTAACTAGATTGCGTTATCATACCAATTTGTTGTTTTCTGGCAGTAAAAGGCTAGGAGTACAAAAACAAGACAAAAAAAGTCTAATGTTTATTTCTCACTTTGCAACAGTTTTAAAAAGTTAAAAGGAGAATTGGTGGTCTGAACAACTAGCACAGCTTTCTAAAAGAACTGTAATTAGTAGCTTGTCCGAGTTTTCCCAGTTAGCAATCCTTAAATAGATTTTCATGTTGGTGAATCTGTTAATAAAAGTGGTTGTTTTTCAAAGCAAAGAGCTGCAAATGCAATCTGTTATGTTTTTATGGGGCGATTTTCAAAGTGCAGTGTTTTACATCCGTGTGCAAATGTGTGCACAAATATTTTAAAGTAAGCGCTCGTGTCTGAGCGTAAAACTGTGTGTTGCAGTTTGGTAATGCATGACCACTAGGACTTTGGTGTGTGCGTGCATCCCTGTCGAATGTTGCTGACTTCCCCCGGTGTGTGTGTGTGTGTGTGTGAGAGAGAGAGAGAGAGAGAGAGAGAGAGAGAGAGAGAGAGAGAGAGAGAGAGAGAGAGAGAGAGAGAGAGAGAGAGAGAGAGAGAGAGAGAGAGAGAGAGAGAGAGAGAATAACTGCCTGGTTTGCTCGGCATTGTGCTGCTCCTCTGTGCTGCTGGAAGTGTTTGTGAGAGAAAATAAAAGCTGTGCTGGGCGGCGAGTGGACACTGGGAAATCATGGAGCTTCTGTTTACAACAAACACCATGCGAAGTGGGACATTCAGTGACAATCTTTGTGTATGTCCCCCTGTGCCGGTCCCGCTCTGTCCAACTGCTTCTCTCTCTGTCTGATCTCCTGTACGTCTCTGTCAGTTAAATGCCGGGTGCTTTGGAGGCATAAATGTTGCATGAATTATATTTCCAAAACCATCAAATGAAACAGGCGGCAGTGAAGTTCGCTCTGCAGGAAAGATGCAGTTGTCAGTCACTGAATATTGGCCTCTGGGAGTGAATGACTGGAGCGACACTTTGTGATGTAGTAGAAGGTTGTGCTTTTTTTTTTTTGAGTATTTTAGAATATATCTGTTTAAATAAAATGGACACGGTCAAAAAGTGCCAAATGCCAAAATCCTTAAAAAAATATGATGAAAACATGGATTTGAACTTTCTCTACACATACATGTCAGATTTCCCTTCAATAATTCATCTCTTCTGTCTCGGCTGTCATTCTGTGACAATCTTTCATCACAGCTCTCTTTTTTTTAGCCTTTTCCTCTGATGCAGCAGAGGACACACATACCCCGATAACAAAGGTGCATACATTTTAAATTGGTAAACATGTTACACTTTCAAGTTTTAAATGGAAACAAAGAGCTTTATTATGCTTACCCTGATCACTTTACATAATTATGAATAGGCATCAAAGTGATGAATACATTTATTGTGCAATACTTTTGGGAAAGAAATACTAGTGTACTAGCATTTCTGAAACAGACCATTCTGGCCATTTCATGTTTTTTGAGTAATATTTACATGCCAGTAATTGTGTACTAATAGTACATTATTAAAAACAACCCAACGAATACATTAATTATTTACCATTGCAATTATAACAATTTTGTCACAGTCTTCTGCACGGAAGAAAATGTGCACAGAAAAGTGCAAAATGCCATAGGATTTGTAAATATGATAATGTGATAACAAATCTGGGGTTTCCCTAACAAAAAATATAAAAGACAACAAAAAAAAAATGTTTTAAAACCCATTCAGTGGTATTCAGTCTAAAAGTCAGCTACACAGAGTGCTTTGCCACAGCTTCTGCTATCTGTGTTACTTCAACTAATAATCTGGTCTTCATACCAAGGCACCCTGATAAAAAAACATTAGATGAGAAGTTTTTTTCTTTTTAGTATCCATGAGGTGAAGTCAAAGGAAATGCATAAATGCAAGAAGATTGTAAAAATATGTAATTTTTCTCCTTCACCATGTTCTGGTTTTACAGTTTTGGTTGATTTGTATCCAAGGTATTTAGCAAAGAAAGGGAACAAACGGCCAGAGGATATCAAGTTTGGTTGAATTGATGAAGAAGCAAATTGGCCCAGAGCTAACTTTAGTAGATATCAGGAAGCTGAAGATTGGAACAGACTTGATTTGAAAATGTTGGGGGCCTAATGGCCATTTAATAATGTTAACCATGATAATCAGTAATATAAAGGTACCAAAGACAGTTTAAAGTAACAACGTCAGCTAATTTTGTTTTTGGTTCCTAATAAAAATTATTAGTGAATGCTCAAAGGCAGTAAAAGCTAGTAAAACGTGTTTGAACCACTTATCAAAAACCAGAATCAGCTAACATCGATGTTGGTTGATGAAAGCTTTACAATATCTGGAAATCAGCTGATCAGTGAACATCCTCTTGGAAGTTCCTATAAATTTCAGAATGCCCCAAAAAATTGACTTTTCATTTTCAGAAATCAACAAGAAGACGGATGTCAAAGGGAAAACCAGTTCTTTCTTCCTTGGTAAAATGTGATATTTTTTTTTTTTGCCTTATCTGCCTTCACATTTAAAATACAGCTGTAAATCACAATGCTCAGAAGAACACACATTTGTGCTCCTATTTAAGTCTTGTCCCTTTCTGCCTATTTAGCAATAGCCAACATGTTCACGTGGCACACGCAACTTAAAGAACAGCAGATTTACAGTATTCAGGCATGCATGTAAACACAGACAATGCTCTGATGAGATGGCATGTCCTCTCCTGCTTGTGATTGATGGTTGAAATGGGAGCGAGCTGCAGCCCACAGGCAAAGCTGCACAATGAATACAAGGGAAGGGTCAGCATAGTGGTGTTCGGGGTGGGGATTCAAAGAATTCACGCTTGAGGGTTCGAATGGCTGAAGTTTAAGGTTACAAACATTTTGAACTGGCTGTTGATTTTGACATAGCGTTGCTTCGCTTTCAGGAAGTTATGTTAAGCCACAGGCGATCATTTTGAAGTTCTGCTGTGAGGAAACAAAGACAGCATTCCCTTGTCTGATAAGATGATAGGAGAGTGTACTTGAACTGCTTGCAATTACCTTCCTTCACAGACCAACTGGAATTTCAACAGGGTTACAACATAAGAGATGAGATTTGAAAGTGTTATTGGTGCTGGTATTTTTACTGTGGCATCATTATTTTTTTATTGGCATGGCATTATTCTTACTTAGTAAGACAGCCTGGATAAATTTGAAAGAAAAAAAGTCTGAGAGCAGTACTTAGCTTCTTTCTTTTTCACTTTTCTCTTCGCACATCCTTGGTTTTACTGAAAACATGTGAAGTGTTTGTAAAATAGACATAGACAGCTAACGTCTCTGTGTTCATGAGACTGTGGAGAGGTGTAATGGGATAGAAACAAACCATGAGGCAGAATCAATCATGGCTGGAATGACTTAAATTCCAGAAGGAATTTGGGATTTGATGCATGAAATTTATCTTTTTATTCTGCGCCTATGAGATCTTATTACAAACATAATTATTATCTGATTGTTGCAAATGTTTTATTGTCTTTCTTTTTAAGATATAAACGAGGTGGTCTCGCTATTAAACATACACCATATATTTCAGATTATAAATCGCACTTTTTTTCATAGTTTGGCCAATCCTGCGACTTATATTCAGGTGCGACTTATATCTAAAATTTAAATGGTAATTCATCGTGACCAGCATGAACCAAGGAGTAAACATCACCGTCAATATAGAGGGATCGCTAGGCTTGTGAAAACTATCCTGCTCCTGTATCACTTAAAATAGGATTACCAGATGTTCCTGATTTCCGGGAACAGGTCATCAAAAACGGGGACAGTCCCCGGAAATGTCCCCGATTTCAGTGTATCATGATGGAGTAAAAAAGTTTAGCGCAACAAGAGGTATGTACCCAGTCCTGCCGCAGTCCCTACGTAGTAGGAGAGCTGAGCCGAACTTGCCTTCCCCGCCCTGTTGGGTTTGCAGATCATGCAAAACAAACCAAGCCCCAGACAGAGATTTTCAACAAAATCAGAGACGTCCCCAGTTTTATCTAGAGAAATCCGGTCACCTTAACTTAAAAAATAATTGAAATATTAACTTATAGACAACAAAGACTGAACACATGTTTGTATGTTGTGTCGCTGTTTCAGTTTGCATTCATGCAGCAGAGCGTTACGTGGTGCAGGTTGAAGGACCCAGACCACGACAGAACCCTGTTATTGGGCTGTCTGTGCAGCTAATAGGAGCTAGCGCTAGCTTACAGGTGTGTTGTCAGGGGGGTTTACCAACTTTGCTGATGCAAATGAGCCTTATGTTGCTCTGAAACATCCGTGTCATACTGTTAGCTTAACACGTAGCACTGTTACCACACCAGAACAAGCAAATGCTTTTCCCTTATATGCAACTTCCCATGGTGCCAACTTTAACAGTTACAACTGAAACCTCCAGAACATAATGTAAGCTTAGCATGAACAAACTACCAACATAGACAACCCATTTTAACACAAAACTAGGATGACACATTTATGTTTTTCCCATCTTAACATTACTCAGCAGTCCCTGTGGCTACTCCAGCCTCACGGGACGTTACAATTAGTTTTTTTCCTCTTTATGAGGTTTTTTTTGACTGATGTGACTTACATTCCGGAGTGACTTAGGCTACGTTCACACTGCAGCCTGAAGTGACCCAATTCCGATTTTTTTGCCCATATGCGACCTGAATCTGATCTTTTTATGACAGTCTGAACGACACAGATCGGATTTTTTCAAATGCGACCCAGGCCACTTGGATTTGTGGTCCTGAATCCGATACGTATCTGATCTTTTCAAATGCGACCTGTGTCTGAACGGCCAGGTCGCATTCATCCGACCTACACATCATTGATACATATTATTGATATGGTAACAAGCACCTGTTGCAAGCCAGTACAGCCCCACGGCAACGCGTTTACTCGCTGCTATAGCCCGCCGAAGATGTGTGTTTTTACGTGAGAGCGCTAAAGAGATCCGTTCAGACGCACATAAAGGTTGCCTTTGTCATTCGAAAATTGTGAATGAAATCCGTATCAGTAATGCCGCTCACCTCGCTATCCCACCATTCCTGGCTTTGACTCCGCACCCACACGTTTCTCTGTACGGACGTTACTGCCGCACAAAACGCCATTGCCAAAAATTTGGCTCTTTCGTTTCGATCTTCTTAAAAAGCTTTCGGCGGTAATGTGCTGGCTCCGGCTGGAGAAGAACTTAAAGAACGTAAGATACGCTGCAGCATTACGAACCATGTTTACTTCCGCAAACACTGAGCACGCTTGCTATGTGTGACGTCATTGCGTCCTCTACAGCGCATGCGGGACACTTAAGTTGCATGAATGCAGTTCACACAGAGATCACATACAAGTCGCATATATTTGGAAGTGTGAACGGACACGCAAAAAAATCCGATTTCACAAAAAAATCGGAATTGAGCATCAAGGCCTGCAGTGTGAACGTAGCCTTATATTCCGAAAAATACGGTAGTTGCTTGCCAGATGACACATCTGTGGTAATATTAACAGGCTAACAAGATAGCAACCAACAATAAATGGTAACATTGCTTTATTGGCCTTTGTCAATGTTGGTATTTGCCCACCAGGAGCAAAGACAGAACTAGCACCATATTCCCGAAGTGAGATGTGATGTTTAGTCAGCAAATTGCATGACTTTCTCTGGTTGTTTCATTTAACAATCATAAACTACCTACTTAAGAGAAAGTGCCCAGATCAGAAATGACTTACAGAATCCATGGTATCTGTGGTAGTTGTTATTTCAGAAGAAGTTGACAGATGCTGTTTCAAAGATCAGAAAAAGGCTTTGCAAGAAAATGACAGACAAGACATTTTGCTTTTACATTGTGTCGCCTCAGCCCTTTTTTGATAGGAAAAGAGCTGCACTGACTGCCTGTGGATCTTACATAATCTCAGACACATGCCAGAAGCTGTGCTGAATGCAGGGTCAGAAAGCTGAAAATTTGTAGATTTTTAAAAAAAAGTTAATTCATTTAAATTTCACTAAATGATTGAACATTATAAAGGAGTTGTGTCTCAGATGTTAGTGGTATTATGAATGAGTGGAAGCAGTTGTAAGTATAAACTAAGATCATCCAGGATAATCCAAGGTGTCAAACGTGATGATACAAAGCATGCAGCCACTAAAGCAGTGAACACTTTCCTGTTGTAATCGTCTATCTCCATCTGATAAACTGATGGAAAGTCTGGGGTCAGAGGTCACCAGGAGAATGGCATTTATAAAGTTTGGCGGAGGGTGGATTATGATGTGGCTTTAAAAGAAATACTCAAATTTAACTTCTCGCATACTGACAGTTCATTAAAAAGTCTTAATGTTTTATTTTTTTATTTTTTTAAATCAACTTTCAGCTGTAGAGTGTAATTACATACTAAATGCTAGTTTCTCCTAATACTATTGATGTTGTCTTACCTTTAAACTGGACTTTAGTCGCCTTAACCAAACCAACCCGGTATAATGATTAAAGCAAAAAGAAAAAAGTACTAAACTCATAATCACTGTAAAGAAGAAAGTATCCAAAGTTAATCTTGAACACAATGTTATAGTTCTTGTAACTTTTGTTTAACCCATTAGACACAGTTTGTGGGTATTGTTGTCAAAACTTGGACCTGGGAATGATACAACGCTACTAACTTAAAACAGCTGTTTACATGCACCAAAATCCCTTGAATGGATTCAAATGTGTTTGGATTGAAAATGAAAAAAAGAAAATCTGGATAGTTTGTTTATATGGGCAATAAATTAAATAATGCAATCATGATGTACGTATACACACAGCAGGCTTTATTCAGAATACAAGCACCGTGACATGTGCAGAGTCCTAAAAACCACAGAAGAAGATGTTGTACTTCCGTCTATGCCGAAGACAAACCAGCATAGATGTCCTCAAATTTCTTCTTGTACCTGAATTTTCTTCATGTACTTCATCCTCAAATTTTCCTAAAAACCACAGAAGTTTTGTCAACTTTATTGAACAATCATATACAAACAAGCAAGGAAAACAAACATTGCCTACAAACAAATGCAAAACTGTGTTCGTTTGGTGTCTTTTGAGAGCCCAGAATGGAAACACTCAGGTTTCTAAGAATGCTTGATGTGTTGCTGCAATCGCTAATAAAGCTGCAGGCTTAGCGACACGTGCTGCTTTTCTTCCTGTGTTACAGAAAGAAAACACAGACATGGGAAACCATACATGAAAGACATTGGGCACATATTCGCAGTCAGGGTGGTTTGCCCAAATCACATGATCGAAACACGTGTTTAGATGGATGTCTGGATTAATGATTGACCTATCTCATTTGGAATACAATTGGGTTTTGATTGACCTTAATCTGATAACAATGTTCCAATTGGTGCGTTCAGATGATGCACTTTTAGTACCATTGGTCCTTTATTCCTCTAAATGAAATCTCGCTCAAATGTACATCGTGAATGTGCAGTTTAATATCAATATAATCTGCCTAAATCTAAGTATATTCTGATTACTTACGCCCATGTAAACATATTACTGTTCCAGTTGCAATCCGAAGAAGTGTTGGGCCGTGCTAACTGTTGCGCTCAGTGACCAGACTAACTACAATTAGCAATTCGAGATGATAAAGGTTAAACTTTTCATTGATTGAAACACATAAACAGACATTCAGTCATAGATAACCTAAAATACATTGTGAGTCTCTCAGTTAATTATACAAACTGTCAGCAGGGCCAGTAAAAAGTTCATCTTCTCCAACTATCACTCATTTTCGTGTGTGCAAAAAGCCATTTTTGATTTTGAGGTCACTGTTGGTGAGACAACCTGAACTTTGCAAGTTTTCAGTTTTGCATTTCAGGGTGTATCTGGTTTTCCTTTTAACTTGGAACTGGAAAATCTTGTCTTTCAAGTACAAATGAAATTCATCCCTCCACCTCTACTGCATTTGAAGCTTGCAAGAAGTTAGTTATAATGACAAAACAGTTCAGGTCATGTTAAAAAACTATAAGACTGGCTTACTACATTAAAACTGTGTACAAAGACTTTACAACAACATTATGAGATAAGTGATATTTTCCAGTTCAATACAGATTTATTAGTCTACCTGCTTTATTTCACTCAGTTTTCTGAAAGATTTGAATTAAATGCCATTATTTAGTGACGTAAAATGAATGTTATCGCACTATGTTTTTAGATTACTCAGTTGTACATTTACATACAAGTTTAAATTCATAGGGAACTGCCCAGATTCAATAAATAGATAATTTGTTTTTGAATTATTCCACAATTCTATTGCTCTTCATATTTTGAGTTAAGCTTCATTACTGGATTTTATTCAATATTTTAGTGTGGCTCCTCCAACCAACGACTAGCTGAATAATAACACTACATGTCATATTTAATGGTATACTAAGACTTTTACAATTATACATGTATTTCCTGCTGTATGTATGTAAGTATGAACTGATAGGGAAGGTTTGAAAGTACTAAACATCAGCACAGTTTGGCCTGAGGAAGAAAAAAAAAGAGATCATAATGAATAAAAGTGATTATAGAGGATAATATGATTAGGCAGCATGGTTTTTATTGTGAAGCTCCATCTATTGTAACAGTGGGTCATTATGTGGTGAGAGTTTGAGTGTAGGAGGAGCACATCATCCCTCAGGCTGGTAATGATGGGATGGAAAGGTGGGGAGAAGGATGGAAAAGATAAGGCTAAAAGAGACAGCAAAACTGAAGACAGCTGTGGTGAAAAGTCATTTGCAGAACTAAAGCAAGTAGAAACAACGGCTCTATTAAATGTTAAAAAATATCAAATGTCAAAATTATATTAAAAAATGAGAAAAAAATTAAAAAGCAAAAAAAAAAGATTATTTTATAAATACAAGATTTAAATAGAAAGTAGCTACTGAAGGCAATTGATTTGACTGGATTCATTTTTGCCCTGATTTTTATTTTCAAAACCACCTATCATTTTCCTTCCACTTAATAATTATATGCCAGTTTGTATGGGTCTAGCTCATAAAGTCCTGATAAAATACACAGAACTTTTATGGTTTTAATGTGGCAAGTTGTAAAGAATCTCTTTCAGTGCCCTGTACTGTGGTCTGTAAACCTACGATAAAACAAAGACTAAGCAGCAGGACAAAGAAAGTAGTCTGAAACAAGAGTAGGGGTTAGAGGAAAAGATATATGGGTGTGCGTGTGTGTGTCTGGGAGGAGGAGACAAGGAGGGTGGGTTTCCCGTAGGGTTAATTACATCTCTGTTCTCTGTCAGTGTGGCTTTCTCCTCTGCGATCTGAGTAGCCGCTTCAGGCTGAAAGGCCACACACGACATGCCCACATTCGAGAAAAAAAAAAAAAAAAAAGCACACAAATGTACACCTACACACACTATTACTCTTAAATATCACGACGCACCAACAGAAATTCTTCCCTTTTCTCCTTGTTTTTGTTTTTCCTTTCGCTCGCTGAAACACCCTGTAAACACACAGAGGTGTATCCCAGGAGAAAATGTGTTGTTCAGTAGAGAGTTCTCCATGCAGAAGAAGGCCTGTGCTGGTAATACCTGTTAATTTTGCATAAATCATGCAGAACATGACCCACATGTAAATCACTCATGTCAGCAGGATATCACTTCCCAGTAAAGTCTTCTTCTGCTGCTCTGAGGGGAACGTGAACAGCTTTATTTTTCATTGTTTTGTCTCATCTATTATTTTTGTCTTTGATATTTTGGGGATCAATGACAAAAACAAAACAAATTCATCAATGTTTGCAATAGGGCCCATGATGCAACATGTTTTGATGTAAAACACACCATGTGCTGATATTCACACAAGTTATCTAAACCAGAGAAAGGAATAAATAAATAAGTAATCTAAAAACGAATTTTGTTGATCAAATGTTAAAATATATATTTGTGTTTTTTTATTCAAGGATCAAATTTATTATGGATGTAGGAGCTGACATTTATCAAAACAAATCTTTTCACAACACAATTTCTTGGGATTTATATTTAGATAATAAGCAATGCCTGGTAACCTGGCCAGCCAGATTGATAATGTGCAGCGCTCTACAGTACGTTCCCGCCCGCCTTCCACAGGTTGGTTTTAGCCAATGATGGTAGCAAATTAAAACATGAGCATGTCATGAGAAACCAAGAAGGTACGCTGGTCACGGCGCTTCTTGATGTTCTCTGAAAATGAAATAGTGGATTCCGACAAAACAGATGTGATAGTAGCAGATACGCGTGCGTCCTCCTGCGCTGCCATGTTTGTGTTGGTTCGGCTGTGGGCTCGTCAGCTCTTGCTTTCGTCACACCAGTATGCCCCGCCTTAAACCAGAAAACTGCAACGTCATTGGCTTGAACCGTTTTTGGCTCGCACACAAACGGTTGAAGCCGGAGTGGTACAAGATGGATTCTTGTGTGTTTGTGAACGCACAAATACAGCGAGAATTCATCTTGCAGGCAAGTTTAATCGCCTGGAGCCTCAGTCAAAGAAGTGTTTCACAGCTTGAAAAAATCTGGAATTAGATTTATTCCTTTTTCTGGTTTAGATAATTATGGAAAAAGACAAAAATGGAACAGAACACTAATTAACAATATTTTTGAAGAACTTATTCTCTTTCCCTTTGTCTAGGAGTTCCCATCTCTCCACCCCCCCATTCGTCTGCCCTTTTGTCTATCCACCCCTAATTTTCTTATTTCCTTCCTTTCCTTCTTCCGTCTTTTATTTTTGAATGGTCCACATTTGAATCCAAACCACCATATAAATCTGTTTCTAAATAGATTTTTAACAATTGGGCAAAAAATTGGGTTTAAAAACAGGAAACCAGAACCCAGGAAACTCTACTACTGGAAAATTATGGAATTCTGACATGAGGTGCAGGAAGGCCCATTTGATACTAATCATGCTGGGAGAAGTTTAAAACCTTTACTGAAATGTTCAGACTCTTCTAAATCATGGTCTGACAGACTGTGTACATATGAAAGGAATTCATATGTAGACAAGACTATTAACCTCCCACCCCCATCCCAAACTCTTGGGCTAACAAAGATCACCCTAACAGAAGGTCTCCGATAGTCCAGAAGGCCACAAAGGGATCTCCAGAGTAGGTTCTGTAAGGGTAATGCTCTCTCTATCTTATGTTAATGTTTGTGACATAATGAAGAGCAAAGCACTGTGTGTGGCTGGTCTCCAAAAAGCTCTAGGGACCTAATCTTCATTTATGACATCACATCCAGAGTGCAGTTTGCTAACGATCTGACATTGTTTGAGAAAATAAAAGAAATTCTGCAATAAATGAATAAATTAACAACATGAAACGTTTTGGCATTCTAAAACATCCGCTCAATCTTGACATATTGTCTCAACAGTGTTAGTGAAATGATCGATTTTAAATTAAACAAAGCACTAAGGTTAAATGTCACAACATCTGTCAATTAACAGAGGAGAGGAAAAGGAGAGAGCAATGTAACATCCTCTGAGTCTGCTTCTACACCTGCAAAGAGAGATATAAAAAGAACAGCAAAACCAACAGATAAAATATTACAGGTACAAACAACCAACTCTTGATACCATCACTGAAGAATATACAGTATTATTTAATGTGAGATGTATAAAGTGACAGCTGAAGCTAATAATAGGGATTTTCTGTATAGAAGTGAATCTGTAAACACCTGAATCCAAGCACCTGTAGGTGTTTGTGAGAGTGTGCTTGTATATTTAAGGTTTATTCATAAGAAAATTGCTCAATAGTGATTAAGCATTTTCTTATGGATAGTGGTGGTGAAATCTGATAATTTCTAAGATAAGATACTGACTTTGTCAGTATTAAACTGTTTTGGAAAAAAATCTATTCCATTTTATGTATTAAATGATGTATTTAGCACCAATTCACAACACATGTCATCTCAAGGCACTTTACAAAGTCAAATTCAATCAAATCATCTAGACAAATTGATTAAAAGGTTTCCTCTCTAAGGAAACTCAGCAGGTTGCATCAAGTCTTGACAAGCAGCATTCACTCCTCCTGAAAGAGCGTAGAGCCACAGGGAGAGTCGTCTGCATTGTTGATGGCTTTGCAGCAATTCCTCATACTGAGCATGCATGAGGCGACAGTGGAGAGGAAAACTCCCCTTTAACGGGAAGAAAAACCTCCAGCAGAACCAGAACCAGTGTGAATCTGCCACGACTGACTGAGGGATTAACAAAACACTGCAGCTTTGTAAAATATTAAGAAAACAAGTATTATATCTTCCACTTTTTGAGAATGTTGTTGGTATAAATAATATTCATATATTTGGTTTAAGTATTTTAAGTAATTTCAAATGACAAGTGATTTAGTCATGTACAGACTAAATATGCAGTATTTGTATAAACTGTATAAACAGAGTTGGATGCTCTTTTCTATACATAGATAAAATATATTCCCCATGTATACTTGTTAATTTTACCCTTTTTAACATTTTGATATGCTTCAGTGGCCACATTTAGTTTCCCAACTCCAGTTTTAAAACAGTGTTACTTTAATGAGTGACAGACGGGGCTTCTTGGACACCATTACACTTATACTTATCAATGGCACATGAAAATGCTCAGATTTAAGTAAATAAGACACCGACATAGTCTTACTATGGATTTAAGACTGTAACATCATGACCACCAACTAAGTCAGGCTGGCTGCAGATGTTTTTAAAGACATAAGCACTGCAACTGTGAGATGCCATATATACCTGATATGTGTGCCACAAAATCAACGGAAATGCAACTTAGTGCTGCTAAAATGACAGAATAATAACATTACTTAATCTCATGCTGCACTATGCAGATGCTCATTCTGCCCTGATAAAAATTCACCTCAGCATTGGATCTCAAATGGTGTCTGACCTGCTTTCTGATTAATTCATTCAATAATTGTTTGATTGTTTGACTCATAGACAGTTAATACGGCATTAAACCTTCATCTTTCTGCTCCTTTCATTGGGTGTAGGAATAAATAACATAACACATTGACATCATGGCAAAGTTGACCTTCACACCCTGATGCAGCATGGCACTGTTAATATTACACCCTGAATCCCAATGCACAGACACTTCTTAAATGTGGCAGGACTTGTGTATTCCACACAAGGAACACACGCCTCAGTATTTAAAGTTAGTATTTAATAATTACAGATTAAAATCTCAATTCTAATATTGCAATAAAAACTCACCCTGTATAAAAAAAGCATGTATGCACTAGGGAAGCTCTTTGAACTTTCTCTCATAAGCTTAACTGTAACCAAAGCCAAGCAGCATTCCTTAATAAGAAGGAAGTGCTTTAAACCAGCTTTTTCCTCTAAATTTTAAATGAAAACACAGATATCAGTGTGCAGTCGCCGCAGTTGTCCTTGGAAATTAGAAGCAAAGATAAAGAAACATCAAAGGCCTCCTTGTGAGAAGTGTGAAGATTCCTGGCCCTCTGTAAAAGAGCTATTCACACGAAGAACACGACATGTGTAATCCTCCTGACAAATCAGTAAATCTCTCTGTTGTTTGCACCTTTGTGGCTGAATCCCGCAGAGATGCGTCTCTGAGATCCACGGCCTGCTTTATTAACCAGTTTTTGCCTTAATTAGCTAATAGGATTGTTTTAACCATGATCCAAGAACAGAATAGCCCTCGGGAAGACAAACACCGACTCTGTGGAAGTTTGTGTCTGTGTGTGTGTGTGTGTGTGTGTCTGTGCATGCAAGCAAGACTGAATACTTATGCCTGTATTCTCTCTGTCAAGAGTGAGTCGATGAGATGTGTGTGTTAAAGAGCATGCATTTGGTGTGATTGATCGCTGCTAGTGCATTAGTGTGCATGCACGAGCCCATTCACGTGCGCGTGCATTTGTAATCTGAGGCTGCAACCACCCTCTCTTTCTCTCTGCCTTAATTAACGTGGCTTCTTGCAAGACTTTCCCCTGGAATATGAAACAATTTTACCTGATGATGCAAACGGCTGAAAACGCCGCCTCGCTTCGTGCCTTGCCTCCTCACCTAAGACTTTCTCTTTGTGCGAGAGCGCTAATGGATGCTGGTGCTACACTTGTAGTTTTGATATCTGTGTATTTTAGTAGCGCGGCGACTGCCAAAAGGCTTATTTTGCTGCAGGAAATGTGTGTGTGTAAGCAAAATCCTTTGTAGTGCGTGATGAAAAAAAAGCTGTACCACAGCTCGGCAGTGATGTTCCTGCAGAACAAGAGCTGGCTCACGCGTGCGTGCACGGAGGCACACAAATTTAAGCCTCGGAGAAGTCCAGGGAAAACCTTGGAAAGTGAGCAAGAAGGAGACAAAGCAGCGGCGGAAGGCACAGAGGAATGACAAATATGTAAATTCGAGGAACTGAGATTCAAGTGCAGCAACAAAAAAAAAAACATTGAAATGATTAATAGGATTTTATAAACTAAAATCTCTAAGTCCAGCCGTGTCCTTCCCCTTGGCTGATGTATTATGTGTGCTGGGTTTATATTGAAATACCCCCCATGATAAAAACACATACTAAACCAAGCTATAAATATACAATATACTCAATAAAAGCGCACAACAAATTATCCCAGCAGCGATTATATGGACAGACATTAGTCAATAAGATCAGAGAGGCCATGTGTAGCTCAATACTGCATTATAAAGGATGGCAGCTCATGGCCAAGACGCAATGAGCAGACACTAAAATTGATTTCCCTTTTTGTCCTTCTGTTGCAGCGTGCTGTGTGCGATTCTCCCAGGAGCCGGCCGACCAGTCAGTGGTGCTGGGGGAACGGGTGGTGCTGTCCTGCGTGGTCTTCAACTACACGGGCATTGTACAGTGGACCAAGGATGGCTTGGCCTTGGGCATCGGAGAAGGTCTTCGAGGTAAAGGGAGCGGGAAGAAATCCTGCAACAGGCGAAAAAAAGTGTTCTGCTTCATGCAGCTGCCGAGATCAAAGAGGAGTATAAAGGAGAATTAACTTGGATATGGTTTTGGTTCGGTTTTGACCAAAAAAGAAACCTGGCAAAAAGGTTTTATGGTTTAAAAGTTAGAGGAAATTACCTGTGCACCATGCAGGAGAGAGTTAAAAGCCCAAAAACCCGCATGAGTGACAATCCGGGCAAAAATGAGTCCGGTGTATCATGGCGAATTAGAGAAAATCCTTCATACTGCTCTCGAACGCAGACCCGCTTTTGCATTTACAGTTTAAGCCGACACGCATATCCGGACCAGCTTATTGAGAGCGAAACAGAAGAATGCCCTTCAGTTCAGAGAAGGGAGCGGATCACATGAAACTAAAGGAAGTAGGAGTCATGGGGTCAAACCTCTTCCACAGAGAGAAGTGATTCTTTCTAGTGATCAAAGGAATCAGCGATGTAAAATTAATGAATTAGAGGGAAGAAAAAAAAGATGTTGGTTCTCTTATTTTTGCAAACAAGAGTTTGACCGCAATGGTTTACTAAAAAGCACTATACATATATTCATATACAGCTGCCTATATGTTGGTGGCTGTATTTCAGGTGCATTGTTGCCAACATTTTTAGTTGGACAATAGAAATTAGCTCAAAAACAGCCTTGAATTGCAAAAACCCATGGTTTATCTGTATGTTTATTTAACAATTTGGCACAATATGATATTAGATAAAATTTATTTTAGGGGCTGTGGCCACTCACGGGACAATCACATCTGTAAGATGTTATCTATGTATATAAATTAAGGATGGAAGACATATTGCAACACATTAAGAAGCATAAAGTTGGAATGATTATTAATTTTCTTTATTTGCTGATTTAGTTATACCTCGATTTTTACCTACACCAGTTTCACGATGACAAAACATGACACCATTTTAGCACAATTTAAGGTAAAATTAATAATCTCTCCTTTTTGACTTTTTTTTGACAAATAGAACCAAAATTTTGACAAATCATGTCAAAGTTAGTTTGAGTTGAGTTCCATGTCTAACTCTGAAGTAGACTGGATGGCTAAAAAAATAGCTGTACTGCAGTGTCTTGTTTACATAGCCGGGCTATGCCAATCAGGGCTTAGCCCCTCCCTCCCTGTAAAATGCCATCATCAGTGCAGAGTAGCATATTAAAAAAAATGGCGGAGTGTACGCCCAGTGGATCAAAACGTTCTCTTGCTGACAGCATTATAAAGTTATTGCTTACTGCTTCACTAGACATGTTCCTCTGAAAGGTAATGCTGCTTTTCTGTGTATTTAACCTCTGTAAATATGCGCATAAGAGGTAAGAAAGGGAGGGGAAAGGTGGTGGTGGGGGGGCGGACCAGGTTGCAGCTGGAGTGGAGGTATAGAGAAGCCTGGCTTGTCACGCATCTTGCTTTGGTCAACAGACAGTGCTCAACAGGCAACCCAGTGGTGAAATTTCACTTATTTCCCCCTTTAAGTGTTAACATTTTTTAATTAGAGGTAACAATAAATCACTTCTTTCTTCTTTGTCACTCGGTTACGGTTTTGTCTACCTGTGGCCAAAAATGCTTCACAAAGAAAACCATTTGGAGCTTTTGTAACAGCGTCATTGGTCGGCCCATGTTTACTACTTTATTCTGTGAACTCAAAAGGACAACTCACTACATTCCTACTTCATAGTAACTCTGTCAAACATACATCAAACTTATCACAAACATCATTGTGTCAACCTTATTTGATTTGTTTATATAATTAGTCACCTTCATATCTTGGACAATATGACATTACATTTACGTCACATGTTGACAGTAATTATTATTATTATTATAAGAAGAGCTCCAGCATGGGCTTCAGCAAAAGACTCAGAAACCAACCCATCTTATTGGCCATTAGTGGTCTTTGTGAAGGAGTTGTAGCCAAAACGCCATACCAATGACATTTAAACAATGCCAAATAACTCGACTTTGTACAAAAACATAGGAACTGTAAGGCAGAAGATGTTAGCTTAGGCTCTGGACCAGTGAGTGAAAATTTGAAATATCTGAACGTACCAGAAGGCAGTCTGTTCACCAACTGGCAGAGAGCAGTGCAATAATGTTTCTTTTCAGGATACAGTGAAGAATAGTGGAGGTTTCTTGCAAGTTTGATGCTGCATTTCTGCAAAGTTCGAGATTTGGTGAAATCTAAAGCTGCCGTCTATGATGAGAAATAAAACCAAGACATAACCATCAAGCGATTTCATAAGGGAAGTCCCTGAATTTATTCTGTAAGGCAACAACCCCCAAAACCTTTATCCAATTTTAAATCAAAATGCTGATTTTATTTACCTTTCTCTTTAGTTCATTGACGCTGTGTTGTTCACTCATATAAAACTAATAACCCTTCCATTTTGGAAAGCACTTCTTTTTTTTTTAGTTTGAAGCCCTTTTTTTCCACACCTGTCGCAACTGTTGCACAGTCCTCGTCCCGCACCATGAGATCTCGCCGTACCCTACTAAATATGTCAATTATCCACTTGTTACCAGATCGCCTGGGAGCCTCCTAAAGCTGCAAACTAACACTGGTGTCGGGAGAGCACTGCAGATGCAGTGGTTCAAATATTAACTTTACGTTCAACTGTCAGGGAATTCAGGAAAGAAAAGTAAGTCTTGGCCCGGGCTCCATTCACCGAGGGAGATAAACTGCTGATTCAGATTGATGTTTTTTGGCAGTGAAGAGAGCACTCTGAGGAACTCCTAAATCCCACCAACACATCCTCTGTCAGAAGAGGCAGAGCGTCAGAGGAAGTTAAGAAGCTCCTGGGTGACAAGGTGCTGTGCCTGGATAACATTCTCCCGGAGCCGGTAAAGGCTCTGACACTGAAGTGCAGCTCTGGCTGACATGACTTTTCAAGTCACGTGGAGGTCAGGAAAGTGCCAGAAAAGGGCAGGCAAGTGTGAGGCTGTAGTTTTATTTCAGAGTTGCCACACTCCTCAATGTCCAAAAGTAAACTAAGGAAGCTCTCTGAACTGGAGGTTCTTACAAACCTGAAACTGAACTGATCTATTCTTGGTGGACTAATTCAATAATGCATCCAATTCCTTCAGCTGCCTTGTTCCAGTCATTGATTGCACCTAAAACCTTTTTGTCTAAGAGCAAACCATCATCCCCTCATGCAGCCCAGTGATCAGTTTTATTTATATGCCCTAGTTGACAATAAAAAATAACCTCAGCCTACTTTACGTAAAAGTACAATTTACCTCCAATTAAAAGCCGTCCTTTCCAGGCCTGTTATATTCCTGCGTTGTTTAATTATCTGTGCATATGAGAGTATGTGGTCTGTCATTATACTGATCATTGAATCATTGGTACAATGTCATTTATGTGTAAAAGTAGATTTTGAACCCAAATATATGCTCACCATTTCTGGAAATGTACTGAAAGATTTTTTTTTGTTCAGTCCAAGAAAGTTTTATAAACAATTAATCACCGTCATCTTATTCATATTATAATCCAGTTAAATTCCACACAGTCAGATTTGGAAAACTGTCATTAAAGCGACCAGCTAACTTTACCCATTGTATTGTTTCCAGCTAATGTCTTCCACTAGCGAGAAAGTGCCTCTCTGGTTAAAGAAAACAGATCCAGTTTGTACTAATAGATTCAACTCAGTCCAATCACATAGACAGATTAAATGTAAATTACATATATTCCAATTTCCGCTGCTCAAATTCAGTATATTGTGCAATTTAGTGAAAGGAAATTCTAACTAAAGCATTGAGTCACTGGCCTTACTTCAATGTGACTATAGTACTTGTTATTCATTAGACATTTTAGTAATTTTATGCTCATAAAGCCAGTAATATAGTTCAGAATAATGGTCAAGGGTGTTTTTTCTCCTATATAGGAAGGTGTGCTCAAGCTAAAAGAGATAATACCAGGGCCACCTCAACCACTTGCATGAAAGTGGTTGAGGTGACTTAAAAAGATTAAAGCTAAATAAAAAATAAACAATTATTAAGAAATTAAAACTCACTGATCACAAATATGGAATTAGCTCCACAGCGAGAAGCTGAATTACTCAAGGTGGCCCACAGTTTCAACCAAATCCAAATAGCTGAATATAAATGTCCACAAATATCAATATTTTCTGACCCAGAGCCCTTTTACTTAAAAATTTAGTTAGATTTTTGGTCCTGAGCTTAAATAAGTTGATATGAATATACCATATCAACTAACAGCAATACTGCTATTTTTTATTTTATTATTATTATTATTTGCCTCTTCATGTTTAAATTCATACTTTGTCAGCGGTAAAATTGCTAAATTATAACTACAACCTGTGGAGATTGAAGTGGACAATTACTTGGTCGCCTTTTTTTTTATCAAGCCCTGCATTATTGCATGAGGGATTTAAAAAATAAATACCAAATTGCTCAGTAAAATAACAGTTTGGTACTTTAGAGAAACAAAGCCCAAAACTCACAGATGTTGACATTTTTTTACACTTTATTTAGTGAGCAGCATGTTTAGCTCTGAATCGCTAACTGCATCAGCAGGCTGTAGTTAAATTGTAAATATTACCATGTGGTGTCAAAATGTTTTAGCCGTCTGCCAACATGTTCAAATCCTTCGTAATCCATTGCAGGGGCTGAAAGTTCAAACTGAAAAACAGGAACGTTTCTGGGATCGTTTTTTGTGGCTGAGTCTCCTTGTTGCTTCTCCGTTGAGCTCAGTTTTCTCCTCAGTTATGATTACTGTGACACTCTGACACAGTTTTTAAATCTAGAATTGTCTGAACAAAACACATAACAAAGAGCTAAATTGTATTTCTTTTTTTCCTTTTGTCGCTGAAAAAAATCCCCAGACATGGCCGTGCTGAGCAGTTCACTCTGCAGCCAGCTTCCATTACAGCTTCAATAAAAAAAAATTGAATCTGGCAAATCTGAGCAATACATCAGTTCATATGCATGAACTGTTTATTTATAATGTATAATAATACTATGTGTAATTTAATATCTGAGTTTGCAACAGCTTTTGGCAGTAAACTGGATTGTTTGGATTGGTTATAACTTTATTTTACACCCCATTCTACAGTCACAAACTCAGAAAACAGAGGAAAACCTGCCGCCTCAGACTTAAGGAAGGAGGTGTTTAACCTATTATCAAGCTAGCACACATCCACTTATAACAGCCTGGCATGCAGTGTCACGCTGTGATAGTTTAACATGTGACGGGGATCATGTGTTCAGTTCAAGAACCTTGCAGGTTCAGTAAAGGTCAGCAGATCGTTTTCTCTTACTGCGCCTTCATCGTCTCGTTCCAGCTTCCTTTCTCCGTCTTTGCTCGTCCTCTCCTTCCTCTTTGCTGTCTCTTCCTCCCATCCTTTTCTCCTCATCCTCTCTATTGGTCATTAATGGTCCCTTTGTCCTTGTAGCTCTTCACAACACTGTCCTGCTAAGGCCACACTTAATAAACACATTGTCCTCTTTGTCTGCCTTTTTCTCTTTGCGTTTCCACCATCCATCTCTGCCTCCTGTCCATGTTTTAGACTCAGCTGCCTGTGCTGCCACTCTTCCCTTCATCCCTTTGTCAGTTTCTCCCATTCATGTTACGCTCTCGACTGCCATGCCAAGCAACTTGGAAGTCTGCGCTTAAATCAAGTCTGTCGTCGGTTTAATATGATCCAGAGACGTGGCGCAAGTGTGTGATATACGTTGGAGAGAAAGGGAAAAAAAAGAGGTTTTTGGAATACATGACCTGCATGACTAAATATGGCTGCCTTGGACAGTGTAGGCACACAGAGTGTGCTGCAAATTCAAACCTGCAGCTCACCCACGCACATGCCTTCATTCACCAAAACGGTCCACCGGCACTTAGCTGTGCAGGCAAATCTGAAATGCACTCGGCTGAAGGAGATTCCTTTGTTGCCACTGCACAGGTGCACATTTGGACTCGGCGAATACCCAAAACACACACTCATCCATTCACTACCTGCAGGCGTCAGCGGCACCAGTTTATTGTTCTTCCTCCTGCTGCTTCTTCTCCTTCTCCCCGGGGTGCTTTCACCTCTGTGGTTGCTATGCTGCGAGGTGCTAGAGAGTGATGTAATCTCCACTAATACTTTTGCCATCCACCCCCCCCCCCCCCAACCCACCACCCCCAGCTCACCCTCCCAACCTGCCACCCTTCTTGTTTCTTGCTTTGCACCCCAACTGCCTCCCTCCATCCTGAATCCATGATGTCATGTGAGGATCGGGCACACAGGATCAATGAGTGCCCCCTAGTGGGACGTCACGCTCAATTATGTCTTTGTGTGAAAGGCGACGGTTCAAACACGGAGGAGGGGGGTGTGGTGGGGGGGGGGGGGGGGTGATGCTGTAATTGGAGCAGCGCTGTCTGTAGTTTTGCAGTTTATCAAATCACGCAGGGATTGATTTGGCACCTTTTTTTTTTTTTTAATGCGACCGTGTTTGATCCGTGTTTCTCAAGATCTTTATCTATGCAGTACATTAGTGAATGTGTGCTTTCACCATCTAATGGGATGTTTATGCGAAGGCGGCGCAATTGGGATCTCCCGACATTGTCGTTAAAGCAAAGGTCTGAAATAAACGCTCAATGTTCCCTGTGTACTTCGATAACAAGCTTTGACATGTCCACCAAAGTGCCTGTTTGCCACCTCAGATTCAGATAATGGGATTTTTTGATTCCACATTCATCTATTTCAGAGAAGCTTGTACCTTTGCCTCAAACAGCGCAGGCATCAGTCTTTTACAACGTTTCAAAGAAAGTGAAGAGAGGACTAAAGTCACTGATTAAGATGATGATTAATACATTCATGGCAATCCCTGAAATATGAAGGAGTAATTAACAATTAGAAATGTTAATTCATGTCAGCCCTAGTAATATAACTACAGATATAACTACCTTTTGCTTCATAAAACAAGGACATTGAATTATAAAAAATCATATACAGCTAAGATTGTTATTCTGAACATTCTGGCACAGTTTGATTCAAAGATATACCACATCTCATTAAGCTTTTTCATGAATTAGATAACCCGCCCTTTTCTAAACCCCTACTGCCAACTGAATGATTACAAATAAAGTCAACAATAACTTGTGAACATGTGAGCCTTCAAAATCTTAAGGAATCGCAGGCAGGTTCGATGTAGAGAAATACATTTGTGAACCTCCCAAAAGGTAAAACAATATAAGATATATAGTTTAGCTTAGAAACTATACCTACCTGAAATCCAGAGATCTGTTTTGTCTTGGCCCACTTTGACGCGAGTCGCCCACTGCGCATTAAATATGCGCTGCACGTAGATCAGCTTTGTGTTTTCATCTTAAATCCCAGCTAGCTGAAAAGACAGCCGGTAATCGCTACATCACGCAATTGAGCCGCAGCACTGCTCGACCCGTCACAGAGTTTATTTTGTCTCAAATACACTTTTTGCAAAGTACATCCATGCATGTTTTTGCCCGGGTGTTATTTGCAAGCCTTTATAACGGTTATCACTCCCTCCAAAAATATAATAGTGCAATTCTGCACCAGCAGAAATGCATAGAAATGTGTACCGGGATATCCTTTTACTTAATTGGCTGAAGTTTCTTGTCCAGAATTGATTGCATAATTAATAATTAATTGATCTTTTGGATTTTTATTTATTTATTTGTTTTTTGTTTTTGTTTCTTTGCTGCTTTGTAACTGCCACTAAGTAGTTTATTTATTTATTTATAATTATAATTTTTTTTTGGGGGGGGGGGGATTTTGTGGCACTCGTGGTCCTTTTACTCCAACTAAGTTGAAGGAAATGGAATTTGTTGATTTCAGTATTGTTAAACAAATTGTGGGTGAAGCTAAAGGTTAAGACTAAAAGTTTAGAGCTAAAAGAATCACATTGAGCAAGATTTATTTTTATATTTATGTTTCTTGATGGCCTCTGCTGTGTTTCTCTCTTGCAGCCTGGCCCAGGTATCGTGTTCTGCGGGCTCTGGACACCGGCCAGTACAATTTGGAGATCTCACCCGCGGAGCTCTCGGATGACTCGCTGTACGAGTGTCAGGCCACAGAGGCCGCCCTGCGATCCAGGAGAGCCAAGCTCAACGTACTTAGTAAGTGAACTGATTCTGCAGGGGCAAGGGGTCAATTCACTTAAATGTTGTTATTATTTTCTTTTTTCTGGTTTTTCAATCATCACTTTTTCTCTATAGAAACCTGAAGTTTATCACATCAAGATATCTGAAGTGGGTTCACATATTGCAATAAAGAAATCGCTGATCTTGAAGAATTCACTTTATTGGAGTTTGAAGTGGCCGGAGTGGTCCATATCTGGCTCATCATACGATGGTGCTGTGTCATACGAAGAGCTACCAGTACTTGAACTAGAATAGGAATATCTCACCTTAACTTTATGTGAAGTAAATACAGTATTCATGCTTTGTTATAGATATTGTCATTTTTAAATCTATATAAATGCAAGAGTGATTAAACAAGAAGAGAAACAGAATAAAATAACGTTTTAGATGCAGCTGACTGGTGGATTGTGTTTTCTTTAGAACAGGCTCGTGGGCATCACATGTGCTCCTCGGGGGGGGCTGCTTGAAGCCCGAGGGAACCAGGTTGGTGACCCCTGGATTAGACGCTGAAGCTTTGATGACTTCTCTGTACTTGAAGTGCAGTACAACATGGGAAAATGTAAAAGCTCTCCCAGGATACAACAAATATGCTTGTTTTCTGAACTGCTGAAAAGTCCCTGGCCGTCCCTACATACACATTAATAAGACAAAAAACAATAAATCTATGCCAGCAAATCTGATTATTACTAAATTGTTAGCCAAGCAAAATTTAGATGACATCCAAACTTCTTCTGCGTACCATTTCATTAGCAAGGCCTACGCCACATAGGTATGAGTTCAAAGATTTATCGAAGGAAGAGGGTTGAAGGGTTGGATGATTCTGGAAGTGAGGTCATCTGAGGAGAGACTCAACATTGGGGTGGAGTCTTCTGAATAGGGTTTCCTGCACCCAGTTAGAACCCCCCAGGTAGAACCTGCAATGAAGAATGAGGAAGTAGGGATGAGGATGAAGGGTTGAAGGGAAGGAATAGGGATGATGGGTTGAGGGAGGGTTGAGAGAACGTAACAAACTGAGAAGGATGAGTGAGCTGGGTATAAGTAGGCTGTTTGGTAAGTAGGGGTGTGGTTGAGTCGTGGCCCTGCTCCCACATATTAACTTCCCTTATTAAACCTTTGTTCCACAAGTGGTACTTGTAGGGTAGACCGGGTTGGTTGTCACACTCGCTAAATCTCGCTCCCTTGAGGGATCTGTTACAAAACGTTTGCATGTAAACTTTCAAACTAGTTGTCACAGACTAGTTACACTTTAATTTCAGAAGTTTGATACCTGACCTCAAGGTGAGAGGCGTTAAAAGTGTTTTTTCACATAATAATGTATCCTTTGTTTTTTTGCTGTTTTTCTCTTCAATGGTATTTGCACACTACATTTATAATTAAACACTCATTACCATGTAAAAATACAATGGGAGAGCTATAGTTAGTTTTTTTTCTAGACTCTATCATGTGCTTGGTAGCACAACTGCTAGCAGAAAATTGCTGGTGAGGACGGTTGTCAGATCATCTTCAGGGCTGGTTGTCACATCGGTTCCAGTGCATACAATGGGTAGACCAAGACTGTACACCAGGACAGCCACTGTATATCTGTCAAAACTGTGACTCAGAATGTGAGGAGATATTAGAGATTAAGGTAAACTCATTTCTGTTCTGTTGTAGACAACCTGATATTATTTTTTTTTATACCGAATTATATAAATGTTCTGTGATTTCATGGCATATGGGGTGTGGTTACCTATGAAAGGAATATAGTTTCTAAAATCTTTTTTTCATTGAAGTATAATTGTATATAACCAAACCTGTGTTGTGTGACACACGGGGTTGGTTGTCACAAACACACAAGTTTTATTTGACGGTCTATAAGTTTTGAACAAATTCATCCTGGGAAGGATAAGGCTAATCTATTCTGACCAGAGACTGTAGGCTTGCATTTCACATTCCCTAAGCCCAGCACCGTTTTGGAATTTAAATAAAAGTAAAAAGTGTGACATCTCACCCCATTCTCCCCTACTACAGTTTGAGATAAATACAATTTTTGCACTCTTGACAGCACAGGCCAGGGTTGCTGCATAATTGAGCATTGCTATGTTATAAACAGAAACAAGTAATTTAACGTTGTTTCATGTGCAAAAAAGATAAACTGCAAAATTAAGATGTGTTTCTCTTGTCTGGATGATATTAGAGAGAAAATCTTCCTCCAGGTGTAAGAAAATAAACGCACCTGTCACACTTTTCTATGAAATCTGTGCAACTCCAGAGTTAGCAGTGTCTATCCAGCAGCCTGCGCTCCATCTCCATGGTAACCAGGTTTTGTACTGGCCAATGGGTGAGGTCGCCTCCACTGGTTTTATTACTGCTTTTAGGTTTAATGTTGCTATTAAGGATATCCTGACATGGTCCTAGGTGACAGATGCCCTGACAAAGCTCACCTCCTCAAACCTGTTGGTCTACCGTCTGTCATTGTCTCAGCCGCACTGTGAGCAGCTGTAAATAATGCACCCTGTCATCTATGGGAAAAGCATTAGCAGGAAAAAACAGTGGTGTATTTCCCTCCTGCTCCACAGATCTCAGTTCTGCCTGGTTTCATTAGCAAGGCCTACACCACATAGAGTTCAAAGATTTATCGAAGGAAGAGGGTTGAAGGGTTGGATGATTCTGGAAGTGACTGCTTTCCAGTCCCTGACTCCAAACTCACCACGTTCTGCGCACCTTCAGTCGGTCAGATCAGTTGTCGACTTCCTCCTCAGCATAGAGTCATGCACCTTCTCCTCAATAACAAGCTGTTATCTTCCTTACACCACCAAATATCATTCTTATCTCCACCAAAGCGTCCTGGAATGTAGTACGTGGAGCCAAAAATCAACGTATTGTCCTAAAGCAAGAGATGCCACCGCATTATGTGTGCACAGCAGTGAATACACAACGAACAGCCATGTTCAGCAAAGTTCTACGTGTCAAAGCTTTGTAGAACCATCACTCTTGCAGCGAATTTTGAATACATAATGTACCGTCCTGATATATAATTAGATGTAGAAGAGGGGGAAAAAAACCCTCTTGAGACATGTGGTCTTGTGAAAAATTGCAGTCTATTAGTAAGACGCCAAGTCAAGTTGTGAATCACTGGAATGTATTGTGTAATTAATGAGTCACTGCAGCCCATGTTCGGGTAAAAGATGACGTCCTGCCCTGCAACTTTTACCCTGAGGGTCCTTTCACCACAGAGTCATCAAAAATGCAAGTGGAAAGCATGACCTTCTTATGGGCCTAAGATAAAAACTGTCACCAAAGTCAGTCTACTGGCATCAGCTCTAACAGTAAGAGAAAGAAATTAAAAGAAAGACATTATTTATTAGACAAGTGACATGGACCAATATTTGTCGAACTGGGATCCTGTAAATAGTTTGTTGCCTCTTGATTTTTTTATTTTGTAATGATTAGCTTTCTGCTCTATTCTGCTAAGTTGATTATCCTTGCTAGTACATTGTAGATTGAAAGTGGAGTTTGTCTTTGTCTTTAAGACCCCCCTTTTTACGAGTAGACGCTGTCATAAAAGTCTTGAGTCTCTCTAACAGGCAGGTCATTATAAATATACGTAAAACAGCTCATTATTTTTTACAAAGACATTTTCATAAAGATGGGAAAAAATGGCCAAAAAGTTGGGAGTGCCTCCAGAATGTATTGAGATATTAAATCACCAGGAAGGCTAAATGTCAGAGAGTTCGACTCTCCTGGGAAAAATGCGCGAGAGCCCTTTTGGACTTTGCAGAAGGTGACATTGCACTTTGCTTTTGATTGGTGAGAAAACTTCCACTCCTAAAGTGTCAACTTTTTTTTTGGAGAAAAAATTATAAGAGCCAATATTCCCTTGACCTATGGGGACAAAACTCGAGAGTGTGTCCACAGATGTGGCTGATCTTTCAACCTGAGTGCCCTTGCATTAAAGTCAAGAGTATGGATTTTCTGTGTCTGTCCTGCAGTCCCCCCTGAGGATCCGGTGGTGGAGGGGACGCCGGAGCTGCTGCTGATGGCTGGCACTGCATTCAACCTGACCTGCGTAACCCGCGGGGCCAAGCCTGCAGCTCACATCCAGTGGACCAAAAATGGCATCCCTGTGGAGGGAGCACACCACTCTACGGTGACTCAAACACACACACAACCTTGATGCATGAATATATTAGCACCCACACCTGCACAGGGGAAAAAGCTAGAAAACCTGGGAGAGTTTATTGCACTAAAATAACTGCAAAACATTTAGAAATGACTTTGAGTAAGACATTCTAACACAAAACGTAATACTCACAATCTGCTCAACAATAAAATCCAGATGCAAGATCTTTGCTAATAGATAACTTGTTTCTCAAGATCTGTTCTGAAATATCTTAGATGCAAATCAGGTCCAATAACCAAAATATTTTTTTTGCATTTAAACCAGACATAAAAAAGGTGTGAAACTGTGATTATACTCTATGTTCTTGCTGCAGTGCATTGGGGTGAAACATGAATCAAATACAGGATTTACACATAAAAACATTGAAATCAGACCATCCATCTTCAATCAATCAATCAGTTTATTCACGCAATTTTACACGTCATCATTAAGTCACAAGCACATACTGTTGCATTACTTGCTGTAAACAAGCGAAAAAGGAGCATGAAGAATAAAATTCTTGTATAAGCCTGACCCATTCTCAATGATTACAAAATATCTTCATTATGAACTCATAACAACATAAGACTTTATATTTTTTTCTTTTATATTCTATATATTATTTTTTTCTTTATATTTTTTATATTTTGATTCATAGTTTTGCATTTTTAACTCCTCGTCCCAATTATTCCACAGTTTTAATTCATGTACTAAGATATACAGTAGTATGCATTTGAATATTTACCATCAAACAAATTATAATTATTTCAATGATAAATACCGTTTACTTAACAAATGATATTAAAAAGCTCTAATTTGAAAAAGAAAATAGTCAGGTTGGTTTAGGTACCTTTTGATGAAACTATACCTTTTCACAGCGTGCCAGGAATGTGGGTTTGGGGGATGGACCTGTGGGAGAAACCTGTGTACCCAGTGAAAACCCACATACGCATGGGGAGAACGTGCAGAAAGAGCATTGATAGTAATAAATGTAACAGATTAGACAAACCTATGGCCTCCAGGATCTCATTAAGCAGTTGAACATTGCTGCGTCATGGCAAATTCTGCACTTCTCACCGCCAAATCAACTATTTTTTTCAAATAAACTGTATAAATTGAGCCCGAGGGTGCTATTTTAATGTTACTTTGCAATGTTTTACATTTTGTTGTGAACTTGCTTGGATTTCCATTAGTTGTCTTAAAACTGCCTTAATGCTGGCCTCTTAGGGTTGAACGGTGGTTATTGCAGTTGAATTTTCATATTGGCTCAAACAGGGCTTTCACCATCATAGCCCCGAGTTTTGGTATAAAAACATCTACTAAGCAACTTTCCACTGTAACCTGTCAATAGCATTACAAATTGTCTTGCTGGTAAATAAGAGCTACCGGGTGTTTCATGTAAACATATTAACAGTAGCTAAGTTAAACTATTTGTAAATTGTATTTATAGCCGATTTTTTAAAAACTGAAATGAGAAATCCATTGGTTTAGAAAAAAATATAATTATTAGCATTTGCTTTCATCTCTAGCACAGGAACAAAAAACACTTAGCAGTTTCCAGGCAACAAAGGAGAACAAATTGTTGGTCAAATGTCAGTAAACATTTCAGGAATATCCAAACCTGGAAAAACAGAGACTAATTAGTTTATTAAGAAATATATATAAAACTAAAGAGATTAGATCAGGCTTTAACAGTCATTAACAGGCACTTGTCTAATTATTTCTAAGTGGGTTCTGAAAAAAAAAAAAAAAAAAAGCCAGTAGATGTGGAAGAAAAAGGGCAGGAAGAAGCAGCTAAGTTAAGTGTTTGGTTGTAGTAATTGTATGAATCTTTTAGAATCATTTGCAGTTGTAGACATAAAATCAGGCACAGATGGTTACAAAAGGACATAACCATAAATAATTCAGTCATGGGTAATTAATCCAACATCAGGTATTGTTTATGGCCATCCTAACTGTTTCTATAACACGTTGATTATTAAACATTTAATCTTTAGAAACCTTGCAATCCGCAAAGGTTTTTGCAGTTACACAAATATGTTTAGTGCCGTCATTTTTTTTCTATGCAGGAAATTATGCAGGAAAATACTTATTTTGCAATGTTGTCTTGCAAGAAAAGGCTTTTAGGTTAAAATCCTAGCCTTCCAGGGTTCTCATTCATTCGTTTTGATGTCTCACTATGGGAAACGGCCCTTGCCGTATTCCTCAGAAGCATTTATCTCACTACGCCAATCCTGATTGGCTGGTGATTGCGACGCCTGCGTCACCTATCCTATAAATGGCTTGTGCCACGATGCAGCGTCATTCAAAATCCTCTTCTCGCTTCAAGGAATATCTCATCTAGCAGAGTAGTTTAAGTTCTAAGTTAAGTCTTTGGCGTCGGGCACTAGCTGCTACCACTCCAGCCTTCACCATAGTCTGGAGCAACTACCGCCTATATTAGCACACCAGAGCTGGATTATGAGGAAGAAGATGAGGCCCTCTCAGAGCTCCTCATTTCAGAGGATGACAACGACGATGACAAAGCCTGCCGCCCTGTTTGTCCCCCGGGATGGGGGGGATAGGGCGACCGCCTCCTCCGCTATGTGCATGGACATGCAGACAGTGTGCAAACACGCTGCATCCAGGCTCAACATGCCCTGGCCTGAAGTACATCGTCCAAACATCTGCTCCCCGTTTTCCTGGAGCTCTTGGATGAGGTAGAGGTCTCCTGCAAGGACCGCCCGTTCAGTGGGAAAACTCAGATTCAGGGAGCTTCATCTCTGGGTGGATGCCATTGGGGTCATCGACCGCATGCCCCCAACGGAGCCGCTGGTAGCAGCACACCTGCATCATGGCTGCCTAAATTCTCCAAAAACCCCACATTCCAGGAGGAAATCTCTGCGCAGAGCAGAGACACACGCATCCCTCCCTACGTCTGGTGCGTTGGTTCACCCTGATCGATCGTATTTCCACATTTTGGTGTATCCACCACACAGGAAATATCTAAGATTTGCTTTTCAGGGGGTCTGTTACGAATACGCACTGCTCCCGTTCAGCCTCTCCCTGAGCCCGAGAGTGTTAGGGGTTAGGCGCTGTACCGAAGTGGCGCTTGCCCCACTGAGAAAGCAGGCCATCCACTTGGCCACATATCTGGACGATTGGCTACTTCTGGCTCAATCACAGAGGGAGGCTGTAAAACACACACAGATACTCGTTCGGCACCTACTCAATCTGGGTTTTATGCTGTACCCTGAAAAGAGTGTGTTAGTCCCGACAGAAAATATAATCTTTCTGGGCTTGGTGCTGGATTCGGTCTCTTTCACCGCTTGTCTGTCATCAGACAGGGTGGACAGGCTGGGGTCCTGCCTCGGTTCGTTCCTCCTGCTCAGATCAGTCCCTTTCAGAGTATGCCTTCAGGGTATTGATGGCTGTCATCATGCTAGTCGTTCCCCTCAGCTGTCTGCATGTGAGAGGATTTCAGCGCCAGGTAGCCGCGCACAAGCTTCAACCTGTGCGTCATGGCGCACCGAGGGTGGTTGCCACGTCAGAACGCATCACGGCACTGCGCTCATGGCGCCGCCTGAACTTTCTAGGGCAGGGTTTGCCACTAGGTCCTGTTGTATCACAAAAGGTGATTACGAAAGACATGAGCCTGTCAAGATGGAGAGGAATTCACGAGGGCCGGAGGTCTCTGGAGCCAGAACCTCCAACAGTCGCATATAAATTATCTGGAGCTCTTAGCGGCGTTTCTCACGGCGAAGCGCTTCCTCCCATTCCTCAGCGGTCATCATGTTGTTGTGAGGACCAACAGCACCACTACAGTTTCTGATGTCCACCATCAGGGAGGACTGTGTTCCCTTCGGTTGTAACACCTTAGCTCACAAGCTGATCAATTGGAGCAGCAAGTATCCCCTGTGGCTCAGAGCTACCCATGTATCTGGGGCTCTGAACCGCGGGGCAGATATGCTGTCCAGAGGTGCCCCATTATACGGAGATAGGACTCTGCATCCAGCCATAGTGTAAATATTACCGAAACAGAACTTATTAGCACAATACATTTTGTAGGTAGATACCATCTAAATATATTAAATTAATATAAGTATAATTTTTAGCAGACAGTATAACTGATGTTGCAAAACTACTGATTAAATAATAGAAAACATTCAAAAAGATTTGACATTTTTAATAGTAGCTCAAAAAGGCTGAGCAATCAGAGTAATCATGAAAATGGGGATGAAATAATGAGCATCTCTGCAGCAGCCACTCAATATTCCCCCCAATGTCTATGAAAAAATGTTGCATTTTCAAGCTAATTGGAAATATTTTCACTGCTGTATTCTAGTGCACTTAATCACATTTTTTCCTTTCTCGTGAGAAGGCATTTAATGTCGTAATCTTAAGCGGATATTGTATTTCATAAACATAACGAGATGTTTTCAGGGACCAACATGGCATTTCAGAAACTCAAATAAGATTACATTTGCTTATATTTATTTATTTATTGCTCAGCTGTGGAGATGTCTGCACTGTTTACATGGTACCTTTATATCTTTTTGCTTGAATAGTATTGAAAACTTCCTCATTCAGGTCAATTCATTTAACTTGATTTTATAGCACCAACAGTACTTTCAATGGGAAAGCAAACCTAAGAGTACACGCGGTTAATGGCAGCAAAGCTGTCAATGGCTCCGTCCTTTAAAGTGACGCAGAAAAACACAAAAATAGTGGGAATCAAAACCAAAGCTACACAGAGATAACCCCCATGACGCTTGCCAGAACTTGACGCTTGCCAGCGTCAAGTTCTGTGCTGCAAAGAGACACAGCTAATTGTGGAAGCATGGGGACAGGAGTGCTTTCTGTGGAAAGAAAAACTAAGAGTATAGAGAGTTAATATCAGCCAATGCGCCATCAATATCAATATAGAGATGTAGCTAAACACAGAATTAAAAGGCCAGAAGCACTTTTTATAGAAAGAAAAACAAAAGAGTATACAACATTAAGGGCAGCAGTGATGCTGATGATCGCGCCGTCCAGGAAAGAGACCGTGCCCAAAATCAGATGCACTGAGCGAGGAGTACTTTCAATGAAAAAAATAAAGCTAAATTTATATTTCATATATTTTCTTCTGTAAAATTGGTTTGCCGTAGTCCTATTTTATTTATTTAAGGCTAAAATAAACATTTGGTTGAATTATAGCAATATTTTATAGTTTTGTTAATGAATAATAATAAACTGTCACTGCAATGCACTTTGATACTTTGAGGTAAGAGACCAAAAACATGCCAAACACTTGTTGCTCTGCACACTTGTAACTTGCTTGTAATACAACTTGAAACCCACAAAGATCCAAGGTTGTTGTTGATGTTTTTTTTGCTATTAACCCTATAAAGCTCCGACCGCCTCCCAAACGCTCACACAGACACCCTTATGAGCAACGCAGGAGCTGCTCAGGTCCACACCTTGTACACAGTCCTATTTTGCACTCTTTCCTCCCACAGTCAGACTCCACAGGCTCCTGTTCTCTCTCCCACTCACATGAAATCGTGCCTGCAAGCCTCACGCTCACATATGCTCGCTCATGTTTTATTATGCACACAGAATCAGCATCAAACACTCGCACACTCAGACACAGATGTTTTTACATCTCCCTCAGCCAGTTTTATCCCCCTTCCACGCACACATGTGGTCATGTATATTTCATGCCGCTCCCGTGTTACAGTGTTACTGACCACTCATTTAAATTACACGCTCACTTGACAGATTTGGGAGCTGTACTCACAAAGACGCTGCCTCCTTGTTTTGTGAAAATGGGGTTGATTTGGGGCAGATGATCAGTTTTTTTATATATATGTATATATATTTGCATTATTTTTTACTATTGCGTCGTCTATTTGACTTAATCTGTAACTTTTTCTTTCATTCCACTTCTCTCTTTTTCCCCCCCATCATTTCTTATCCTTCGTCTGCTCCGTTCTCATTTTTTACCTCTCTGACTGTTCTGCGTCAAACAGGAGGTGCTCCCGGACAGGAAGAGAGTGACGACCAGGAGCTATCTCCCCATCACTCCGGTTGACACTGACAGCGGCAGCAATTTCACCTGTGTGGCCAGCAATCCAGCGGTGCCAATGGGCAAACGAGCCACTGTCACTCTCAACGTCCACCGTACGTTGATGCTCTCCTCTGTGAGGTTGTTCAGAGTCAAAGGACAAAGTCAGGCAGCTGGAGAAGAAAAACAAAGCAAAATAGCTATAACAGTTAACGTTGAGTCTGTCCTACTTTGTGCTTTATTTCTTTGAAGATCAATATTTTCTCAGGAATTATACAATCCCAATTTGTACAATTAAAAGAGATTATCTCAACACAAAAATAGACCTTGAAGGTTTCAGCAGCAAACTGCCTTTAAGCTATAAAAACTGAATCACCTTTTAATTTGTTTGATAAAAATAGTACATGGACATATCAAATAAATTAAATGTGAGGAGAGTTCATGGGTGTAGGCTATTTTCATAATATTCAACCAACCAGTTGTATAGTGTATTGTAAAGTGCTAAATCCGCAGGGGCTCATTTATTGCAATTCCCTGTGAAGCCTTGGAAATAGATTTTCATGAATTGCCTAGTTTGAGGTCATTTCATTGAAATAAAAGATACAACCTTAATTTAGAGTACATTTATTGAGATTTTTTGGGATAATGAGAAGCAATTGTTTTTATCAAAACCAGTTGAAGTAGAAATATCGAATGATTGAAACTCCAAACAATTATTAAATGTATATGCCTCTATGAATGTATACTTTTTCATATATATTTTTAAATTGAACAACGTGTCAATTGCTTATTTTGTCCATAATAGATGGCTTTCTAGGGTATAATTGCTGCAGGACATGACGACACAGAGACCCATTTCTTATAGCCGTAGATTACTGGGCTGGATCAGGACCAAGGTTTATCTTGTCACTCGGCTCAGTCAGCAAAATAGTAAAGCTTGTATTGTCATAATTTAGCTCTTAAATTCGTTTCAGTCTTATTTGGCCTGTTTATTTAGACTGGCTTGCAACCAGGTCACGTGACTATCAGGTTTGCCCCAGCGAAAAAAGAACATGGCTGTTGTTCCCTGTCCTTTAAGTGGAAAATTCAACATTTAAAGGAAACACCTGTGTTTATGTGCATTTTAATGACATTTCTAATGAGAATTATGTATAATATCTTTATAAACTTACATTTGTTATTTAGTGCGTTCTCAAAAAGCCATGAGACGGTTATATTTTCTACCGGTTGTTATGGACCCAGGGTTCTACGTCACTGACTTGCGTAAAACATTGCAGTACATAAAAAGCAACATTTAAGCAAAACTTCTGCAGTTATGTGGTTCTGATGACATTTGTAGCAAAAACTATGCGTAATATATTCATAATCTTCGTTCAGGGAAGGTAGACAATCTTTCATTTACGAATTTCGTCAAACATTTCAGTCTGAAACATGTGAGAGTGTTATGTTTCTATGGAGGCGGCCATTTACGTCAACGGCGTGTGCCGACATCCCTATGCATAGATAACGTTTAAGGGGAAAAAAATCTGCAGTTATATGTATTTTGATTACCGGTACATCTCTGGCAAAAATATGCATAACATATTTATAATCTTTGTTCAAGAAAGTAGACAACCTTTCATTTATTAGATTTGACGAAGATTTCAGTGTCACATGTTCTACATGTGGATAAATCATTAAAACACTTCAAAAGCAGAAGTTTGTAAAGTAACGATTATCTCATATTTAAGAAACATTTTACAGAAGACTATTTTGTTACACCAATTTCCGAATGAAATAGATTCACAGCCTTTAATCAACCAATAACAAGGATGGCAAATGAAAGGAAATGGTCACCATGAAATAATTAAATGTCATTTTGAATCTCTAAACTCACTCAGTGACGTACAGTTCAGTGGCTAAATCTATTTTTCGCATTGTAAGCTAGAATTTTTCAGTGGAAATGATGAAGAAAAAACATTGTGGCAAATCCTGAAATAATGATACGCAATAAGCATGGATTCAGTTATTTGGTAAATAACAAACACAATTATTTACATTCTTAAAATTCAACCGTGCTTTAATATTTTGAAAAGTAGGATAATCTTTAGCGAACGCTTTGCTGTGCAGCCAGACTGCTGTGTGTGTTTTTTTAAGCAAATTGGTAATAAAAACATGTGTCTCTGGACAGCATATTTTATATAAACCCTGTCATCCTTCAGGTTCTCGTTGATTCATGCAGGAGAAATAGCAAATTCATTTTACGGGTCAGTTTCTGCTTGCAACAAACACTGAACCTGTATCTCTCGCTGTGCAGACCCCCCCACGGTGACCTTGTCCATCGAACCCCGCTCTGTCCTGGAGGGAGAACGAGTCACTTTCACCTGCCAGGCCACGGCCAACCCGCCCATCATGGGATACAGGTCTGATTGATGACAACTCTCATGTTTGCACAGATGGCTAAATGAAAATTCATGTGATTACCCTGAGGAAATACTAAAGTTAGACGATGTAAGTGACCTGTTAAGCAAACCTCTTTTATGACATGTTACAGTGAAGGAAGTCATTGGCAGTGATTGTAAAACCAACATGATATATAATGCTCAGCTTGAGCTTTTTAAAGTTTTTTTTTTTTAAATACAGTGCTGTGAAAACTTATAAAGATCACAAGATTTCTTTGTTTTTGCTTCTGTTATCATCAAACTAATTTTAATTTCAGACAAATAAATATAAAATGCAGTTTTAAAATGAAGGTGAACAGGCCATCCAAAACAACCTGATCCTAAGTGGAAGAGGAAATGTTCCCCTAAACCTGATAACTGGTTGTGTCGCCCAACAACTGCCACCAGGCGTTCGCGAGAGCTGCTAATGAGTCTCTTACCTCATTTTGGAAGATTTGCGGCCTGCTGTTTTTTGTAAAATTGTTCTTATTCAGCTATTCAAAAAGTTTTTGAGTGTGAACTGCCTGTACAAGGTCACACATTGCCATTGGATTTGGGCCTAGAGCTTAAGAAGGTCTCTTCAAAACCTTTCATTTATTTTTTTGTTTTTATTTAACCGAGTGTGCTTGAGCTTAAAAAACTGCTTACATGATTTTCTGCGAGAGAGCAGACTTCATGCTTCCCTCAGTCCTGACAAGTTGTCCAGGTCCTGAAGACACAAAGCAGGCCAGACCATCTGCCTACCGGCATGTTTGACAGCTGGGTTAAAGTCCTTTTTCTGAAGTGGTGCACTACTTCTACTTCACATAAAATGCGCTACTTCTACATCGGATGTTTATTATGGAAATTTGAGACGGGCCTTTGTGGTCAGCAGTGGTTTTTCCTTGGAATTCTTCCATAGATGCCATTTTTGTCCAGCATCTTTCATAATGTTGAGGCATGAATAACTGACCTTAACTAATCCTGCAGTGCTTTACATCTTGTTCTGGTTTCTTTTGTGACCTGAAAGAGTCAATATGCATTTGTGGATAATGACTCCCACTGTGGTACGCTGCCCCCCCCCCCCCCCCCCCCAAGCCTTTAAAATGGCTTCATAACCATTTCCAGGCTAGTAGATGTCAGTGATCTTTGCATCGGTTTGGCACGTAGATGGGGCTTTTTGCCTACTTCGTGTTGTCATACGACTTCTATTTGAATTAGTCACACCCAGCCATCAGGCCTGGGTGTGGCTTGGGAACCTTTTTTTTTTTTTTACAGGGGCCATGTTGGTTTGAATAGCCTTCTTCCTTAAAAAAAAATCTTAATTTGAAAACCACACTGTTGAATTTGCAAAGGTTGTCTGATACCTAAATATGTTTGATTTGAAAAATAAATTTAAGTGTGATAATTGGTAAAAATATCCTTTTCTCTGCCAACCATCCTGACCCCAAGGTTCAAATGAACTCATATCTGCATTTGGCTTTAATTGTAGCTCAAAATGTGAGGAAGGTTTTGATGTTGGTGGTCCTGCAGTGCAACATTAGCAGCCTGATCAGATGATCAATGCCAATGGGTTCTCTTTCATCTGCACCAATCTGCTCATATTCACTCCGCGGAGCTGCTCCTGAATTGTAATTTCTGCTTGGAGAACAAAATTTGTGAAAGTATTGAACATTTGGTGTAGTCAAACAGAGAGTTTTATCAGAATCGACATCTCTGAAGCACTGAAAGTGCAAAAAAAAAAGGCTGAGGTCTGAAACTCTATCAGAGAGGGTCCTGATGTGGGAACACTGCCAGGTACTTAGGCGCAGAGCCTACTGAACGTGCATTAAAATGTCATTTTGTGGAGAATGTGCAATATGGTGATATGATTTTCAGCTAGATATTTGGCAAGCAACCATATGGATAACAGAAATTATTCTAATTTATTGCATTTTCCCTTGAGCGTCAGAATCAAGTCATAACTTCTTTATATTCATGGATAGCGTCACGACATTAGAAATCCCACTTTTATATCCTCACACAAGCCAGCTTTGCTTCAGCAGACAGGAAAACCCAGCAACGGTTCGCGGCAGAGGCAAACGTGTTAAAGGATGTTGTGTTTTTTGTTTTTTTTCTCCATCAGGTGGGCCAAAGGCGGAGTGCTGCTGGAGGGGGCCAGGGAAAGCGTGTTTGTCACCACAGCAGATCATTCATTCTTCACCGAGCCCGTGTCGTGTCAGGTGTTCAACGCAGTGGGAAGCACCAATGTCAGCATCCTCGTGGACGTGCACTGTGAGTCAATCGTAAACACCCGTGTGCTGATGAGGACGATAAAGCTGTGTTTCACCAGAGGAGGCGTGTTACATTTCTGCTCTCACTTCAATAAATGAAGAGCATGATCGTTGCAGACAAACCACAGGATTTGTGCGGTGATCAACAAGGCTGTGGCATAATTCTGGAAGGATATATGATGACTCTTCAAGTAAGAAATTGTAGCGGTCGTTTAAATTGGTTGGCTTCTAAGCTTGTATCCTGGTTTCAAGCTTTGTTCAAAAAGCTTCAGCGGGGATTAACGTCTTTCCAGGAACGTAATGGTTGCCATCTTATCTATTCTAAATCCAGTTCTGCTTTGTATCTGGGGTGATTTCTACATCTGTAGGAGCACTTAGTTATGTGCAGGTTTCAACCATCCAACTGTTGATTCGATCTGAACAAAAATCATTTCTTAGTTTTTCCGGTTCCTTAATTATTCCATCCATTTTGTCCAATGCACTGGTACAGGGGTCACCAATCTTTTTGAAACTGAGAGCTACTTCATTGGTAATGTGTCATACGACGGGCTACCAGTACTGACCTTTGAACTACAAGAGTCAGGGCTCACACTGCAAATGGAACTAAGAATGAATCAAATTTTCTATAAATAAGTGTATTTGTCCTTCACCTGATTACACAAATAAGATGATCTGCCAGTGGAATAAGATTTTTGCACTTAAAACAGGAACAACTCATCTCCATCATCTTATTTATATATAAGTGCAGTATATATAATTATCTTATTCTAGGGGTAAAAATACTCTACTTCCATTGGCAGATAAGATTATTTACCTGCTCAAATCCAGCACAAATTCCATTTTTGCAGTGCACCTTAGTTTTACATAATATAGACATGTTTTTTAATGCTTTTGTCATTTTAAACCTATGTAAATATAACTATGATTAAAAAGGGAGGGCACCTGAATAAAATGACATTTTAAATGCAGCTCACTGGAGGGTTGTGCTATTTTTAGAACAGGCTTAAGGGCCCCAGACATGGTCCTTGGGGGCTACCTGGTGCCTGTGGGCCCCATGTTGGTGACCCCTGCACTTGTACCTCTGGTGGCAAAACAGGCCCTCAGCATGATGCTGCAGCCACCATGCTTCACAGTGTGTTCTGAGCTTTGAACGCCTTACTCAGACAACTTTAAAACATACTTCTCGTCATTTTTAATAAATACTTCAGTCTCCGTCTCTACCGGTGATAACCCCTTTTGTCTAGAAAGCATTTGGCTTGTCTACACATCCATCTGCAAGTTTAGGTTGTACTTGAGATTAAAACTCATTGAGGGCCTTTGCTGTATGATCTTTTCATCGCCTCAGCAAATTTCCTTTTGAGGATTTAATCTGGTTTGTTGTTGTTTGTCTTGTTTTTTGTAAGTTGGTCCAATTCTGGTGGTGGAACCCAGACCAGTAACTGTGGACGTCGACTCAGATGTCACTTTGAACTGCAAGTGGGCTGGAAACCCCCCTCTTACCCTCACTTGGACTAAAAAGGGCTCCAGCATGGTAAGAGCACGGAAAGGACAAAATGCTACTGCCAGATCAGTCTTTTAGGACCACCTAAATGGAGGAAAATATCCCAGTTTAAGAAATGTTGTTGTGATTTATGTCAGTACTGCCACAATTATTTCCACCACTGTCAATCCCTTTATAAGAAGCATGACGTTTTTTTTCAGTTGTACACATTTTCTCAAGTTGATCGATTTATCAGGGAAACTTTTAAATTGCAATTAATAATTTCATGTTGTCCACCTTAAAATATGACAAGAAAGAAAGGCATGTTTCTTTCAGCAGCTCTTCAAAACGGGAAAGACAAAAGAACATGCCATTAAACGCAGGCAGAACACAATAAATCAGGAAGTGGCTACACAAAAATAGCTAAAAATTACCTAAACTCGCCCAAACCTACAGTCACAGAGATAACTAAAAAGATGAAAGCAAATGCTTCTGTGACAAATAAAGCTAGATTGTTTTGTATTGCTTCCATAAGCAGTGAGCAGAGAAACAAAGTCTTCAAAGCTTTCTGTTAAAAAAGAAAAAGCAGCACAGAGAGGCATCTTAGGACCAACAAGTCTCCATAACAGCGGCCTATTTCATTAGCCTGGGTGCCATTCCGAACTTAGTCCCGCCCACAACGTTTTAGGTCGGGAAGTTCGGTCTGGCATTGCTCAATACTAGCGCGAGTATGCTCGCCCAATATCTGGCGGGCCAATCAAATTGTCAGGGCGGGCTTTATACGATGATGGACAGATGATCAACAGTAACGTAATCAACCACGTCACCAAAGCGCGCTTGGGTTGAATTCGTTTACAACAACGATGGCTGCCGCTGGAGAGTTGAGGTGTGTAGAATGACTCCTTGGTACCTTACATTCTTTTTCGCAACACCGGCAAAAATCGTTCACGCTCATCTTCTTATTCTAGGCTAACAGTTGAGTTCTGTTGACAACAACAATGCGTCGGTTAACATACGTCACACACTCCGTTGCTCTTATTGGTTGTAGGTCTATCCAATTGAGTGCAGAGGAATTTTTTTTCCTGGTTCGTTCGAAACACGCCCCATAATCACAGCTCTATGGAGCAGTATCAGACTCAAATTCTGACTAGAATTGAGTATGACCATGTCAGGCTACTATTTCAGTACAGTTGTACACATCGCTACCAGGCGTGTCAATAATTGTTGAAGGTTTTGTAGAATTTGGCTTCAATATATAATAAAAAAAGGCAGATATCTGAGATGTTTCCTCACCTAAAGGACTAACTGTTAGTTCCTAGACTCCTAAATCTTTAATTCATGCCCCAACCATTTAAGAAAAGGCTCGGGGAAAAAAAAAATCTAATGGCGCCCGCTGAGTAAATCAACATGTTTTATGAATTAAACATGGCTCCCCCTCCTTCCATATTCTTTCCCTTTATCGTTTCATTCCTGAATATCTTTACATCACATCCAGCTACCCTGATCTTTATGTATCCTTGCCTGCATTTCCAGGTTCTCAGCAACAACAACCAGCTGCATTTGAAGTCAGTGAGCCAGGCGGACGCAGGCCAGTACGTCTGCAAGGCCATCGTGCCACGCATCGGCGTGGGAGAGACAGAGGTCACGCTCACTGTCAACGGTCAGTCCGCATCCGCTTACGCTGCTATTGATAACGCCGCTGATATCAGCAGAGTGGGTAAAAAGAGCGGAGTGGGTAAAACAGACCTTCCCACAGAGCAAAAATGGGAATCTATGCCAAGCTGGGAGGATGAATAATTAAACCACTTAGACCTCCATGATGTTTGTTTGCTGTAGTCGTTCTCAATGCAGTTGTTCTCCTATGTCTGTGTTGGTTATTTCACATATTTGGTTAGCTTTTAAATTTTCAACATATTGTCCAAAACAGCTCTTCACACATAAATCTCTTCACAACACTTAATAAAACTGTAGAATTAAGGAAACGGCAAATGTATGCATCTATGAGGCTTGCATGTAAAATAAATGATACATTAGCATGTATCAAGATGCAGAACAGACTTAAATAATATAAGTGCAGAGCAGCGAATCCATAGCCCTTAAATGAAACGCAGGGCAAACACTTTAATTTGATGATTTGATTTAAATGATGCAGGAGAGGCTGCAGACTTAAATTTATTTCAGATGTGTGTCGCTTAGGATCCGGATAACTCCTCTCTGTGAGTTAAAAAATAAAACATCTTTACAATGACTACAGAATCTAAAAGTACAGTGTCTTGCAAAATTATTCAAACCAATTGAACCATTCGATTTGGCATTTATGAGACAGGCAATCACAAAGTAGTGTATTATTGTGAGGTGGAAGGAAAATTACCTGTTTTTTTATTTATTTATATCAACAAACGTTTAAAAAGTTCATATGACAGGACTTTCGCGGCGAGGTTCTTAGACACTCACCAATCCAATCTGATTGAGTTGTAGCTATTTTGCAAATAAAAATGAGCAAAGAGTTTGATCTCTATGAGTGCAAAGCTGGTAAAGGTTTGCAGTTTCATTTCCACCAAAAGGTGGTTTTCCAAAGTCTTGACTGGGCAGGGGAACAAAATCTGTCCAGTTAGAGAATTTTCCTTTATAATTGGACATTGAAAATCTCCTTCTGTGTGATTTCATTTTGGCACTGCGAAAAGGGAACTAGCACTTAAAATAAGAACAGCTCCTCTCCATCATCTTATTCCAAGTACAGTATATCTAATTGTCGTATTTTAGGGGTCAAATACTCTTTCCATTGGCAGATAATCTTAATTATCTGCTCAAATCAAGGACAAATACACTAATTTCAAGAAAATGTGACTTACTTTTAGTTCTCTTTTGCAGTGGGCAAAGTCTACACCTGCTTCTTTTGGGGCTTTTCTGCTGTTCGTGTGTGAAACAACTCCTAGAAAACAGGTACTACGCACATTTGATGCCTTTCAGGTGTCAGCTGACATCTGAAAGGCATCAAATGTGCGTAGTACTGAGTGTGCCTAGGTTCTGTTGACCTTGCCTAATCCGTTGCCCTGCAACCCTGATCCAAACTGACAAATACAATAAATATTTTTTATATTTCCCACAAGCCAATAGTTTAATGGCAAAAATATTGCAGAGAGAGCAGCAAGCTCTTAGATGATGTAAACAGATTCAGTGCTCGCTTCGCAATTAAACTCCTTTGAATCTACAGAAAATTATTCCCCAGCTGAACATGGCTTGATGTTAACGCCAACACCGCGACATCACTTCCTTTCGCTGATCCCAGAAACCCGGCTGCAGCGTCGGAGGCGACTTGTTCATCCTTTAGCAGAGGGAAGTCACCGCGTATAACATCAGCTGGCCCGGCACAGATAACAGGGTGCGACAGCTTTTGCTGGGTCAAGACTTCGGTTGACACTTGGTTAAACACTGCCCTGCCACAGATACTCATGGCCTAAGCTTCGGATTTATATCTCGCCATTGGATTTCCCCTGCTGGTTTCACAGCTGCTTTACTGCGCTCGTGTATCAAGCTTGATCAGACCATATCATGCTTTAATTATGCCCCCCGCAGCAGCGGAGTCGCATCCCTGTAACTTTTATTTAGCCTTGTCTCGTCACAGAGCAGGAGACTCTGCCACGCGGTTGCTGCGTTAACACTGTTTTATTCCCAGAGACAGAGAGTGACAGTGCTGCTGTAAGCAGGTTTTATGGGACTCTGCTCAAAGTGTCGGTAAAAAAAAAAAAAAAAGCAACCAGTTACAGATTCCTGCCTTTCATGTGCTGTTTTTTTTTTATATACTGTGATTAACAGAATAATCGGTTCAGTTATAAGATTTCCGAATTATTTCCCAGCCTCGGAGAGAAAAACAATCTTCTAACCGGGTTTTTGTCTGACGAACACTGCTCTGCGTTTCCAGTGGTGATCCCTTCGCTTTTGATTAACAATGTTTTGACACTTTGAATGCAGGGAGTTCTCTGATATGATGATGACTCTTACATTAACACCCACTGCCAAATTTAAAGGATGGGAAACGCCCGAGGGAGCTGTAATGTGCAAAACAAAAAAAAAAAGTTTAACAAGTCTTATATTTTAGCTAAATCTGTCACACTTATCTGTTTAAATGGAGCGATGGGTGACAACCATCTATTCAAAACACATTGCAGAAGATAAAAGCCTAACAGGTGAGCATAGCAGAGCAAATGTTTCAACTTGAAGGGCAGGATGAGGTCAGATGGATTGATGAGATGCATTTCCTGGACAACAATCATTCTGCACAAGTGGATTATAGCCCCTGTTAATGTGCCGCTGTTGGTTTGCCCACTGAGTAATTCACTAACAGGGGGCCATGCCAGGACAGTGTCAGTAGAAAAGATTTAATGAAGAAAGATGATGGTGTCGTAGGAAGAGAAAGGTTCGGTGGATTTTGTTTAAATCATCTGGAGTCTTGCTGCTGAGAAATGAGGATTCTCTCTCATGGAACCCCGTTTCCTGAGGAAACCCTGGATGCTACACGTGTGAAGGAATGTGGGGTGAGGGAGGAACGGATGGAGCTAGGGATGAGGGGCGTCTGGATGAAGGACGTTGGGATAAGGTATGAAAGGACCAGGGATGGGGCTTCGAGATGTGGGGAGGTGAGGATGAGGGATGAATTAGGGATGAGGGTGGAAGGAAAAAGGGATAAAGGATGAGAGAGGTAAGAATGATGGATTAAGGAGGTAGGCATTAGGAATGAGGGAAGTGTCAACGACAGGAAAAATCTGAAGAAGGATGAGATGAAGAAGGTGGGAATGAAGAGTGACATAAGTAGGGATGAATCATAAGGGGAGATAAGTATGGGAAAAAGTGAGGAAAGCTGGGGATGGGGGATGACACGTGAGTTTGAGGAATGAAGGAGCTAAGAATTAGGAATAGAAAGCCTTAAATTGCCCACCAGCAGACTGCAGATGGTTTTGCTTATAAACACGTCAGATTCTGAATTGAAGATGCTCTCCTTCCCTTTGCCATCATGCTTTCGTACGTGTTTTAACCTTGGAGCATCTCAGGTGTGTCTGGGTAATCCCCTTTTTCTGCCTTGTGTCTCTCCCAGGACCCCCCATCATCTCCAGTGATCCAGTTCAGTACGCTGTCAGAGGGGAGAGAGGAGAGATCAAGTGTTACATCGCCAGCACCCCCCCACCTGATAAGATTGTAAGTCCATCCTCAGAGGCTGTAATCTGCTTGACCTCGTCCGATTGCATCTCCCTCGCATAGAATCCTGACCACAGCTCCCGGCGCGCCCGGAAAAGCCTTCCTGTCCTTAGCCTGTTGTCGCTAGGTGTAAAAGACGAAGACGCAGGCGACATTGTTCTCCAGGAATGTCACTAATATGTGAGAACAAGCTGTTCCTCCTCTGTAGGGGAAGGTGGGACTGGTGAAAAAAACAGCTGCCGAGGTGTTTGTTTGAAGTCACAGAGCAGCAACACATCCTTCTGTGGAGATCAAACCGAAGCCAATGCAGCTAATAAGATTAAAAAGAAATCACAGATGCAGCATCCAGAAATGTTTCATTTTAAAATGACCTCGGATGAGAGCGTTCAGGACCCAGCACCAGAAATTATCAAGTGAAGAAAGTAATTTAAACATAAAACATCTTGTCATCTAATTTGCAGCTTTGCAGCAAATGATAACCGATTTTTCCCATATCTTTTTCTTTTTTTCTTTTTTCTTTTTTTTGCCAGTAGCCCATGAGATTGGACTGAAAGTAATGACCTCTACAGATGTAGTTGGTCATTTGGAACGCTTTTTAAGCAGTAACGCCTCAGTAACTGCCGCCGCAGCATTAAGGGAGGCTAAAGTAATTTAATTAATGGAAAACGGAGTAGCTGTAGTAAGCACTAAAGGGCACCAGGTGGCAAATGTGAGCAGTCATTACAAAATTGCTCTTTTGTCCACATCCTTTGCCAACTGAAAGCAGAATTATGTTATGTCTGTAAAATGGTATTTGCAGCAATTAGATACTGTATACTTTGTATAAAAAAAAAAAACAAAGATGTACATTTAAACTATATTCACCCCTACAAATGGATGGCACTGTACATGTCTCCATGGGTTAAATATTGAATATGTCAAAGGGGTTATCTGCAACAAAAACAAGTGATGAATTAATTTTTCACGTTTTATACACGCATAACTAGTTTTTTCCAATGCATCCACATTTAAACAAATTTTCAGAAAATGTTAAAGTTTATCACACCTTTTTTAGTCTTGCAAGCTGTCCATATGTTAACATTTGAAAAGCAGGTAACTATGAAAAAGTTCCATTAGAAAATATTTGTAAAAAAAAAAAAAAAAAAAAAAAAAAACTTTTTGGCACCTCTCAAGAATGTACCATTATTTTTCTCTCTGGAAGTTCTTACCAACCAGAGTCGTCTGATTGTTTTTTTTAGACAGAAACTAAAAATAAAGAGGAATTATCAAAGCACTGTAATTTGCTCAATTTTGTTTTGCACACTATCTGGTTCATTTCTGCACTAGATTCAGAAAGCAAATTGCACTAAATACATGCAGCTTATGCAGTTAATTTTGCATCTACTTTTGATTTAGGTAGCTGTTGTCTACTTCAGCTAACCTGGCTAGCCGGACTGATAATGTGCAGCACTCCGTTCTGCACATTATCAGTCTGGGTCTGCTTCTATCGAGGAAAGGAGGGACATTCAGCAGAACTCTCCGAGTTGATTGGGCGAAGCGACACCTAGTGCCCGCCTACCAAAGGTTGGTTTTAGCCAATCACGGTATCAAATAAAAATATAAGCAGCAGGTGCCGTGAGAAACCACAACAAGGTGAACTAGTCGAGGCATTTTGTGCTGTTCTCCTTTCAACGAAGAAATCATGGACTCTGACAAAACAGATGTGATAGCAGCAGCTTGGCGTGCGTCTTCCTGCGCTGCCATGTTTGTGTTGGTCGGGCTGTGAGCTCATCAGCTCTTGCTTTCGTCACAGCTGATATGTCCCGCCGTAAACCTCAATACTGCAACATGATTGAACCAAACTAAAAATGGTTCGGGCCTCAAAGATTGAGATGGGAGCGGGACAAGATGGATTCTCGTATGTTTGTTAACGCACAAATACTGCGAGGGAAGGTTCCACTTCAGCAGCTACAAACCCAAAGCTGAAGTGATCAAGGGTTGGAAGAAAAAAATTTGCCGACAGTAAGGCTCCAGGTCCTAACTTGATGTCCTCTTTAAAACGTAATGATCAAATTCTGACTGTATGGGGGAGGAATTGTGTTCAGGAACCTTTTTTTTCTATCAATACATGATTTCCATCAAGAAATGATCTGGGTGCTACCTTCTGTGTTATTGCTGCCTTGTTTATGTATAGCGAGCAAAGGAATGCCTCAATTTGTTTCCCCCTTTTTCTCCCCCTGCATCAATACTCCCATCTGTTTTTACCTTTCTGCATGTAGCAATTATCCTGCGGGATCCAACTGAGTTTCTGCTCTGCTGTTGCTAGAGTTTTTTACTAAGTGCATGCCTAGCATCTCATTTACAGTAATTGTAGCCAAACTGCATCAGCACGCGGAGGCTGTATTTGATTGGTAGAGCTGTTTTCAGTGCAGCTCTTCCTTTATGTGCTGTTTGACGACAAGTTGGATGTGCTAACTCTGGTTTACACAAGTCCTGCCTTGACTATTCCCAACGCAGCATTTTAAACAGAAAGTTGTGAGCCTGGTTGCACATATTATGCTTTCTAGATATGAGATACACCATGTTAACGTTTATAACCGGAAATGAATTCATCAAATCTCAATAAAAGAAGATTAATTCCCAATATATCGATATACTATGAAAGAGCTTTTAAATGTCTTTTACATTGCACAATATATGAGATTCAATTGAATTTAGAAAGCTTAAAATTCATACAGGATTTGCTGTAAAAAAAAAATCTTTGAAAAAGAGATGTGGAAAAGGTCACGAACTCTCCTGACCTGACAGCCTCGGGCAGATACTTTCTGAGTTTAGGAACTTTGATGTTTTGTCATCTCTCATCTTTGGCCGTTTCTCTGGAAGAATTTACAGGTCATTGCCTGAGGACTGCAGTCTTCCTACAGGCACGTAGGTTGCCAAAAGGTCGGACGCTTAAGAGGCTGATGCCAGAAAGTCAAAAGAAGTTCAAAGTGGAATTTTGAAGAAAAAAATTAAAATTTAATGGGAAATTTTGCAAAAAAAGATACCACTGGAGGTATGTTTTCTTGGCTCTTAGTTTCTTAATAAAAGTATGTTAGCTGAGTTTTCCACATTTCATGCTGAAACAATGATTTTTATTTTATTTCTTTTTTTGGCTGAGACGAACTAGACAAAATGAGGCAAAAGCATGTTTGGCGCTACAGATTACTTAAACAATTAGAATTTTGATCTGGGTTGTTGGACATGTTGGATTCTTTTAAGCAACTAAAGAAAACTGCTCACCGCTCATTAAAATGACAGTGAAAGGTTTACTATTACACATAGTTTACTTTTAACAAAGAGGTAACTTCTGAAAGTAACACGTTGTACTGCATTTTATTTTGGGATATCTAAGTAGAGAGGATAATTACAAATGGAAGCTACACTTTTAAGCTTTTATTTGTGAAAAACAAAATTGTCTTGATCATATACCATAAAATTACATTAAAAATAATTGAAGGTTGTGGCTGTGACATGGCAAAAATGTGGAAACTCTGACACTGGCAAGGCACTTTAAATGTTTCCTCTGTTAATTTTTAATTAATTTTAATCATTTCTGAAAGTACTTTATGCAGAACCTTAGAGGATATCCCACAAATGTTAAGCAATATAACACAAGTATCTGCTGTTTATTTTTGATACATTACACAAAGTGTGGCCTTAGTGTTATGTATGACTGATTGTATTGAAAAAAAGCCATTAAGGACTATTTCATAGATTGACTTGTTGGAAATTTGTGAATTGCTCTTGAATATTTCAGAACAAAAGTGGTTTGAACAGTTTTTTTTTACCCCCTTTGTATTTTTACCTTTTCCTGGAAAATCACTGGAAGCAATTCTTGATAAAACTACAATTTATTCTGAACTGAATGTTTTATAAGATACTGGCAGCATAATATGTTATTGAAACCTTAGAGGCGACAAACAGTTGAATCTTCAACGGTAACAAAAAGAAGCAGCGAAAGAGAAAGAAATAAATCCATTATTTCAGTTTGACGTCTAGAATGAGTGCAGAGGACTGTGGGGGTGCAATAAATTGAAATCAGAGGAAGAGGGATTGAGGGAGAGTAAAATTTTGTACCTTTCAGCGTCAATTATCCAATTGTGCAGCGCCAACATGACAGAAATCAGAGCTTTTAGAGCGATTCAGCCCCCTGCTGCACTGCCAGCGAGCCCGAAGCGTATAATGCGATACGACATTATAGTCCAGGCTTAATGCAGAGACACGGGGACTCATAAAATATGGAGTGCGGTGCTGTGTGTGTGCCTGTGCACGTGTGCAATGAGGCAATGACAGACTCAGAAACAGCCAAAAAAAAAAAAAACACAGACAGAAGCGATGCAACATAATTATTGTTAGAAAGAGCAAGATTTGGAGGAGTCGACTGCAGACACAGACAAAAGGACTTTTTTCATTTAAAATAAACTAAAAATATCGGGGGTATTTTGGATTTGTTACTCAATGAGTCATATTTAATTAGTTTTTAACACCATTTAAGAGAGACATAAGCCCAGAATACGGCTGGATGCATATTTGATGTTCTGTCGCTCCATATTTAATACCCTCAAAATTCCACCGTGGCACATTTTAAGTGGCAAAACCTGCTTGAGATTTTAACACCCGTGTACACCTGCTGCACTGTGTTTTCTGCCTTTTGGTTCCTTGATGAGGAATTCATCCCCCTTCCAGTTTGAGTGCTTGCAGCACACCGTATGTATGTTCCCTAACCTTTATTAACACTAAATCTGTCTTCTAAAACGTTTAATCCTGACCATGTGTTTCTAGATGTGGATTTCTCGTAGTAATCACTGCTGAGATAAAGGGAAATTAGCATTATTGATTCCTGAGGTTAAGTTGCAGCAGCGAAGAGTGGAGTGTAGATGAAAATTTAACATATTGGAGCTTCGGCCTTGATCTAATTGAGACAAATCTCCCGTCTCTTCGAAGGAGCTGCGTTCATCAGGAGCAGACGTGGAAGCCTGGCGATGTCTCCGTGACCCGATTTGAACTTGGTCTGGTTTGCTCTCCGCAGGTGTGGGCATGGAAGGAGAACGTGTGGGAGAAGGAAAAAGGCACTCTGATGGAGAGGTACACCGTGGAGCAGAGCAAACCTCAGTCCCAAGGCGGGGCCGTCCTCTCCACCCTGACCATCAACAACGTCATGGAGTCCGACTTCCACTCTCCGTACAACTGTACTGCCTGGAATTCTTTTGGACCTGGAACCATGATCATCACCTTGGAGGAGAAAGGTATGATGGAAATTAGTGAGCTGATAAAGCGCTGCTCGCTTGCGTACAGTTAGGTCCCCGGTATGATGTTAGTGTATCACGGCATATTTGGAAAACGTCATTGCAGTGTGATGACAGCGATTAGAAAACCGCAAGTTTACTACTTGTCAAATGTGTTTGAGTATCACGTCTTTATTTCTCAACTATCATCGGTTTTTAACAATCTGCAGAACTATACCACAGTTTTCTGGAACTCAGCCATCAGTTTCACACCTTGCTGTGGGAGATCTGTGTTTTTCACTGATAAATCTGAGTTTATCACAACAAGGCTTAGATTTTTTGTGGATCTATAAAATTAGATTATATACCCTATAAGATGGTTAAAATCCAGCAGCTGGATTAGCGTAAAGAGGCAGCGTGAACCCCTGCGTGCTTTAAGTGTGGCAGTTGAGAGAAAAATGTTGAACCGTATAGGCTTGATGAAACTCTGCCTCATTCACAAATTAGACCAACACAGATAGAATAATGATAATCTTTAGTGTTTTTTATTGCCTGGATGTAAATGTGATAATTCTTATTGTGTCTTTTATAATCAACTACAATATTTTCTTATTAAAGTCAGGAAACAAAGATTTCTCTTCCAGGGTCCAGACAGCCACGCCCCCAACCACGCCCCCCGAAAATTAACATAATCTCACTCTTAATTTTTGATAAAAATTGATGTCTGGTCAGGATTAATATTTTGGCCGGTAAAAAATATGCCTGGCCAGTTGATTTTTACATCTACCGGCCAACTTTCGGACACTGCCTATAAGGTGCTTTATTTTTCCAATTCATTATCCTTCCTCATCGCTAAATTCACTGCCGCAAATATATTGTGCAGTTGAGTTGCAGTATGAAGAAGTCACAATTCTGCACAATTTGGAGGTGTGCGCATACCTGACACATAGACCTCCTGAGGTTGTCAGGCTTCAATAAATGTGGTTGACATGTGGGGCCAATAAAAAACCCAAAAGACTTGAATATATAAATCCTATTTTGAAAATATTTTGTATTGAGGCAGCACTTTATGGGTCCGAAAATACAGTAGGAGCCATATTTATTCTGTAATTTGTCATGATTTTAGGTTCTGTCTTAGTTTTGATTCATGGAATAGTTTGAGTTTTGTTGTGGTTTGATTTTGTTCTTTGTGTTATACTATCTGTTAGGGTTCTGTAAGCTTTTAGCTCAGTTCTGTTCACCTGCCAGCTCACTCCCCTGTCAGCAGTCACCAACCTATCAGTTCAGTTCACTGTCAGTCACTTCCCTGCCTCTGATTAGTTCCAGCTGTTTCCCGGTAATTAGTTTTCACTCCATTTCACCTGTGCACTTCACTATATAGTTCTGCCTCAGTCTTTAGTTCTCCGCCAGATCATTAACGAGCCACGGTGAGTTTTGTTCCAGCGTTCCTTTCTTGTGTAACCTGTTGATGCAAACCTGATTGCCTTTGATTCTGAGCCAGCCTGTTCCCTGATCTGTTTTTCCTGCCCTGTCTGACTGATTTACCGGTTTACCGACTTAATTCTGTCCCATGGTTATCTGAGCTTGCTTTTGCCCTGTCTGTACCTCTGCCTATTTTGGACTGCTTTTTGTGTACCGGATTTTGGACTGCCCTTTTGACTATTGAGCCCGCCAGTCCCTGTTTTCATTATTAAAATCCTGTTTTTTGCCTTCACCTCACTTGTTTGGTTTGAATACTGGGTTTGCCTGATTCACGTTCGTAACAGAATGATCTGGCCTCCTAAAACCTATCGCCAAACAAGTTTTTAGAGGTTTTTTTTTTTTCCCTCCACACGCTATGGCTTGGGAGGGTTCCAGATTGGCGTTCTGTCCCCCTGGTATCGGTCCCAGACGCCATCTCTCCAGCAGCCGCAGCAGCAGTAACCCGCTGCCTGCTCCGAGCTTACGATTGGGAGGGCTCTTTGTCACAAATTCAGATTCTGCTCAGAATAGAAGGGATCACTCACCCAGCGACACCGCTGTCGGCTCTGCCCATGGGTTTTATCCAGACCCAACTTTGTTTATGGAGGTCGAAGCGGAGGTGGTGCGGGATCTCCGCCCGGATCTTTTTCTCTCTCTCCCTCCAGAGGAGGAGATGCAGGGAACGCTGTGGGCTCCGCCGATCCCGGCTCTACCGACAGAATCAAACCTCCAGCAAGTCCTGCCGTCCCGCCGTCGGAGGAGGGGACGGAAACCTGTGGGTCGCTCCCTCACCCGTTCTGTTCGGCCGACAGGCGAGTCAGTACCGCGCCCGTCCGTTGCCACTTCCTGCCCAGTGGATCGGAGTCCGGTGCTCCCCAGAGCTGAGCAGCCTACAGCGCCTCCTGGTGGCGCCCGTGATGCTGAGGATCTGGCTCTGGAGGACCAGTTAAGAGCTTTTGCCCCTATTATTAAAGACCTTAGGGAGGCTCTTTTCAGCCAGTATTCAGAGGAGCTGGAGGCTAAATTAAAGGAGGTCGAGGGGCACTATAGAGCGGCTCTCCAGGGTTTCTATAGTGGACTCAATCCTGTCCCCAAGGGTCCAGCCGACGCCTCGGCACCTGCACCTGTCCCAGAGGACCCGCCCCCTACCTCAGCTCCAGTGCCGACCTCCGGCAGCTATAAAGCAGCACTGTCTGCGCAGCCGGTCCAAGAAGCTGCAACCCCGGAGGGTCCGCAGCCGGCCCAAGACGCTGCAACCCAGGAGGGTCCGCAGCCGGCCCAAGACGCTGCAACCCCGGAGGGTCCGCAGTCGGCCCAAGACGCTGCAACCCCGGAGGGTCCGCAGTCGGCCCAAGACGCTGCAACCCCGGAGGGTCCGCAGCCGGCCCAAGACGCTGCAACCCCGGAGGCTTCGCAGCCGGCCCAAGACGCTGCAACCCCGGAGGCTTCGCAGCCGGCCCAAGACGCTGCGACCCAGGAGGCTCCGCAGCCGGCCCAAGACGCTGCGACCCAGGAGGGTCCGCAGCCGGCCCAAGACGCTGCGACCCAGGAGGGTCCGCAGCCGGCCCGAGACGCTGCAACCCAGGAGGGTCCGCAGCCGGCCCGAGACGCTGCAACCCAGGAGGGTCCGCAGCCGGCCCGAGACGCTGCAACCCAGGAGGGTCCGCAGCCGGCCCGAGACGCTGCAACCCAGGAGGGTCCGCAGTCGGCCCGCGACGTGGGAACCCAGGAGGGTCCGCCGCCAGTCTGCGACGTGGGAACCCAGGAGGGTCCGCCGCCAGTCTGCGACGTGGGAACCCAGGAGGGTCCGCCGCCAGTCTGCGACGTGGGAACCCAGGAGGGTCCGCCGCCAGTCTGCGACGTGGGAACCCAGGAGGGTCTACCACTGGTCCACGATGAGGGGGTTCAGACGAGCCCTCTTTCAGGCCGCAACTCGGGGGCTCATCGGGACACTGGGCACCGTGGCCCTCGCCCAGACGACAAGCGCCGCCGTGGCCCTCGCCCAGACGACAAGCGGCGCCGTGGCCCTCGCCCAGACGACAAGCGGCGCCGTGGCCCTCGCCCAGACGACAAGCGGCGCCGTGGCCCTCGCCCAGACGACAAGCGGCGTCGTGGCCCTCGCCCAGACGACAAGCGGCGTCGCGGCCCTCATCCAAACGACAAGCTCCGTCGGGGGTCTCGCCGAGAAGACAAGCACCCAGAGCCCCATGGAGACTTAGAGGTCCCTGGACCTCTTCTGAAGCTATTACCCCCTCACCTTTGGCTTGACAGCCAATTTCCCAAGTGGCTGACCAGGCTCTCTTTGTCGGATGTTCTGGAGGGGTTACTGCTGAGGTTCTGGGTGTTAAAGGGTCTGGGAGCATCTGAAGTCTGTAGCCCGGAGCCTCCTGAACCTGAAGTCTGTAGTCCGGGGCCTCCTGAACCTGAAGCCTGTAGCCCGGGGCCTCCTGAACCGGAAGTCTGTAGTCCGGGGCCTCCTGAACCTGAAGCCTGTAGCCCAGGGCCTCCTGAACCGGAAGCCTGTAGCAAGGCCCCGTCTGAACCTGAAGCCTGTAGCAAGGCCCCGTCTGAACCTGAAGTCTGTAGCCAGGCCCCGTCTGAACCTGAAGCTGAAGCCTGTAGCCAGGTCCCGTCTGAACCTGTAGCCTGTAGCCAGGTCCCGTCTGAACCTGTAGCCTGTCGCCAGGCCCCGTCTGAACCTGTAGCCTGTAGCCAGGTCCCGTCTGAACCTGTAGCCTGTAGCCAGGCCCCGTCTGAACCTGTAGCCTGTAGCCAAGTCCCGTCTGAACCTGTAGCCTGTAGCCAGGCCCCGTCTGAACCTGTAGCCTGTAGCCAGGGGCCGTCTGAACCTGAAGCCTGTAGCCAGGGGCCGTCTGAACCTGAAGCCTGTAGCCAGGGGCCGTCTGAACCTGAAGCCTGTAGCCAGGGGCCGTCTGAACCTGAAGCCTGTAGCCAGGGGCCGTCTGAACCTGAAGCCTGTAGCCAGGGGCCGTCTGAACCTGAAGCCTGTAGCCAGGGGCCGACTGAACCTGAAGCCTGTAGCCAGGGGCCGACTGAACCTGAAGCCAGTAGCCAGGGGCCGACTGAACCTGAAGCCTGTAGCCAGGCTCCGACTGAACTCTATAGCCAGGCTCCTCCTGAACTCTGTAGCCAGGCTCCTCCTGAACTCTGTAGCCAGGCTCCTCCTGAACTCTGTAGCCAGGCTCCTCCTGAACTCTGTAGCCAGGCTCCTCCTGAACTCTGTAGCCAGGCTCCTCCTGAACTCTGTAGCCAGGCGCCTCCTGAACTCTGTAGCCAGACGCCTCCTGAACTCTTTAGCCAGGCGTCTCTTCTAGCTCTTAGTCCGGCGCTGTCTCCAGCCTTTAGTCCGGCGGCAGGTTCTGTTCTCTCTCTCTCCAGACGTCGGTTCCTGAGGGTCCTGTTCTACCGACGGTCCCCGAGGTTGCTGCTCTGCCGCCGGTCTCCGAGAGACCTGCTCCGCCACCGGCCGCCGGACATCTTTGCTAACCGGGGCCGTCCTACAGGACACCCGCCGGATTACCTGTCTCACAGGGGTCGTCCGCCGGGACGTCCGCCGGAGAACCTGACACGCCTAGGACGTCCGCCGGAGAACCTGACATGCCTAGGACGTCCGCCGGAGAACCTGACACGCCTAGGACGTCCGCCGGAGAACCTGACACGCCGAGGACGTCCGCCGGAGAACCTGACACGCCGAGGACGTCCGCCGGAGAACCTGACACGCCGAGGACGTCCGCCGGAGAACCTGACACGCCGAGGACGTCCGCCGGAGAACCTGACACGCCGAGGCCGTCCTTCGGGACGTCCGCCGGACAACCTGACACGCCGAGGCCGTCCTTCGGGACGTCCGCCGGACAACCTGACACGCCTGGGTCGTCCTCCTGGACGCCCGCCGGACAACCTGACACGCCTGGGTCGTCCTCCTGGACGCCCGCCGGAGAACCTGACACGCCTGGGTCGTCCTCCTGGACGCCCGCCGGAGAACCTGACACGCCTGGGTCGTCCTTCGGGACGTCCACCGGAGAACCTGACTCGTCGGGGCCGTCCTCCTGGACGCCCGCCTGAGAACTTGATTCGTCTTGCTTTGTTTTAGTTTGTATTTGGACATTTGTTTGATTCTAGCCCTCCGTCCTGCACCTCCCTCCACCCACCCGATCTAGTCTGTCTTCTTTTGCTTTAGGCCGTCTGGAATCCGGCCTTAAGGAGGGGGTTCTGTCATGATTTTAGGTTCTGTCTTAGTTTTGATTCATGGAATAGTTTGAGTTTTGTTGTGGTTTGATTTTGTTCTTTGTGTTATACTATCTGTTAGGGTTCTGTAAGCTTTTAGCTCAGTTCTGTTCACCTGCCAGCTCACTCCCCTGTCAGCAGTCACCAACCTATCAGTTCAGTTCACTGTCAGTCACTTCCCTGCCTCTGATTAGTTCCAGCTGTTTCCCGGTAATTAGTTTTCACTCCATTTCACCTGTGCACTTCACTATATAGTTCTGCCTCAGTCTTTAGTTCTCCGCCAGATCATTAACGAGCCACGGTGAGTTTTGTTCCAGCGTTCCTTTCTTGTGTAACCTGTTGATGCAAACCTGATTGCCTTTGATTCTGAGCCAGCCTGTTCCCTGATCTGTTTTTCCTGCCCTGTCTGACTGATTTACCGGTTTACCGACTTAATTCTGTCCCATGGTTATCTGAGCTTGCTTTTGCCCTGTCTGTACCTCTGCCTATTTTGGACTGCTTTTTGTGTACCGGATTTTGGACTGCCCTTTTGACTATTGAGCCCGCCAGTCCCTGTTTTCATTATTAAAATCCTGTTTTTTGCCTTCACCTCACTTGTTTGGTTTGAATACTGGGTTTGCCTGATTCACGTTCGTAACAAATTAGTGACAAATATTGTTTTATTAACATTTTGTGTTTAAAGTAAACTGCCTTATTATACTCCACTTATCAAGTGATCTTTGCGGGGCTCAGAGGATCTAAGAGAGAGTCGTTGCCTTTTCTGTTTCCCTTAATAAATAAGATAAAGCTTAAATCGTCTCCAAACTGTTGTGATAAAGCTCAGAGGTTGTGTTGAAAACTCTTGGAAGTAGGTCCAGTAAATAACTTTAATATTTTTTCCAATGGTTTTAACCAATTCCCCTTAAAACAGATTAAACTGTGTGGCTCAGAAGGACCACTGAGTGTTGTTAGTCCGTTCTTGGTGTCTGTTCTGTTGTGAAATCTCTGATCTTACATTGTATTGGAGAAAATGGTTTCTCCATGCTCTGTCAGTCTTATCCCCCTCCCATTCTACCAAAACATCTTTGAGAGAGCGACAGAGTTTGGATTCATTCTAGCACGTCCACTGAAAGCGTTTTCATCCCTTGTCTGACGAGCACGCCTTATCAACATAACCAGCCCTCAGAGATTCGGCTTTGAGCAAGGACACAAAAAGGATTTTCCCTTAAAACTGAGCGGCGTCCTCGTTAAGTTTTTTTTTTTTTGTGCAGCAGCGAAGCCGCAGCTGTCCCTCAACCCCCCGACCCCTTCTTCTGCCTGTGTTCGTTTCAGATATTGTTCCAGTGGGAATTATCGCCGGTGGTACAGTGTGCTCCTCCATTCTGCTGCTTATGATTCTGCTGGCACTTGCCTTCTTCTTCTACCGCCAACGCAAAGGCAGTGAGTTGAACAGAGTGGCTTTTTTTTCTTAATGTGTTTGTTTAAGGACTTGCACACATTTACTCTGCCTGTCAGTCTTTCTTTCATCCGCCATCCCTGCTCTGTCATTTTTCTGCTGCACGAAGTTAATGACATATGCTGGCCGCACAGCCGTTTATTCAAATGAGATTAATGAATATTCATGTAAAATGGCAATCGGCCTTAAATCGCCCACTTTATGTTTTCATTTTCCTTTTGCTGACATTGACTTAATATTCTCTCTTGCCACTTGCACACGAAGGATGAAGTAGCTCCATAAATACGAGCTCTGAAAACAAGAGGCTTTAAAAGGTGAATGGCGTTTAAATCGTGAATTTCTATATGTGTGATTTCTATAGCCAGCGGCAATCCAATTAGTAATTATGAGCACATACCACGCTTCGTCAAACCAGAGATCTAAAAGCCCTGTGACGGCTTTCAGATGTTTAATTTCGAGCTGCTTCGCCGGAAATAAAGAAACAGGAAAAGACGTTGAAGGTGACTGGCAGAGTCCCCAGAGGGATTTTCTGGGGATAAGAGTACATACTCTGGTTCAGAGCTGATAAACACGGCTACAGAAGAGATATCGTTCAGAAAGAGAAACTCAAACAAACATCATTGTCTCTGCAGATAAACAGTCTCCTGTTTGTTGTCTGCGATGAAGCGCGAGACTTCACAGATGGGAAATCTTTTCTTTTAAGGTTTCTGGCAGTGGAAGGGAGTTGTTCATGTCGGCAAACACCGAGTACTCGGTTGTGAAGACTTGTGAAGCTCGGTGTTTCAGAATGACAAGGCGATATTAAAGCCAGGGAGACTTTTTTTGTATTATCATTGAAAGCTATTTGTGACATTTTAGTTGATGATCAGCAAAGGAAATTCATTAAGAACCATTAAAGTAAACCCTGACATTTCAAACTTTTGCTTTTTCATCCTCAAATCTTTTGTAGCGGCTCCACATCACTTCTCAAGTTCTCACCTCCTCTATCTGCCCAACATTTACCCTTTCGCCCAAACCTTCTTCCATTGCATACACATAAACAAACTTTGTCATACATCGGTTCATTTTGTTTGTCTATTGCCACAAATGTGTAAATTTTACATAATTTTAATTACTTATTAATTTTAATTACTTATTCATTATTTTAATTACATATTTTGTGTTATGTAATCTCTGAAATCTTTATATTAGACCATATCATAAAACCTTTGTTTTCCAGGTCGCCGCGGTGTCACACTCGGTAAACCAGACATCAAGGTAGAAACGGTCAACAAAGAGACCCACAGCCTGGAGGAAGAGGCGGCCAACGTCTCTACAGCAACCAGAATGGTCAAGGCCATGTACTCCGTAAGTAAACTCCCATCTGAGTCACTGGGGGCGGCGGCGAGGAGGCGTACGGGTCAATGGCCTTAAATGTGCAAATACGCCAACAATAAGGTCAACGTGGCAGGAGGGGCACACATACACTCCAAGGAGGCTTTCATAGATAACACAAAAAAATAGCCTTCTGTTCCAAAAACACAAGCCCTTCTGAAGAGTATTGCACCTAGTTTACATACGGTGTCTTCCAAAATAGTCACACTTTTTGAGCCTTTTCACGCTTTCTCGCATATCACCAACAAACTTCGATGTATTTTTGGGAGACTTTATGCAACATGTGAAGTAGAGCATAATTGTTGAAGGAAAGTGCATGGTTTTTAATTTTGTTACAATAAAAATCTGAAGCTGTGGCACGCATTCTATTTTTTGCCCCCCCCCCCCCCCTCCCCCCCTCCCACCTCCCACCTCCAAATACTTTGTGAAACTTTTTTGGGAATGCTGTGCACATCTACAGACTGAAATTTTGGTCCACTATTCCAAAAGCTTCCTGAAAATGAAAGCACTTTTCAAGCCCTGCGACAGATTTTCAATTGAATTTCCATCTGGACAAAGATTGGGCCTTTCTCCAGCTATATGTTTGGAGTTGTGGCCAGGTGGAAGGTGAACATGTGTCCTAGTCTCCTTTGTAGCCTCTTGAAGCCTCTTGAAGTACATCAAGGATAACCCTGTAATTTAAATTCATCTATCTTCACCATATGACCAGAATCCCCCATCCCCACAGCATGTTCCTTCCTAGGTGATGTTGTGTTAGTTTTCCTCACACGTAGTGGTTTAAATTCCAGGTAGAGCACGTTCTTCGACATGTTTGTTGTGCCGCATGAGGCTTGCAGCAAACAGAGATCTCTTATGCCTTCTTTTCAACAGTGCTTTATGAAAGCCACATTTTTAAGAGGTGCAGACGAATCGTTCTTCTGTCATCAAAGTCTCCCACCTGGGCTGTGGATCTTAGCAGCTCCTCCAGAGTTACCGCAGGCCTCTTGGCTGCCCCTCTGATTGACAAACTCCCTGCGAGTTTCTCCCCGACCCGTCTGCTCGATTCCCCGGTCTTCATGATGCTGCTTGTCCGCTACTGTTCTCTGACAAACCTCTGAGACCTTCACAGAATAACTGGATTCACACTGAGATTAGGTGACTTCTCAAGGCAATTTGTCACACTATATATAATTTAGCCATATCCGGGTAGAGAGGACTGAGTACCTCACACTTGCCAATAATGCGAAAAATACATGTTAAGCTTTTTGGTTGGAGTGTGATAAAATGTGAAAATGTTCAAAAGATAGACAAATTAATACTAATGATCAATTTTATATTTGCTTACTAATAGGAGACTCTTGAAATCTCCCATATTACAACATACTAAAACACATCTTTTCTTTTACTATCATATCATCTCATCATCATACATTATTATTGAACCCACCGAAGCTCCCTTGAAGAAATAGAAAGGACAAACAAACACCAATCCAATCCAAAATACACACTCACTTTAACATTGTGCTCCTTTTAGAAAATCTGCGGCTGTCCCGAAGAATCTAATCGGCGGCGCCCCTTTGAGAAGGTTTCAAACCGCGGCCCAGAACCCTTTATTCTCCCGACTACTCTAACCGTTTCTCGTCTTTCACTCTCCTGGGATGAAAAAGCTGAAACTCTGTTTTCCTCTTCCCTCCCTGTCGTCCTCCTTCTTTCCTTTCTTCACCCTCCCTCTTTCCGTGTGTGTGTTTTGTTGTTTGATGGTTTAGTTTTTGCCCTCTGTTTCCCTCTCTCCCTCCACTCAGCCGTTCAAAGACGACATGGACCTGAAGCAGGAGATCAGGAGCGAGAGCGACACGCGGGAGGAGTACGAGCTCAAGGTGAGATGAGTCAGCGAAGAGGTTTTCACGTGCTGACACCAGGGGTTTTCAGGAAAACAATTATCTGCAGCATCTTTGGCATCATTTCCTGCATGTTGCATGAGTTTTGTGGTCAAGTTCATCTCCCAGTTCCTGTAAGGTCTTGTTTTCAAAACCGGTCCAAAGGTTCTTGTTTGCAACAACAAAACTTTTATTTATCATGCCTTTTTAAACTGTGCTGGGAAACAAAATCCCCTTATCTGTACAGCTTTTTATAGAAGTAGTTCCTTGCTTGCTTGTAATTCCGCAGCTCTGTGCAGAGAAGCAGTATTTGTGGCTTAGCAAGGTGACCATCTGAACGTCTATGGACCAGGAAATTGTTTTATTATGTTTTATCTAGATGTAAAAAAAAAAAAAACTGTATTTATTTGTTCATTTAAATTCCTGGTTCAGTAAAAGATATTGTGAAACACCCATTTACCTTTCCCTGATATTGCTTTTTTCTTTTTAGATTAGACCAGAACTTTATTGTTATTATTGTTATTACACATGTACAGGTACAGAGCAAAGAAATGCTGTTTAGTATCTAATCAGAAGTGCAATAAGCAGAAAGTGCATGCAGCATCAATTATGTGGTATATAAGAAGTATGGTACACATTTTTTTCCATAGCATAGGGTCAATATTTACAGATGAAAGTCTGTGTACAGGTGAAACCGTATACACAGATGAATGATCAAAGCATACACCATGAATGATTGTGGTCCTATGCACATAATATGCAGATGGTTTTGTGTGTTACATTTAAGGAGACCATACACAGGAACTAGAACATAATTTGCATTCAAGTAAATAGGCAGATGATAAATTGGATTATCTAAATACATATAGAGAAATCTTTGAATCTGGAGTAGGGAGTTTTGAGAAAACTGTGGGCTTAGCCTGAAAATTTGAACAGTTCAATTCAATTTTATTTATATAGCGCCAATTCACAACACACGTCATCTCAAGGCACTTTAAAAAGTAAAATTCAATCAAATCATCCAGATTGGTCAAAACGTTTGCTCTCTAAGGAAAGAACATAGAGCCACAGTGGAGAGTCGTCTGCATTGTTGATGGCTTTGCAGCAATCCCTCACACTGAGCATGCATGAAGCGACAGTGGAGAGGAAAACTCCCCTTTAACAGGAAGGAAAACCTCCAGCAGAACCAGAACCAGGCTCAGTGTGAACGCTCATCTGACACGACCAAGCAAGAATACCTTACAGTCCTTCGCCCTTGCTTTCTGCTGTGCTACAACCCTCCCTTTACATCTATGCCGCCACAGCAGAGCCTGTCATGCTGCTCCACTGTTTACCCGTCTTTGTTTTCTGAGCAATCTTAAGCTTGAATGATGGTAGCGCTGTGCGGGGGAGGTGGTGAGAGCAGAGTGATTTCCACTGCTAAGAGATTCCTCCAGGCTCTGATTGGTTGTTTCTGACCGGGAGCGGTGTATTTCTGCAAATGGCAGCAGGACCACTGGGAGAAGCCAGAGGAGAATGAATTCCTTCTCTCAGATTACCTGTCTCATATTTTACTGTCAGGATATAGTGACAGTTTTAAAAAACATGTAGAAAATACATGTATACAAAAATTACCCACTGCTGCTTTAAACAGCGCATAATAATCAGTAGCTACATAATCTTACTAAACCAGAGCAATATTCGGTACATTGTGCTGTGAAAAAAAGATTGTTTAAAAAGTTAGCACGTGCAGAACAGTCCAGCAGTGCAGTAGTGATGGTCTTTGATCAGTGAGGGGATCAGGAGTTGAGGAGTGTGGGTGAATTTGTGTGTAGGGGACAGCGAGGGTCACATCTCTAGAGAGAAAGCCGTTTGTCAGTCTGCTGGTCTCTGTCCAGTTCTGAAGCGTCTGTCTGAGAGCAAGATGGAAAACAGTCCTCATAGGATTCTGTAGGAGATGTTATTTTAGCAGCTTCTACTTTATAGATTAAAAAATGCAAAAGCCTTAATTTTGTGCCACAAAATTCTGTTGTTGTTTTTTTCACCTTTAGTTTTAAATTAGTCAAATCTACTGTTTTAAGCCTTGGTTAAAATATTATTTTTGTTGTTTTTTTTACATTTTTTTATTCCCAACACTGATTTGAGTCATTTAATATTAGATACAGTATTTGCCCATATGAAGCCCAAATATAAAGCCCCAATCCAATACTTGAAGTATGAATATGCTTGAAAACACAATAGTTTTTAAAGAGTGGCAAAAAAAGAAAAAAAAAGTTATAGTAGAGCCTGGTCTACATTAGTATTGTTATTGTGTCCCACTTAACTCTCACTCCAGTGACTATCATGATGCTGTGGTCTTTGCTATCTAATTTTCATGACTTGCATGTTGTCCTTGCCGGAGTTTCTGCAGGACAAGCTTAATCTGCTCCTGTTAAATGGGTTAACTCTGTTAAGAAAGCTACTATAATGTTCATTCAACCAATCATCTAAGACACTGGTTCCCATCTGGGGGGCACAATGGAGCTCAGAGGGGCAACAAGGCTTACAATGGAAAAATGGTGCTCAAATATAACAGCTTCTATACATAGCTGCCACATCCCGCTTCTGTTTCTGGACAGACAATGATATAAAATAATAAGTAGAGATACTATTTTTGATTATGACTTGTTGATAATCTATATTTCAGTGCAGTTCAAGTTAATTGTGTGGTGACGAGAAAGACGTTCTGCTTCATAAATGTACATGTATCTGAGTGAAGAAAGAAGATTGGATCATATTTCAGATGTTATACAAACAACGGGAATTTGGGTTTGAGTTTATTCTGGCACTTTGATACAGACAATTTAAAAAAATACTTCGGTCAGGTCCATAGCTGCCTGAAGGAATGGAGCAATTGAAAAAGCTGATCCCCGATTTTTTTAAAAAAAGGAAAAACTACTTGTGCACCCCATATATTTTGACCCACACAAATCTGATTGCTACCTTCAGTCCAACAAACCCAAATTCAAAATCCAAAAATATAAATATTAGAAAAAACATTGTGCCTCCCAGATGTCTTAGATGATGGGTTGAATGAGCATTATAGTAGCCTTTTCATTTTTCTTAACTAGCAAAATATTACCCTCCAACTTACAGCATAAAAGTCACTTTGTTTCGCCTTGATCTCTTCAGTCAGACAGTTCACAGCAATGGAGAGGAAAGGTGAAATGAACAGAATCTCGATCGAACCAGTTGTCACACCACTGCACTTTCAGTTGGATTTAGTAAAGCCATTCTGGCTTATCTAGTTGTTTCACTTTCCACCATTCAAACCGGATGAAGGCTCTTCTACGTTACGACTAGTTGAAGCAACCGAAACTTTCTCTCACTGACTGTGATCACCAGTGTAATATGTTAAAAAAAACTTTTTGATTGTTAGGCAAAACGTGGATTTGTTAGATAAATGCAAAAATGCTTAATGGGAAGGTCTTTGTAGGATTTTGACAAAGCTTAGTGTAGCATCATTCAGGTTTGCCGGCATGGTAAGGAATATTACTGCAAAGACCATGGGAAGGCACCGGTAAACACCCCAAGGAGACAGAGAAGACCTAGAAAATAATCATGTATTGTCTTGAGGCTTCACAGCGTTTCCTAGGAGTTTATGTACTGTGTGCTGCATCATTCAGAAATCATTACATTTGACTACATGGCATGAAACAATAATACCTCACTTACACTGAGATACAAACCTCACTCAAACGTGACGTGAGCAAAAACTGAAATGCATGAAAGGGTATTTCATAAGACACATTTCTTTCTGTTCGACCACAGGATCCAACTAATGGCTACTACAACGTCCGAGCCACCACCCACGACGAGGCGCGGCCCCAGTCCCGTGTTGTCCACTACCAGGGAGAGTTTCGCCCGCCGAACCCTAACACCGGGCCTGGCGGGGCCACTTCCATCGGGCCGTCAGCCGCAGCCGGGGGTGCAGTTCCTCCCAGTGCGGTGCCAGGCTCGAGGGCGGGCTGCTATGACCCTCGGCCACCCTCTAGGATGTCCCATGCTACTTACGCCCAATTCAACACCTTCTCCAGGGTAGCACAGAGGCAGGAAGCTCCTCCAAATCCTGCTCTGCCATCACCAGGCGATTACCCTGGGGGAGACTGTGGCCTGCTGGACAGCACAACCCAACTGCCATATGACAGCTATGGATATTCCTCTCAGTATCCCAGCTACCGTATGGGCTTCGCTCCGACCATAGAGGAAGGGCCGGCCTATGAGATGTATCCAACAGGACAGGGGACCGGGTCGGGCCCGGGAACAGGACAGCAAAGTCCTGAAACAGGCTTGGCAAAGTATGGGAGCTCCACTCGCTTCTCGTACTCGTCCCCACCCTCTGACTATTCCCAAAAACACACGCAACGAATGCAGACTCACGTGTGAGGAACCCAAACACGCTTTCCTGGATTTGCTTTTGGCATCAGCAGTATTATCACATACTGTATAAAAACCTACCGTACAGTTCTGTAGGTGAATCTGTTTTCCTTTTCCATGGAAATCACTGCATGGAAAACGTTTCTTTTTTTTTTACACCATTACGATACCCAACGTTTAGGAACATTACATATTACACAGAAAAAAAGCAATACATGCAGTGATCTTCACACCGATTGACGCAGGTTTCCTGCCTGTAGTGGTCATCCATCAACAAAAGCAAATGCAAGATCAGGAGAGGAAAAGAGAAGAACGAGAAGCCAACCGCTCTTGGTCCACCTCCCTGATCACACGGCCCTCCCAAACACTCCCGTCTCTGTAAATAATGTTAAATTTGGGTCATTTAAAAGTTATATTTCTTGTATAAAACTATAAACAGCAAACCTCTCACTAAGCCACATTTTTCTGACTTACATTGCTGAGCACATAAATCCAGACATGCAACCACATCCCTTTGGAAAAACATTTGCAGCAAAAGAGGCAGCTTGGACCACAAATATCGCTGGCACTTGTCACTAAGACATACTTAATGGCTTTTTTCTTACAAGATCTACCTTGATTTGAGTGGGACAATGCATTTGGATTGATCAGAGTGTCAGTTTTTATGTGCCAACAGAAAAAATAAAATAGTGTCTTTTTTTTTTTTAAGCGCGGACAATGAGGTGCTCTGGGTAAGAGGATATTGTACACGACAAAAGGAGCGGTAGCAAGCGTCTCTTTACTCCTCCTCCTCCTTGTATTGTGTATCTGTCATCATCGTCCATTTCTATACCTAATATTTCACCTGAAATTAATCCTAAAGGCAGTGTTTGTGAAACAAGGTGTGGTGGGAGCGCCTTTTCATTCTATACATTTCTGCAAAAAGATACCTCCCCCACCCTCAAGTGTTTAAAAATGTATTTGTTCCTCTCACTTGCACAGTAGAATAGATTTTTTTCCATATTTATACTGAAGCATATGAAAAAAAAGGCATTCAGAAACATTTTATAATATTTTTATAAGGAGTTGTGGACCAAAGGTTCAGCATTTTGGGTGACACTAACTTTTTAATGTGTAACGTGGCGTTATGGTCGGAAGCGGTCCGGGTTCCTTTCAAACAGAGTTGGTTTTTAATGTGGTAGGCTTAAAGTAGAAAACTTAAAGAGCTTCACCTCGAAACAACAAATATCCAGCCAGAGCAGATGCCTGCTGTGGATATATTTGTTTGCCGTGAAACTCTTTCTTTGACTTCCTGTCTTCTGACTGGACTGCCTTTTTTCTAAAGCTGGTGACGACATTCAAAACGACGGGCCGGGAACGAGCAGCTGCTCGATCGGAGCAGTCCTATTGATTTGGGAAGCAACGAGAAGGTTTAAATGTAGTCTAACATATCAAAGTGAGGTAGAGAGGGTTCTATCTAGCTCATATGGTACTTTGTACTATTTGTAAGTATGCTGATTTTCTCTCTGCGACAGAAACTTTGCCGGTGTCTTATGTCTACGAGTTTTTCATGGTGTTATGTCAGGTGTTGGTGTGCGGAACTGGCCTTCAAAGCAGAACTTGGTTCTTGAAACTTGAAAATCTAAGGGGATAAACCATGCAATTTCCTCTTCCTCCTCTAGGTTGTGGTCGGATATGTTGTCAAACTATTATCTGTGGGGACAGCTGTTCGATTTTAACTTATAGCTCCTCAGTTACAAGCACCCCGGCTAAAGATATGTAAAAAGCCATAATAATAATAATAATAATAATAAAAGATATTTCATTGCTGTTGCATATTCTCAGTTTTAAAATGCCAGAAGAACCCATTGGTTAATTTGAGTACATTTATTTCCCGAGGGAAAAATATTATGCAAAAAGCAAAAACTCTATGGAAGAAATAACCCAGATTCTTGGCTTCCCCCCTTTGCTCTTCTTGGTGAGTAATTTCTGATCATTTGACCATTTTTTTTTCTGGATCATTATCCTACTGAAAGACCCAGTGACGACCCATTTCCCATTTTCCCCCAGATTTGTGTTCATAATGTCCTGGAACTTCAAAGAGTTCATGATGCCATCCACTCTAAAATATCTCCAAGGACAACAGACACTTACTTCCACAGCATCACAGAGCTATTACCTTACTTATCAGTGGGTATGAATAGCTTTTCTACACATTTGTCATTCATTTCACATCAGACCCACCAGGACGCTCTAAGTCTGATGTGACCAAAGCAGTAAAAGCCCCTGTAGAGACTTCTGATGGAAGAACAAAACATCATGACCCTGTGGTTTCTTTCATTCTCATCTGCCTTTAGCAGTGAGCGTTGGATTCCCCCCATATCATCAATTGTTTTACATGTTGGCGACATAAACTTAGATCTTTTTCCAGCATTATTTGACACAGGGCCAGTTGGTCTAAATGGTTTAGATGAGTGACAGTTTCCCATGTTATGAAGTTCAACCAATGTCTGACATAGAAGAATAGCTTCTCTGCTCTTTCCCATCTTGAGGCGTTTCTATGAGAAATAGTTTTTTTGTGTTGTGACACATGTTAGATATTAGATGAAGCTACAGGTTGTTAGAGCTTTTGAAGGCAGTTCTGGAAATTTACCGGATGATTCATACAGACACTATGTTTGTCACAGATGTGACATACATTGCTATGGATAAAGGGAACGGACCGTTATCTCGGGGGCAACATGCATGCTTAGGGCTTTACCTCGGTTCTTTAAAAAGCAAATGTAGCCATCATTTGAGGCTTTTCATCGTTCTTTTTTCTCGCGTCGCTACCTGCCAAAAGCCCCATCGCTGATCTCTGTAATCATTTCTCTGCCTTGTTTAGATTAAAAGTCCAAAAGTACTGTTTCTGTTCAGAGAGTCGTTCCTTCAGAAGAAGTTTTATTTAAAGTGTGATTGCTTCAGGGGAAAAGAGCTGGAGGTAGGCCAAGACGTCTAACCGCCGACAGGGTGCGGTGGCTTTAACAAACCCAAGGCAAAAAAGTTATGGATTTGTATTTAAATTATCCCAGACGCCATAAAAAAATATTCAGTTGCAGTTTTTGATTAAATGTTACAGGGAAAAGTCTAAAAGTGCTGCAACAGTGATTTTAGGAAAATTATTATTTCTCAATATGGGATTATCTTTCCCCGCTGAAATGTACTCAAATTAAAGGTTGGGTTTTTCACATGACCCCAAATGTTAATGTAGACAATAGCTATTTTCATACACCTCAGTGTAGTGTCAGTGTTCCCCCAAACATATTAACGTACTTCGTATCGTAGTTCCTAATTTCATCTTCTACCCTTAGGATTAATATAAATATTAGTATTTAAATCAATAGAAAAACTTTTTGATTGTTTGGCAATTAACCCCCCAAGTGGATTGAAATAATTTATGTTTGCACTTTGAGCTTAATGAGATTCGACTAGATTGCTTTCTTCATCATCATACCAACTCAAAACTTCATATTTTATGGTTACAAGAATTTGTTTAGTGGAAAACAAGAAAAGTGTGTCAATAATCACGATCTCCAAGTTATAAGCTTCTACGTGGCCAATGCAGCTTTTTTCCTGAAGAGCATTAAGACAATGAACCTTTTCTATTCCATCCATCAATGGTATATTCAATATTTCATTTAATACCTTTTCGAAAGTTCCCATCCTGCATGCTTCACTGGGCAGATAAATTTAAAAGGCACAGAAAGCAATAAGGAGTCACTCACTTGTATCTGTATTCTACATTTTGGAGCTGTTAAAAATGATTGTGCATTAAATAAGACCCCAGGCTGCAGAGGCTATCAGCCACTCCAGAAGCAATCATTGACTATTATTTATCAGCCGCCCCATCAACCCTTCATGGTACATTATGGTAATTGTCTGCAGAGGGGCTATAAAAATGTGTTTATTACCCTTGTTTTCTATAAACGCACAGAAAGAAAACCACAGCCACGCCGTTTTGTATATCAGAGGCAACCTTGTGGCTCTAAGGTCACGATGTAAACCATTTCTGCAGGGGTAGAATGCCAGCAGGAGAGCGTCTTAAATTTTAAATGGTGATCACACCCATGGTACTGCACACTATAATCTATTTACAACCTTTTTACAGAGTTGTAGCTGAGCAGTATTTTGCATCTGACTTGCAGTCTTGTTACAACCTTGTGGAAGGATGAGTGAATTTGACAGGGGAGGTGCTAAGGCTGCTGAATGCACAGCTAATCCATACAGGTACTTATTTAATACCTCTGGTGACAGTCTGTTGACATTAGAGTTCATATAAGACGGTAAACACACATGGCCGATGCTAAGGTAAAGGCACAGCAGTGGACAAACGCACGGGTGCATCTCAGTAAATTAAAACAGCAATGTTGTGCACCTGTAGCTGTTTAAGGAAGGAATATGGCAACTTTTACCTCATTAGGTTGTTATTCCGTGTCGCTTTTCTCTTCTTCCATGTGTTTTTCTCTGTGCAATGTGTGCCGATCATTTCTTTCAAACTTGCTACCATGTGTCAAATTAAAAGCCATCTGCCAGCTTCCAAATGTTAAAGTCAAAACTGCCTTCACAAAGAAAAGAAATCCAATCATTATTGCAAACCTCTCTCTTGCTGCTTTCTTCCAAATTTCTGTCATAAAGTAACACTATAACACAGTATAGTGTAAGTATGTATTTTTAGCTTGCTTATATTTCTAGTGTCCATTTTATAGAAAATATAAATATTCACAAGTTCATGATATCCATTTCAGCATCTTTCTGATTTATTTCAGTTTAACCAAATATGTATTTTGTAATTTTTGTTATTTACTTTGTGGTCTTATATCACCAGTTGAAGAAAGCACTTGTCCAAAGTGGCCTGTCTTATAAAACACATGTTTTTTTTTTTTTCAGTTCTGGTCTAATTAAACAAACTCATGAAAAAAAAAAAAGTTGGGTATTGAACATCTGTGACCCAAACAACTTGTCGGTCATGCTACAAATAGCCTGAAGTCAGCCTCAACTAGGCCAACCCAGACTAGGACCGGGCCAGACCCATGCTGGGCCGGGCTGACCCAGAGTTTCTGCAGTGTCTTGACATCCAGTTTTACTGTGTTGAACCTTTCAGTGAGTGCCAAAAAAAAAAAAATCTGAGCAGACGTACAAATGCAGCAGCAGTTTGTGATTATTGTGACTCTATGATTGAGTGTGACTGGGTATATGTGTGAAGGAATGTGTTTCACACATACAAATGTATTTTCAGTGTCCAACTTTTAAGATGCATGTGTGTGTGTGCGTGTTTGTGTGTGTGCGTGCGTGTGTGTTTGTGTGTGCATGTGTGTGTGTGGGAGCAAATGTAACCCAAGGTATTAGAAACATATTTCCATATGATGGAAAGAAAAAATTAGGGTTTGACTGATAATTTCATATCTTGGCCGGTCACACCTGCTGGCATGAAGGAGATCACTCCTGAACACAGCAACACAGAGCCTGAAAATGCTATTTCCCTGGTAAATATTATTTTACCGTTCAAATATTTTAGTGGAATCTAGTTGCTTTAAATACAGTTATTGCCCTGTTTTTTTTTTAATATGTCATTATATCAAACCTTATTTTTAACACAGAGGAAAACTGGTCTAATGTGGCAGTTCTCCATGACCGATAGTTTTTTAATCATCATTTCATCATTATTCTTATTTACTGTATATTGAAATGCAAAAATGGTGCAACAAACCTGATACCTACAACTAACAACTACCCCAGTTGGTTGGTGTTGCATGAAAGAGCAAAAAAAGTGCTTTAGACTGGAACATAGATGAAACAACACATGTCAAGGTGAAGAGAAAATGTTACTTGGAATCTGAACTAATCAGGTAGAACATTGATGCAATTTAATGTGTTATAAAAGGCAGAAGTGTCAGGATTAATATTTGATATGGTATCAGTGATTTTTGTGTAACTAAGCCATTTCTGTCCTGAAATGTAACAACTTACTTCTGCAGCCAAATCGGAACATTCGGAAGCATTTTCTAAAAAAAAACTACAATATTTTAACAGCAAATCTGAACCTGTAAGCAATTAAAGTTAAACAATAGGTAATTTTAAACTGGGGAATCGAAAATAATGAACTAAAATAGAGAAATACAATTTAAATTTACCATATTTTTCGGACAAGAAGTTGCACTTTTTTTCATAGTTTGGCCGATCCTGCAAGTTGTATTTCAATTTTAAATGGTAATTCATACTGACCAACATGAACCAAGTAGTATACATTACCGTCTATAGCCACAAGAGGGTGCACTAGGCTTGGGGTAAATTATACCACTTAAACATTTATTGAAACATTAACCTATAGACAACAAAGACAGAACACGTTTGTACGTTGTTTCATTGTTTCAGTCTGCATTCATGCAGCGGAGCGTTGCGTGGTGCAGCTCGTAGGACCCAGACCGAGAAAGAACCCTGTTATTGGGCTGTCCGTGAAGCTAATAAAAGCTAGCGCTAGCTTACAGGTCTGTTGTCAGGGCGGTTTACAACTTTGCTGATGTAAGTGAGCTTTATGTTGCTCTCAAACATCCGTGTTGTACTGTTAGCTTAGCACGTAGCACCGTTAGGCTCACGGTCTAATTTAGGCGTAATTTTGACAACTTTCAGCATAACGGGCCGGTACGTTGAAATGCGCTGACATGACCTTTCCGGGTTCATGTCGGTGGCTTGTTATGCTAATTCAACCTCCCATGTTTTATATTATTCAGCAGACTGTGGAAACAGCTGTGTAATTTAATAAATTGCCTTCCTAGATTAAATGTCATTTTTTAGTCTTGGATTGTGTGAAATAAATTTCTAAATAAATGCGACTTATAGTCCGAAAAATACGGTACTTATTTTAGTTTGTCAAACACGAAACACTCCATAAAGCCTAAAGAAGTTAGATGAAAACACCTCTTTACGTATTTTCTGCTTTACATTTTTATGGCATAAGGGTGCAAGTGGCTTTAAGTAAATGAGACTCCAAAATTGCATTTCCTGCATCTGATAGTGTAGCAAACATAAATTAATCGAGAGTTAAGAGATGCTGCGACAGATATTTAGTACATAGCTAAAAGTTTTGCCACATAATCATTGGAACTTAAAGATGAAGTCTAAAACGCACATATTTACTACTGCTCCAGACTTTCATTGAATGCTATGCAAATGGTTAATTACCTAATGAAAAATGTTAGCTAATATCATGCTACACTGTCCAGACACTGGCTGCACTAATGAAAATCCACGCACCTAAACATGCCTAATGCTTAACGTGGCGTACATAGCTGGGTAGTTGGATTTGATTTCTGCTTTGTTGAGTTAGGAATTAGACCTGTTTGGGCCATAAATAGAACTTTCAGTCCAAGATGTTCAGGCAAAAATTAGGTATGGAAAACCCATAAAAATGATACGTTGGCCTTAAAGCAATAAGTTACTTACTAAAATTTCATATTATAGGCCTTTCCTCTTGAAAATAATTTTCTACTTTTACTAAATTAGCCGAAGGTGTTCTTGTAGAGGGAGTAGAATGCAGAAACGTTATGAATGCTCAATCAAATGATTGTTTTTAAGGTAACAGCATCTTTTTTTTGCCTTTTGCAATTTCAGAAAGAGAGCCAATTCATAATATAGACTGATTAAAAGAAAAAAAATCATGATTATTTAAAAAAAGAATCTTACTGTGTGTCAGTCAAACCCTAGTTAACTGTTGGACAGATGTTGAAGGAGGTATCGTATGGCCTTAGAACATGTGTAAGGAGTCGAAACAGCGAGCTTGTCACTCATTTAGCTGCAGAGCCTATCTGCTCTCTGCATGAGGGAACAAGACGATGTTCTGCTTGATGTTGTCGAGCATCTGATGATCACTACAGTGAGGAGGAATCCATGTTGCACTTAAAACTGTGTGAAGTGGAGGCGAGGATCGTTATGAGGCAGATAACGAGTGAGCTCAATCAATCGTGTATAATCTTCATTCTCCAGTTCTTAATTTGTATCCCTGTATATTATTCACATGTGTATTAAGTTCTTGTTCAGTACTAGTATATTGTTTCTGTTAAGAAGAAATCTGTGAAAACAAACTTACAAGATACTGAGATGTTGTTTTACTTTCAGGTTTCCTGTCATGTTTTTGTTCAAATTCAATGTAATTATTTTTTCACAATATAAAGAAAATAAAAGATGACACGGTTTCATAAAAAGTTTGCAAAAGTCCTTTATTCCGTTTGCAAGCAACAAAATCAGAATGTGGCTAACTCAAATTGTGGTTAAAGGTTTTGAGGCTGACAGAAAACTGTTTTTAACTAAATTGTAGACCCTTGATGAGGGATTCAATGAAATCCAATTAAGTCAAAAGTTACTGAAAAGGAATTTAAAGCTGCACTAAGGAGTTTTGAGAAAACTGTGGACTTATCCTGAAATTTGAACTAGCAGACCTTACAGGTCCCTCCATCTTGCTCTCTGAGGTTGAATGAGGGTAGGGCTGTGCACGGGATGGGGGGGGGGGGGGGGGTCACCACCACCAGGGGGGTCAGTGTGAAGACAAGAGAGATTGACATTGCTAACAACAGATCAGAGCCAGACATCCATCCAGTCTCTGACTGTTTTTTTTCTGACCGGGAGCGGGGTATTTCTGTAAATGGCTGTAAGACCAATAGGAGGAGCCAGAGGAGCTTAATTTTTTTCACATATTATCTGTCTCATATTTTACTGTCAGGACATAGAGACAGTTTTAACAAATATGTGAAAAATACATCTCTACAAAACGTACCTACTGCTGCTTTAACTAGAAAAAGGTCTATTAGCCATGCCATAAGATGCTATGTTTTGCTAGGTTTCAACAAAGACCGAATCACTGATATCACCCGTGGCGTTTCTGCATTTAGGGCCAGTGGGGCCAGGCCCCACCAGATGATCACGGTGACCAGATAAAAAAGCTTTTGTTTTGAAAATGGAATGGCAGTATCAGTCTTGTAAGTTGTGGTCATAAAATCCACATTAATCAAACTGTTAAAGTCACCAATACGGCTGTTAAAGTCACATAAGTAAGTAGCCCTATCTTTGAGTGGGGAAGTCCAATCACGTGTGTTCAGCAAAGGTACTGAGTTGCCACCAGTGCAGAGCTCGCCTGGTAATGGAAGCAGACAGATGTGAGTGTTTCTGCATGCAGAGTGAGGCATCCACTTTTGAAAGTTGGCCCAGGTCCAAACATTCCCATAAAGAAGCCATTTATCTCCAAGAAAAAGATCCAAGGACAGACTGACGTTCTGTAGGACACACCAGGGTTGGATTTCAAAGGACTGGGGTATTTTCTTTGTTTAATATTATTAATAAATGTGATTATTGAATCTCAATCATACAATCTTCAATTAAAGTGTTTAGAGTTGATCTGAAGAAAATCTATTCCTAAAAAAGCGGAAATATCCTCTTCCTTCAGAATGCAATAGTCATCGCTGTCTTGAAAAAATAAGAATTCATTCTTCTGACTCATTTTGAAATTGTGAGACTGATTTGTTTTTGATAAATATTGGAACTGATTGTTTTATGAACCTACATACAGTTCGACGTGGCAAGGAAACTACCCTAATCCCTTTAGGAACCTATGGTCCATCTTTAAATAGGAGACAAAAAAAGAATTGGAACCTTGAGACAACCTCCAAGCACTGATACTGAAAGAGAGGATCATCATCAGACAGGATTTGACCCAGAACCTGATATTTGTATGCCAAAAGGAATTATAGACGTCTGTAAAAGGAAAGGCCAACATTGTAAATATGGGTTCGCTGCATGACGCTGATATATAGTGATGTGGACAAGTATTTCCCCCTTGCAGATTTATTCTGTTTTTGCTTTTTATATCTCAGCTCATGACATTGAATTTTATTTAACATAGATAACCTGAGTAAATACAAATTTTAGTTTTCAGATGATGATTTCATTTATGTCTAAAAAAAGCTATCCAAACCAACCTGGCCTTTGGTTAAAAAAATAATCTCTCCCTTAAATCATCTCTCCCTCAAATGAACCGTGCTTAATCCCACTGGACAACCTGAAGCAGGCAGAAACATCTCAAGAAACAACATATCATGCCAAGAAATTGAAGAACAGATGACAAAGTCACTGTTGTCTTTGTTGGGGATGCAACAAGCAGAAATCTCAAGAGCAATTTTTGAGGTGGACGCCAAATGTACAGTGAAATGTAACATTGTAAAATGTACAGACAACCTTATCAGTGCTGTTTACAGTATTATTAATGCTTGGTTAAAATAGCATGGCCAAATGTATTTCATAATCATATTAATATTAACATTATTACAGTCCAACATGAACAAAAAACAACACACACACAAAAAAATATGTTGACATTTTGTGTGCTTTGCTGTTTTTTGCTCTCTTTCTTCTAGTGCTGGACGATATAGAAAAAAAAATGTATCGATAAAATAGAAATCATATTGATCGATGTCAATAAGTATCAAAAAATTCCAAAAGTATATTTTAAGTGCAGTCCTGGTCATTTTATGCTGTTGCTTAATGACCTATTTTTTTATATAAAGAACACTGAATTCAAACACAACTCCTTATTCAACCAAGTTTTAAACACATGCTCTCTGAACTCTTTAAAGCTTGATGACGGAGTTTTCCTGGGTCTGGATTGTGATTGGTTGGGAGGATGTAGTGACTAGTATTAAACTACAGGATAGGCTAGAATGCAAAAGAAAAGGAAAACTGTTCCTCTATTGAACTTTTTATTGACCGTTTTTTTTCTATTGAACCACTCGTCTATCGATCGATATATGTCGTTATTGAATTATCGTCCAACCCTACTTTCTTCCTCTATCTGCGTTCACTTACTCTGCTATCTCCTGCCCCTCCTCTCAGTCTTCCTCTCTCGCTCACCAGACGGCGCTCAGCCGCTCCCTCCGGATACATCTGCTTTCCACCTATGCTTTCAAACTGCACTGAACCACAGTGAGAGCCATTGTCCATGAATGGAGAAAACATGGAACAGGGGAGAACTTCTCAGGCGTGACTGGCTTACCCAAATTATTCCAAGTGTGCATAAGCAGTGCATCAAAAAAACCAAGAAAAACACATAAAGCCCAGCAGATTTCACTTGCCTCAGTTACTTTCAGTGTTGACTCAACACTCAAGAATTACATCCATAGAAGAGTTTCAAAACCATCTGTCCGAAAACATCTGAGTTTTTCCAAGACTTCTAGGAAAAACTTCAGAGGATTGAAAAGACGACAGCTGAGCTTCTGGGAAGGTGCGTCCAATGGCGCCACCAGGGGTTGGACAGGGGTGGTCAAGGCCACCCTGTGCCATGTCCTGGCCACCCCACTCGCCAGTGTAAATTGTAGTAGCATCAGTTTAGCATTTCATCCCATTATGCACAGCCAGCAAGGCAGCCGCTCTTCTTGACCTTCTATCACGCTTTCATTTGTATCTGCCAGTATCTACTTTCCCCAAGTAATTGGTTTGTTTTTCAATAAATCAATAAATGTACACCTTATTCCTAATATAATTACACAATAAAAAGGAAATGTTCAATCCAAAATGTTAACTGTACTGTTATTGGTCTATGCACATTAGATCATTGGTAACATTAAAAATCAAACAATAAACCAAAAGATATTAGGCATTTACTTAAGTCTTTAAGATAGTTTTCTACATGCAGCTTTACTAAAACAGTAGAATAAAATCCTGACATTATGGCTTTTAGTTTCAGTGTGCCACCCCAAGACTTTAAGTGGCCCCATCTGGCCACCCCTATGAAACATCTCTGGAGGCGCCACTCAGATCGGGCACAAAATCAATGAAGTATTTCAGAACAACATCAAGCCTACAGTCAAACATGGTAGTAGGATGTCTAGGTCTCTCTGCTTCTGAAAGAACTGCATGACTGTTAATTGATGCAACCATGAGCTCTGCTTTCTACCAGAAAAACCTCCTGGAGAACGTTTGGCCATAAGTTTGGGACTTCAAGTTTACTCGGGTTGTGCAGCACCACAATGAACCAAAGCAACCAGCAAGTCCACGACTAAGTGGCGGAGAAAAGCGATGGATATGTAGTGGCCTATTCAAAGTCTGGACTTTTACCTGATTGGTGTGCTGGGGCATGACCTTAAAGAAGGTGTTCATGCTAAAAACAAAACTCTAGTTAGGCTGAATTAATACTTGTCACAGCACTCTGTGTGCTTCTTAAAAAGGCCTTTGAAAAAGTTTGACATTCTTGAGCTTCATTATATGATGGAAAAAAGTTGGTGACAAAAAGCAAGATTTCTGCCAGTCTCTAAACTTTTGGCCACTGCTGCTAATAATAAGTTTCTGTGTTTCACGTGAAGTTTATTTAGGCCAGCCTGACTGCGCTCAAAACTTTGTAGTGACAGTTTCTGGAGCTGAGTGGGCTGAAGGAGAATGTAAGAGTGTGCCTATATATAGCACACAAATATTAAGGGGAATAAAAAGGTGCTTTCCTGAATGTGAGCTCAGCGTGTAAAGCCACAACAAACCCCTGCAGAATTTCTCTTGTTTCTTTCATTTCTGAGCAGTAGCTGACTGTCCTCCTTCGCTGGGCTTTCTTGTCTCTCTGATGCTCCTCTTTCATTTTCTCTGATATCCGTCTCTCATTTATTTTGCATGAAATATTTTCCCAATTTTCTCCAGCTTTGCTTTACCCCTTCCTACAGCCACCCTGTCTCCTCCTCTTCAATCACCTTTCAGGGTTTTCCTAAAAACAGTTTTCTGCTTCTAGCATCTTCCCATCTCACTCTTTCTGCTCCTCTGCACCGTTTCTCCCTTTGCAAAATATCTTCATAGCTCGTTCAAATTTCTGTTCATCTTTTCATTCGTTAGAGGCGCTCTAACCTACTTTTCCATCCTCCCTTCTCTAGTTTAACTTTCTTCTCTCATTTTTCTTTTGGTCACTTTTTTATGTCCCTCTCTTACCTTTCCCCTTCTCTGTTTTTTTCTCCTTTGCCCTCTTTTCATCTCTTTTGTCTCCTGTCTTTAATCTCTCATGTTCACATTTTCATCCCTTTTAATTTTTTCCTCAGCCTCTCTCTTCATGTGTTCCCTTTTCCTCTCATTTTAAATGTGGTTCCAACTTTTCCTAATTCATTTCCTATTTAACCTCAAACCTCCTTCTTCCCTAATATATCATCTCCTTGTCTTTTTTGTCTCGTTTTTCCTCGGACATCTTTTCAGGATCGTTCAGGACGAGATGATACTAAAAGCTTGAATACAAAGCCGCTGAACTTTTGATTATTTCTTGAAAATGTTTCATCCAAAAGTTTTGTTCACTTTGTTCATGGATTGGTTTTCATATCTAAAGAGTCTGTATCAACATCTTTACAACTTTTTCTCTTTCTTCTTAGCTGGGTTCTAGTTTAAGGCTCACAATAGTAGATTTTATCACCATTCAGGCGTTTACTCGGCAGAGGAAAGACCGACCAGGAAGACCTTTTTAATTGGCACTGAGTTTACAGTTAATCGTTGTCTAAAGGGGTTTCTCCAACTTATTCCCTTGATGATTTAAATATTATTTATTCGAAGAATTAAGTTAAACAAAGGATGATAAACAAGGATGGAGATCAGTGTTTGCGGGTCATTTGTAGAAAATCCAAACATAGAAATAATATTCAAATTAAGGATGAGTTTCTCAGCGAGTTATTTATAAAGTTAAACATGATAAGAGGACAAAGGTCACTGTGTGCTCAGCTAAAAACCGCTACTCTTCCTTTGGTGGCTGAAGCAGACAGGTTCAAAGCGGTTCCTGAAGACCAACGTTTGTTTGTGAACTTAATGTGGTTGAGGATGAATTTAATTTTGTATTTCACATACCCTCTGATAAATAATTTGTTAAAGAAGATGCAACAGAAAATAAACACTGATTTGTTTTGGTTGACTGAAAGTTATCTTAGTTTGGCTACAAAGAGGCTGGTTTTAGCTAAATTTGTGGAAAATGCTTGTTTCCTATCCTCTATAGTGTATGTTTTTTTAGGCAATGTAAGTTTCGTAAACGTTCTTTCCTGTGTTGAGATTCATGTTCGGGGGCCATCTTGGTGTTCTTTGTGTATTTGTTGTATAATGTCTTGTAAGCCCGTGCAGGTGGGGTACCACCATGGTGGAGGGCACTTTACTGAATCAATTAATCCAAAATGTGTAGAAAGAACACTGTCAAAAGTTGCCAAACATATGACGTATACAATAAAGTGAAAGTAGAAATAGAAAAGCCGCCACTTTGGATGTAAGCTCTTATGATAATGACTTGTTTTTATTTATCCGGTGAGGTGGAAGAAGTCAGGAGAAATGTCTGAACGGCGTCTAAACCTAACAGACCGGCAGCCTTCCCAGGACTTAAAAGTAGTACATAGATCACTTGAGTCATCTTTGTCAGAAATCTTTGCCCCTTATTTGAATTTCTTGCCAAATTTAGAATAAATCTTGTGTTTTAGAGAAGTTTGTGGAGGCTTTAGGATGGTGAATGGCCTATTTTAGTTTAAATTTAAATTGTCAACTCCATATTTTACTTGTTTCTTGCTCCTGTTTCTTCTTTTTGCAATTCTAAGCCCGACAAACAACCTGGTTTCAATCCAGCTGTATGAAATGTAATAACTGTAATCTTTTCCCTGGTCTGAATATTTTGATCAGGAATCTTTGCTCTGTGTTCACCGTTCCTGTTTTCTCCCCTCCCTCGCTCCAATCTTTGTTGTTTTCTCCCCAGTTACCTTCACCTCCTCTTTTCCATTTGATTTTTCTCTAACCTTTCGTTAATAGCCCTCCATAAAAGCTGGTTATCTTCCTCCTCCTCATGTTTTTCCTTTTGATTTATCTTCCTGCTTTAATTTTTCCCTCCTATCTCTAGATCTTTTTGTCCTTTTCCTTCTCAATTTCTTTTAGTTAATTTCTTTACATCCACATCTCTTTCCATTTCCTCCATGTGGTCTTTACCCTCTCTTTTCTTTTTCAATGACAACAGAGCAAAATCAAATAAAGAAATCACAGATACGACCAGATAAAAGGACAAGGACGGAAGGAAGGTGCAAAGCTCCTCCTCACTTAGTGTGAACTTCTGATTAACGTTTTTCTTTCCTCCTGTTCTCATTGAGGAATAATATCTGGAATAACCTTCATTGCTGCACTCCCGTCTGCACTGTGGACCCCTCCACCTCCTTCTCCTCCTCCCTCCCCCTCCTCTTCCTCCAACTCTTTCATTTTTATCCCCTTGTTCACGTTTGAGGCGACCGCTGGAAGGATTATGGCCCCTCTCATGCTTGGCACCGCTCTCACTGCTTGAGATATATTATCATATTAGGGGAAAATGATGTAATGCGTTTCAAGACATTTGTCCTTCGCACACCCTCTGTCCCTCCGCAGATGATGTCACAGGCTTTGTCTACGGGCAGAGAAGTTGTCAAGCAGATTGTGTGGGCTGTTTCCTTTGTTTGCTTGACGCTGCTGCCATCCTGAGGTTGGAGAGCAGGCCTGCAGCCGTGAGCGGAGAGGAGAGGAGAAGGATGTGGGTCGAATTAGGATGGGGGAAAAATATTTATGACTGAGCTGGAGGATAATGGGACTCATAACAGACGTCCTTGGTGTGTCTGTGCTGATGGCCTCTGTTTTGGTCAGGGACAGATGGAAAGAGACAGACACGTCGTATACGACTTGATTACAAATGAGGGTTAATTGAATGACTGGCTTGGTTTTATGAGGACAGGCAGACAAACCTTTGCAGAAACTGATGGAAAAATGCAAATTCGAAAGAAATAACATTGTCCCTAAACAACATTCTGATTGTTCTTTATGTCCACGTGAAATCTTTAAATTTAATACTTATAATAACTACCATAAAGCCTGGTGTACTAAGTCCATTCTGACATTATGATCACGAGAGTCTAAGATATTTTTCAAAAGTAGGAAAAGGGGGAACATCTCCCTTGGCGTTACACTCTGCTTCAGGTTAAAGGGGTTGTACGTTCTTGGCAGCTCGTTCAGTGATGGCAGGATAGAGGAGGAGGTGAACGGATAGATTGGGTCTTTGTTTGGTGCCGCTCCAGTTTGTCAACCTGAATTAAAAACCAAAGATCTCAAATCCATGTATGTTCTGTTCCCAGATACAAGCAGCTGAAATAGGTTTCCTCCGTAGCGTGGTTGGGCCCAGAGGTATGGTGAGGAGCTCCATCAACTCAGAACTTGGGGTAAAGTGGCACTCAGCTGAGATGGTTGCCTCCCTTATGAGAAATTTCAGGCAAGTCTTAAAGAAAGGACACCGATGAGCAGACCAAGACCTGGCTGGAGGAACAGCAATGGTTTGCTGCATATCTATTATCCTGACTGTGCTTCATTACACTGATATGTAGTTATTGTGGAGGCCATTGGAGTCCAGCTTACTCATGGCCCTGTTCAGCTTCATGACATGGTGTATTATTTTACTTATGTAAGATTTGGTGAATTCTTGGCACAAAGGGCCCCAAAGCATATCTAGAAAATATTCACACCCTTGTAGAGTATATATATATATATATATATATATATATATATATATATATATATATATATATATATATATATATATACACACACTACCGTTCAAAAGTTTGGGGTCACCCAAACAATTTTGTGTTTTCCATGAAAAGTCACACTTATTCACCACCATACGTTGTGAAATGAATAGAAAATACATTCAAGACATTGACAAGGTTAGAAATAATGATTTGTATTTGAAATAAGATTTTTTTTACATCAAACTTTGCTTTCGTCAAAGAATCCTCCATTTGCAGCAATTACAGCATTGCAGACCTTTGGTATTCTAGCTGTTAATTTGTTGAGGTAATCTGGAGAAATTGCACCCCACGCTTCCAGAAGCAGCTCCCACAAGTTGGATTGGTTGGATGGGCACTTCTTGCGTACCATACGGTCAAGCTGCTCCCACAACAGCTCAATGGGGTTCAGATCTGGTGACTGCGCTGGCCACTCCATTACCGATAGAATACCAGCTGCCTGCTTCTGCTCTAAATAGTTCTTGCACAATTTGGAGGTGTGTTTAGGGTCATTGTCCTGTTGTAGGATGAAATTGGCTCCAATCAAGCGCTGTCCACTGGGTATGGCATGGCGTTGCAAAATGGAGTGATAGCCTTCCTTATTCAGAATCCCTTTTACCCTGTACAAATCTCCCACCTTACCAGCACCAAAGCAACCCCAGACCATCACATTACCTCCACCATGCTTAACAGATGGCGTCAGGCATTCTTCCAGCATCTTTTCATTTTTTCTGCGTCTCACAAGCGTTCTTCTATGTGATCCAAACACCTCAAACTTGGATTCATCCGTCCACAACACTTTTTTCCAGTCTTCCTCTGTCCAATGTCTGTGTTCTTTTGCCCATCTTAATCTTTTTCTTTTATTGGCCAGTCTCAGATATGGCTTTTTCTTTGCCACTCTGCCATGAAGCCCAGAATCCCGCAGCCGCCTCTTCACTGTAGATGTTGACACTGGTGTTTTGCGGGTACTATTTAAAGGTATACTATGCAACCGGGTTGATTTTCCAACGAGGCTCCTCCCAGAGAGCGAAAGTGCACTGTCGTAAAGATGCTCAGCTGTTCTCCTGGTTTCTCCGTCAAGCCAGGCGCGGTTGTTTTGAGCTTAGCAGACAGGCGAACCCAACGAAAAGTCGAAAAAACGGCAGTACAAACAATGACTAACACAGTGAAAGTATGAACATGTACACAGAGAGAGAGAAACCATTCCAATGTTACTTACAATCGCATCAGCAGAAACGCGAGGTCCGCGTCAGCCTTGCAGCCTTCTTTTTCTTTTAGCTCTCGCCATTTGGAAAAAGCTTGCCCGATGTTCACCCGTGTACTCTTCTCTCTTTCCAGAGCCCTTTTCCTTTTTCTTGCCTGCTCCGACATGGGCTTTCGCTGTTTTCTCGCTGGTTCCGCCATGATAACTGCACAGATATCGCCACTGCGCTAGCAACGAGCATGCGTTTCACTGGGGGCGTGTAGCAGTTCTCGCCGTAAAGCAAGACCGACTCTCGCGATGCACGAGACTTCTGAGCCTGTGGGTGCGGGCCGAGGGGTCCTGCAATTGCAAGTACGGTATTTCCCCTACAGACCACCAGGGTGGCAGAGAAAACCTTTGTTCGACCTGAAATGACTCATTTAATCATCCAAAACGGTATGGAACACATTAATTAACTGAAAAATGTTGCATAGTCTGCCTTTAATGAAGATGTCAGTTGAGGACCTGTGAGACGTCTGTTTCTCAAACTAGAGACTCTAATGTACTTATCTTCTTGCTCAGTTGTGCAACGCGGCCTCCCACTTCTTTTTCTACTCTGGTTAGAGCCTGTTTGTGCTGTCCTCTGAAGGGAGTAGTACACACCGTTGTAGGAAATCTTCAATTTCTTAGCAATTTCTCGCATGGAATAGCCTTCATTTCTAAGAACAAGAATAGACTGTTGAGTTTCAGATGAAAGTTCTCTTTTTCTGGCCATTTTGAGCGTTTAATTGACCCCACAAATGTGATGCTCCAGAAACTCAATCTGCTCAAAGGAAGGTCAGTTTTGTAGCTTCTGTAACGAGCTAAACTGTTTTCAGATGTGTGAACATGATTGCACAAGGGTTTTCTAATCATCAATTAGCCTTCTGAGCCAATGAGCAAACACATTGTACCATTAGAACACTGCAGTGATAGTTGCTGGAAATGGGCCTCTATACACCTATGTAGATATTGCACCAAAAACCAGACATTTGCAGCTAGAATAGTCATTTACCACATTAGCAATGTATAGAGTGTATTTCTTTAAAGTTAAGACTAGTTTAAAGTTATCTTCATTGAAAAGTACAGTGCCTTTCCTTCAAAAATAAGGACATTTCAACACACATCCTTCCATCATCTAACATGTCTATCCCTTGTGGGGTCTCGAGAGGTGCTGGTTCCTATCTCCAGCTGTTAATGGACGAGAGGCGGGGTACACCCTGGACAGGTCGGCATATATATATATATATATATATATATATATATATATACATATATATATATACACACACACACACACACACACACACACACACACACACACGTGCTGTACTTATTTTGCCTCCACAGTTACTTTTTAGTTGTGACCCTTAACATTTTCTTTTTTTAATGCAGGCACTAACCTGAAAAGAGGCCAGGAGATTTTCTAAAAGTTTTTATTTATTTATTTGTTTTAGCATAATCATGAACAACTCAATTTAGTGTTCATCGACTCTTTTTGCATCATAACAACGATGCTCAAGCTTGCATGAGGATTGTTTATTGCGTAATTATGGACTAGATGCAGTTGGATGCAGACGTAACACATTTAACCAAAGAAATTATTGGGGTTTGATTGTAGAGCTGGATTAAAATGTACTGAATGTGTTTAGATTACATTTTGAATATTAGATTGTATTGGGGTGAAATGGTTGGTTTGAATTAAATTTGGACCTAAGTGGGTTGTTTTTCATTCAAGATGAATCCCAACCGTTTGTCTTGTAAATTGCGTTGAGATTAGATTTAGTGTGAATCGCAGCCATATAAACTAAACTGAACTGAGCAAAAACATATCTTTATTTGGCAACATTTCACTTCAGCTTGAGAAATTCTGGCTTTAAAAAGTCCATGACCCAACCTTAGGCTTTAACCTGTCAGCCATTGATTTTATTAGTGAATCTTCTCACACCAGTCTTAGCAGAATTAATTCGAAAAGGCTGATCCTTAGTAAGCTTTGGGTGCAGGGCAGCCCGCCAGCGTCAAGGCTCCAGGCCGTCTGTCTGCTTTGCCTGCTCGGTAATTCAGCCATGATGTAATCCTGATATTCAATTCATTTTGTGATTAAGTTAAATGAGTTCTTCCTAAAGCCTTAAACCCGAAGGTATGTCACCTTGCTGTGAATTATTAACGAGTGGATGAGGGTGCATGATGCATGCAAAGGGCAGTGAGATAAAAATCCGGCAATTTCGTTTCACTCCATTGACCTTGTTAAACTTTTATGTGTTTCCATCTTCATAATGCATGGGCCCATCACAAAGATATTTATCTAGGAATATTTTCTATTAAATCAACCCTAACGTTTTTGGTGTTTTTTAAGTTAAAGTGTTGTCACACTCAGTGCCAGATAAATGTTCTTAAACTTTACATAAACATAGTTTCCATTTAGAAAGTTCGTGGCTTTTTTGTTTTTCGAATACAATAATATATTATAATCCCCGTTAAAGACAGGGAAAAGCTCTAGAATAATTTCAGCTTTTATTGAAGGATCACGGTGTTTGAAAAATCCAATCTTTAATTTAAATTCAGTGAAGGGAAATGTGAAAAATAATGAACTGGAATTAACCACATTGTCCAATAAAGTCTCACCTCCTTACTGGTACCAGTGTATGTAACTCGGCCATCCAGAGTCTGGGTGAGCCAGGACGATTCTGAAATATCAGCACGTATAGATTATATATCTTTACCATCTCAGCTGACAGTGTATACATATGATTTTAGTTAAGAGGAACTCTCAAATGTTTTAAATCAGGATCATTCGGCTTTAACTGAGTGGGTAGTCAGTAATAAACATATTTGTTAATGTAACACAAACCAAATGCCTAATAATAGGGTCTAAATATTGACTTAATGAAGATCCTAAATTAAATGTTACTTGTAAAGATGCAGCAACAGATCAAGTAAAAAAACAAATCTTACGCCGTCACGGAAAAACTGTATTATTAAATTGGTAAGCAAAATGCGCAGGAGTTTGGAAGTGATGTTTGTGATTTCTGACAAATAATATAGTTATACATCTAATTTAAACTTTTGAATTGTCACCATTAGATTATTGTTCATCTGTGTGATTGGGGGCCTCAGGGGTCATGATACAGAAACTATGAGTACTTCAAAATAAAGCAGCTCAGTTTGCACTCAGATGTGCTTTTAGAAGTAACGTCAACATGATGCATATTAGATTATGACGGCTAAAGGTTGAATTCAGGTTTATTTGAAAGTATTACTCAAATGTTGAAAGTTCAAAGCAGCCAAAGGCAATATATTCTAAATTGTTTATCAGCGCTAATGTGCATAATTATCAAACTTGACATGTAATCAAGGACAGATTTATACTAACATAACTCAATACAGATTCCTTGAGGGTGTCTGGCTTATACAAAGTCATGTTTAATAGGAACTCCTACATAAATAATAACAAAGATGCATCAGAATAATTAATTTAGAACTGTTTCGAAAAGGTATTTACAAGAAAAACAACAGTCCTGAATGTAAGATTACATTCAGGGGTGTGTGAAGAGATCCAGGACCCAAGCTGCTATGGTTCAAAGCTGTTATGGTAACAGAGGAATCAGTGGATCCTTCCTGAGCTCCAAATGGAACTAAGGACCATTTGGAGCTCAGGAAAGGCAACAAGGAAGTACCATAAACTGTGCATATAAACTGTTTGGGGCATGCTGGAGATGTAAAGAACTTGGACACCATGAGGAGCAATGCACCAGAAGAGAACTTCCTCACCAGGTCCTGACATGATCCACACAGAAGTCTATTTAACTCACCAAAATTTTAGCTTCCAGGGCTGCCCATAGAATTTTACAGGGGAGAATCATTGCTAAAATTGTAGCTTCTCCAAAGCTAAACAGTGTCTCCAACATTTTAGATAGACAGCGAATAACAATGAAATAAATACTAATTCTGGCTTTGAACAAAACACTGATTATTTTGTTGGGACAAGCTGTAGTGTGCAGATATAAACATAAGATTTGGAAATCATTGGATAATACCATTTCACAAAGTCTGAAGCCTAACATCAGAGAAATGCAATAAAACATCACTGTCTGGATGCCTTTGTAATGCTGGTGTACGTGGAGAACCCGATATTCTAGCCAACAGAGTACATATTAAAATCTTTATTGTTATTTGAGATGGAAGGTGGCAGGAGAACAGATGAAGCAGGCACAGACTGACTAACCCAGGTGGCGCACACAAGCATAAGCAAGCAGACTGGCAAGGGCAGGGCGAGGACTGATCCCAGGGAAACCACAGATAAACAAAGCGAAGTCGCTGGAAAACCGTTACACATGCAGGAAGGGAAACAGGGCGAGACGTTCTGGCTGGGAGTGGTGGGATGCGGCAGGTATAAGTAGGCCGAGGAACAGGTGGGATGACTTGAGGGTAATTAGGTGCAGCAGCAGGTGGAGCTGATTAGGTGCAGAGTGGTGAAGGGTGAAGGGTGGAGCATGGAGAAATAATCAGTCCAGAACAGTCCACAAACAAAAGACAAAGACCCAAAATCATGACAGCCTTAGAGATAGAGGCCATGCCTTGGTTAATGTTTCCTTTCCTCTACAAAGATTAATTTGATGCGTAATCAATGAATAAATCAAAGAAAGAAAGAAAAAGAAAGCTAGTTCACCCTACAGGTTTTCTAAAGGCTTTAGCTCTGTTGACTGAGATGACTCTAGAAGAATTTTAATTTTGCATCTGGTAAATCATTTTTGCAATAATTTGGCCATATATTTTTAATTGTTATGCTGTGGAATGATGCAAAAGTGACCCATTTTCAGTTTTCTGGCAGACTCTATCAGGTTTTTACTTAAATATCCTGGTATTTAAAAGAGTTCATGATGCTATGCTTTCTAACAAGGTTCCCAGGCTTACTTGAAAGCAAAATAGGCCCACAGCATCACACATCCATGATGTGCTTTGCCACATATTCACCCTTTGCCTTTTACCTGTAAATTATACCTTTTGTCAAAAAAAACAACTGGTTCACAGAGAAGCAAGACAAGAAAAGCCAGCAAGAGAAAAAAGGGCATATTTTTACAGGCACTGAGCACATGCAGTAACTGTAGATAAACAGCAGAAGGCAGACACATACAGTATAGAGGGAGTGGTGGCCTGTGGTTAGAGCAGCAGGCTTACATTCTGAGAAGGCTGTAAGTTCCTGGTTCAAACCCTGCAGACTGCCACTCTGGGTCCCTGAGCAATACCCTTAGCCCCAGATTGCTTCTCTGGCGCCGCACAGTGGCAGCCTGCTGCTCCCCAAGGGATGGGTTAAATGCAGACAACTAATTTAATTGAAATGTGTGTTGCAATGACAATGAAGCTGTTTCATAATATTATTGTAGAATAGGCTGAACTTTGAAGAACTGGAACATAGAGGCTGAACATTGCAGCAAGAGGCAAATACATGGCGGGGGATTTTTCTTAGATTTACTGGCACTTGCAGGTAAAGGCCAGGACCAGGAGTCAAATCCAGTACAGTCACGTTAAGGACTGACTGTCTCAAAACAGGGGTGTGACTCCTCTACCCACTGAGCCGAGACATTAGTTTTTACCAGGCCTTTTAATTTGTTCACAGCTAGAGTTAAGATGAATAGAGAAGAGGAAGTATTAAAACAAACGTGTGGTTTCCAAGAAGATGAAACTTATAACCATAAAACATTAACCTTGAAACTCTCCCTTAACTTAAACACTGCTTGTGAGAACTGTTCACTCTTCATCCAGCTAAAAAAGGAACTTTGCAAAACAGGAACTGTCTTGATGTCAGAGCCTTTTACATCGTTTTACCCACCCCTGAAAATATTAGAGATTGATACAGTAGTACACTTTATAACTTAAAGTGTACTAAAAAACAGAGCTTTGGACATGTTTGTTTCCTCTGCCTGAATTTGTAACAATGTAGTGATGCTATTCGGTGTTACAGATTATTTTATTGTGTTCTTTAAAATACGCATGACCTTGTACTTTTGTCTCTCTGATTACATTTTGTACAAATTACATCAGATGTTACATTTAGCTGCTCAGTACTTGAATACCCCCCCCCCCCCTTTTTGCATTTTTCACGTCATTTGCAGAACATGCCTAGAACTACAAGACTTGATTTTCCATTTATTTCGAAGCCAACAATACACAGAACAAAATAAATGAGCATTTCAGTGTGCAAATCTGTTGGCTTGCACACAGGTGGAATTTGTTTCACTAATTATGTGACTTTTGAAGTTAACTGGCTGCACCAAGAATTTTTAGGGGCTTCATAGGAAAGTGGGTGGATGCACATTCCTAAATTATCTGTTGTTTTTTTTAAGGTAGACTGAATTAGCCAAACTAAAATGGTGCCACTGATTCAGTTTATCATATAAAATTAGCTTTCTTTGTATAATTTACCACTATATAAATTTCACAACCTGAATGCACCTAAATATATTACATATTTGTGACATATAATATTAAAGTGTCCTGCCACTGTTGCACGTTGGTGACGTATTTGCATCATCTGCAGAAGTCTTTCCTCTCTGAGGCACAAATATGTGAGACTTTTCAGTCTGATGCTGTTTAGTCAGAAGTCTAAACACATTATCAGTTATCTAAGTCAAAACAACTTTTGTGTTTTTGACTGTTTTTTTTAAGATTCCCTATGTCTGACATATTTCTTTTCATATACTGACAGTAAAATTCTTATGAAAATTAACAAGCAGTTGAAATTGGCTCAATTCTAACTTTAAGGGGCTTCCTTAAAGTTGTATTAGGCTTTAATATTCATAGTAGTAAAGCAGGACAAGTTATCCATTTTTAAGGGAGGAATAATTAATTCTGGCAATTTTGAGGTTTGAACTGGAAGCATAAAACATAGCATATGACTGCATACTGCTGTGGTGTTGATGCAGAACTTTTTTAGTTCCTTAATTTGATGTCAGAAAGAGCTGGCAAAAAATCTGAAAGGACAGGTTTCCGACTACGAAAAACAATCACAGTCCCATCCACACTGCTACTAGCTAAATTTGAGTAAAGGTTCAGGCAACATCACATGGTTTATAAATAGATTATTGTTGTTGTTTTTTTTAGATTTTTTTGTAAGACAGCCATGTTTTTGTTCCTTGTTTATCAAAATCAGTTTTTTTCATCAACTAAGTGGCAGGGAGGAAAGAGGAGGTTAGAATCAATTTTTCACATGCAATGAGATGTGTTCAGAGTATTTTCAGAGAAACTGAGGGTGGGAGTGTTTGAACATGACAGCACAATCATGGACAAATTAAGGTATGAACTTATGGGTTATGCACAAACAGTCTCAGTTTTTCTCTTAATATCTCGGGAATTAGAAGATGGTGCTCCCAACACATTTTAGATGTTCTGGAAGGTCTGCAGACGTGTTTTTGTTCCATTTTAAATTCATATGAACATTCAAGATCTGTGGACCTGTTTTTTTCAAGAGTGCCACCGACATTAATAACATACTATGTGGTCACTGTTTATCGTTGGGAATGAGCTGGCAAAGGATGACTGCATGCTTTGGAATAAGCGGAAGAGCGTTGTAGAGGCGCAGGCAGCAACTTCAAATGGGACCAGTAATTAGATTGCTTTTTAAAACGTAGCCCAGGTTCTTGAGGATTACTCCACAATCCATTGTGGCTCTAAATAGCATGAATACAGCATCAGATTCAATAAATTTGAATATGATCAAAAAGTTAATTTGTTTCCGTTACCCAATTAACTAAGTAAACACGTGACTGATGTTTGAAAGCCCTTATTTCTATTAATAATTTTTTTCCTTCTATATAATGAAAACACAACATTTTAAGATTTGAATGTTCCAACTGATAAAGAATTATTTTAATACAGAAATGTGGACTTTATGAAAAATATGTTTAATACTTAACATGTCACAATCCTAAGGTGTTTGGTTATTTATTAGTTTTTGAATTCCTTGGATTGTGCATCTTTCAGTTAGTGTTTGGTTTATGTGTTTCATCCCCTTCTAGTTTCTCACCCTAGTTGCCTTTCCAGCTGCATATATTTCTGTTGATTATCTCACACCTGTTTCTTATCCTGATTGATTATTGCCCAGTATATTGAAGTTCCTGGTTTCTGTTCATTAAAGTCGCCTCTGCTGCACTGTTGTTCCTCGGCACCCCCAAATCATGACAGAAAGGGCATTTTCAAAAAGCACTTTTTATCTGACAAATGAGCCTCATTGCAACCCACATTCTAATTTGTTGAAGATGACTGTACATAAATGAAAGTATGGTAACTTAATTTGAATGCAAGGCTTTTGTTAGCTTATCCCAGTGTAGAAATTTGTTATATTGCACAAAATAATCTATAAACCAGCTGATCAAGAGGTAAAAACACAGATAAAGGCCTTTAGTCTAAAGCCAGCAAAGTTGGGCAAATGGGAGCAATGTTAAATAAATAAATATATCATGAAATAAATGTAAATATACCATGAAATAATGAAATGTAAAATGAAATAAATGAATGTACCATTGAATAATTAAATGCACAATTTCTTTAGTAATACAATATTAAACAATTAAATGTTCTATTAAATTTTAACATGTAAAATTAAATATTAAAATGTACCATTTAATAATTAAATATGCCTTTTCAATTTAGACATTAAATTATTAAATTAGATTTTTGTTAAATAAATTTATCTGAATATAGGTTTTATTATATCATGGCGTCACCCAGCAGACTCATCATGAAATCATTTCAACTGTCACCTTCACCCATCAAACTCAGTGGGCAGGATTATGAAGACGGTGACGCCTGATTGGCTGTTTCACACTGAGAAAGACAAGACAACTTCTTCCTAGCTGAATATTTATTCAGAGGTTAATATTTTTGCTGTAAAGTGCAGAAATAACTTCAAAAGTTCACGAGAGAGCTCGTTGGTCCAGCATGGGTGAAGCTGTAGCTGACAGGATCAACATTAGCCCCGGCCATTGGCTAACACCGGCTAACATTCTCTCACAAACTTTATAAAGATATTTCAGACCAAACTAGGGTCATAGAGGCAGGAGTTGCTCAACCAGTAAACAAACTGCGGTATGTTATTGAAGTTTTTTCTGCACTTTAGGCATTCATGTGTAGGAAACACAGTTTACAAAATGTTCTTTTTACGGTTTACTCACATTTACTTCCTTAGACCTGTTCCAGTTTTTATTTATTTTATTTTATTTTATTTTTTTGTTTAATGGGCTGGAAATGGTGGTATACATTAATACAACAGATTTAAATTCATTTTCAACTAACTTGTGTGGTGAATAATTTTGTGTAAAACATTCATGTGAAATCCAAATCCCGGTATTAGTCTGAATCTACGACGCTGCAAACTCTACTGAAGAGGTAGCTCACAATTAAAAGTTTTGGTTCTGATCAATAAGGAGAACAGTACAATTATAACCAGATCAGAACATATAAAGTTTTAAATTGTTAAAGATTTCTTTTTTTGACGGAACAGAATTTATGAATTACAAATAAAATAAAAAATATTGTTTAGATTCTAAACAAAAAGCTGTCAAAGTTGGCTTTTTTCTGACTTTTTCCTCTGCTTTGTATGTAGTGTACTGAAATCAAGAACTTAAAAATTCTTGAATAAAAAAAGAATTATCTCAATTTGAACTAAATCATCCACAAGACATGCTGTGCAAAACTTGTTCTCATGATTCTCTCCCAAAACCTTGAGTGTTTCCTAATGCAAAGTTCACACTTTCTTTGAAATGATCATGTGTCTCAAGCAGTGGCGGTTTAAGGCCATAGATGCAGGTGTTTGCAATAGGAAATCAGTGATCAGGGCTGATGGACTAATTGTGCAAAAAACTGGAGGAATAACAGTTGTACTAGATGCAAAGCCAAGAATTTTGTTTAGATGGTCTTTCTTCTTCTTCTTCTACCAAGCAAGCAAGCAAAAAAGGAAATATAGATAAAGAAACATGACCATTTTTAGTAATTATTCCACAAACAAAGTAAAAGAAAATAAACAAAGTATAAAACATTTGGCTCTGACAATGTATTTGGCAAATAATTGTTCAATGAACTCTTAAATTGTAAATTAAGGTCTGGTGATAAACTGAGTTCAGTTCCTCCAACATGATTTACAATCTTGATAATTGTACTGATCATCTGCTTTTGTTATCTGATGTCAAATGTCATTTATGTTTACATTTATTTAAAATGAAATTATTTACTTATGTCTTCTGTATACTGAATACAATGTTAAAGTTCAAGGTATGTTTATGCAAACCAACTTTTCAGATTAAAAGAATTTTAGCTGCGATTTCTTTTTATTCCCATTTTACTAGCTTCTTCTACTTCTTCCTTCTCAGATCCAGTCCCTCAACCTTATCTGAACATTGACTCAGTTTCCAGCACCTCCTCCTCCTGTAACCTCACTGCGACGTGCCGCACAGAGGAGTCTAACATACGTAGCTCTATTAGATGTGACAACAAAATCTGTCATCAGGATGAAGGAAAGAGATCAGTGGTCACTCAGTCTGGTGTTTCTCTCCACATGTTCCTGTCATATTCATCAATCATCTGTGACCATATTGACCAGGTTAGCTGGTCTGAGAAAAATAGTAGAAATTCAACATTTCTGTCTCCGTTGTACTGGTAAGTCTTATAGGAACACAGGAATGTACAAACATTTAGCACAAATTGATGTCATACATAAGAAATCGACTTTATAATGTACTTAGGATATCATTTTTGGAAAAATAAAAGTATGTTAAAGGGGCCATGCCTTTAAAATATGAGGATTTTCTAGATTGTAACTTCAACTTGTTTTTGGTCTCGGTACATTAGCTCAATTAGCTCAATGATCCAAATTTTCTTGTGTTGCAGATCTCTCTGTATTTGTGTCTGGTGAAGAAAATCGTGTTCTCTGTTGGTCTGATCATCATGGTCTCTGGCGTAGTTGGTGTCCACATCATGGAGAAGGTCAAGAAACGGAAATAAATACTTCTCCAAACAAATGGCCACATGTCACATCCTGAACATGTGGCCATTGTTATTTTTTTAAGAATGCCATTCCTTAAATACATTTTTGTATTGACAGCCTTTTAAAAATAAAATGCATTTAAAATGGCTTCAGTTCTAACATAAATATGCCTCTTTTAAAGGAGAAATAAGTAAGATATTTACTGTAAAATCAACCTAAATCATTTTCATTTGTCACCCGAGATGGAAGTAACAATCCCTATAAACAATCGGTCGTCTCCATCAACAACATCTTAGTCACGTTTTCCTCCTTTCAAACCTAGAGGTACGATCTGGAACTACAATGGTTCAGAGTGTAGCCCGTGTTTACTTCCTGGTTCCTGAGCCAATCATATGAGAGTTCCCAGGGTAATTTGATCATTTATCTTAGTAAAAGAGCAGCAGCCTGCAAACATGGAATCCAGAAAGAGAAAAAGATCAGAAATAAGACAGAACACAACATCATAGACACATCTCGTGTAAGTAAAAAAAGTAGTGGGGTTTCACAGTAGCAACAGACCGTTTAGAAACGGTGGACTGTGTGTATGTGTTGTTCTGATTTTAACAACTAGGGGTGATTATTACTTATCTTTCTTTTGATTTGTTAGCTTATAATTTTTTATAACCATAAAGCAGGATATTAGATGCAACTATAGGTGAAAAATAATTGTGTTTTGCTGTGTTTCCGCAAATCATTTTGAGATTTGAACAGGAAGAGTGAAAATATGTCAACTGTTGTGGTGTTGAGGCAGAACATTTTCAGTTCCTTAATTTTCTGTCAGAAAGAGCCAGCAAAAACACCCTGAAAGGACTAACAGAGATACTCTATGATGTCTTCGTTTTTGGTAACAGTTTTTCTGTTTTTCGTTGGGATATCAGGTAGGAGAAAGGACATGACTGATGTTCTACACACATTTAAAATATTTACATATTTTGGTGGGTTATCATTCAACAATTCGTCAACTACAGTCAAAAAAGTGAACCAGGGCAGTTGTTAACTTTCTGTCAACATTTAATTTCCACTTATAACATAAAAAAATGCGTTTGTTGTTTGGTAGTAAACAATATGTAATTGTTTTTAATGCTTGTCTTGTGTTAACTGGTAATGAAATGTTAATATAAAGTGGGCAACTGCCTTGGTTCACTTTTTTGAATATAGGTGCTAAAACTGTTTGACAGATTTATTAACCATAGTTATGTATTTAAAAAATTAACCATGTGTTCAGATATTCAACAACACAATTAGTTTAGTTTTGAAGTGACAGAGTTCAGTTTGATACAATTTTCATTGCACTTTTTGAGAGGAGTGAAGCCTCTGTTTTTACAGATTAAGGGAGGGTACGATGTGGACAAGGTTCAATCTGTACAATGGTACAAATATTATCACCATTCGTATTACTGTGATAAGGAGTTTACTAAAAGCAGACACTAAAATGTATACTGTAACGTCACTTTATGAAAATTCACTTTGAGATTCTTCCTTTTCGCATCGTAACTAACCATGTGTTATATTTTCATATACAGCCTTTATCTCTTTAGATATGCTCTTCCTTTAATGTGCTTGTAGTCGCTGCTCAGAGTGTACCACTAGTTTAAAAATAAGGAAGCTGCTCAGGGGATGCTTGACACTTCAATGCATGACGTTCAAATGTAATCGGAACATTTTAGCAACAGTCAAGTTTAAAGTGTCTTATCTATTTAATAGAAATCACAATTGTCTCAGGGCTAAAACTTTCAGGAAACATAAAACTGCCGTGTGTGAAGGGATATTTGATCAGAGTGTTGTAAAGATGTGTCCATGTCACAAAAATATGGTTTTCATCAGTGTTGTTAAGATTATTTTTGTATGAATAATTACAAAGTTTTATTGAAGCTCTCATGTGCCATGTGTGTAGTTTAATAAGAATTGAACAATAAAACAAAAAGAAAACATGTTTGTTTCGTGTATATATATATAGATAGATTTATCGATAGATAAATACAAATTAATAATACAGATCTGATGTATCCATAGAAAATAGGCAGCTGCTTTTCAAAATGTTCTTGATTTCCTCAGGTAATTTCTTAAGCAGTTATTTTTATTGTTGCATTAAATTGGTATTGCAACTGTAAAACATGTAATCATTAGTATAATCATAATGTACTTGTCGAGGCAGCAGTGTATTTTTGGTATTTTGTATTATCTGTTCAGCCCCACTTCTGACTGCTCGCTCCGTCAAGCATACGCATTCAACAGACGTGATCTTTGACTATAAGTGCTGTCATATCCTGGGGTTCCATCCTCCAAACGTACCTCAAACAAAAATACAAAATTACAATTTTTATGTTCTTTTTAGCATAGTGGCGCATTTAGTAGCGTGCTTGGTTGTCTGTCTCGTCCGTCTCTGTGTTGCCCTGTGATGGACTGGTGACATATCCAGGGTGTACCCTGCCTCTCGCCCATTGCCCGCTGGAGATAAGCACCAGCCCTCCTAGTTGTAGCAGCTGCTTTTGCCCAATTTATTGACACGCCAAAAGACAAACTCCAAAAGTTAAATAAAGTGAAAACTGCTATGAGGTGTTTAGAGGGTACAGAACGTATGCTTCCAAAAAAAGAAAGCTCAAACATTGTAATTGGCAAAGTTTTGTTCAATAAAACTTATCATTTAAACAATGGTATGGTAATAGACTAATTCTAGCTCTTTCTATAGAGTTTACAATCTTGACAACTGTACTCATCATCTGTTGTTTTTGTAATCCAATGTCAAAGGTCATTTAATTTTTAGTTTTTTTATTTATCTTTTCTGTTTTACAGGGTCCACCTCAGTGAATCATGTATTTGTGCAGACTGGAGCGGATCTAATTCTTAATCTCACAGAAGCTGAAATTCCCACAAATTATATGAATTTGTTCTGGCAATTTCAAGAATTAATACTGATAATGTTTTCAACCGGTTCATCACCAAGGGTTCTACAGAGTTACACCGACAGAATTGAAATTCTTGAGAAAAAATGCAGTGTGAAATTGAAGAATACACACAAGTCAGACAGTGGTATTTATATTGCAAAGGTAGCCATGCCTGAAGTACAAATACTAACTGAATACAACGTTAAAGTTCAAGGTAAGTTCATACAAACCAACTTTTCAGATTAAATACATTTTAGCTGAAATTTCTTGTAATATATATGTTACTTGCTCCTTCTACCTTTCCTTCCTCAGATCCAGTCTCTCAGCCTTATCTGTACATTGACCCAGTTTCCAGCACCTCCTCCTCCTGTAACCTCACTGCGACGTGCAGCACAGAGGACTCTAACATACGTAGCTCTATTAGATGTGACAACAAAATCTGTCATCAGGATGAAGGAAAGAGATCAGTGGTCAATCAGTCTGGCGCTTCTCTCCACATGTTCCTGTCATATTCATCAATCATCTGTAACAGTAGCAACCAGGTCAGCTGGTCTGAGAAAACAGTAGAAATTCAACAGTTTTGTCGCCATTGTTCTGGTGAGTCTTACAAATACAGGAATATGCAAATGTGTAGCATTTAATTAATGTCATACATTAAAAAAGTTGTCTTTTTAGGGTATAGTTTTTATTAAAATGAGGACCTAATTAAGATGTTAAAAATGTATCAAGAATTTTCTAGATTGTTTGCTTCCAGTACAACTTGTCTCTGCCTGCCTTAGCTGAGTCCATTTTGTAAATGATCCTCATTTTCTTGTGTTGCAGATCTCTCTGTAGTCTGTCTGGTGAAGAAAGTCGTGTTCCCTGTTGGTCTGATCATCATGGTCTCTGCTGTAGTTGGTGTCCACGTATTGGAGAAGGTCAAGAAACGGAAATAAATACTTCTACAAACAAATGGCCACATGTCTCATCCTAAACAGGTCAAAGTTAGTCCTAACGACTGTGGGTTTGGTTGTATTATATGATGTATTCCAAATTGAATGTGCAAATTGAGCAGTGTGCATAATAAAATGAGCAAATAAACCAAGGCCTTAAACATAGAAAATAGCTCCAATTACTTGTGAATTACTTTCAAATAATCAAATAATCAATTTATGAACGCTTGACACAAATGCCTTTTGATTATAGAGCATACAGTGGTGTAAACAAGTCTTGAGCACCTCAATGCCTTTTCAGTTGATCTATTTTTAATTAGCCTATTGACATACAATTTTCACTAGATGTTACTAAGAAACAAGGCAATGCATACAAAGAAATAAAATCAAATGTCTTTAGAGAAGTTTTCCATACCTAGTATGCATTCCTGCCAATTATCATTGCAGAATATTATGAGCTAACAGTCCTATTTGGTAGCCTATAAAACAGGTTTCTGATATAAAGGAATTTCACAAGAAGCTTCTCAATTTATAAAAGCACAGACATCTCTCAGTGCTGCAGCAATAGACAAGAAATGGAAAGAAAAAAATTTCACCACAAGCCAATAAATACCAGGTGCTTCTCGCAAGATAGAGGAAAATATTAGAAAGGTTGTCTAAAAGGAGAATTCACAGAGAACTTTACTAAGATCTGGAATTAGCTGGTATAGTTGTTTTGTGACACACAAAACATTATGTCCTCCAACCATCATAGCCTCACTGGACACTCACCACACAAGACTCCACTACTGAAGAAAAAGCATACAGGAGTCCTTTTTAGCTTTCTGCAAAACATGTCCACAATTCAGTAAACTTTCAGTAAACAATCACACCTAGCAATGGGGTCAACCACACCTCCTCACTAAGATAAAAAATTGTTACGGATCATGAGATTACAGAGGCTGTGGCAGTGAAAGACAGTTACCAGGGAAATGAACCCAAGGACGCGTGGCATGCATAAACAAATGGACAGTTATCTTCTCTGAAGCCAAGCTCTCTAATGGTGATGTGTATCCCAGAAGACAACATGGGTTAATCAACCAACCCAGACCAGGCTTTGCTCATCCGTATAAGCTGACGTAGTCAAGAGTTGGACACTCTATGGTGTTCAGGAAATCTGTCCGTCTCACATTGTCTTGTATGAGAGTCCAGTACTGAGCTGTAAACATGCCTCTGCCTTTTTAGATTAAATATGTCAAAGTATAGTTTCTGTTTCAAGAGTCTTTTTATTACTACAGTAGTCTACAATAGTGAACACCACATTATTCAGGACAAGAAGCTTGGGGTTGATCGCTAGAGCTGGGACCAGGTCACTGTTTTGCAAGTCCTACGTAAGTTTCAAGTCTTTATACTCAAGTCCCGAGTCAAGTCAAGTACGGAAAGCCAAGTCAGGTCTCAAGTCAAAACAGGTATTTCTCATGTCAAGTCTTAAATTTCTAATTTCAAGTCGTTTTGAGTCTTTAACAACATTGAAATACCTGTTAAATGTAGAATACATTTAAATAGAGTGTGTTCTTTTTAATTAAGTTTTCATCTGAAAACATGATGAAACCAGTGCAACTGACCTTACAAAACAGTAAAATTAAACTCTGTTTCAAGAACATCCCTCCTTTGAATAATATTTTTGCGGACTATTCTGTGAGAAATGCAACAGCAGAACTTCATATTCAGACCCAAACGAAATTATTCTTGGAAGCATCTTTGTCTTTAGCCTCTATTCTTTTCCTTTTTTTAATCATTCAACATACAAACAAAACACAAGAACGGCCACCAGCTCTTCCTCTTCCATGAGCCCATTCTGGCTCCAGCACCTGTTTTCGATCATGTGTTTCCACTGAAAAAAAGAGGTGCCACAGCACAAAAGTGGTTCAACTCAGGCACCGCAGTATAGGTGGTTCTTCTTCGAAACAGTAACATCAGAACACAAATACAGTATAAAAACAACATAAGGAAACACAAAAGCATAATAAGTGAATTGCTAAACTTAATGGTATTTTTCTTGAGCTAGTAAAAAAAATGTTAAATATTAATGTGGAAAAACACAACAGGAAAACAGGCTGTATATTTATCAAAAAATATTCTCCATTCAAAACCGACTCGCTCCTGAAATTTCTTCCTTTTTCTGTTCAGTCAGTATGGATTGACATTAGTTTTAATTAGTTTTAATTGATAAAGAACAGTAATTATATGTACAGGTATAGTCTTAACCATAACCATCTTCTTTGTAAGGTCCAAGCAGTAGTCGTTTATTTGGGACGCCACCTCCATCTGCCCTTTAGCCTCCCATAAACAGCAGTCATTCACTTTCTGATGATGTTTAACAGCGCCTATAATTCTAAAATAAAAAATAATTATGCATTTCTACAGACGCATTGTATTCGTATGCTCGGTGCCCAACTCTGGTGGAAATGGGTTGTTGCCCCCAACAAAGCACCAAAGTTCAAGGGTGCTGAACAAAACTGGTTTGAGAACGAGAGTTCTGGTGCATGAATGTGACTCTGTATGTGCAGGGATGACACAAAGTTCAGATCAGACACCTCAAGCTGTAACTTTATGAATGTAAACAATTAAGCTTAGAATTTTTAGTTATGAAGCTCGTTCCAGTGAAACTTTATCCTGGATAGAAACAATTCTCCCATTTGAGCTGTGGTTTAGAAAGGTCAGATCAGAGACATTAAGTTGTAGCTTTGAGGAATGTATGAATAGAAAAAAATAACTTTTGAATTTGTTGTGATGAAGCACGTTCCAGTGAAACAATGAAACAAAAGAAGTTATTCTATTTGTAGCTTTAGAAAAGTTGGACAAAATTACTTTAGATCACAAATCCACACAAATATACTTAGTTTATTTCTTATTACTAATAGAAACAATGAAGTCTTTCTGTATGTTTGTTAATGTATGAAAGTCATGTCAAGATTTAATTTAGCCTATTCCTTTGTTTTTTCTATGTCTGTAATGTTTTTGTGTTCATGATACTTTACTTTAACCATCTTGTTACTGAAAAGTACGATATAAATAAACTTGCCTTAACTTGCCTTGCCTTATGTGTCCCTGTCATATTGAAAGAACAGGATGCATTTACAATTTTCCAGCAGGTCAAACCTCACAAAGCCCCTGGGCCTGATGGGCTCAAGGGAAGAGTCCTGAAAGAATATTCCATCCAATTAGGACCCCCATTCACCCGACTGTTCCAGATGTTCCTCAACATCAGTTTTGCCCCCCAAGCCTGGAAAATGCAACCATTATCCCGGTGCCTAAAACAGCTCATGCAAAGTCGTTAAATGATTTTAGACTTCTATTCTCTGTTAAGCAAATGCATGGAGCTTCTAGTGAGCAGGGAACTCGCAATTCAAACAGCCAAGCTCATGGACCCCATGCAATTCGCATATAGAGCCAGTCGAGATGTGGAAGATGCCACTCTTACTCTTTTGGAGAAAATGTTCTGTAACTTAAATAACCCAACTAAAACCTATGTATGTGTACTTTTTATGGACTTCTCCGCGTTTAATACGGTCAAGCCCCATCATCTCCTGAGACACTTATGTGACCTGAACGTCAGCAGCAACCTAATTTTGTGGATTAGGGAGTTTTTGAGAGAGACACCTCAACGTGTGTGTTAATAAAATCCTTTCCGACTGTCTTCTCCTGAACACCGGCATTCCACAGGGGTGTGTGTTATCACCTCTCCTATTCTCCCTGCACACAAATGAGGTGCAACATAACAGCAAAGATTTCTCTCTTATTAAGTATGCTGATGGCATGGCCCTGGTTGCTGGCCTTCAGGATCCTTGCTGTCCCTTTTACTCCCAACATATTGACCAAATTACCATCCATTTTGAGGATAGCTTCCTTGACCTTAATGTAAAACTAAGAAGATCTGTTTGGAAGAGAGATCAGGAGCAGAGGGCACGGGGTCCATCTTCAGGCCTGTTAGCATGAGAGAGAAGGGTGTGGTGCAGGTCACTGAGTTTAATTATCTTGGCACAACCATTGACAATAGCCTCAATTTCCAGAGAAATGCAGATAATAGCTACAAAAAAGCAAGACAGCAACTCCAACTGAAGAGCTTTAATGCCAGTAAACAAACTCTGGCCAATGGTCTACTGGTCACTCACTGAGTGCTCTCACTTTTAATAGTATCTCTAGGTATGGGAACCTCTCAGTTAAATATAAAAATAAGCTGACTCAGGTAGTTAACCAGGCCAGTAAAATAATAGGGGTTAAACAAATGCAGCTTCAGGAAAAATACAACCATTCGAAAACTAAAAAAGCCATACAGATTTAAAATGACAGCACCCACCCTCTCAACCCTGCTTTTGTTCTGATGCCATCAGGAAGGAGGCTAAAAGTTCCCTTAGCTAAAAAATAAGAGTATAAGAAATAGTTTGTGCAATCTGCTGTGGATGCTCTGAACCCAAGTATCTCGAAGTCAACTCTGCTGCTGCTGTATGATATCGTATCTATTCTTTGCATTATGATTATTTATTGATTGTATTTATTGTCTGTTCTATGTGCATGCTGAAAGGCAAATTTCCATTGAGTTTTAAACCACTGGAAAATAAAGTCATCTTATCTTCTCTTATCTTATCTTATCTTATCTTATCTTATCTTATCTTATCTTTCAGCCTGGCCCAGGTCAGCTGTGGCTACAATGTAGATCACCACTATCTGTGTGTGAATGTGTAACTGAATAGGTGAATGACTGAATGTAGTGTAAAGCACTAAATGTGCTATACAAGTACAGGCCATTTACCATCTCTAAAAGTCTATACTTTCAATTCTCCATGCCACAAAACATTCTCCTGGATTGATTTTTTTCTTCTGGATTTGGTCTCTTCTTCATAGAAGCTCCACTGGATGCATTCTCCACTGTAATCATGCTCCTGTGTTTCTATGTGTGGTAAATCTTTGCAATACCCCCCATATAGAGGCTCAGTTCCAGTCTTATGGTTGACCTAAGTTTCAAAACATTATTGAGGGCTAAAAAAAATCATGTTATAGAGACTAACTTGGCATCAGCACCATCTGCTGGTGTGACATGGGAAGCACTTAAGGCTTTTATTAGAGGTCATAAAAATACAACGTGCCTCCTTCCTGAAGAAATCTAACATAACAAAATGTTCTAGTTGAGTTCTAGTTTTTCAAAGCATGGCAAAAATATTTTGATGGTGAGAAAGCAGGACAGCTGCTGGTCAGAAACATTAAACAGAGAGAGGCTCAGAGCACAATAGCAGCAATTAGGACAGGTAAGGCAAGGCAAGGCAAATTTATTTATATAGCACAATTCAGTACAAAGACAATGCAAAGTGCTTTACATGATTAAAATATAGCAAAATAAAACAGAATAAAAGCAAGAAGGAATAAAATGTAGATAGAAAAAAAGAACACAAAAAGTGGTGATTCAGTATACTAGAACAGTTGAAGGCAATCTTAAACAAATGTGTTTTTAATCTTGATTTAAAGGAACTCAGGCTTTCCGCACCTTTACAGTTTTCTGGAAGTTTGTTCCAGATAAGTGGAGCATAGGAACTAAATGCTGCTTCTCCGTGTTTAGTTCGTGTTCTAGGTATGCAGACTAGGCTGGAGTTAGAAGACCTGAGTGGTCTGAAGGGTTGATACACTGATAACAAGTCTGTGATGTATTTAGGTGCTAAGCCATTTAGGGATTTATAGACTAACATAAGTATTTTACAGTCTATTCTCTGAGATACAGGGAGCCAGTGTAAGGACTTTAGAACTGGGGTGATGTGCTCTCCTTTTTTAGTCTTAGTGAGGACGCGGGCAGCAGCGTTCTGGATCAGCTGCAGCTGTCTGATCCACTCTTCAGCTGATCCAAAATGCTGCAGCAAAATCAACAAGAGGGATCATATTTCTCCAATTTTAGCTTCCCTTCATTGGCTTCCTGTTAAATCAGGAATAGAATTTAAAATTTTCCTTCTAACGTATAAAGCCCTTAATAATCAAGCTCCATCATATATCAGAGCTCTGATTACCCCGTATGTTCCTAACAGAGCACTTTGCTCTCAGACTGCAGGTCTGCTGGTGGTTTCTAGAGTCTCTAAAAGTAGAATGGGAGGCAGATCCTTTAGCTATCAGGCTCCTCTCCTGTGGAAACAACTCCCAGTTTTGGTCCGTGAGGCAGACACCCTGTCTACTTTTAAGACTAATCTTAAAACTTTCCTTTTTGACAAAGCTTATAACTAGAGTGGCTGATGTTACCCTGAGCTACCTTTATAGTTTTACTGCTAGAGGCTTATGGGCCTTTCAGACAGGCTGCGACGACCGCACTGCTGCGCTGTGAAACCCATTCTTTTCAATGGCTTGCGCCGCGCCAGGGCGGTTTATCGCTGCGTCGAGCAAAGCGCAAGCACAGCGCAAGCACAGCGCAAGCACAGCGCAAGCACAGCGCAAGCACAGCGCAGCGCACCGCTTCGCGAGCTCGCGCGCAGGCCAGGTCAAAGTTCAACATAGTTGAACTTTGACCGCGGCGCGCCGTGACGAATGCACGCGTGGCCAATAGAAACCGGGCCATCGGCTGGAAAGACCAGGAAGCAAAATGGAGGAAAAGCTTATACTGTGTGTGTCTGAATTCCCCGAACTATATGACACAAGTTTGCGACTGTACAGGGACATCGGGAGGAAAGCAGTAGCATGGTAACACATTTCCAACCAAGTAGGCGTGTCAGGTGTGTTTTAAGTCAGGTAGCTTGTTGGTAGGTAGGTAGGCAATATGTAAATCTTAGTGTTATGTGTTCTCCCTCAATAGCTCTACATCTATTTTCTTAATTGAAGTAGGACTAAATTATAGCTTTCATGTACTATGATTAACACATTTTCTCCTATTATTTAGAGGATGAGTGTAAAAGGCGATGGAAAAATCTCAGGGACAGATATATTAAGGAAAGAAAGACCATGAGAGAGAAGAAGAGTGGTGCAGGGGCAGAACACAAGACCACATGGAAGTATTTCTCCATTATGAGCTTCCTGGAGCCTCATGTCAGAGAGAGGGCCACTTCCTCCAATATGTCCCCATCTCTAGAAGAGAGGTCCTCTGCTCCCCACGTTACTTCAGCACTCCTGGCTGCTCAGTCACCACCACCTGAAACCTTTACCCTTTACCTGACCGAAGTATCTCACAGCTCCCCGTCTACCCCTGCATCTCTGGCCACTGATGAATCTTCTGAGACCCTGCCTGACCCAGTAGCTATTGATGTGTCCCAGGAGCACCCATCTACCTCAGCTTCCTATGCCCCTGCAGCTTCAGCTGTAGCCTACCATGCCCCGGCAGCTTCAGCCGCATCTCATGCCCCTGCAGCGTCTTACATCCAACGGGCACCCCTGGCTCCACAGGGATCAAGCAAAACCAAAAAAAGGCAGGAACAGAAGGATGAGTTTGAGAGTCAGGTGATGAATGTGCTTAACCAGTCTGCAGATGAGGAGGAGCTCCTTCTTTTAAGTCTAGCACCACGTCTCAGAAACCTTTCACGTGAAAAGAGGAGTGAAATTAAAATAGAAATCATGACCGCTTTTCACAGGGCTGAGTTTTCCTAAGAAAAACAAAGTCATTCAGTCCTTGTTCTAATACTTAAGAAGTTTACTTAATTCATTGTTTGAGTTTTGATTCATGTTATGATGAATTCTTGCTTAGTGTATAAACTCTGCATTTGTGTTCCAAGACATTGCAAATAAAGTAATATTAATATGGTAATGAATGTAATGAATATGTTCTTAAGTACGTCAGATTAGTTCTTACCTATATATATTTCAATTAGGAGAATTGTATGAATATAATGAAAATAATGACTATAACAGGTAATGTAAACTAAAAGAAAGTCAATCACTGCACTATGTCTGTTAAAGTTTTAAGTCAGGAAACGTACATATCACATTTAATTTACTATTTATGGTTATTTGTAAAGTACACATCTAGCAGAAAGATAGAATCACGGTTTTATTGACCAGGTATGTGTAAACACACAAAGAATGCTGGAATAAATATTTTTATGGAAATCAGCCCTTTAAAGAATAAGTGAGTGGCTCTTAAAAGAGCCTTTGTTTTATGATGAGGAAGAGTAGCAGAGGGTTGACAGGTGAGAGGTGGGCACGTCAGGCTACGTTGTATTGCCAGGGCACTTCACCAACGGCGGAGGAGAAGTAACTGTTGAATGCCTCCCGGACAGCTACAGCCTCTTGGGTGGCGTTGTTGGCGCCCGCTCTCCTTGCTTGTTGAAGTGCAGGGATGTCACGTTCTTCCAGTGGGACAGGATTTTCAGCTGTGGAGTTCCACCTCTGGAAGTTGTGAAGGGCCACTGTAGCTTTCACAACAGCATCCCCATTTTCAGGGCTCACTCCAATCACCCGGTGGTAGATTCTCCACTATGCAGCAAGAATCCCAAAGGCATTCGAGTTGATTCGAGATCAACTACTCGTCTCGCTCTTGATAGGCGGTAGTTGAAAATCCTCTTTGGTTGGGAGAGGTTTCTTCCAGGATATGGCCTCAGCACATTCCTCCTTGTGATAAAATAAGAAAAAAACACATGTAACCAGAGATACAAGCTACAATTCAATAACCAATAATGAAAAACTATTTAACATAATGCTACAGAACAAGTAATCAGACAATTAAAAGGCAATTTTATACAAATGTGATGCTGCATGTGAATTGAAAACCAGAGATTATTTCTGTTCAGAGGCAAATTATTCCACTCTATATATACTGTAGAGCATAATGTATAATTAATATAAGTTACCTAAGGGGGAAAGCCTCATCTCCCACAAAGACATGAGGCATGGGCCCCAGGTGATTGGCGCCTGGAAGGGGAGCATCTTCTGGGAGATGCAGCTTCTCTTCTCGCAGGGCTTCTCCAAAGGTGGAAGCAGCAAGGGTCCCTCCATCACTGTTCCGGCCAAAAGCTCCAACATCCACCACCCTAAAAAGATACCTTGCATCCACAACTGCCAGAAGTACAACAGAGTATGTTCCCTTGTAGTTGAAATACTGGGAACCTGAATTATGTGGTGCCTGGATTACCACATGTTTCCCATCTATTGCTCCCACACAGTTGGGGAAGTTCCACCTCTCTTGGAAGCCCAGAGCAATCTCATGCCAATCAGCAACCTTTGGTACAGGCAGAAATTCATCCACCAGGCTGTCCCAAATGGCCTTGGACACATCTGGCACAATGTCTGCCACAGTGGAGATGCCCATTCTGTAGCTAGAAGTGATGGTGGTGTAGGAGTCCCCAGTTGCAAGGTATCTGAAATGAATAACATCATAATGCTCAATAAAAATTAAACTGCACAACTTTCAACCACCTCCAATAAAGCTAATTTAAAATACAGTTTCCATGTAGCCTAATCAGTCGAAGGATATCTTATAAACAGCCTATAAAGAAATCAATGAGCTAATAGTAATTAATACAAGTTAAATTCCATTTACAGCGTGCAGGCTGAAAAAAACCCTGATGTGTGGGCGGGAAAAAGACATGACTAGCGGGACTCCAGCAAAACAGGCTATAAAATGAAAAGTAGCCTAGATTTATTTTATTACATATTATTTTAATGTAAATCACCTACCTCAGACAAATTGCCAGACGCTCCCTAGAAGAAATTGGCTCCCGGTAATTTGTATGGATCCTTGAGATCCTTGGACCGACTCTCCCCAGCAAACTCTCAAACTGCTCCATACTGAGCCGAAAGTAGACCTGGAACCGGTCGCTGTTAAAACGGAGCTCTTTCACAAGCCGGAACTCCCCAAGATGCTCTCTGGACCTGAGGGTTTCGTGCACCCACAGCCTCTTTTTCCTTGCTGCTCTTTTTTTTCGAACTAGCAGGGCTAGTGCTAGCGCTTGCTTCTTGGCACGGGTCAGATACATATTTGCTGCTGACCAAAAGCTGGAACAACAAACAAATGACTAGACCCGGCAACCCAGCCGGCGCAGCGCAAATGTGCTGAACCCCGCGGCCAGCGCAGCGCAAATCGCTTCCTATCTGAAAGGCCCATTAGGCTAATGGAGGACATCAGGATCTAATTTTCTCACTCTTTAGAGTTCTACTGTTCTTCAATTATGCATTACGTGTTGTCATTTCTGCTTTAACTTTTTGTTCTCTCTTTCTTTTTTCCTCATAGTAGGTACACCTGGTCTGGCGTTCTGTTAACTGTGACATCATCCAGAGAAGACAGATCACCTGCTATTACCATCTAATGTAGAACAGATTACTAGATCAATGTGTGCTTCTGTGCTTTTTGTCTGTCTTGTTGTGTCTCTGCTCTGTCTTCTCTAACCCCCAGTCGGTCGAGGCAGATGACCGTTCATACTGAGCCTGGTTCTGCTGGAGGTTTTTCCTTCCCGTTAATGGGGAGTTTTTCTTCCCACTGTCGCTTCATGCTTGCTCAGTATGAGGGATTGCTGCAAAGCCATGTACAATGCAGACGACTCTCCCTGTGGCTCTACGCTTCTCCAGGAGTGAATGCTGCTTGTCGGGACTTTGATGCAATCAACTGGTTCCCTTATATAGGAATATTTTTGACCAATCTGTATAATCTGACCCAATCTGTATAATCTGATTGAATTTAACTTTGTAAAGTGCCTTGAGATGACATGTTTCCTGAATTGGCGCTATATAAATAAAATTGAATTGAATTGAATTGAATTGAATTTTTAGGCAGACCTGTGAAAACACCGTTGCAGTAATCAATTCTACTAAAAATAAACACATGGATTAGTTTTTCCAGATCCTGCTGAGACATTAGTCCTTTAATCCTAGAAATGTTCTTCAGGTGATAGAAAGCCGACCTTGTAACTGTCTTTAGATGCTTTTGGAGGTTCAGGTCTGAGTCCATCACTACTCCCAGATTTCGGGCCTGATCAGTGGTTCCTAGCTGAAGTAGCTGAAGCTGTGTGCTAACCTTTGATCTCTCCTCTATTGGTCCAAATATTATTACTTCTGTTTTGTTTTTATTCAACTGAAGAAAATTTTGGCACATCCACGTATTGATTTCTTCAAGACATTTACTCAGTGCTTGAACTGGTCAATAGTCACCTGGTGACATGATGATGTAGAGCTGTGTGTCGTCTGCATAGTTATGGTAGCTGATGTTGTTGTTTTTTATTATCTGAGCTAGGGGGAGCATGTAGATATTGAAGAGGAGGGGACCCAGGATGGACCCTTGGGGAACCCCACATGTGATTTTTGTCATCTCTGACGTAAAGTTACCTACCGTTACAAAAAAGTCCCTGTCCTTTAAGTAGGATTTAAACCAGTTGAGAGCTGTACTAGAGAGGCCGACCCAGTTCTCCAGACGGTCTAACAGAATGGAGTGATCGACAGTATTGAATGCTGCACTGAGGTCCAATAGAACCAGCATGGTGGTTCTTCCACAGTCTGTATTTATATGGATGTCATTAAACACCTTAATAAGGGCGGTCTCTGTACTGTGGTGAGCCCGGAAGCCAGACTGGAAAACGTCAAAGCGGCTGGTCGTTGTTAAGAAGGTGTTTAATTGTTGAAACTCAGCTTTTTCAATAATCTTACTGATAAAGTGGAGGTTTGAGATGGGCCTGTAGTTCTGGAGTAGTAGTTTGTCTAAATTGGTTGTGGTCTTAAATGTGATCACACAGAAATAAATAAGACATTTAAGGAATTTTAAAAAAACACTTTAATCTTCAGAAACACATGTTGACCACCAGGAGATGCACACATTTATGGCTTCCCTCTCCCTCTACCTTAATCACGGAACCAGATAGATCTGCTAGACACGTCGATCACTGGGGAGGAGATTGGGCGTGTTTTTAGGGGTACAAGCTATATAGACTAAAGTTAGAACAAAACTCTGACTGCTGGAGATGCCAGAACGAGGAAGGTACCTTCACATGCTGTGGAGCTGTCAAAAAAATGCAAGGCTTCTGGTTTGAGCTTCACAAATGTTACAAAGATTATAGGACATGATGTGCCCTTCTCCCAGAGGCTGTATATTCTGGGGGACCCGTCTACTTGATGACCTCCCATCCCATAAAGCAGAGTGGGTCCGGATGGCACTGATGCTGGTGTGTAAACTTATTATTTCTAATTTTTTGTTACATTGTTTTCATCTTGTTCTTTTCATTTTGCCAGAGTGCACTTTATAATATAGATATTTATTCACTTCCTGTATACAAGCTTCAATACTCAATACTTATTTCCCAGATGAATACTTGCAATGTGTGATATGTATAAATCTGAAAGTATTTAAAGTGTACAAAGGTTATCAAACCTTTGTACTGGAAACCCCTGCACTAAAGTTAGCATCTGATTAAAAGCTTCAACTTCTGCAGTTAAATAAGTGAAACGTTTCCCCAAAAGGTCATTTTAGAGGCTGAAGGCAGTTTACGTCAACTCATGATGACAAAACCCACTTGATAACCTCATGTACCAAACGTGTAACCTTAGGCATGTTTTTGAATTATTTGCAAAAAAACACATGAATTCTTGCCATCTGTGATATTTATAAACCTCAAAGTGCTAATCATAAAGAAAAGTTTTGAAATTTTTTTAATGAGAAATGACATTCTGCATCAATGGTCGTAATCAGTGGTTATCTGTGCAACTGTTGCTGTTTCTGTCTGTTAAAACAATTCTGCCGGTTCTCCCCTGACATTTCACATTAAAGAGACATTTTGTCCACATGACTGCTGCTCACTGTATAGTTTCTTTTCCAGACCATCATCGATACATATGTGAGATGGTTTGGTCTTAAAATCCCAGAAGATCAGTTTTTGAAATACTTAGACCAGCCAGTCTGGAACCTAAAACCATGCAACCTTCAAACTTTGAAGTCACTTAAAACCACTTTCTTCCCGTTTTTGTGTTGCTCAGCTTGGACTTCTCTTGAACGAAATTCTCTTCATTACAACTAGATGCTTAACAGCCTGGATGTTTCTGCCATGGGATTAGCTGATGCCCTTTGTTAACAAGCAGGCAACCAGGTGTATCTAATAAAGTGGCCAGGGAAGGGGGCTTATACCAACTCATTTTTTTTTTCACAAGCAGAGCGTTAATTTGCTCATTGCTTCTATATTAGACTGCATGTAAAAGTTTATGTAGCGTGACGAGCACATTTCACCATCGTGCTTCATTTCAAACAGAGACACCATGAGGAAGTGGTCAAACTCTGACAGGAAGATTTTTCAGCGCTGTGAGCTTCTGAAATACAAACTAGAATCTGAACTGAAATGCACAGTGCATACTTTATGTCTCGAAAAGAGAGCATATACATTGTAACAAACAAGGTTGTATTCTATCTTTTCAAAAACGTATCTCAAGAGATCTCAAAAATTGTACGAATACTTATTTATTTATTCAGAAAAATTTCTGAAGAAGTTCTACTCGTGGTTCCTAGAGTCTCTAAAAGTAGAATGGGAGGCAGATCCTTTAGCTATCAGGCTGCTCTCCTGTGGAACCAACTCCCAGTTTTGGTCAGTGAGGCAGACACCCTGTCTACTTTTAAGACTAATCTTAAAACTTTCCTTTTCGACAAAGGTCTAAAAGGTCTATTTCTCTCACTCTACTGAGTTCTCCTACTGTTCTCCAATTTGCATTGCTTGTTGTGATTTCAGCTTTTTACTTTTTGTTTTCAGTAACTTCTTTCTTCATAGTAGGTACACCTGGTCTGACGTTCTGTTAACTGAGACATCATCCAGAGAAGACAGATCACCCGCTATTACCATCTAATGTAGAACAGATTCCTGGATCAATGTGTGCTTCTGTGCTTGTTTGTCTGTCTTGTTGTGTCTCTGCTCTGTCTTCTCTAACCCCCAGTGGGTCGAGGCAGATGACCATTCATACTGAGCCTGGTTCTGGTTCTGCTGGAGATTTTTCCTCCCTGTTAAAGGGGAGTTTTCCTTTCCACTGTCACTTCATGCTTGCTTAGTATGAGGGATTGCTGCAAAACTATCAACAATGCAGATGACTCTCCCTGTGGCTCTACGCTCCTTCAGGAGGAGTGAATGCTGCTTGTCAAGTCAACTGGGTTCCCTTGGATCGGATTTTTTTTTTTATCAATCTGTATAATCTGATTGAATTTGACTTCAGAAAGTGCCTTGAGATGACATGTTTCATGAATTGGCACTATATAAATAAAATTTAATTGAAGTTAAACTGCATCTCGTTTTTTTCAAAATGTGCACATACACATAAGTAGAAACATCATATATTTAATAATATTCTTTAAGATAAGATAAGATAAGATAAGATAAGATAAGATAAGATAAGATAAGATAGACTTTATTGATCTCAGAGTGGAGAAATTCACTTGTCACATCGGCTCAATAATCAAAAGGAAGTGCCAATAGGAGGAAAAGGTGCATGAGGTATATACAGTGCGTCCACATATATACAGTGGATCGAGAGAAAAAAGAAATACAGCTGAGATTTAAGGTGACTTATGTACATTTAAGGTGACTTATATACATATTGATTTGACGTTGTACATTAAAGTGGTACCAGGTAAAGAACAACAGTGAGGTAGTGAGATAACTATAACAGCTGAAGTCTCTTATTTAGAGGATGTTTGCACAGTTTATTGCACAGGGTATTAAATAGTAATTGCACATTAGTTATTGCACAAGTTATCACAGTTATTGTGCAGCAGTGTAAAGTCTGGTGGCAGCAGGGATGAATGACCTGCGGTAGCGCTCCTTTTTACAGACAGGATGTCTAAGTCTGTCACTATAGGAGCTACTCAGCTCCTCTACAGTCTGGTGCAGGGGATGGAAGGTGTTGTCCATGATTGATGTGAGCTTGGACAACACCCTCCTCTCGGCCATTTCATCCACCGAGTCCAGAGTGCAGCCCAGGACAGAAGTGGACCTTCTCACCAACTTATTCAGTCTTTTTCTACCACGGCTACTTTTCTCTCAATTAGAACAGCTGCACACTTACCCGAAACGTTCTGACAGGTGTTGTTTTGAATCATAAAACTGGACTGTTCTTTAAGCAAATTTTTTTCAATTGAGTTCAGTTTTATTTATATAGCACCAATGCACAAAACATGTCATCCAAAGGCACTTTACAAAGTCAAATTCAATCAAATCATCAAGACAGATTGGTTAAAAAATTTCCTAAGGAAACCCATTAGATTGCATCAAGTCTTGACAAGCAGCATTCACTCCTCCTGAAAGAGCGTAGAGCCACAGTGGACAGTCGTCTGCATTGTTGATGGCTTTGCAGCAATCCCTCATACTGAGCATGCATGAAGCGACAGTGGAGAGGAAAACTCCCCTTTAACAGGGAGGGAAACAGCAGAACCAGAACCAGGCTCAGTGTGAACGGTCATCTGCCTCGACCCACTGGGGCTTAGAGAAGACAGAGCAGAGACACAGAAAGCACAGAAGCACACATTGATCCAGGAGTACTTTCTATGTTATATGGTAATATTGGATAAACTGCCTCCCCTGGATGATGTCACAGCTAACAGAACACCAGACCAGGTGTACCTACTATGAACAGAAAAAGGACAGAGAACAAAAAGTTAAAAGTTGAAATAACAACAAGCAATGGTAACTGGAGAACAGTAGGAGAACTCAGATGAGTGAGACAAATAGATCCAGATGTCCTCCAGCAGCCTAAGCCTATAGCAGCATAAGTAAAAAGTTCAATCTGGAGAGACTCACACAGACCAAAAGAGGCTATCAGAGAGATTTACTAGCATAAATTAGAAAAGTTATTTGGTGCTCGGACCCTGGCAGAAGACATGAAAGCTGTTTAGAATTAGTGTCCCCCCTCCACCCCCCACCATAGGGTGAGGTGTTGATGCAGCATGTTTTACTTCCTTTATTCTGTGTCAAAAACAGCCGACAAAGAACCTGAACAGCCAAACAGAGAGACTCTACGATGTCTTTTTTTTTGGTACCAGTTCTTCTGTTTTTCATCTGGATACCAGGTAAGAGAAAGAACATGACAAATGTTCTACACACATATGTAAAATATTTACATATTTTTGGTGGTTATCGCCTCTCAAATTGTCGACTACAGTCAAACACGTGAACAAGTGCAGTTGTTTACATTTACATTAATATTTCATTTCCAGTTAACGCATTCAAAATGCATTTGTTGGGTAAAATTGATTTTTCTAATAAACAATGTAACCTTTTTTATGTTAACTGGTTATGTAATGTCAAAATAAAGTAAACAACTGACCTGGTTCAAATTTTTGAGTGAGTTTTTTTGTTTTACTTCCTGACAAACAGTTTTGGGACTTACAATTGCTAAAACTTTTTGTCAGATTAATCAAGCTTATTTATTTATTTAGAGAATTAACCTTGAGATCTGATATTCAAAAACACAATTACTTTAGTCTGAAGTGATTTTGTTCATTTTTATTGCCCTCTTTGCGTGGACTGACGCCTCTGTTTTTGCAGATTAGGGATATGTATGATGTGTACAGTGGTTCAATCTGTACAGTGGGAAAATATTAGAAGCATTTGTATTAGTGTTAATGTATACTGCTAAGACTCGTCACTTTAAGAACAATTAGAACTACTCTGAGAATTTTCCTTTCCGCATCATAGCTAACCACATTTCGTATTTTCATATACAGCCTCTATCTCTTTAGATATGCTCTTCCGTGAATGTCCATGCACATACGGCTCAGTGTGAACCACTATTTTTAAAATAAAGAAGTGACTCAGGCGATGCTTGACATTTCTACTTTTAAACCCGACTGAAACTTTCTAATAACAGCCAAGTTGAAAGTTTCTTAACAATGACATCACAAATCTTTTAGGTCTAAGACTTTAAGGAATGAAAGAATGGCACATTTGGAGGGATAGTTGATCATTGAGATTATTTTGTGTGAATAATGATGTGAATTTCCACTGAAGCTCTCATGTGCAAGAAAAACTGTAATTGGTAGTTAAAAATATAGCCAGCAAGAATAAGGTTATCATTGTTGCTATGGCTTAGATAAGATTGCATGTTATCTAAGCCATAATAAGGCATTTTTGGCCAATAATATAGAGCTTGGAACTCCACACTACTCCAGACATTTGAATTGAGAAAGCTTTCTGGATGGGAAGCAAAACGTCTTCAAACTTCGGAAAAAAGTCCAGTTGTTTTGTTTTTTAACCTTTTTTTGGAATGATCATGACATGGATGACTGAGAATCTTCACCAGCATATTCTTAGTTCATTCTTTGTACATTTTGTATTATTTCTGTGAGATTCCTTCCATATGTTTTCCCCTTCAGTTCCTTTTCATTGCACTCCTAAGCTCAGCCCTTCTGTCTTCATTAGTCTCAGCTGTTCCTCATTCTAACCTGATTGCTCTCACCTGTAGCTCATGTCATTAACTGCACCTCCTCTCAGTTTATAGGTTTGACTTCATGTTTCCCGTTGCTCTGCTTGATTTTTCTGTTCTTCTTTCTCATGGTTCATTTTCCTGCACTGCTCCTTATGCCTCCTGTAAATGTTTATTTCATTATCAAAATACTGCACGTATCAGTTTGTCTGTATTTGGGTGTCTTCTAAACCAAACCAACAATAACCAAGAGCACATGACATTATGATGTAATTTGTTGTTTATATTGTGATTTCTTTGATCAAAAGTGTTCAACCAAAAATGCACCAGGGACAGACACACATTTGCAGTTTATGTTAAAATGAGACTTTATCACTATGTTATTCTCTATCTGCTGAGCCTGTTGTGCTATTTGGAAGTCAAGTGAATATACAGTAAACAGTTTATATAACTGGACAAGCTTTGCCCTTTTCTAACACATATGTAGCAAGTTTTATGATGAAAAATATTTAATATGGAAAATTTAATTAAAAAAATCCTTCTGCAAGAATTTGTTGCTTCATATTTATGTTGCTTAGTTTAATATTTAAAACATTAAAATAAAATGCATTTATCTTTATATTTTTGTTTGCTATCATTTTTACCAATTTAATCAAATGGTATGATCAATTATTAAATGCTTGAATGGGTGAGGTTGGTGGTTGGACCCAAACGCAGAGAGACCAAGGTAGGGTGCGGTTATAAGTGAGTTTAATAAAGAAAATCCAAAAACTTACAAAAACACTGGAGAACTCAGGAGCAAAAACCAAAACATAAACCTGGGGTGGAACACGAGGAAGCGATGAGGCAAGGTGGCAGGCAGCAGTAGTGGGCACAGGATTAGCACATGGAGCAGAGCAAAGCAAAAGAAACAGTGTGAAGCAGAAGAAACCAGCAGTGACTGGAGAAACGAGAGGAGCTTAAATACTGTGAAGAGAGGAACAGGAACAAAGGCAGGGGAAGATTGATTAATTGGACACTTGTGGAGAAGGAGCTGAGAGGGAAACTGAGGAGAGAGAGAGTTGGTGGCAACAGGAGGTGAGAGAAAGGAACAAAAGCAAGCGGAATGTAACTAAATAAAGATATACAAAGACCACGAACAGTGTAACCCACGACAGTCTCACCAAATGCTCTTTTACTCTTAAGTAATCTTTTACATCTCTTCTTTTTACTTTTCCTTCAGTTAAGATATGTTGAGTTATGCTACTCTTGAGTTAAATTTCTGGTTACTCATTAGGCGCCCGCCTATGCATTGAAAATGCATGGCGGAGGCCTTATGCTATGCACCTAATAAGGGTTTCTTTATTCCTTATTCTTCATCCGTCACCGTTAATACAGGCCGAAAAGTAGGGTCTACCCCCACAAACTATATATCAAAACGTTCGTCTCGACGCCGTGAAGCGGACTTTTTGTACTTGACGCCATTTAAAGTTAACGTGGTGACAAAAACCACTTCTTAAAACCACTTCCTAGACACAGTTGACCTCACCATAATGCAGCGCTCAGCATGACACATTTTTTTGGTACAGTGGTTTAGGTGTTGGGCTGGTGCACCAAAGGTCGCAGGTTCGCAACCCGCTGGGGGTACCCTATATATATATATATATATATATATATATATTTTTTTTTTTTATTACAAGTAACAAATAAATAATTTGAACAACTGATATTAATGAATGATGAAAAAAATTGCAACAGCAAGAACTACTGCTCATTAGCAGGCGCAATATGAACTTTTCATATATATATATATTTTTTACAAGTAACAAATAAATTATTTGAACAACTGATATAAATGAATGATGAAAAAAATTGCAACAGCAAGAACTACTGCTCATTAGCAGGCGCAATATGAACTTTTCAGCTTTGCACCGTCTCACATCAAAAAACAACAGTTTTCCTGAAGTTTTTTTTAATCTATTTTTCACCGGACTTTTTCTTCCAAAACTGCACCGCGTTGCTGCCCAATAGCACACATGAATTTCTGGAACTTCGGAGCAATAACAGTGATACATTTATTATCGCCGATATTCCCGTCATCCTAGAGATCTCCATAACACTGTATCCTGCCGACTTCTCCCGGCCGGGCGGAAGTGCAACTCAGCCGGCGACCAGAACGTCAACAAAGCCTGTGAACCGCGGAGGGGGGTGCGTGCTAGGCTAAAGCTAACACCACACTGGGTATCTTTTCTTTCAAAACTGCACCGCGTTGCTGTGCTATAGCACACATGAGTTACTGGACCTTCAGAGCTATAACAGTGATACATTTAACAGGTGTTACGGTAGCTGGTTGCGCTGCTGATAATATAAAAATGAGGAACAGAGCGCACACCTAGAGGGGCGGTAATGATCCTTTTGGATGTGGTCAGCACCCATTAAAACACGAAGAAGAAGAAGGGCGCATCACTTTTAAAACAGAAGAAGAAGTGGAAGTTCGTTGTCGTTTTTTAATTAAATTGAGAAAAATGGGAATTAGTGGATCAATGTTTTATTGGATAAAAGATTTTTTACAAAATAGATCAATACAAGTGAGAGTAGGACAACATTTGTCAGAAAAGTTTCTTGTTGAAAATGGTACACCACAGGGAAGTATAGTGAGTCCTTTGTTTTTTTCTATTATGATTAATGATATGTTTGACAATTTGGAGAGTGGAATGGGATTTTCTTTATTTGCTGATGACGGAGCAATTTGGAAGAGGGGGAAAAATTTATATTTCATTGTTAAAAAGATACAAGAAGCAATTAATAATATAGAAGATTGGTCTTTTAAATGGGGATTTAAAATTTCTATAGACAAAACAAAAACTTTATTTTTTACAAGGAAGAAAGTATCTGAAAATTTAAAATTACAAATATATAATCATGAATTAGAGAGGGTAAAGGAATTTAAGTTTTTGGGCTTATGGTTGGATGAAAAGCTTAGTTGGAAGATTCATATTCAAAAAGTTGTGGATAAGTGTAAGAGAGTTTTAAATGTAATGAGGTGTTTGGTGGGGAGTGAGTGGGGTGCTGAGAGAAAAGAATTGAAAGCAATATATACTGGTTTAATAAGGTCGGTATTTGATTATGGAAGTATAGCTTTAGAATCAGCATCAGAAACACTACTCAAAAAATTAGATAATATTCAGTATCAAGCCTTGAGGTTATGTACAGGAGCTATAAGAACAACTCCAACATCAGCTTTACTGGTAGAAATGGGAGAGTTACCACTTCATCTTAGAAGACTACAGTTAAAGATTTCTTATGGTGTCAATTAAAGGGACATAAGGGAAATCATCCATGTCAAAAAAATTTAAATCCTAGTTGGGAAAAAGGAAAAAAGAATTTAAAATCTTTTGGTTGGGATATTGAAAATATTATAAAAGAATTTGATTTAGATTATATAAATATTAGCCAAACAGTCCCTCTTTCACCAGTTCATCCATCTTTATTTTCTAATAGTATTGTTGATTTAACCTTGTTGAAGGAAAGGGAAAAAGGAAACTATTTAGATTTTAGTTCAATACAATCATATTTAGACAATAACTATTATGGATATATTCAAGTTTTTACAGATGCTTCAAAAAACTCAAATAACAATAATGGGGTGTCATTCATTGTTCCAGAATTTAATATTAAGAAATGTAAAAGAATTTCTGATGGAGTATCAGTTTATACAGGAGAGATGATGGGAATCATTGTAGCTTTAGAATGGATTGAGGAAGTTCGTCCTTTGAGAAGCATAATTTGTTCCGATTCAAGTTCATCATTATATTCAATAAAAAATAATCATTCTACTAGTAGATCAGACCTTTTATTAGAGATTCAGTTATTAAGGTATAGAATTTAGGCAATGGGTTTAGTAGTTATTTTTACATGGATACCATCCCATATAGGAATAAAAGGAAATGAATTAGCAGACAAATATGCAAAAAAAGCTACAAAAAATATTAATATTGATATAGTGGTAACATTTAGTAAGGAAGAAATTAAATCTATTATTAAACAAAAGGTTAAGGAAAGATGGCAGAAGCTGTGGGAAGAAGATAGAACCGGAAGATGGCTTTATAGTATTCAAAGGAAAGTTGGTGCAATGAGGATAACAGGAAGGAATAGAAAAGAGGAAACAATTATATCGAGATTACGTTTCGGACATACAGGGTTAAATGGAAATCTATTTAAAATGAGAAAACATCCAACAGGAGTTTGTGACTTTTGTTATCAAGAGGAGACGGTGGAGCATGTTTTGTTGGTTTGTTATAAATATTCTATGGAGAGAAGAGAATTATTACGTCAATTACAAGAAAATAAATTACAGTTAAATTTAAAAGATATTTTGGGAAAAATTTCTAATTCTGAGTATTTTGGTTATTTGATAAGCTACCTTAAGAAAACAAAATTGATAGAAAGGATATAAGTATATTTATGTAATTATTATTATCATTATATTTATTTATTTATCTAGTTATTTATTTTTTGTGGGAGAATATATATACATAGCATCCCGATTCACACTCCACTCTAGTAGATGGCGGTAATGCACATCATTAAGTTGCTTGCCAACCGCCATAAAACAAGAAGAAGAAGAAGAAGAAGAAGAAGAAGAAGAAGTGGAAGTTCGTTGTCATAAACGGTGATGCGGAGCTGTTATGGTAAGTGTGTTAAGCCGGGCATACACTGTACGAGTTTTTCAGTCGTGGTGCTTATATACATCTCAAACTGTGCGACGGAACCGCGGGTTTAAAAGTTCACCGCTCACGATCTGTGTACGGCGCAACGCTCGGACGCCACCGGAGTGCTCATACTGTAGAAGAAGAAGATGATGAAGGAGAAGACGGAAGTGTCGATGGCTACTGTAAACATTACCGGAGAGAAACGCACTGCGACGACGTATTTGGAGAAAGACATGGCTGAGGAAACATGACTACTATGGTCTGCCAGTTTTACAGAAAGAACTTGAGGTAAGCTGGCGACAGTTGTCGTGCCAAACTAGGTATCCCCGCCAGGATTTGTATCCCCTGCGTCGGGAGCGCGCATTCAGCTTGCTGAACGCAGTAAACTCTGCCTCATTTCCAGCCAATTCGGCGTGAAAATCAAGATGTTTTATTTCTCTTAGCGAAATATAGGAATAGTGCCGTTACATTATCGTTCAGTTAATGGGTTAAAATTGAAAACGTAACACTTGTTAGTACGATCGTAAGGGATTGCTATGTCGGTTAAAACTAGTCTAATCACTCAGTATAACACGTTCTGTTCAAGTAAACGGCTCTGTGGTCATCTCCAGATGTGTCACGAAAGTATTAGCTTTATGTTATTAGATTGTTGCATGTCTGTCTGCTGAAACTAAAAACCCACCTTCCTGAGTCCATCACAGCTGTCTACTTGTTCGTTTTTTTTGTGTGGATAGACCCGCATGAATGGATTATATAAAGCTGATTCCAAGTGTGATCAAATGAACATAGAATAAAGTTACTGCCAAAATGATCAGATCTAATGATATTTTAATTCAGCCAAGAACCATATTAAGAAAAGATGTGTCGCTTTAAAAAAAAAGAACAGTATATGAGGAGTTTCAAAATATATATTACAATTTTATTAGAATAGGATGTTTAAAAAATATTTGGACTTCACATTAAAAGTTTTATTGATTTCAAACACTGCAGCCAATTGTTATATGTGCTGACCAGACAGGTTGGTCTGAAAGTTTTCCTCTCTAAGGAAACCCAGCAGGTTGCATCAAGTCTCTCCAAGCAGCATTGTCAAGTTATGTCTGGTCTGATGTTTCAGCTCCTGCCCAAACTTGAAAATGGCTGATCATCACCAAGAAGGACGCTAGGCACAACTCAAATCCTTTTCCTTTGTGTTTTATTTGTTGACACTGGGGATTTACAGTTAGGATTTAGGATTAGGTTGAAAACCTAAAAAAACAGAAATTTAATTAGTTTCAAACAAATATTTTCACTGTGGCTCAACCATAAGCACAATATAACCTGAACATTACCAGGCCACAAGCCATAATACAATATCTTCAAAATCTCTAGGTCAACTCCTATCTTTTAATAAACAACATATTCATAACTGCAACTTAATTTCCTTCTTACCAGTTGTGTCTCTGGTGATTTGACCATGAGCTAAAACCTGCTTGGTTGAGAGCCTGTCCCTTCCTTTGTCTTCAAACTGCCACACAGGCCACACAGGTGTGCACAGGTGTTCTAACCACAGGAAGCTCCACCCCAACACAAGTTCACTCCTCTTTTCTCCTACTTTTCTTCTTTTTGACATGACACCTCCCACTTGACCTCCTGGTTCTTGAACCCAGGGAGGTCACGCCAGCTGTGGATGAACGTTCCTAAACCATCATCATTCTTCATGGCTTTGATTTTGTTCTTCTGCTGGTAATAGAACGATGACACGTCTCACATCCCTGTGAAGAATTGTAGCAGGGATTTTGGTACAGAGTGTCTTTGCCTTTCCTCTTCGGTTCAGAATTGGGACTGGATAACTGGGAAATGTTCGGACATGTACATCTCTCACAATTCCTTTCTTGTCAGTGTTGACGCTGACCACTCTGGCAAGTTTATACTGACCCCTCAAAGCGTTTTGATCAGCCAACCAGACAACATCTCCAACTGCCACGTTCCGGTGTGTTGTGTGCCACTTGCTTCTTATGAACAGATTTGGTCCTGCTAACTCACTCCACTTCCTCCAGAAACGGTCAACCTCAGTTTGGATGGCTCTCAACCTCTTGTAAGGGTATCCTTCAAACTCAAAGCTCCCTAGATCTCCTCTGGGACTAGCTCTTCCAAGAAGAAGGGAATTTGGGCTGATGTAGTCTACCCTGTCCTCTCGGCTCTGAGTTCTGGCATCTATAGGTCTCTCATTAGCAAGGTTAGTGGCCATGTAGAGAAAGGTTTGGAACTCACCATATGTAAAACATCCATCTCCTGCCAGGTTGTGCAGAGCACGTTTCACCATACGAACAGCCGCCTCAGCAGCTCCATTCCTGTGTGGGGAGTCAGCAGGGTGAATTTTCCAGCTCCATTCTGTTCCATGCTTGCAGGCTTCGTTTTCAATTTCTGGCTTTTCTAGCTGGTTCAGAAAGAGGTAGAGATCTCTGAGGGCAGGTCTGGCTCCCACAAAGTTCTTACCAGGATCTGACCACAGTTTTTTCGGATGCCCTCTAAGTGCTGTGAATCTCTTGTAGGTCAGCAGGAAACTTTCAGAGGACTGATCACTGACAACATCCGCATGCAGAGCTCGGGATGCCATACAGCAGAAAATAATTCCCCATACTTTCAGCCTTGTTCTTTTCCTCACTTCATCCTTTACTTCATAAGGTCCAAATAAATCAACGGTTGTGTATTCAAATGGTCTGGCTGGTGTTATCCGCTCAGGTGGAAGATCACTCATGATCTGTTGACATTTTTTGGCTCTGGCGTTTCTGCATTCCACACAGTTGTGTATAATCTTTTGAGCTAATTTCCTGCCTCTTATCACCCAGGCTTTCTTCCTCATCCGGAGCAGTGTACCTGCAACCTCTTCATGGTTTGCACTGTGGGCTTCTTGTGCTATAAGACTGGATATCCATGCATCATAAGGCAGTATTGGTACAGTGGTTCTCTCATCATTAAATATCTGAAATCTTCCTCCACAGACCAACAGTCCAGTGTCAGCATCTCTGTACACAGCAAGTCTGTTAAGAGTGGTATCTTGAAAAGCCACACCTTCTTGAGCTGCAAGAAAGAGGTCTCTTTGTGCATCTTTACACTCCCTGACAGTAATCACAGCTTGCTGGGCTTTGGACGTCGCCTCTGCTGAAGAAATCCCCTCCCACTTTGGCTTACTTGAAGTTGTGGCTGATTTCTTTTTCAATAGCATTTTCCACTTTATTGCAGCTCTCCATACCCAGGCAATAACTCTGATTAACTTTGTTAAGCTGCTAAATTTCCTTGTGTCAATGAGTTTTTCCACAGCGGAGCCAGCCACTGGTCTGTGGACTTGAATCTTGGGTTCACTTCCCTCTGGGATGGTTTGCAGCACCTTGTGGCCTTTCTTTTCTCTCACTGTAGCTGCTGGATCTACCATTGTTTCAACAGATGATACATCACTTTGGTTTCTCTTAACCTGTGATCTTGTCAGTGCCCCCGAAAAGCACTTCCATTGGAGTTTGTTTATGCTTTCTTTGGCATAAGCAGCAACTTCTTTAGCAGACTTTTTTGGCCACTCTTCCACAGGTTTCTTTAGGAATTCAGGTCCATTCTGCCACACAGAATTCTCTCGGAGGTCCTCTGGGGCTGCTCCTCTTGTCATGATGTCTGCAATGTTGAGGTCTCCTGGGATCCACCACCAGTCATCAACAGAGGCAGACTTCTGGATTTCTCCAACTCTGTTTGCAAAAAACGTCTGATATCCGTAACTGTCTCTTTGTATTGCTCCCAGCGCACTTTGACTGTCCAGCAGGTGAAGCCATTTTTCTATCTTCATCCGACTGTGCTTTTCAATGTATTTTTTGAGGCGAACTGCGTACACAGCACCACAGATTTCAGCTTTGACTGGTTCTCCCTTCTGATCAAGTGGTGTGAGCTTTGCTTTGGACTCAACTAGTCTGACCTCAACGCCTTGCGCTGTCTCCCATCTGAAGTACACCACAGTTCCATAGCTCTGGTCACTTCCATCAGAGAATGTTACACCCCATGGATTTCTGATCCAGTTGACTGGTGTGAGGCTCCTGTGAAAGGTGATTTGGCTGAGACGTATGTAGTTGTCTCCTAGTCATGGGGTCAGGAGTGTTGTCTCTCACGTCTTCTCCAAGGAGATTTTGACCAATCCTCATCTTTTTCTTCCTCTTTGAGAAGTTGATTGAGGTCATTAGATACAGTTTGTCGCTTTCTACAAGGTAGCCGACTCCCAGGGCTTTATTGTCTCCTTCTCTTATTTGGTTTGGGAGAATGAGTACTCTGTCGGACGATGTTCCTGGCACATGCTCCTGCCTCCCACTTTGGCCTGATCGGACCCACGGTTTGAGGGTGAACCCACCTTTTGTTAGGATCTCCTCAACTTTTTGGATGTGTAGATCCAGCTTTTCTCGGTCATTGTGTGAAGTAAGTATATCGTCAACATAAGAGTCCTCCTCTATGATCCTACGTTCCTCCTCCAAGTGAGCAACCATGGACAGCTTTGCAGTCTCCCTCATGGCCAGCTGTGCGATGCACCCTGCTGGTCGATCACCAATGTTGACTCGGGTGATGGCATACTCTTCAATCTCACTGTCTTCAGTATCCCTCCAGAGAAATCTGTGAAGATGCATTTCCTTCTCTTCCAACCACACGGAATTATACATTTTCTGGATGTCACCAAGCGCTGCATGCACGCCTTTTCTGAACCTGAGAAGCACCGCTCGGATCGGATTGAGGACATCAGGCCCTTTCATCAGGAGATCGTTCATGCTGGTTCCCTTGTACTTCTGGCTGCTGTTCCATACCAAACGAACAGGTGTTGTGACAGAATTTGGATTTGGAGCCACCAAATGGCTGACGTACCATATTGGTCCCTTCCAGTTGGCAATCATTTCCTTGGTGAGCTTCTTTGCTGCTCTCCTTTCCACCATTTCATGAACTTGAGCTCCATAAGCCACTCTCCATTCTGGTTCTTTCTTGAGTTGCCTCTCCGTTCTTAGAAAAGCGGCCTCCACTCCACTCCTGTTGTTGGGTAGAGAGCTTGGATCCTCAATCCATGGATACTTGGCATCCCAGTGTGGTTTGCTGCTGTGAGCGTCTGCTTTAACATAGGTGAGACACTTCCTGATGATTTCTAGCTCTCTTTCTTCACCTAATGTCATTTCTTTGCCTCCAGGCTGACAGTTACCACACCTACATCCTCCACATTTTGGTTCACAGGCTGCTCCGATGCTATCCCATTTCCACCAGTCAAGAAATACTCTACTGAAACTTGTGCTCTTGGTTACAGCTTTGAACCCTTGAGTTTCAGTGAGCTCTTGGTACTTTACTGCTGTGGCTCTCATGGATCGGGCAAAGTGTGTTTCAGATCTGCGTGCAGCCATATCCACTTCCTCAAAGAGATCTGGATGTGCTCCACCAACAGTCTTTCCTAATGGGCTCTCCCATAGGACAAGGTCTCCAATCACCTTCACTCTCTGTGGAGCAAGTCTTCCCTCACGATGACTAATAAGCAGTTCAATATGCGCAGGTCTATGCAGGTCTACTAGGCTGGTTTCTGGGAAGAACTTTTGGAGTTGCTTAGATTTTATTGCTCTGTGCACTTTGGCAATTTCATCTAAGCCATAGCAGACAAGCTCATGAGTTCTCTCTGTACCTGTAGGTGTCTTGACCCTCACTCTGAGCAGGTACCTCTTGGTCCTGACCTTCATGGCCATTCCTCCCACCCCATGGATGACCAGGGTGATTTTTTCACTATAAAGATTTAACCTTCTGGCAGCTCTATGGGTGATATAATTAGTGTCTGATGCCAAGTCTATGAGTGTTCCAATTTTCTGTCCTGCATTGGTAGTCACCTCCAACAGCATGAGAATAACTGGTAACTCACATGACTCCATTCCACCAGGTTGGTTCTTCTCAGCACAATGTGTTTTTGCTGTTATGTTGGTGAAGGCTCTCTTAAACTTTTCCGTCATCTCTGGGGAAAGTTCAGATACAAATCTCTCTTGCTCCTCTGTAAGCTTGTTCTTACCCACGCTTGATTTTGGTGCTCTGTCTGCTTCACTCCTCTTGGGGTTCCCTCTCCGGCATAGAAAGAAATGGTGGTCTGCAGAGCCCCCTCTCCTACAGTCTTGGTTCCTGCACAGATAAGTATCTTTGCATCCCTCACTTTCCTCGTGACACACTAGACATCTCTTGCATGCCCCCAGTTTATTCACAGCATCCAGCTTTTCACTAGGCTTCAGTTCTTTGAACCTCTTGCAAAAGAAAATCTTTTCTCTGTTTCTCATCTCCACAGACAACACAACCACCTTTTCTTGTGGATTGGGTTGAAGCATATTTCCTCTCCATGTAAATAGACCTTTTATCTGCCTTCTCACCCATTTGAAGCTGCTCTAATCTTTCTAGGATTTCTTCTTGAGTTTTCAGGAATCTGAGGAGGCTATCAAAGTGGTTATTTAATTTGACACCATTTGCTGGGTCTATCATGAAAACCAGCCAGTCCTTCTTCATGCTCTCTGGTAGCTTGCTTTCTATGGATCTGATGACCAGAGGGTTCTTGAGGGCTCCTGAATTCCCCAGCTCTGTTAGATCATTGAGGGCCTTCTCTACAGATTGGATTAAGTCAATTGTTCTCCTTGGCTAATTTGACTTCAGTGCAGGAATTCTTTCCAGTCCCTCAATTATTTCCAAGGCAATTGTGGTCTTGTTCCCATACCTGTTCTCGAGCACTCTGAACATGTCCTCAGCTGTATTGTAAGAGGACAGCCGCAGGTCTCGGTTTATCTTTTCCTCAATACTCTCCAGGAGCTGGATCTTCTTCGCTTCAGCTGAACCAGTGGGCTCTCCCTGCCTCTGCAAACTCTCCCAGTCCCTTCTCCACTGATGGAAATTCCTCTTGATCCCATAAAATTTGGGAAGGCTGGTTGGTTTGATTCTCAGTACTGGTAGCTGAACTGGATGTGTGAACTGTGCATTTGCGTTAGGAACCCTTCCTCCATTTTCCTCCTCTGCAACTCGTAGTGCGATAAGGAATTCTGCCCTTCTGGCTTCAAGGTTGTTGATTAGTTTCTTCAGCCCCTTTACTCTGCCATACAGACTTGCTTTCTGTTCCTCTGGAATCCATTTATCCCATGCTGAAATGCTTGCAGCTGCATCTTGGACTAGTTTGGTTGCACCATCTACCCGTAGTTCATAGCCATCTTTATTAACAGCAGAGACTGGGATGTCACCAGCTTTATCGCAGGCAGCCTCTCCTTCCTGTATTGCAGACTTAACCTCATCTTCCCCATATTTGGTCCAGAGGTTTTGCTGGACTATTTCTCTGACTTCTTTCAGTCTTTTATCACAGTCCTTCATTGTCTTTTCCAAGTCTCCCTGCACCTGCCTGCTTAGTTTTGCTTCCTCTTCCTCCCCTCCAGCTTCCTCAATATCAGCCAGTAGGCCAGTATGATAATCATCATTTGTTTCACTGACACTCCTCGCGTAAGTGGTGAGCATCTTGAATTCCCCTTGTAACTCACTCTTGCTCATGTTCTCCGCGGCCCAGCTCAGGAAGTTGGCTTGTTTGGTGAAGGCACTTTTAGCTGTTGTTCTTTCTTGTTTTAGCTGCTTTACTCCCTTCCCGAGAGCTTCCTCCGCCATTGTTGCTGGATACTTAATACTCTGAGTCAACAGCGTCCTTGAGTTCAGGCCTTTAATCCTCGTCTCCACTGCGACTTGGTTTTCAACTGTCAAGTTATGTCTGGTCTGATGTTTCAGCTCCTGCCCAAACTTGAAAATGGCTGATCATCACCAAGAAGGACGCTAGGCACAACTCAAATCCTTTTCCTTTGTGTTTTATTTGTTGACACTGGGGATTTACAGTTAGGATTTAGGATTAGGTTGAAAACCTAAAAAACATAAATTTAATTAGTTTCAAACAAACATTTTCACTGTGGCTCAACCATAAGCACAATATAACCTGAACATTACCAGGCCACAAGCCATAATACAATATCTTCAAAATCTCTAGGTCAACTCCTATCTTTTAATAAACAACATATTCATAACTGCAACTTAATTTCCTTCTTACCAGTTGTGTCTCTGGTGATTTGACCATGAGCTAAAACCTGCTTGGTTGAGAGCCTGTCCCTTCCTTTGTCTTCAAACTGCCACACAGGCCACACAGGTGTGCACAGGTGTTCTAACCACAGGAAGCTCCACCCCAACACAAGTTCACTCCTCTTTTCTCCTACTTTTCTTCTTTTTGACATGACAAGCATTCACTCCTCCTGAAAGAGCGTAGAGCCACAGTGGACAGTCGTCTGCATTGTTGATGGCTTTGCAGTAATCCCTCATACTGAGCATGCATGAAGCTTCATATTCATAAGTTAAACTGCTATTCTTAGGTTGTGAGAATTGATCCTTGCATTTTTACTGGGATTTTGAGGTTCTATTGGCTAATTTTTTCAAAGTAGGCTGACAGGAAAGGGGTTATGAGAGGGAGGAAGGCATGCGGTAAAGGACCTCAGGCTAAGTCGAGGACTAAGGCCTCTCATATATATATATATATATATATATATATATATATATATATATATATATATATATATATATATATATATATATATATATATAAAAAAACCATAGGATACACCATGTGTCAAAAGTAATTTATGACCCTTATGAACTGTATATGACCTTATGATTTATGACACCTGTCACCCCCCCCAAAAAAAAAAAATGATTTATGACCCCCCCCTTCCTGACCCCTCCCTTTTTTATGACACCTCTCACCCCTATGTGAACCCCTCTCCTGACCCCCCTTCCGGACCCCTCCCCGTTTTATGACACCAGCCATCCATCACCCATTTACGGCTCAAGTCCCGCCCCGGGACCCGCCCATGACCGCCTCTCTCATGATATAAGCCCCTTTTCTCCAGCGTCCGTAGTAAATGAATACTTTTCAACATGGCGTCTGGGAGAAGCACCTTTGAACCCGTAATTGCCGAGACACCCGTCACGATTTGCCGTGATCAGAGCGATTTTTGGGGAGCTCAGTATACCCCTCACAAGGGTACGCTGTTTTTATGTAGAACTCAGATGCCTCCGAGCCATCGTCTGCAAGAACAATGGTCTCTGGAACCCTATGGAGCCCGTGGTAAATGGGGGTACGTCTTCAAATATGAAACCGGGGAGATGTACCTCTATCAACTGGATGATCAAGATGACGAGCTGCAAACTATCCACTCCTTGGGCATGCTGACATCGAACGATTGGGCTGTTCTGAAACTTATCATGCTTCGCAGACTAGGCCCTGAAGAAGCGAATGCTGCAGCAGGCCCCTCTGTGAGACGAAAAACCAGCTTCATTCGATTAAATCCCGAAGAACCTATTCCGGCAGGGCCCTCTGAGACACAAGAAACCGAGCAGGGAATCAAGGATTTGCCTGCCATTAAAAGGGTGAAACGTTCACATCAACAAGCCGAGGATGAAATCAAGGATGCACCCCCAGCTAAACGGGGGAAATGGTCACATCAACAAGTCGAGGATGAAACCAATGACTCACCCGCGGTTAAACGATGCAGGCGAGTGCAGACCAACCTGAATGAAATTGACAAAGATTCAGGAAACAGGATCTTCTCAGCTACTTGGCAGTCAAAGACGGGGGTTAACGGTCGATGGTTTTTCCGTGCAAGTCTCAGAAAAGCTCAAGATGAAGCACAGACGGTTATGTTCATGTTGGATTATTATAATTCAGAATGTGGGGTCTTCAGGACCTTGCTGTCCATCCCCTTTGATGCATGGCGTGACAAGATGATCGGAATAGCAAACCGTATTTCAACGCTGTTTCGCGACTGCCGCAACTGGAAAGACATTTTGGGGGTCAAAAAAGCGCTCGCTTTTTAGACCCGCCCCTCACAACTGCCAATACCGCCCCTTCAACGTTAACCACACCCTTCTCTGTATATAAATACAACCGGCCAGACCGATCGGGACTCCGTGCAGCTTCGCTGACAGGACTTCTTACCAGCGAGAGCATTCTCACATCGCTAAAGAGAAACACCATGATCAGGACCGGATCTCGCCCCGAAGGCCTCAACCTACACCGTGAGGTCTTTGTTTTAAGGAGTGGCAATTCCAGGTTTACTCCCTCGCCACCTCAGACGGCGACCCGGGATGAAGATTCACAAGCGGTGGATCTTCCCGCCTCCCCACAGCTTTCCCAAGACTCAGAGCTCTCCTGCGGGCAACCAGATCCAGCCTCACCGCCGGCATCACCGCCTGAGAGCCAGACGGTGGATGACTCAGAGCTCCCCTGCGGGCAAGCAGATCCAGCCTCCGCGGTGGAGCAAATCCCTGAGAGCCAGACGGATCAGACCTCAGCGCCCCTGTCGCAATCTGTGGACACCCAGTCAGACGGTGAGAACGGCGCCGATGAAAACGATGGCTGGATTCGGTTCGGGTTCATCAGAGCTGTGAAAACTGTGCTGTATCGTCTTTTGACTGCAGCGATCGGAAAATACATGCACGATAAGTGTTATGGATGCGTTAACGATCGTCCTAGTCAGAAAGACCATGAATGTTTGAAGCTGCTTGAGAATGAACTGTACGAATACAATTACTATGGTATAATGCGAGAACTGTATAACGAGCGTTTCGTGGATGCTGTTCAACGGTTTCTAACCGCTCGCAACATCCATCATGACAACGATACTGTTAATGCAGTCATACAGGCGTATCTGTACGAGTTGACGACGGTGAAGCGTGTAGTTCATACAATCTATGACGGATATGACCGGCTGGTTGAAGAAAACTATGAATTAAAAGATCAACTTGAAACCATCACGGACTACTGGCGGGGCTCTTGAAAACCGATGCATACATGTTTTCTCTTTATATAGTAAATTAGTTAGTGACATCGTATTAAAAAGAATGTCTTTTCATTGTATCTGTTTTACATTTTATTTTTTATTTTTATTTTTTATTTTATATGAAATGATTGTTTTTAAATTAGTTAGTGAGATCGTATTAAAAAGAATGTCTTTTCATTGTATCTGTTTTACATTTTATTTTTTATTTTTATTTTTTATTTTATATGAAATGACTGTTTTTAAATTAGTTAGAGACATCGTATTAAAAAGAATGTCTTTTCATTGTATCTGTTTTACATTTTATTTTTTATTTTATATGAAATGATTGTTTTTAAATTAGTTGTGCTATATTAAATGAATGTATTATCCTTCCAGACTATGTTAATAAAATATATATAAAAACCTGAATACAGATGTCTTCTCCTTCATTCAGCATTGTTACGTGTGTGGGAAGGTATGGCTGAAGCAAAGTTAATGAAGCGTGTATATTACACACCTGCTCACCCAGGTTCTTTTGGTGGAGTAGATAGATTACAGAGGGCTATGCAGAGTGAAACCGGGAAAAAGGTCCCGGTTGAAAAGGTTCGCGACTTTTTATCAGAACAAGATGCATATTCTTTACATAAACCAGCAAGAATAAGATTTCCTAGAAATAGAGTGTTTGTCACCAGGCCTCTGAGACAGTTTCAAGCAGATCTTTGTGATATGCAGAGTTTATCCAAAGAAAATGACGGATACAATTATCTATTAACCGTTATCGATGTATTCTCCAAAAGAGCCTACGTCAGAGTTTTAAAAAGGAAAACAGCGTCCGATGTCGTAACAGCTTTCCAGTCTGTTTTAAAGGAGAGCGGGGTTCCAAAGAGACTTCAAACTGACCACGGTAAAGAATTTTTCAACAAATCATTCAAAGCGTTAATGGATAAAAACGGTATTGAACATTTTTCCACGGCTAGTGAAATAAAAGCATCAGTCGTTGAGAGGTTTAACCGTACGTTAAAATCTAGAATGTGGAGATATTTCACAGCAAACAACACTCTCCGTTATGTAAACGTGCTTCAGGATCTGGTCAAAAGTTACAACCATAGCTATCATTCGAGTATTAAAATGACCCCTGTGGAAGTCACCGTTAGTAACACTTTTCAGGTGCTTCAGAATTTGTACGGGACTAATTCCAAACGCTGCACAAAACTCAAGATGGCGTTTAAGCAGGGTGATCATGTCAGAATATCGAAAGTGCGTGGAGTGTTTGACAAAAAATATGAACAGAGTTTCACGGATGAAATCTTTACAGTTACAGAAGTGATACAGCGATCTCCACCCGTATTCAAGCTGAAAGATTTAGATGGAGAACCCGTCCGAGGTTCTTTTTATGCCGAGGAGCTTCAAAAGGTCAAAATATCAAAAGGCAAATTGTATCAAGTGGGTGAAATATTAGACAAACGCACAGTTCGGGGGGTCAGACAGGTCTTAGTACATTGGAAAAATTGGCCGGAGAAATTCAACAGCTGGGTGAGAGCCGATGACCTCCGTGATGTATAAAACAAGGCGCTGCTCTCCGGAGGGGTGACATTGCAACATGGATCGCTTAACTGAGGACCAGGGGTTTTATCTGACGCTGCCGTCCAATGCTAGCCTCAATGTTTTTAAGGATAATAGCATATCGAGTTTCCGTGTGGATTTAGCCCAACCTATTAACTTACAAGGTCACTGGCAAGTGGCTTTGACGGAGGTTTCTTATCCACATACATGGCATAATGTCCCCTCAGAAAACGCCTATTTCGAATCGCGGAAAGCGGATGAAGCAAAAGTTCAACGCGTACAGATTGCAAGCGGTTACTATACTAATTTGAATCAACTTATCACAGAGATTGAAGCCCATCTGAGAAAGATAGATTCAGATATTTATTTCAAAGTTAACCGCACTGCTAACATGCTAACTTTTCAAGCAGGTGGCCAGAACCACCTATGTTTTTACGCTCCAATCGCCTTTATGTTAGGCACGGAACCTGGAGAATGGGTCAAATTTGATCACTGGCACGCCCCACGACCTATAGACTTTAAGGCGGGGTTATACCATTTATATTTATACAGCGATATTGTGGCCCCACAGATGGTAGGGGATGCTCACGCCCCTCTCTTGCGAACCGTCCAGGTCCAAGGTGTTTTTGGGGATGTTATAACTGAAACTTTCCATAATCCTTACTATTTACCTGTTGCCAAGAAACACATTGAAAATATACAAGTTGAAATAAAAACGGATCAGAACACCCCTGTGAAATTTACATACGGAAAGTGCATCGTGAAGTTGCATTTCAGACCTGTGACCTCACACCGGGCATTCACATGAAACAGATTATGGATATAAAAAAACACGACTGCGACCGGAATCATTCATAGCTGTGCCACGACTCGCACCAGCAACGTTGCAACGTACTAAAACGTGAGAAGGGAAAAATAATCGAGAAAACATGGTTTTCCTGAGAGAAGACCCACACCGTTTCGTCTCCTATTACCAAAACCAGGTTGGGGGCGCTTTACCAGGTTTCTATGGCGCTCCCGTTATGTACGGGCGGGGGATTGGATCCATTTTTTCAAAACTATTTCGTTTTGTATCGCCCCTAGTTAAATCCGGCTTCGCAATAGCGAAACCCCATCTGAAAAGGGCGGCCACAAACATTGCTTCAGACGTCATAGGTAAAGCTATGACCAAAATAACAGGTGTGAATAACCAGGAGGGGTCAGGGGTGATGGTTTTGTCAAAAAGGGCTAGAAAGCGACCTCCGGGGCAACGTGTTTGGCGCTCACATAAACTCGCACCGCGGAAGAAGAACAAGCCAGTTCGCAACAGCAAGCCTAGGAGAAGGAAGTCTGCTGCGAGCAAGGATATATTTAACTGATTTAGTATTTTCATTAAAAATCAATCATGGCTCTGTTACATCAGAAATCGTCAGAATGTACCCTGGCCGAACTCGATCTTTTCACGGTCCCTATGACTCAACTATCCATCGAAGATAAGGTCTACACCGAAATATTACCCGTGGCAGCTATTACAGACACGGGGCCTATCGAGTTCTTTATCCCCGGAGATGGGGAAAAATACCTGGACTTGAACGACACCTTGCTACACGTCCGTCTAAAGATCACCAACGCTGACGGTAGCGACCTGGCTAATGATGCGGCCGTCGGACTCATAAATTACCCGCTGAATACAATGTTCAGTCAATGCGATGTTATTCTGGGAGATAGGTTAATTTCACAGAGTAGCTCTACGCACCCCTACAGGGCAATTATCGAAACTCTGCTTAACTATTCGGAGGATACTTTAAAGAGTCAATTTAGCGCAGGTCTCTTTTACAAAGACACTGCGGGAGCTATCGACTCGATTGTTTTTGTCGATGTTCCTAATTCAGGCGCTAACCGCAGAGCATCTTTCACTGCTAATTCGAGAGAGTTACACTTGATGGGCCCGCTTCACGCTGATATATTCTTCTGCGAAAGACTCCTTCTGAATTCTGTCGACATGAGGGTTAAATTAACCAGGGCCAGCGACGCATTCTCTCTCATGGGACCTCGTGATTCAACCTTCCGGCTGAAAATTCTAGGAGCATCTCTTTTTGTGAAAAAAGTTTCAGTCTCCCCGGCTATACGGCTAGGGCACGCTTCAGCATTAACGAGAGGAAATGCTCTCTATCCTCTTTCTCGCGTGAACGTGAAAACATATTCTATCCCAGAAAATTCCAGGATATGTACACAGGAGAATCTGTTTTTAGGTACCCTTCCTAGATATCTCGTTTTAGGTCTGGTCGACCACGAAGCGTTCACTGGAAGGAGAAGCCTGTCCCCTTTCAACTTTAAGCATATGGATGTGGAATATTTAGCTCTCTGCAAAGATGGCAGACAGGTGCCAGCCAAAGCATTTCAGCCTCAATTCAATGACGGTATTTCAGTGAGGGAATATTACAACATGTTCACCGCTACAGGTCGTCATTTAAAAGACCTTCCTTTAAGCATCGCTCGCGAGGAATTTAACGAGGGTTATTCCCTGTTTGTTTTTAATCTCAGCCCTACAGAGGACTCTGACGCTCTGTCACCGGTGTGTAATGGGAATTTGAGACTGGAAATGAGATTCCGAGTTCCGTTGCCTCACACGACCACCCTGATCGTGTACGCGTGTTACGATTCAATTTTGGAAATCGACTCAAAAAGGCAGGTCCTGGTGGATTTTTATTAAAACATGAATAACCGCGAGATCGAAAGTTTGATGCATCATCTTCTGGGGGATTTATTTCACGGGGTCTGGGCATCCGATCAACTCCCGTTACTGAAACGCACGTACAGAGGACCGGCCTATTTCATCGTAAAAACTCATCCTTCACACATGCCTGGAGAACACTGGCTAGCTTTGACTTTGGAAGAGAATGATCGAGCCACCTTTTTCGACTCTTATGGATTCAGTCCTGATTTTGAATTTTATCCACCGAGCATAGCGGCATTTTTGAAAGAGAGATCCTCGAAAATATTGTATCATAATCGCCAACTTCAAGACACTCTATCAACTGTGTGCGGTCATCACTGTGTTTATTATCTGTGTCATAAAGCCTGTGGGCTTTCAGTGCATGAAATATTGGCTACCTACCACGACGATGTCTATAAAAATGATCTCATGGTATATGATTTTGTGAAAAAATATCAGCATTGTATCAAAAATAGGGCCTCGTGCTCGTTTATTCACGGAACGTGTTCTTTGCAAATGTTTAAAGATTGTTACAAGCTGTAACTTGTCTAAATAAAAACACTGTACGCTTGAATAATTTGAAACATTAAAGTTTTCTTTATTACAAATTCATTTCTCCATTTTTTATTTCATACAGACTTTTAGGGTGAAAATGTCAACCATGCAGGGGTTTTCTTGACTCTCTTGCTTCGAGCAGGTCCTTTCCCTGGGGTGGGATCCATAAAGTCTATTCCGGGGAATTTAGGAGACAGCACGATTTTTCCTTCTCGTTTCACGACGGATTTATCTTTGTTCTTCTCTGATACACCTGTTTCTGTCATGCCTCTGTATTGGTCGCGGGCTTGCGGGTTACTGACTGATGACACAGGGATGTTTAGCTCCTTCAAGGCAGCCATGAACGGGGTCCAGCCTACAGGTTCCTGACTCTGTGTTTTCCTCTTGAACTGAACCAGGAGGTTTTTCAACAAATCAACCAAATGTGAGCCTCCCATCACACGATCGCGGTAAACAAATTCCCCTTTCGAAGTCCAACTCGGGCCAACTTGCGTTAACCTTTTCAGTATGTATTCAGCGTTTTTGCGATCTCTGTTAGGTAGAGCTTTTAAAATGTCATTAGCGGTCTGATCCAATTCAGCAGAAGAGGCTGTAGAGCCAGAGTCCGCCTCATTATTTTCAGGCACAGGGTCACGTTGCACAGTTAAAGTCACTCGGGGTTCCTCAAGCTGACCTTGTTTCATTAGAGTCAGATATCTCTGCAACAGAGCGTTGTACCTTTTAATTTTTTCATAAGAACTCAGTCCCGGTTCATTCAGAATCTCTCTCATTTTAGAATCCAAATCCTCTTCAGCGGTCTCTCTGACGGAAGATTCTGCCGGTGTCAAACGTTTGAACTGATGCGGTGAAACCAGATACATCTTTTGCGCCGTCCTAAGAGACATTTTTTCTCATCTCCTGATGAGACCCCCCACCAGCTCTCCGATTAAAGGGGCGACGGCAGTCAGCAGAGGAAGAATAAAACCGCCCGTTTGATTTTTCAAAACAGCCCGTTTATGTTTTAACCCGGTTCTTTTATCAGCCAGCAATCTGATAATTTTTTTCTGCTTTTGCAATTTTTTATGCTGGGAATGAGATATTTTCACGTTACCTTTTAAGATATTCAGAGATATTTCACACAAGGCTTTGAGAAAGTCGGGTGAGCAGTGAGCAAGAATGTCTTTACGCTTCTTTGCTGTGGCTTGATATAGGGCTCTCAGTAACGGAACATTCCGTCTTATGCGAGCTGACATGATAAAATAATTAATTTAATTTAATTTCGGTACATAAACAGCTGGCCACTGACCTGGGAGCATTCCAGTTCTCAGTCTGAAACGGTCTGGACAAGTAGGAGTCAGATCCACGATTAAATACCCGTGAGGTTCTCTGGTGGCGTCTTGAAAACTCTCCATAAAGAAAGTTTTCTCTGACGGAAATATTTGACGGGCTAATATATTCAGCTGCAGTTTATCTCTAGGATTCTTAAATAACACCATATAATTAGCATTTAAACTGATGGTACGACTATACTTCCCTTTATGAAAAATATTTTGAGTTAACATTATAACAGTCATATTTTTATGATGCCTGTATTGCGTGAAGATTTTCACGACTTCCGGGTGGTCAGAAGCCTGGAAAATCACATCGTCTAAAATAACCAAATGATTTTGATCAGGAGGAAACAGATTTTCATCATCAAAAGAATCAGGTAGTCCTTCGATGAATTTAATCTTTTTATTCATTTTTTGCAATTCAGAATACATACTTTGGAAACAGGTGTAAATCCAGACTATATTTTCAGGAACAACATCCATTACATGGTTACAATTTAGCAAAACACTTTTAACAAAATAAGATTTACCACAACCACTCGGCCCTGCTATTAGAAGTGAAAAGGGGGTTTTTAGTCTGGGGTCAAATTCAACCTCCTGTGTTTCACGGGAGAGAGACATTTTATTTTTCTCAGTTAGCCTTTAATAACCAAACGGAAGAGTTGTACCGTCAGGAAAAAGCCTTCTCTTGTCATACACGACCCGGAGCTTTTTCTGAAATGTGGCATTTTGAAGCTGGAAGTTTCTTTTATGCCTTCTGATGGTGTGTTGCGGGGCTTGTAAAACATCGTCTGTAGAACCTTGCAAATAACCTTCAACCAACTCTTTCACGCTGTCAAAATTCACTCTCTCACAGCATTCACGAGTCAGAGTGATACCTTTAAACTTCATCACAACCCGTTTCTGGTTTCTGGTCTGGTAAGCATAGCTTTTCGGACCTGCGGAAACAAACTGCTCTATCGAGTCACCTGAAAGTTCGTCAGTCAAGTCACCTAATAAATGTCCGAGCTCGAGGGAGGTCTGACCCGGTTTAACCACATAGATCAGACTGTCTGTGTCAATGTACAAAACACGCTCCTTAAGTCTTTCGAGACAGGTGTACAATTTTAGACGTGCGTGGGCAGTTGTAAAGGCAGCGATGAAAACATTATTCACCTTGTTGGGTGGAGAGACGCAGCGTTTGCTGTATTTCCATTGAACCATACACATTTCATCGTTCAGGAAGTGAAAGTAGCTTACTGTGTATTTACCGGAAAATAGAAAGTTAAAAAACTCTTCGGGATCGCTGACAATGCTTGTCTGAGCCAAATCATTTCTCTGTGCAAATTTGCCCCAAAAACTGTTCAGACACAATTTAGCCACCTGCCTTTTAGCCGGGTTCACCTCAATCTTCCGTACATCTAGCTGGATGCCTTGCTCACGTTTGTAGTCTGCCACATATTTCATACGACTTTCCTCGTCCGTAGCCTCAGCCGGAAAACCTGAAGCCTCCTGTTTACCCTTGAGAAATGTGTGGATATACGGTTTAAAGATTGAACTGCTCTGTTTTTCAAAATGCCAAACCTCAGTGATTTTAGCAAGCCGATATCCCTGCTCAAGAGCCTTGTTGAATTCCACACTTACCCATACACCTGTTAACGCTCTCTCTTCATCAGAGTGAGTGCAAGGACCCGACTGGTAGTTCATCTCGGCGCAAGCCCGGCACAGTGTGAACACCAGTTTACCGGTAGATGTCTTGTATGGCAGAACGGGGAAAAACAGGCCACGAGGCGGGTACACGGTCGCCCTGATGAAGCCGAAATAGTTATGAGGATCGTCAAAATCTTTGCAAATGATTTTGGGATGGCCTAACGGGTAGCTGCAGCTGGCATTCACAAATGGATACAGAGATGTGAAGTCGACATAACGTACAGACTCATTCTCTCCGGCCGTGTACCTGAGTCTAAGAGCACAAGTTCGGCCCCCAAACAAACCATCTCGAGGGCGAAGAGGTACAGGTGCGCTGAAACACTCCAGAAACCTTTTGAGACCCGAGTGTGACGCCTTCATCAAACTCCAAGTATGTTCCCACATCATCTCAACATGTACCCCATAAACCGATTCCAATACCCTGGCTCTCTCCATGGTAGCATAATGGAAAGTCTCAAAACAGACTCCTCTGAGCGGGCATTTCTGGTCAGCTGGAAAGCAGCTGGGACATCCGTGATAAAAGCAACCATTGAACTCAAACACAGTCTTTACTCCTCGAATCTCTGCAAATCCATCCACATAATAAGGTCCTAGCTGCACCTCGCCCTTGTTAAGAGCATGTTGAATGAAAATGCCCCGTTCAGCAGCTAGCCACTCTAACCACTGAATGGACGCATCCGAAAAAGTCTTGCACTGCCAGCGGTAATCCACAGGGGAAGGTATGGCTAAAGTGTTAGGGAGCAGGAAATTTGATGTAAAAGCTTTAATACAAGCAGATGCTATCGTTATGGACTTTAATGGATCCACATTTGTCTCTTTAAAGAACTCTTCTCTGAATTTCACACAAGCCCTGAAAAGAATCTCCACGTCATTTTTGCAATAATAAAGAGCCTCCTTCCGAAAGTCAAAGGGGTGGTTGCATGCCTCGTTGTACCAGCTGGAAAAACGTTCCTGCTCGGCTGGGTTCATGTGCTCCACAGCGTAGAAACTAGGTGGAGGAAGCGGGCCCACGTAGTTTAAAGTCTTCTCAGAGGAGAACAAGTGGGGAAAAAAACCTTTAGCGTGATCAGTGAAGCCTAACGCTTTTGGCATCTGGCTGAGTTTCATAGTAAGGAATGAGAGACTGTCTATGAATTTCAGGCTGTAGTCCGGCTCGGTAAAACAGAGAACTTTACTTCCCTGCGTTATTAAATGTGGTTTTATACCCAGCTGAACCATCACACTCAGAATCAAATAAGAGTCAAACCCTCGACTGTTATGAGCCAAAAAGCTGTAACCTCTATAACGAGCTCTCCGGAAATGAAGCAGAAGCTCCTTGACACAGTTCAACCCATAGGAATACCAAATTTCCCCCTTCAACGTTTTTGCGCAGGCAAGATATGGAATGTGTGAACCAGACTTATCTGTAAAAGTTTCGAGATCGTAGAAAACCAATTTGTCGTTGAGTTCAGCATCAGTCACACTTGGCTGAATATAACACTGATGACCGTTTAACGTTACATCAGCACCGGCAGGCACTTTCTCATGACAGATCGGACATTTTATGGAACACTCGTGAGGTTTGCTCTCTTTGCCTGCTGACAACTCATAGAGCTTTTTACAAACAGGACAGAACTTAGTGGTGTCACAGCTACTCACATGCTTGTTGAGTTTGGGCTTCAATCTGGGCACCTTGTGGCTATTAAAACATTGCAGATTACGACATATGCGCTTACAGTCTATGCATTGCACAGAACTGTACGGCCTCATCGTACAGTTCGGGTCAAGGCAAACCGCACAGCGACCTTGACAGTTATGTCTGTTGATGTTTTGGAAGCCGCTAAAGCAGTAGCTGCAGATGTAATTAGAGCCTGTGAATGCTGTGAGACTTTTAATGCCATAGTAATGATTTTTGAACAGAAACATAAAAATCGGATTTGAACGATCTGAAAAGTCAGTCTGGAAATTACGAAGCAGTGCATCCTTGCTGTCTTTATAGAATACGACAATTTTCCTGTTGAGAATATTTTCAAACTTGTGCACATCACCGAAAGTTACAGGAGTCTGCTCGGTCAGACCTGCCATATGCTGCCAAATTGTCCCTTGATGGACGGCTTCACTGTCTGTAAAAGTTGGATTAAAGAGATGTGCTAGACTTGTTGCAAAACAAAGTTGATTAGAAGAATTTTCAGCAATATATAGATACCGCCTTTTTTTATGGATCAGTTCACAGTCTAATGTTTTAACAGCCTTACGTCTTGCACCCCCGCTTGGCGTTCTTACAACTTGAAGGACGATTTCTACATTGTCGGTTAACTCCTCGTTAGATTGTGTTAAGTCGTCTAAAAATTCCTGAAATGCAGGCAAAATTTAATCGCCTTCGCCATCCACTTGTACCACGGTATGATGAGAAAACCCGTGCCCGCTTAATTCAAGCTGGATAATGTCGTTACGAGACGTTAGAGGAATAACAGATTCTGCCAAGTCAGCCAGAACATCATAAACCTGTGTGTAAAATTGGACGGGGTCAGGAATCTCACCAGGCTGCATAGCGGTGATGTTTAAAGAGCGTCTTATTTCTGTGACATTGAAGCGATCACGCTGGACGCTGGATGTAGAGGACTGTTGAGTGTGCTCAGAGCTGTTTACAGCTGACTGGCTGGTGCAGGGCTGATCCTGCAGGCCCTGCACGTCTGGCTGTTGATGCGTGCCGGAGGTGGGGTTTTGCGAAACTGTATTAGAAGAACCAGACGGAATATGATTTTCTACAACAGTCTGATTTAAATTACCCCCGTGCTGTTGCAGGTGGTGATGAGACTGTTCGCCTGCAGGATTAGGGTTAAATGACTGAGAGGAGGATGCGTTTAATTGATGGAGGGCTTGTTCTAGCAACGATAAACGTTCATAATTCCAACCCTGGCCGGCGTGAACCTGCTGTCTATCTGGTGAACCATTACCTTCATGTAAATTAGCAACCCCAGACGTATCCCGAAATGGAATATTCTGAAGCTCGTTAACCATTTGCGTGATATCATCTAGAACATTTGTAACCTGCATCTCAAAGTGTGGCGAATCATTTTCCGGGGAGGAGGGTTGAGAAAATGAAGCGTTTAATTGTTGCAGGGCTTCTTCTAACCGAGAGGGTGAAGCATTAGGTAGATTCAGAACCCCTGATGTGTCATCAACTGCAATATTCTGTAATTCGCTTACAGCTTTCAACATTTCATTTAATGCGTGTCTCATTTGCTGGCTCCCCATTTTTACAGAGGTCACAATTTTTACTTGATTACACTGAATGCAGTCTTGACGACTGGAACATCTGGTCCACCTGGATCTGACAGGATGTCACAAGTTCTCCAGCCTGCATGCAGTAAAGCTGTGCTCTGTCTCCTGACGAGAGAATTTGCTCAACAACCGTTGATGTTTCTGTGATAAAGATAAAAAGAATATAATTAGATTTTTAACGTAATCAGGATTGAATAAAATTAATATATCACAAACTAATTCTATGAATGCTTTGAAATTAAATTGTACCTTGAATAATCCTTTTCACAGCACGAGCTTTGATGATTATCCGACTGATGTCTTGTTGCAGCTTCAGGACAGATGAACGGAGATTGATCAAGCTAGGGCCTATCTGTTCACTTGCTGCACGGTCCAATGCCGGTGACCGGAACAACTGATTCAGCAAAATCTGGCAGGATGTCACAAGTTCTCCAGCCTGCATGCAGTAAAGCTGTGCTCTGTCTCCTGAGGATGGAATTTGCTCAACAACCGCTGATGTTTCTGTGATAAAGATAAAAAGAATATAATTCGATTTTTAACGTAATCAGGATTGAATAAAATTAATATATCACAAACTAATTCTATGAATGCTTTGAAATTAAATTGTACCTTGAATAATCCTTTTCACAGCACGAGCTTTGATGATTATCCGACCGATGTCTTGTTGCAGCTTCAGGACAGATGAACGGAGATTGATCAAGCTAGAGGTGGCTCGAGTTACTGCAAACATGAGCATAAAGAATAAATTAATAAATAAATAAATTATAACTACAGAATAAAAATAACAATGACCAATTGAGGGCTTACAGCAGGGGTGAGGAGTTACTGTTGGTACTGCCGGTGTAGAAATTGCTTGTGGAGTCTCCTCTGCTATGTCAGCCCTGGAAGCTGCTCGTGGAGGGGGGATACCCTCTAATGGTTGATTGGCTGTGTCTGCCCGGGAGGCTGCAGGCGGGGTGAGTGGATTGGCTGAATCTGCTGGATCTGGTTGCCCGCAAGGCACTGCAGCTGAAGAAATTTATAATTTATAAAGTTAAATATAAATACCGGATAACATAGTAACAAAACAGGTATTCAATTACCTTCCGGCTGAGGGGTTGAGGTGTCGAGAGGAAGATCCTGTGATGGCGGGGTCATAAGTATATCCCCCTGTGTTACTACAGCCTGGGCGGCTAAAGGGGAACGCTGAGATATTGTTTCACCGGCTGTGCCTGCTTGAACTGCAACCAAAAACAAATAAATTAATTAATAAATAAATAAATACATTTCATACAGGGGTACTAGATGCGGAAAGATAAAAATAAATAAATTAAATACTGAATAAACAAAGTAAACGGATGTTGATTTACCGTCCGGCTGGTTAAATGCTGCGGTGGGAGATAATATTTCAGCCGTAAACGCCGCTTCGGCTACGATGTCTCGCTGGATTGTTACTGCGGCTAAATAAAACACATAGATTAAATGAACCGAGATAATTCAGAAATGTACAATCGGGGTAAGATTCAGAGCTAAAATAGTTAACTTACGCGCCGCGTGTCGGTCCTGGTGAACAGGCGCGGCATGAATCGCCGTTTGCTGGTTATCAGTCTGTCTGCTAGCTTCCCGATTCCCGAAAACGTCTGGGTCCTGAACGGTTGGAACCGGTGAATTCACAACTTCTCGGATGGGGGACTCAGGCGGACTGATCACTATGTATCCGGCGCCAGGTTCTCCGGTCCTCTGTCGCGCAAACCCGCGGGCGCTTTCAAACGTATCACGTCTCCTCTTGAGCCGATTTTGACGAGGCGTTCGCTGTCTGCCCGGTTGAGGGAGAATGCTCGCTCCTGCATAACCGTTAGTATTGACCTGGTTGGAAGAGCGGTAATATTCATCCATACACCTGTTTAAATCTGAAATACAGAAATAAAAATGGTTACAAACATATGGTTAGGGCTAGTATTAAAATAAATCAATATAATCTTGAAAGACTTCTCACCAAAATCGGTCTGGGTGAAGTCGATTCCTTCGAGCTCTCGAGGCGTGGGTCCTGAAAAATATTATTTATCTTTATATATATATATATATATATATATATATATATATATATAGTACTAATACCGAGGGATCAAATATTGTTCTGTGAGCCGTTGAAAAGCTGGGGAAACCAAGTCGTTCTTGAACGCCTCAGCGTCACACGTGATACATAATCTTTCACCTAGCGTCACAGGGGGAAGCCCGTAAAACACTCTACAGAGAATTGAACAAAAGTAGCTATTGACTGTAGATAAAAATAAAACCTTAAAAACGTTTACTCACCGGCGGTGATTTGGTTATACTCCTGCGATTCGGTGAGCCCATCGGAATGTATCTGAGCCATAACTCGATGTGTTGACGGACCGGGTGACATACTTCAGGAATCAGCTACCTGTCGCGTTAAGACTAAATTGAGACTGATAGTTTTTAAAGGGGGTTTCATAGTAAACCTGCGACTTCTAATCTGCCCGCCTCCTAAGGGGGGTGACACGGGAGACCAGAATCTTGTAGATCAACGGCGCCTGTATGCTTTTGTTGAAGAGGTGTAACGCTGCAGGGGCTGGGTGGAAACCGTTTGATCCCGAGTCTAGCAGATGTTTCGCCCCGCGTCTAAAAAGTCTGATCTTATTTTATTTCCTGGGCGCATAGTATGCTGATATGCACATTGATACGCTACGCGGCGGGGCGCTGTCTGTTCTCCCACCCATCCTATTGTAGGATCCGGTGCCGTATGCCTAAAAGGTGTCAACAGAGTCGCGTCTCGGCGCCACTCCATTGTCTGACTCAATTTTATTGCTAGAACCACTGTTTCTAGCAAACACCTGGCCCGTCTGCGATAGGACGGAAACCGTTTGATTATAAGAACACGGTGAAGTGTCCTGCGGGGTTTTACAGGTCTGATTGATTTAGGTTCAGACACATCGACGCCTCGAACAGACGCATTGAGGTTTTAACAAACTGAAGACGCTATGAACGGCCGCGTCCACTGACCCGCTTTTAGCTAAGATCCTGCCGTTTGCTTAGAGGGGAGAAAGGATTGCAGAGATATCGGGGAACAAGAGGGGAGCATGCACGGAGATGGTATTTATTTTATTTGATTGCCTCCTTTTCTTTCCCGTTGTTCTGTATGAGCTACAGATTTAAGTAGATAATATGTTTATTGTCATCAACCACAGCCCTTTAGTGTCAAGAGCAAAGTTTCCTATCCTGCAAATGCAGACTATAAATCTGAAGGTTCATACAACTAAAGTTACATGTTTGGTTATAAGTAACCCTACAATAAGCACATTTCTTGACTGTCCCCTTATGCATTAAATAATTAAATAAAGTTACATGTTTGGTTATAAGTAACCCCACAATAAGCACATTTCTTGACTGTCCCCTTATGCATTAAAGAATTAAATAAAGTTACATGTTTGATTATAAGTAACCCTACAATAAGCACATTTCTTGACTGTCCCCATATGCATTAAAGAATTAAATAAAGTTACATGTTTGGTTATAAGTAACCCTACAATAAGCACATTTCTTGACCATCCCCATATGCATTAAAGAATTAAATAAAGTTACATATTTGGTTTTAAGTAACCCTACAATAAGCACATTTCTTGACTGTCCCCCTTATGCATTAAAGAATAATTAAAAATAGGCAAATAAATACTTGTAGTGTGTGTGTGTGTGTGTGTGTGTGTATGTGTGTGTGTATGTGTGTGTGTGTGTGTGTGTGTGTGTGTGTGTGCGTGTGCGTGTGCGTGTGCGTGTGCGTGTGCAGGGTGGGGGTCAGGAAGGGGGGTCAGGAGAGGGGTTCACATAGGGGTGAGAGGTGTCATAAAAAAGGGAGGGGTCAGGAAGGGGGGGGGGGTCATAAATCATTTTTTTTGGGGGGGGGTGACAGGTGTCATAAATCATAAGGTCATATACAGTTCATAAGGGTCATAAATTACTTTTGACACATGGTGTATCCTATGGTTTTTTTATATATATATATATATGAGAGGCCTCTCATATATGACCAGAGTGGTCATATATGAGAGGCCTTATATATATGTAATATTTCACTTACTGAATTGAGTTACTGAAATAATTGTCTATACTTTTATTTATTAAGATTTAATTCTAGTGTTTATGTAAGGCAGAGGTTACAAATGTAAACGTTACAACCTTTTGTTTGGACCGTTTTTGCCTTTTCTTCTTTCTACTAAAAACGGCTCTAAGAGAAGAGGTGGAAACAACGCCCCCAAAATGACGCTTGTGGCCAAAAAGTGTATTATGTCAGTAGTGGTTTAGGACTACCGTAGCAAATGAATGGGAAACGTTGACCGTCGGCTGTCGCCAACTAGCTCATTAGCTGCGTCTCAGATCGAAATACGCAGTTTGCAGCTCTGCAGACGCAGAGTTTTCCCGGTCGGCAGGTTTTGATGAAGACAAATCTTTTTCACTCAGAAGGTTTGATTTTAAAATCCCCAAGCGATGAGAGACTACGACCAAGGAACTCGGAAGCTTTGCCTTTGACGGTCACGCCCACCACCAGGCGGGCGCCTTCTTCAACTTCTTCAGAAGTTGAACGATTCTAGTTTCTGATTGGAATCCTTCTGTTTTACATATTTTTGGTGTTCAGTCTCCCTTATGGCTGATCACAGAGTCAAGCATCCTCTCCTGTCAGTTTTCTTTTAAACCTCAGAATATTCTACAGTTGTGTACTTTAATTATGGTGCAGTCATATTTTTTCCATCCTTCCAAATGTGCCTCCAATCTTATTTTTTTTTACCAAAGCTGATCATACTGGCAATTAAGATGATCTTAATTTGCATAATACATTTCTTAATAGATAAAGTAACATAATTCTGGAGTGGCCCAGCCAGAGTACAACTTGATTATGATGGACAATCTAAGGGAGGAGCTAAAGATTAGGGTGATTAGAAGGAGGCCTTCCAGCATCAAAGACTTGTAACTTATTACTAATAGAAATATGCAAAAATCTACTCAGCCATTATAAGAAAGGTTTGACTGCTGTAATGACTGTAAAGATTTTTTTCATTGGTCATTGTAAAGGAAATTAATTTCGATATGTAACTTTTAAAATAAATATAGATAAAAAGAGAAATCTTTTTTTCCAGTAACACATTTTCATTTGTTTTAACTCTTGGGAGATACCCATCTAATAAACCAAGCTTCTTTGTTGTTTGAAAGTAATGTATTCTAAATATTCCAGGGGGATGGATAATTTTCTACTTAAATTTACACATGTTACACAAATATATTTTTGACAAATTATTTCTCTAAAGATAATATATGTAATGTTTATTATATTTTGATAATAGTAGCTAATTTTACCTGATTGTTTGACATACCAAAAGACGAAATCTGAAAATAAAACAAAATAAGTGAAAACTGTCCACTGTCAATTCCTTTTAAATGTCAATATTTTGATTTACTTATGTCTTCTGTTTTACAGGATCCACCTCAGTGAATCATGTATTTGTGCAGACTGGAAAGGATCTAATTCTTAATCTCACAGAAGCTGAAATTCCCCAAGATTCTCGTCTTTGGGCATGGCAATTTAATGGTAAAGCATTGGTAACATGTTCACCTCCTTCAGCACCATCTGTTGAAAAGACTCACACTGGAAGAATTGAAGTCCTTGAGAAAAAATACAATGTGAAATTAAAGAATGTACACAAGCCAGACAGTGGCATTTATACTGCAAAGATAATACTGCCTAAAGACCAAAAACTAACTGAATACAACGTTACAGTTCAGGGTAAGTTTACACCAACAAACTTTCCAGATTAAATATATATTAGCCAGAATTTGTCTTAATGTCCATTTTACTTGCTCCTTCTACCTCTCCTTTCTCAGATCCAGTCTCTCAGCCTTATCTGTACATTGACCCAGTTTCCAGCACCTCCTCCTCCTCCTGTAACCTCACTGCGACGTGCAGCACAGAGGACTCTAACATACGTAGCTCTATTAGATGTGACAACAAAATCTGTCATCAGGATGAAGGAAAGAGATCAGTGGTCACTCAGTCTGGTGTTTCTCTCCACATGTTCCTGTCATATTCATCAATCATCTGTAACAGTAGCAACCAGGTCAGCTGGTCTGAGAAAATAGTAGAAATTCAACATTTTTGTCACCATTGTTCTGGTAAGTCTTACAAATACAAGAATGTACAAATATTCTCCATAAATTGGTATCACCTTTCAACAAGTGGCTGTCATCCTTTTACAGCACCACTTTAGGAAAAAGAAAAATGTTAAAAATGTATCAATAGTATTTTCTTGATTGTCATTTCAATTGTTTTTCAGTACAACTGTCTCTGCCTTAGCTGAGTACATTTTGTAAATGATCCTCATTTTCTTGTGTTGCAGATTTCTCTGTAGTCTGTCTGGTGAAGAAAATCGTGTTCTCTGTTGGTCTGATCATCATGGTCTCTGCTGTAGTTGGTGTCCACATCATGGAGAAGGTCAAGAAACGGAAATAAATACTTCTACAAACAAATGGCCACATTTCACATCCTGTACAGGTCAAAGACTGCTGTAACTACTGAAGGTTTGGTTGTATTATACTGTATATACCAAAATGAATATGAAAATGGAGCAGTATGCACAGTAAAATGATCAAATAAACTGAGGCCTAAGATATAAAAACTTCTGCAATAGGTCTTACAGTGGAATAAATTACCTGTAAAATGAACTAAAGAACCCTTGACACAAATGCCTGTTGATTAGAGCGCACACAGCTGTGTAAATAAATACTTAAACATTTTAATGCTTTCTCAATTAGCCTATTAACATGAAATTCACAGCAGATGTTCATTAGAAAGGGGGCAATAAACACATAAAAGAAATACTAAATTTGTCTACTGAGAAGGAAATTAGTTAAAAGCAAAATAACAACTCAAAACATAAAGAAAGAGAGCTTTAAGGCAGAAAATGTCAAAAAAAGTCTCAGTTCTCTGTACTTACCAGCTTTTATTGGAGAATATTATGAGCTAACTTAGTCCTAATTGATTGCCTGTAAAACAGGTTTCTCATTATAAAGGAATTACACAAGAAAAATCTAGATTGGTAAAAGCAAAAACATTTTATTTGCAAAGGCATCTTGCAAAAACCAGAAGTTGAAAGGAAATCATTTCATCTCAAGCCAATCAATACCAGGAGCTTCTTGCAAGATTTCTAGGATTCAAGAAAACTTAGAAATCTTGTCTAAGATGATAATTAAAAATTATTCAAAAGGATAAAAAACATTATTGCAACAGAGATGTTTGGAGTTGGGGACATTAATATATGGGGCTGTTTTTTTATGGTTTATTATACTGGCATAAACCATAAAAACAATAGGAGTTACAATCATCACTTTGAACACAACATCTAGCATCGCTGGAATATAACTCATTTTGATTTGTCTTTTTTTGTCTTTATTTGAGGAGATCAACAGTTTCTGAAGTACTTAAACCTGCCTGTCTGGAACCCACAACCGTGCAACACTCAAAGTCAATTAAAACCTTGTTCTTCCCTTTTTGTGTTGCTCGACTTGAACTTAACCAAACTCTCTTCTCCACATCCAGATGCTTAAATGCTTTAATATTTCTGCCTTGGGATTAGCCTGTATTAACCAGCAAGTAAACAGGTGTATTTAATGAAGACGCCGGGGAAGCAGGGATTAGATCAAATCCAGTTTTTGAACGATTTCTCAACCACAGAGTTAATTTGCTCATTGTTTCTATATTAGAGTTCATATAAATGGTTATTTAGCGTGATAAACAAATCTCCCAGTAATACTTCTCACGTTCACAGAGACAATGAGGATGTGGTAAAACTCTAGCCTGAAAGGAAGCTGTTTCATTGATGTGAGCCTCTGAAATAGAGCGTAGAATCCACACCGACATGCACAGCGGACACCTTGTCTTAAAAAGAGAGATAATAAATATATATTGTAAAAAAATAATAATTATATTCTGTCTTTTAAAAATGTATCTCAACAGATATGATCTCACAAATATTGAAAATACTTGTATATTATTTATTCAGACTATTTTCTGAAGAAGTTAAACTGCATCTCAGTTTTTTTCAAAACCTGTACATTTATTAATAGACATGTTTGATGTTTTCGGTTACAACCACGTGATCATATTGTTTATTTAAATCTGAAAGGTTATTCTGTAACGGTTACGACCCAACTCGTCTAGGGGGCAGGGGAAGTAACATTTAGAGCCAACACAAAAGAGGGTATGAAAAAATGTAACAGTTTATTGTTAAGTTGGCTGTAGGAACAAAAATTATGGAAACAATAAGTACACTACCAAAAATAAAGGACAGGACTTGATCTAATAACAAAAGAAACCCAAAGAGGACTTAAGGCCACATGAACTAATGTGTTGATGCTGGAAACAGCATCAACACTAAAATAAACTAAAAGTCAAAAGCAAAACATCAAACCAGTGACATAACCAGCAACTGAAAGGCTTAAAGGTATACTATGCAACTGGGATTGATTTTCCAGCGAGGCTCCCCCCAGAGGGCGAAAGTAAAAGTGCACTGTCGTAAAGATGCTCAGCTGTTCTCCTGGTTTCTCCGTCAAGCCAGGCGCGGTTGTTTTGAGCTTAGCAGACAGGCGAACGCAACGAATACAAAAGTCGAAAAAACGGCAGTACAAACAATGACTAACACAGTGAAAGTATGAACATGCACACAGAGAGAGAGAAACCATTCCAATGCAGTGTTTCCCCTAGGAATTTGCTTACCGGACGACTGGCGGAGCGGGGGGGGAGAGAGAGAGGGAGACAAGCTTTGCGCGAGCGGGGGAGACAAGCTTTGCGCGCATATGGAGTTAGTTTTTTTTTTTTTTGGAATGTTGGGAGGCGGTAGCGTGAGGGAAACCCTACAATGTTACTTACAATCGCATCAGCAGAAACGCGAGGTCCGCGTCAGCCTTGCAGCCTTCTCTTTCTTTTAGCTCTCGCCATTCGGAAAAAGCTTGCCCGATGTTCACCCGTGTACGACTCCTCTTTCTGTCCAGAACCCTTTTCCTCTTTCTTGCCTGGTCCGACATGGGCTTTCGCTGTTTTATCGCCGGTTCCGCTGTGGGAGAATTACTTAACTATTAACCTTTTAAAAAGAAAGAAAGACTCAGAGAAAAGTGGCGTTCCTTTTGTCTTAACAACGAGAACTCACTTTTATTTCCATTACATCATCTCACGTACGCACGGATGAGAAGCGTGAGTTCTAAAAAATGCAGATACAGAACTTGTCTTTTTAAAGCCTACAAATGTGTGTGCGTTAAACACAAGAGTCTGTGTGTCTCCATTGGTGTGTGTGTGTTACAAGCTAATGACGTCCAGTTGGCAACTGGACGAAAGTTCTGGGAAGTGTTTATCACAAAAGTACAAAAACAGAGCGATTAATTCCACTCTTTGACATATCTTGGAACAGTCCTAGTATAACCCGACTCCAGATGCTTCCTTTTAATACCATCGACGAAAAACAGGAAAAAGGTCAACCTGACCCTAACTCCCATAAATCCTCCCTTGGCACGTTACAGCGTGACATATCTAGAAGACCTCTACATTGCAAATCTGACTCCACACTGTTCAAGTCTAGCTGTGATAATAACAAACATGTAAGAAAGATCTAATTGCTTACACAACCAATGGATAACACACTAATGTAATCAAGGTGTCTACACAAGTGCTGACATAAAATGACATGTAATAAGTGCAGATTACAATCAATAACATATTTCCAATAATAGAGACAGAGAAAGAGAGAGAGAGTCAGAGAGAGACAGAGAGACAGAGAGAGAGAGAGAGAGAGAGAGAGAGAAACAGAGAGAGAGGGTGTCAGAGTATGCAAAACAGTCATTGCTTTCGCAGTAACATCCGTCCAATCAGATATGAAAGTGAAAAAACCCCGACAATTGACACTTATTTATGTGTATTCCTCGGGGAAAAAGTCTTTCATGGACCTCTATTCCTCAGAGCATCCGCCGTTATCATCGGTCACCTGACCGAACCGGCATCAATTGGAAGTCAGCCATGCTACTCGCAATGACATCCAGCACTTGTCATATAAAAAGAGTACATAAGCATAATACACTAACAAAACATCATAATACAAACAAAAACAACAACATATCAAATACACGGATTATATATATATGTAACTTATCTTGCTAATAATACTGATACGCAGGATTAAAACGAAATGGATATTAGAATCTAATGTTATGATAGTATAAACTAACCTAACCGGCCGCCTGTGCTAACTTATCTATTAAAGCTTCATTGTATTGTATTTTGTTTATTTATTTATTGAGTAACTTAAACAAGGTTAATAGGGTTAGTCATCTTCAGTTTGTGTGCTTGGCTTGAATGAGTTCCTGGACACGTAGCAAAACAAAAAAAAAAGTCCATCCCGATCACGGGGCTCCTTTTCATGTGGCATGAGTCTGTAGCACACTCATGAGTCCATGGACGTGTCCAGGCGGCCGGGGATCAGCCCTTCGGATGGCTGCTGCCTGATGTCATCCATCTATACATTGTCCCCACAATCCACCTTTTCAAAATAGGCACAACACAACACACAATTAGGAAGAATACAATCAGCGTTATCACCAAAATTATTCCTGTTTTGGCGGCTAAAGCGCCCCATTCCCCTAAGATTTCTTCCAGACTTTTCCACGACCAGTTGTTTCTTCCAGCGTTCGCTTTTACTTCTTCTCTAAGTTTCATAAGTTTAGCCATTACTACCCTAAACGAACCTTTAGGAGCTGTGTTCATGGGAATATATGTACAGCACTCATTACCTAACATGTGACATACACCTCCCTTGCTTGCTAGAAGCCAATCTAAAGCTTGCCTATTTTGAATTGCCATTCTACTCGTTTCATGTAATTGGTCTCCCAATGCCATAAATCCTTCTATCGTGAAATTTATCATCCTCTGCTGATTATAGTAAATGTAATTTATCCATTCAACATTTTTATTAATAGTAATTTGAGGCAAAATAGTAATTTGAGGCAAAATAGACTCAAAACCTGCTTTAACTTCATGCTGTGCTTTAAATTCATCTGGAATTCCTCTTGGTTGCCCAATAAGATCTAAATACACTTTTTCATTTAATCCGTAATCTCCTAGACTCCGACGAGACCTAGTTTTACCCATTTCAATTTGAGCTAATTCTTTTACCCCTTCATACACTAAGGTTATCGGTACTTTCATTCGTACTAATGCACAAAGTCCTATCCACTTCAGTGGTAAAGTGTTCATTAGCATGTCATCACCACACATCCAGTAACTGTCTGCCACTGGATACGTTTGATCTCCTAAAAAGAAAAGTTTGGGAATAGTCATAGTTATATTTTTACAGTCCTCTTCTATAAAATCTGGGTTTTCAAACCAAACGGGCTTTGTAGCAAACACTGGTGTTACATTTGCATGCTTAAACCAAGATAACACCCAGGTTACTTTACATTTCACAGTGGTGTTTCCTACATTAATTCCTTCATTGTCCTCAAAACCTCCACTAACGAAACATTCGTAGTCTGCATCATAATCTATGTCATAATCAGTAGGTGGAACATTATCTGTAGTACTAATGTTAAATTCTGCACACAATGATTCTAATTTATGCCCTTTCCATTTCTCTAAGTATTGATGAGAGTTTCTTGAACCATATAAGAGTCTGCAACTCAAACCCCACATAGGTAATTTAAAGAATGAGACTGCGTCTTCTCTTGAAGTGAACTCACCATTGCTACATCTTTCACGTTGTACAACTGCACATTCTTTTGACGTGTATTTTTCTGGAATTACCATAGGTACTGCTCCGGGAGCAACAGTACAGATTAAGCAATCATTTTTAGTTAACTCCCTGACAGTATACCATGATGTTGTATACCATGTATTATGTAAGGCTCTTTGCCATAAAGGATCTCCCCTTGGTCTGGTTCCATGCCATTTAATATCCTGTAATTTATTTATTACTCTTGGTGTTGCTACTTTTGGATGACGTTCTTCATAAAATTGATCTAAACCTTTTGAGAAATCCTCACATCCTTCCTTTTCAGAGCATCCATACTTCTTTGGATCCGGTTGTGTGAATTCTAGTATTAGCTTGTTGTCCTGGTTTGATGTAATCTCAATCTGAGAAGGCACTGTTGTAATTATTTTTACTAGTGAGGGTTTAGTAGTTTCTAAAACTTCCTTCGTGGATTTAATTGTATTTGAAACTACTGTTCGCGGATTTGTTTTAGTTGTGACGGTTGTTGGAAGTTCAGTTATGCTATTTTCAGGTAGAGGCACCGTAGGCTTTGCATTTTCTAAATTGCTATCAACCTCTATAGGTTGCACTTCCTTTTTATTTGTATTTATCTTTGTAGTTTTATCGTTATTGGTTGAAATTTGTATTGTGCTAGTTAAGATTGTAGATGCTGATGTGACTGCTGATGTCTTAACCGTTAAGGTTGTCGGTTTATTTGGTCCTGATTTGGTGACTGAAGTAGGTAAAGTCACATGTCCACCAGGGACGGTAATTTTCTTCACTTCCACAGTAGCTCTAGTAGCCATAGTTGTTGGGGGGAAACAATTGATTTCCTCTGGTAAAGCCTCTTTTTTTGGTAGGTTCCATAATATAGATGAATCTACTTTTCCACTCGAAGTGATGTCTTCAAACTTCAACTCGTATGTTTTGTCAATACGGAAGGCTATTACATCTGCTTCAATAATCCATCCACAATCTGCAATCTTAACAGTCATTTTACAATTAATGTTTTCTTGATTTATACTAGATAATTGATGGCTAACATTAGCATGCGAATTACACATCCTTCGTCTGTCACCCTTTTGCAGTAATCTGGAGATAATCACGTTTCTTTCAACCAAATCATATTTATCACTGTCTGGTTCAACATGAATCCTAATTTGATCATTTACAATTTGAACTGTAGCAGATATCTCCTTGTTTCCTATTCGCTCTAAACCACCTTTTCCTGTACTTCTTTTACCCTTACCTGGATTCTTTATTGTTAAGTCATATTTGTAATTGTCCTCAGGATCCCAATGAGACTCTATTCTTGTTTCTACGCCAAAACCATCGTCCTTAATGTGTAAAAGGACTGAACACTGGTATGCCCCATAAACTTTATATTCCTGTTTAACACTTTTTCCGAATAATTTCCTGGTATCGTAATAGACATTTACCTCATATTCTGTATCTAATTCTGTATGAAATTCTGTATCGGTTACCGTTGCTTTCCATTTGAATTCAGCATGGGTCTCTCTTTTCTTACGCATCCTTTTTGTTTTTACTCTTAATTGTTCTCTAAGACCTAGATGAGTCATTAACTTTAGTTCAGCTGGCAAAAACACTGGTGTGTACTTGTTCAAACCCATTAACGTTGTGTTGTACTTATCTTGTTCTACAAAGGTGGATTTCCCTTTATAGACCGAAGTCCCACGTTTCATGGTTAGATGTCGATCGTCTCGACCCACATTACTCGTTGTTTTCTCTCGTGGTTGAGCTGACGTTGGCTGATGCTGTGGTGCTGTCTGCAGGCTGTGAGAGTTCATCTCCGGCCTCGCTGTCGTTAGGTTCACCACTTCTGCCAACATCCACAGGTGAAATGTCATTAATACTAGTCTCATTGCTGCAAATCGTCTGTTCACACTTTTTCCCAATGTCTGGCTTCACAGTGTCTGTCTTTGCACTGTCTGGCTTTACAGTGTCTCTGGCGTGTACTTTAGTACAATGAGTCAAATGATACCACGTATCACTCCCCTGAACTTGGACGGCGGTTGCGGTTGCTCGTTTGACCTCAAAGGGTCCATCCCATCTCGAGCAGTTCCATTTTCGTCTGAACACCTTCACGTACACCAGGTCTCCTGGTTCGACTGGTCTCTTCACCACCGTCTCTGGACAGGAACTTCTGGCTTTTTCCTGCAGATAGATAGCTCTATGGATAGCAGTTAGTTGATCCATATATGCTTTCAACTCTGTTTGTAGCTGTTCAAGTGCCGGGCCTTTGAATGGAAGCCTCCATTCGGGCACTGGCATTGTTCTGCCTGTTAGCATTTCATGCGGGGTTAAATGTGTGCTGCGGTGCAACTGCATGCGATAGCTCATTAGCGCAAGCGGCAAAGCATCAATCCAGTTTAGTTTAGTAGAAGCACAGATTTTATTCAGCTTAGCTTTCAAAGTCCCATTGATCCTCTCAACAATACCCTGACTCTGGGGGTGATAGACTGCTCCAAGGCGTTGTTTAATTCCTAGCTTTAACAAAACACCTTTCAACACCTTTTGGATAAATGCTGAACCATTATCTGAGCTGATTTCTGATGGGATGCCAAATCTCGGAATCACCTCTCTTGTCAGAAACTTAATCACTGTATCAGCTCCCAATGTCTTTGATGGGACTGCTTCAACCCATCGGCTGAATCGATCGATCACAACCAGCATGTACCTTTTCCCTTGTACTGGCTTTATCATGTCAACATAATCTATCACAAGATGTTTAAAGGGTCCCTCAGGGACCGGAATGTGACCAATCGGTGATTTTATGCCTTTTCGAACATTGTTTTCTGCACATATTTCACATTGACTCAAGATTTCATCCACCATTGCTTGCATGTAAGGTGACCAATAACCTTGCCTTTTAAGCTTCTCCATCACTTTCCCTCTACCACAGTGATCCAAACCATGAGCTTCTGAGACCAACATTGTCAACAATGCTACTGGTGCAACTAAATGTCCACTTTGTGATCTCCACAACCCACTTTCACTCATTGTCGCACCTCTCTGCGCCCAGAGAGCATGCTCACTTGCACCTGCTTCCTGCTGCATCAAAATGATGTCTTCTGGTGTCACCATTGGTTCCAAGGTGACCACTGGTGCCAAGATAGCCATCTGGCACTTAGATGCTAGCTTTGCTGCCTCATCTGCGGCGTTGTTGCCCATAATGATCAAATCATTACCTTTACGGTGGGCATTGCATTTAATTACTGCCAATCTTGATGGCAGCATCATCGATGCGATCAGTTCTTTTAGCTGTTCTTGATGTAGTACTGGACTGCCGTCTGCTCTTTTGAAACCTCTTTGTTTCCAAACTGCAGCAAACAGATAACACACCCCATGGGCATAAGCCGAGTCTGTGAATACGTTTGCTACTTTTCCTTTTGCTAGTTTGCATGCTTCTGTCAGTGCTTTTAGTTCTGCTTTTTGAGCTGAGCATGGTTGCTTGCATTTTTCTGCTTTGACTGTTACAAAATTGTCACCTACTTGTTCTACTACGGCGTAACCTGCATGGTTTCCAAGATGATCTCTGAAACATGACCCGTCGACAAAGTAAGTGACTTCCGCGTTAACTATCGGAGTTGACTCTAAATCGGGTCTTAGTCTTGTGTATTTCATTGTTTCTGCAAGACACTCGTGTGGTTCTCCTTCACAGTCCAGAGGTACCATATCAGCAGGGTTGTTTGTTGTGCACTTTTGCACAGTGACGTCTGGATATGTTAAAAGTGGCATGTACTGTAAACATCTTGCCTGAGTCATCACAAACTTTCCTTGATTTATCAGTTCTGTGATTTTGTGGTGGGTCCGTATTATTATCGGATAACCCATTGTTATGGTTGATGCTTTTTCATAAGCGTAGTAGACTGCTGCTAGACCTTGATAACATGGTGGCCAGCCTTGGGCCACATTGTCTAGTTTAGTGCTGTAATAAGCAATGGCTTGCTTCCGTCGTCCTACACAGGTTTCTTGCATTAGTACAGCTGACACGTACATGTTTTTTCTGTTGGCCACATACAGGTAAAATACTTTATCATAGTCTGGCAATGCCAAAGTTGGTGCCATTTGCATTTCCTGTTTTAGTGTTTCAAAGGCTACTTTAGCTTCAGTTGTCCATTTTAACACTGCTTTCAACGACTGGTTTCCTGTCTCTTTTATGAGTTCCCTAAGCGGTGCTGTTTTTTCCGCATAGTTCTCAATCCAGTCTGCATTGAATCCTGTCATTCCCAAAATGTCATCATTTCGCCGACTGTCCGCGGACTTGGAGCTTTGCTGACACCTTCCAGTTGAGAAGGTGAAATGCCAACTGTTCCTTGTGATATTTGTCTTCCTAGGTAATCTACTTGTGGTTGACAATACTGTAGTTTTTGTTTGGAGACCTTGTGTCCTCCCTCTGCTAATCTTTGTAGAACTTTGATTGAGTCCTGATGACAGTCATTTAGTGTGTTTCCGCAGATTAACAAATCATCCACATACTGTAACACAGTTCCAGTTAAATTGAGTCCTTCCAAATCATTTTTTAGCACTTGATTAAATATGTGCGGGCTGAGTTTAAACCCTTGAGGCAATCGGGTATAACTGAGTTTTTTACCTCTGTAGGTAAATGCGAATAAATGTTGTGACTCTTCTGATAGCGGAATGCTGAAAAACGCTGAACAGAGATCAATAACGGTGAAGAAACGAGCTCCAGTTGGTATTGAATTTAAGAGAGTGTTTGGATTTGGCACGTCCGATTCAGCATCTACTATTATCTTGTTTATTTCTCTTAAGTCATGAACAAGACGGTATTTGTTTTTGTCTGCTTTCAGAACTGGAAAAATTGGAGTGTTGCATTGACTTTCTACTTCCACCAGCACACCTGCTTGCATCAATCCATCAATGGTTTTCTGGATGCCTTGTTCTGCTTCTGGTTTCAATGGGTATTGCTGGCGAAAAGGAAACTGTGCATTTGGTTTTATTTGAACTGACACCGGCTCTGCAGATTTTACTAAGCCCACATCTGTGTCATGTTTAGACCATAAGTGCTCTGAGACATTTTTTAGCATGTCCTGCATTGCTGGTTGGTCTTTAGAGAAACTTTCTTCCTCAGACTGATCTTTTAGATCAACAGGCACTGTCACAACTTGTGGTTTTGCTGTCAATGTTACTTCACATAAGATCTTGATCATTGTTCCATCACATGATTGTGAAATTAATGAGTTGTCTGTGTCTTCCCATGTTGTTTCAGTTGCAAGTTTCATCATTGGTCCCAGATCTTTTGCATGAAATCCTTTATTTACAAACAATGTAATGTGTGGTACTGATTCTGGAACATTGTACCACTCTGAAATGAAATCATTTTTGTTTCACATTTAAAGCTGCACCTTGGTTACCGATAACAATGCATTCTGTTTCAAGATTAACAGTTCTGTTTTTTGTAGAACTGTCCCATTTCTCTTCAAACTGCATGCTCTTTGAAATGTCATAGAACATGGTGCAGTGGTAATCTAGAAAAGGTTTTCTGGCTTCTGAAATTTGAGCTTTAATGTACCGGCCCCAGTTAGTGACTACATCTTCAACTGGGCCTGAAATGTCACCTAGCCAATAAACTTTAGCTTCATGTGTTTGCATGTACATTTGAAAATCCAAACCTGTTTTATCAACATACAAACCCTGAGGAGAACACCAGATTTTTAATTTCATCCTGCATAATGCATCTCTTCCCAACAGGTTAATTGGTGTTTGGTCAGAGACAAGAATTGGTATTCTTATCTCATCTTCATCAGTTGCCAGTCGTACAGGAGCTGTCATTTGTATTAGCTGTTTTGTTCCCGAGAACCCTACTGTTGAAATGAATTTATCAGACATGGGGAGGTGCTTTGCATAATTTGGACTTACACACGTGTAAGCTGCTCCTGTATCGACCAGCATTGGTGTTTCTCTTTCTTCAATTAGAATTTGTAACATTGGTTCATTTTCAGCACCCTCGCTTACGATCGGGCACTGGTTCTCCCCTGTAAGGTTCTCTGGGCACCCCTAGTAACCAAAATTTGGTGGGTTTGCAGGGCGTCTTGTCAGACCTGGACGGAACCGGCCACGCGATTGCCTTCGGTTGGTGCTGTTGCCTCTTGGGCAATGCTCGGCACGATGTCCAAGTTCATTGCATGTCCAACATGCTCCCATTATTCCAGGTGCGCCAGGCCTGCCTCTGTTAGTCCAGGCGGGACCTCTTTGTTGTCGTCCGCGAAGTCCGTATGGCTGTGAGTTAAATGCCTGAGGATAGACATTCACCACCGGTTGTTGCAGCTGGGTTGGTTGGGGAGCTGGAAAACTCCTTTGTGCCTGATTTGCCACATCAGGTACAGGTTCTGAAAATCCTTGTGGTGGTGGTGCCACATGTTCAGTCGTATTAATCATTATGGCTTGAGTCTTGGCTTTGTTTTTCCCTGTCATTTCTCCAAGCTGCATTTGTGCCAATTTTCTCTGAACGTTTTTATCTTGTTCTGCAATCTTCATCTCCTCTCTTCTGTGTTTCTCAACTGCATGTATCACATGGTCACGGAACTCTCTATGGGGCATTGATGTCAGAGCCACCACGTCTTCTAACCTGCTTCTCACTGAAGCCGGCATTGCTTCAACGATGGAGTTCCGGAACAGAGTTGTCAACACAGGGCTCTTATCAATTTCCTCCTCCGTTTCTTGCTTCCATCTTTTCATCTCATTTGCGATGTAAGTTGCTGGGTTTTCTGTGGCATCAATGGGATTCGCTTTTAAGGCTTTCGGATCAATTTTCGTTGGAAATTCCTTTCGCAGTACTTCCCACATTGCTGTGCGAAATAAATTGAATCCGATTCCATCTGCTCTCTGTTGGAGCATCCACGCAAAACGTTCCTTCAAGACGTTTTCCATGTTATGTGTTCCCATGCACTGTGCAAGGACAGCCTTTAGATCCCCAATAGCCAACATTTTCCCCACATTTAACTCTTCAAACACCTTAATCCACTTACTGGCACCCTCGTTAATGTCTGGCAATTTTGCGACCACTCCGACAAGATCTTGACTGGCCCAAGGTAAGTAGTTCGCGACATTCCCTTTTACTAATATTGGTAATTGTTTATGATCTGTGCATTTCTCCGGTGCATGTATGTTTGGCTTGTATCTGAAATTAAAATCACTTCTCCTTCTAGTAGTGACTTTTGCTCCTACTCCAGGGTCTTTTACTGCCTCTGCTATAAGTGGACTTTCCGCTAAAGGCTCGTTGGGATTTCCTGGCACAATATTTAGTCTCATTGCTTCTTCCTCAATTTCGTTTTCCAACTCTTCTATGACAGTGCGACTAATTTCTCTCTGCAAATCTATCCCTTCATGATCTAGGTTTACCCAAAATGAATCACTCTTTTTATTTCCAGCATAGTCAGCATAACAGTCTATCCCACCCATCGGTTTCAAGGTCAACGACCTCCTGTCGTCAGGTATTATCTGTTTTCTCGAGGTACTGCAATGCATCGGTGCTAAATTGTCTGCATATACAGGGGAATCTGAGTTTATTGGGCCCTCATTACTCTGATGGTTTGCAACTGAAACAGCTGGAGATCCTGACTTATGCACAGACGAATATATGTTTGCTAGGCCGGGATCTTTTTGGTGAGGTGACCCTCCTGCGTCTGTAACATTGATGTGTGAGGCTTTAGTCATAATCTCTTTATGTGATGTAGACTCCTCTCCAGTTTTATCTCCTTCTCTCATCTCATCTAAAATCAGAGAATCTTTGTTCTTGTACTGGAAGTCTCCCTGTATGTTGACGGTCCCGGAAAGTGTTGGATAAATTCCAGCAGTTTTTTCTGCCTTATCATTTACAGATTGCTGTTTCATTTCCATATATTTTTGCTTTAAAGCTCGTCTATAAGCCTCTCCTTCTGTTTTAAAAAGGTTTAAAATCTTCAGCTCGAGGTCACGTTTCTCCTTTCTTTTTTTAGTATTGCTGTTCGCTTTGTAATCTAGAACTCTGACCTCCATTTGCTCACAAAGAGCTGTATCAAAGCTGCCCTGTTCTGGCCACGGGGAAGTTAAACGTTCCGTCCGTTTGCTCCATTTCTTTGAAATCTTTTGAATTTTTGACGCAATTTCGGGGTTCTTTAATCCTATGACAACAATTGGAATGTTTGCCATTTTATTCTGTATTAGTTTCGTTAGGCCAAGTTAAGAAAAACTAGTACAGCTGTCTGAGGAGCGGGAGGTGGGGGCTTCTTGGCTCGGGACAGCTGTGTGTGTGCGGTTCTCCTTGCCTGCGTAGAACTGTATGTGTGTTTCCTGCTCTGCCTGCTGAGCTGTGTGTGAAACACAGTGTGTGTGCTCCCTCCTTTGTGTGTAAGATTTTCCTTCGGTGGGGGCTAAGGAATTTGGCACTGGTCACTGGTCACTGAGGGCTAAATATAACTCAGCCTGCTGTTTTCCTCTCTCTACTGACAGGCAAAAAGGAAAAATCAAAGAAGTTTGCAGATCTTATTGCCAATAGTTTTTTCACAAAGCACAAAGTTTAAGTATCTGCACCCACACAGCAACTTAGATAAGTATAAACTTTGGTCCACCAAGATATTTTACAAAAAAAAAAAAAATAGAAGTTTCCAAGCACTGTTTACCTTATCAATGGAACTTTGAATTAAAGAAAAAAAAAAAACAGAGCAAAGCAACCATCCACTTTCATACATTTTAGTCAGACAATAGAGCTCTCATCTTTTATAATCACACATAGATGTCTGACACACAACAACACAATCAAGTCATTCTTACTCATAACTTCTCATCATTCCCACATTCTCACGTTTTCCTTTCACTCTCACTCTCCCGGGAAACTTATTGTTTGTTTTCTTAATGGTCCAAATGTTCAATGTTCCTGGATTTTAACTGTGCGCACCGACAATTTAAATCAGGTTTTTATGGGACCCAGAGCAAAAAAAAAGTTAAAAATAAACATTTATACTTCACGTGCACCAGCAAGGCCTCTTTGCTTCAAATTTGATAGGAGGCTTTTACCTCGTTTGCCTAAACCTGGAGTACTCAACCAAAAACAGACTGCAGTCAACTCTGTTAAGGCCACATTTTCATCGGAGTTCCACGCATGGAATGATCCGAGAACTGCCTTATTCTTCTTCAAGCGCTTACATTAACAGGGCCACGCCCTAAAGACTCCGACCAACCGAACATTTATAAGATCAATTCTCTCACAAATGATCTCTTTGATTCTAAAAAGTTATGTATATTAGAAAAACTTCAGCAAAGACCCGTACTGGTCCGATTCATTTCTTATACGCCGTCGCTTCTAACGTCATATTTGACGGGACATCCGATAAAAGCGGCTGGGAGTAACCAATCACTTCTTTAAGTTGTTGTGTGTGCCCAATTGTGGAGGAAGCCCATATCATTCCAAATCTTTTGATGTTTAAGACAACTATTTTTCTACGTAGAAAAATACCAAATAGATGTCAAGCCAAAGGAACGACCACTCCCGTCCGTCAATCAATCACAAACAACGCTCTTCCCAATTCAAATTACACAGGCGGCAGATTCATCGCTAACAAACAGAGAGAGCAGAAGGCAGAGACCAGTATAAAAATGTATTTACACTCACCTCCGTCCTCTCTCTTCCACCCCAGCGCGGAAGGGCCAGTTCCGAGCGGGGGAAACCCAAGCCGTCTGTCCGGGAAGGCAAAACTCCCTTTTTCCTATCGCGTCGGGGTTCACCAATTTTGTGGGAGAATTACTTAACTATTAACCTTTTAAAAAGAAAGAGACTCAGAGAAAAGTGGCGTTCCTTTTGTCTTAACAACGAGAACTCACTTTTATTTCCATTACATCATCTCACGTACGCACGGGTGAGAAGCGTGAGTTCTAAAAAATGCAGATACAGAACTTGTCTTTTTAAAGCCTACAAATGTGTGTGCGTTAAACACAAGAGTCTGTGTGTCTCCATTGGTGTGTGTGTGTTACAAGCTAATGACGTCCAGTTGGCAACTGGACGAAAGTTCTGGGAAGTGTTTATCACAAAAGTACAAAAACAGAGCGATTAATTCCACTCTTTGACATATCTTGGAACAGTCCTAGTATAACCCGACTCCAGATGCTTCCTTTTAATACCATCGACGAAAAACAGGAAAAAGGTCAACCTGACCCTAACTCCCATACCGCCATGATAACTGCACAGATATCGCCACTGCGCTAGCAACAAACATGTTCTCGCCGTAAAGTTAGACCGACTCTCGCGATCTTGCACGAGATTCTGAGCCTGTGGGTGCGGGCCGAGGGCTCCTGCAGTTGCAAGTGCGGTATTTCCCCCACAGACCACCAGGGCGGCCAAGAAAACCTTTGTTCAACCTGAAATGACTCATTTAATCATCCAAAATGGTATGGAACACATTAATTAACTGAAAAATGTTGCATAGTATGCCTTTAAACAGAGTGCCACGGCACATTGCCAGACGAGTGACACAGCCTACAATAGTCAGGTTAACAAAGTGTCAGAAAACAGAAAACGAATAACACAACCAGGAATTGTCAGGTTAGAACAGAGTAGTGATGGGTCCGGTGTGTGTTGAGCTCATAGAGCAAAACCCGTGTCGATGCGCGTATCGACACGGGAAAGTCACGTGACCGATACAGGAACTGTTTCGAACTGACTGACGCGCCAAACTGTTTCTGTTCCCTCTAAGCTGCACGCGTGTGCATTCGCACACAGCAGCGCGCACAGAAAAGCTATGCTGCGCAGTAAATAAAATCCAAGCTGAACTGTAAACAAAATAAAGGTTAATAATGGTTAATTTTTAACCATTTTGCAACTCTGGTGTGATGGTGTACCACAGTCTCACTCTGTGAGCGCCAGGTGCTGATCGGAGCGCACCACTGATGGATGGGTTGGGCAGACGCCTTTATGGTTGGGCGGGTTGCGCTGTGCGTCTTTGTTCTGAGCGTCGTTTCAGAAATAACGGCTGATCTACCCTTAGTAGAAAGCTGCTACTCTGAGTAGTTCTTCCTCCCTTTGTTATACTCTGCATTTCCGATTTCAGAACAGATTGAAAGGACATGGCAGCAAAGAATTTGTAAAAAATAAAAATAAAAAAGCCAGTCCACAAGCATCCTCGTTCACAACATGTTTACTTAGAGGTTATTATATTGTGATACAAGTTCACATTATTTATTGACTGTATCTAAAAAAAAAATCAAATATATGTTTAATTCAAATGAAAATATAAAATAATACAATGCAACATACAATGATTTAAATTGTATTGTGTATACTTGGTCATCAAATCAGTGTCAGTTAACTCTGTCAACCAGGTAGCCTGTAGGTAGTGATGGCGAGATGAAGCCTCATGAGGCATTGAACCACTCAGCCAACTGGTTCGAGAAAAGGTTCATTTCTTGACGCTTCATGTGCACACGACACCACCTACTGGTGAGGTGTATAATCACAACCAGCTGTATCTTAACATGTGTGATGCATTGAATTTTTGTCTATTATGGCTCTTGGGAATGACTTCACAAAAGGTGTAGGACAAAATCATTTGTCTACATAAATTTTGTATACACATGTGTATAATAAAATATTGTTTTAATGTATTATCTGTGTGTAATTATTCCCAAAATAGTAGTGTCATGTGATATGGCATGTTGTGAAATAATGTTTTTCCGTGACTCTAGAAAAATGGCATGGGCTTAATCAGGCAGAGGACAGTGAAAGTGCTTGTGGAACTAGGGAGGGGGTAATGAATAGGCTAATGCTTGTGTAACTTGGATTATTTCATGCATTTTTATTAAGAAACAACAATTTCTCCACAGTTTTTGGTTTCAAACGATTTCTCTTTTTTGACACTACTTCTCCAGCCTTTGAAAAGACACGCTCACATGGCACAGATGATGCCGGGGTGCATAAATAAATAAGTGCAAGTTTGTACAGATTGGGGTACAGTGACCGATGATTAGCCCAGTACTCCAGGGGGTTCTCCAGCCTGCTTATGTTTGCCTCTGTCCTGAATCCAACGTCATCCACAATAGTGAAAGCCTGGGTATCCTTCACTATCATGGAGACTAGAGCTTAATCCAGCTCCTGTTTTCTGGTGGCTGGTTAAAAGGGAATAAATACAGTGTCTGTTACCTGTCTTTATTTGCACAACAAGCAAACATCAGCATGCAAAAATTGTGATAGTGGATGACTGGCGGAGGGGGGGGGGCGTCGGTGAAGTCGCTTCTCGCTTCAAAGTATCCATGTATTTTTGCCTGTTTTTTCCCTGCCATTGCCTATATGTACGCAAGATAGCAACAACAAAAAACCGCATGTTAACGTCAAGCATAGCGAGTTAGTTTTTTTTTTTTTTTTTTTTTTGGAATGTTGGCGAGGCGGTAGCGTGAGTTTGTTGGCCGCCTCGCCAACATAGTGCTGCGGGAAACACTGCTGTGGGGTTTCTAAAGCTGTCAAACCCCGCACCGAAATCTGAACCACTTCCCGAAGCAGTCACGTGGTACAGCCGGGCAGCGAGGCATCGAACGTCATCGTTTTCGGCTCCTCCCCTAATGAAGCAAGCCTCGATACGCGCTTTACGGAAACGCCCCCTCCATTACTCGACACACGCCTCGAAGCCTCGGCACATAACGTAACATCACTACCTTTAGGGATTTTTAAGGTCCAGCAGGTGTCAGTATTCAGTGACACAGTATCGGCACAGTATCAATACAGTTTGGCAATGTGTCGAAACGCTTCATGACGCCTCATCGACCCATCACTAGAACAGAGTGTCACGGCAAATTGCCAAACGAGTGACACAACCTGTATTTATCTGGTTAACAGAGTGTTACAGAAAAATATCACAACAAACAAAAACACAACCGGCAGTGTGGCAAGCTGCTCTAGAACACAGCTGCCTTGATTGCGTGGGAGAGCTGAGTTTAAATAAGGAGGGCTCTCCCCGGATTGGTGAGGCAATCAGGCGAGTGTCCAATCCAGAATGAGGATGATGGTAGAAGGAAGTGGCTGAAGGTAAACCAGGAAGAGACTTCAGGAGGTCTTCAGGTTTCCACAGTGGCCTCAGCAGGCAGGAAGCTGTAACTACACTGCAAACAAGTACTTAAAAAGAAAAGCAAAACAGACAAAAAGGCCACTGGCCGTAACAGCTACACAGGTTATTCTGTGTGAGTGATATTTCGGACAGCAACAGCCCAACTGTGACAAGAGTTGTGCTGCAACGTTTCTGAGCGTAACAAATTCAAAGTGCAGCATTGTGGACTTCCTCTGAGTCTGTTGTTTTGTTTTGCTGCTGAACTGCATTAAAACACCATGGGTCCGTTCTTCGTACGTCGCTAACTCAGTTAGCAGGATTTCATTGTTGACGATTTGGTATGATCTTGGATCGTTTGGTTCTTCGAAAGACATCCTGCACTTGTTGTCATAGCAACATGTGCGCCAGCTTAAGCCTGCTCTCGAGCAGGCTTATTTCATGTAAACAAGATTAGATCACGGCTGTATAAGCGGAGGAGATAGGGAAGTCTGCCGTAGCCATGTCCATTTTTAGGACTGCAACCTGTTGCGGAAGGTGCAAGAATAATTTGCAGAGTTTTTCCGAATTAATCGCGTATTGCGCAATAGACAGGATCCTTGAGCGCAGCGCGACAGTAGAGAGATTTTCTTGGTGGCTGTTATAAACAGACAAACACATCATTTAACAGTGGCTTTTAAAGAGGAAAAGGTGGTGTTGGAGCCATAAATCTAAAATATTTAAGTTATTTGTATGATGGTTTGCTTTTTATTTTTATCCTATTCAGTAAGAAGATTTGTTCGGGCCATTTTATTGTGAAGTTTAGTTTACTTTGAAAGGCTTGCTTCCTGTCGAGCCGTATATTGTATCAGAAAAAACTATGGATGGATTATCTAGCCACGGAGCAATACAGTTTTACCGTGTAAACTGTGGATGACTTGGAAAAGGAAAATGTTCATTTTTTATGGATAAAGATTTTTTTTTGTTAAAATTCCCAGTTTGCACATGTCCTTTACTTCCCGTGTCTAAGGAATGACACTGAAATTTGGATCTCTTGACATAACAAGTGTCTTTTTAAAATACAGTATAATAATTAAAGGCTACCATTTTGTAGAATATTCTTGTATTTCACTTTTACTTGTCCCCATGTTCTAGTGGGTCCCGTGGAGGCTCTGACATAAAAGAACAAAGTAAATATGAGATTATTAAAATGCAAAAATTCATACTGTAGAAAGTGATAGAAACATCTACCATGGACAGTATTTACGCATTAATTTGTCTGCTGCTTTATGCCAGCCCTCTCTCCTGGCTTTAACAGATTTTGAGGTGTTTTAATTAATGACTCAAATTCGGCATAACCTTCCAAGCTCTTGTTCTGCTTGGGAGAAAAACTGTGGGCGTTCTTTGCCCATGCTGAACAGCCAATAGCAGCGTTGCTGATCAATGTTTCTACTATCGATACATTTCCCCTTTTAAACAAACGCATGAACGCGCCGTTGTCTCAGATAACTCAATCCAGCCATACTAATCGTAAACAGCAGGTGTGTTCGAAGAACCCAATTAGCCGGATCATGATTAGCCGGATGAAATCATCTTGGATGTGTCATTTGATCTTGGATGTTTTAAGCAACGTACGAAGAACGGACCCCATGTTTAATTCATGTGAGAGTTCCTTTGTTGCAGCTAATTAACTCGGAAGGAGACCCTGGTCCGAGTTTAACAATTTTCTCTTAAGTATTATTAAATGTATCATTAAATGTTAACAAAGAATTTGTAATTTTATCAACAATAAGGGATACATTATATATTTAATCCCAAAAAAACACATCATAGAAATACCTCTAAACCAAACAGTGTTGTACTTGTTACATAAATTCCTCATCAACAGACTGAGACCTTGCTGATCTTTACATTACGGTGATGTTTTAAATATTAAACTGGACTGTTCTGTAGAGTTCTTCTTTATTGTTTTGGAGATCCAAAATATGTTAAAAAAATAGAAAATTCAGTTCTTGTAGTTGAAAACGTTTCGCTCTTCATCTGAAGGTCTTTCTCAACTCAAAGTTAGTGAAGAACAAGTTGTAGCTTTTAAGCTGAAGGAACTTCTCCCAGTCAAATATGTCAACTATTCTCTTCAGATAATTTGATTGTGGGCAAAAAAATGGCCTTTACCATATTCATTTCAATTCTTGTTGTCCTAATAACAATGACAAAGTGATGAATACAGTCATATAATTCTATGAAATATATTTGCTGAGATGACAACAGATATTTGTGACTGTAGTGTATATACGGCACATCCAAAATCCAATACAAAAAAATTATGCAAACACAATTTACCAAGTTACACAAAATCTCCAATCGCTCCCTCCTGATGCATTGTGTTTTATTCTTGGTTAATTTAATCAATTAGGTATTTTTTTATCAGTTTATTTCCTCACTACATTGAACAAAACCTTAGATCTCTTCGATTTAAGGGGCATATGAGTCTTTAGCTTTCCCCCATCTCGGTTCCTCTGATTATAACACAATCCTTTGTATTCCTACTTATGAAACTCTTCTTAAAAGAGTATTACCAGGAGGGTAAATGTGTGGATGGAAAATTACATGGAGGAATTGAAAAGATATCCGAAAGCACCAGCTGGGGTCCTTAAATGATTCTGAAGATCTTAACAAGAGGGTTGAGGTGATCTCCTACTATATTCTCTACTTAAAGGACTCAATCGTTCCCGCAAAGCAGGTCAAGATTTATCCAAACAGTAAACGCTGGGTAAACAAAGCAGTGAGGGATGTATTTTATAAATTAAGTATGATGCCTTTTGACATTGATGAGGAGAAGGTGGAGGCTAAAAAAAGCAGCCAGAGATCAGAAGGGCCAAACGTCAGCATGAAAACAAAACAGAGGAAACATTTCATGGAAGTAATCTGAAAGCCGAATGGGACGTTATGAAAGCGATGACTGGGCTGAACACAGAGATGAGCAGATGGATGCAAGGATCAGTCAGAGCTTGGATGATTTTTATCTGTTTTAATGAACAGAATTTTCCATCACATGTGATTATCTTTTAAGAGCAGTGAACCAATATCATGTCTTCTCTGAGCCTGTCAGGTCTGTCAGATCCTGACAGGATCACAACCAGACTCCCCAAAGTCTGTGGAGACCAGCTGGGTGATACCTTTAAAGAACTACTTATCTCTTTTTTAGCAGATGGTTCCCATCCGTGGAAGGAATCCATAATTTTACTGATGGCAACAAAAACTCCAAATGAACTTAATTATTTCTGACTGATGTTTCTGATCTCCATTGATAACCAAATCCATCCATCCATCCATTTTATAACATGTCTATCCCTTATGGGGTCGCGAGGGGTGCTGGTGCCTATCTCCAGCTGTCTACACAGTCTATCGCAGGGCATGTTAAAAAAATGTTTAAGGTAAAAATTCCCCTAAAGTACGGGGCCAGCTTGACCCATTGCAGAGGAGTGGAAGATGTGACTGTTACTTTTTGTATAATCTTATCAATAATTTTAAGGGAACAAAAAGCCCAAACAAAACTTTTATTTCTGAATTCTACTTCAGCTTTTAACACATTTTAATCCCACATCATGGGGAACTTGTCCTTGGAGAAAAAAAGACTTGTCTAATAGAGCTGGACAATATAGAAAAATCCATATTGATAAAATAGAAATCATATTGATCGATATTGATAATTATCAACAAATTCTAAACATATATTTTAAGTGCAGCCCTGGCCTTTTATGCTGTTGCTTAGTGACTGATTTTTAGTTACAGAACACACAAACACTGAATTCAAACTCAACCCGTTACTCAACCAACCTTTTACAAAAATTGCAAGTTTTAAAAAAACAAAGAAAAAGAAAGCATGCGCTCTGAACTCTTTGAAGTTCTCTGATTTACCACAGTGATACTGATTCACTGTTTTCAGGATGTCTCCATGATTGACTTATTTCTACATAAAAGGAGCAAATAATGGAAATGAAGACTACCTGATAAAAATCTAAGCAGAGACTTGCACTCTGTTCACACTTTAAAAAGTGCACATAAATGGTCACTTTTTAAAAAACAAAATGCAATAAAAGTGCAACCAACATAAACTAAACTTTTTGAACCATCATTTACATAACTTATTTTAAACTTTCATATTTCATAACTAATCCATATTTGTTCACATTTGTTAACCTTAACCCTGACTTGGACTGTTTACAGAGGAAATTCACTCCTCATATTGTCATGTTCTGGGTTTTTGTTTATTTTTGCTTTGGACATTTCTGGACTTTTCTGATCAGCCTCCACCTCTCTGCCACTGTCCAATCGGCTCAGTCTCCTTCCTGCCAACGCCTTGCTGTTAATCAGCTCCACCTGCTGCCAGTAATTACATTCAACTCTGGTCACCTGGGGTCCGTTCTTCGTACGTCGCTAACTCAGTTAGCAGGATTTCATTGTTGACGATTTGGCATGATCTTGGATCGTTTGGTTCTTCGAAAGACATCCTGCACTTGTTGTCATAGCAACATGTGCGCCAGCTTAAGCCTGCTCGAGAGCAGGCTTATTTCATGTAAACAAGATTAGATCACGGCTGTATAAGCGGAGGAGATAGGGAAGTCTGTCGTAGCCATGTCCATTTTTACGACTGCAACCTGTTGCGGAAGGTGCAAGAATAATTTGCAGAGTTTTTCGAATTAATCGCGCAAAAGACAGGATCCTTTAGAGCAGCACGACTTTCTTGGATTTTCTTGGTGGCTGTTATAAACAGACAAACACATCATTTAACAGTGGCTTTTAAAGAGGAAAAAGTGGTGTTGGAGCCATAAATCTAAAATATTTAAGTCATTTGTATGATGGTTTGCTTTTTATTTTTATCCTATTCAGTAAGAAGATTTGTTCAGGCCATTTTATTGTGAAGTTTAGTTTACTTTGAAAGGCTTGCTTCCTGTCGAGCCGTATATTGTATTAGAAAAAACTATGGATGGATTATCTAGCCACGGAGCAATACAGTTTTACTGTGTAAACTGTGTATGACTTGGAAAAAGAAGAACTTCATTTTTTTATAGATAAATAATTTTTTGTTAAAAATCCCAGTTTGCATGCGTCCTTTACTTCCTGTGCCTTTTTAAAATAAAGTATAATAATTAAAGGCTACCATTTTGTAGAATATTCTTGTATTTCACTTTTACTTGTCCCCATGTTCTAGTGGGTCCTGTGGAGAACAAAGTAAATATAAGATTATTAAAATGCAAAAATTCATACTGTAGAAAGTGATAGAAACATCTACCATGGACAGTATTTACGCATTAATTTGTCTGCTGCTTTTTGCCATCCCTCTCTCCTGGCTTTAACAGATTTTGAGGTGTTTTAATTAATGACTCAAATTCGGCATAACCTTCCATTAAAAGCTCTTGTTCTGCTTGGGAGAAAAACTGTGGGCGTTCTTTGGCCATGCTGAACAGCCAATAGCAGCGTTGCTGATCATTGTTTCTACTATCGATACATTTCCCCTTTTAAACAAACGCATGAACGCGCCGTTATCTCAGATAACTCAATCCAGCCATACTAATCGTAAACAACAGGTGTGTTCGAAGAACCCAATTAGCCGGATCATGATTAGCCGGATGATATCATCTTGGATGTCTCATTTGATCTCGGATGTTTTAAGCGACGTACGAAGAACGGACCCCTGTTCTCCTGATTACATATACCTGCCTCAGCCAACTCATTTTGGCCAGAACGTCTACTCTCTTCTCATCTTGTCCGGTGTAATGTGCCCTGCCATTACCAGATCCTGTGTGCTCAGCCATCTTGACTCTTCAGTTAAAAGTGCCTTTGTCTGCCTGCTGCAGTTCTGCCTGTTTCCCCGTGAGTCCCAACTGCTTGCTCTGCCCATTCTGGTGGTTCCCTGGTCTACATCGCCTGTTCTGGTCTTTCTCTACCTGCTTCCTCTGGTCTCCTGCTCATCTCTGCCTGCCTCTACCTTCTGCCAAGATTCATCTGCCCAGTCTGGTTCTGTTTGCCTGCCTCACCTGCTATTACTCATCTTCACAATAAACCTGTTAAACGCAACTCTGTGTCCCGCTGAATATCGGGTTCATCAGCAGTAATCATTACACATATGAAGCTACATAGGTTATCAAACATTTGTTCACATCTGTTTTACTTGGAAGATTCTGCCTAAAAGTTAGCATCTGATTAAATGTTTTCACTTCTGTCTGTTTGATAAGTTAAGCATCTCCTCAATCAAGAAAACTTTGAGAAGCAAAAATAAAAGTGATCTTATTTAAACCTTTATCTTTCTAGATCCGTTGATTGGTAGAGAGGTTAATTTTTCACCATGTTTGACTAATAGCGATGGGAGGATGTTAAAGTTATGGGAGGATCAGAACTGGGACAGTACTGTTTATGGGACATAAAATCCTAATACACGAATCTTCCACCCTTATTCTTAAATTACGTTATGTAAATCTATGAATTGAAGAAAAATTTAATATCAATATTGTATCCTTCCCAATCTGTTATTTCTATCTCTCTTAGGTAGGTCCATGTCTTAGCTGTAGGGATAAAATCCCTGTAATTTGCAAATTATTTTTTTTAGTTTGTTCTTGTCCATTATTGCTGCAGGCTACTTTACTTTTATTAAGAACATTAAATGCAGAGGTGCTGAAAATGAGGGGCATTTAAATAAGTTATTTAAATGTTTTAATACAGAAATGTTATTACATTAACGTTGAAAATAATAGTGAATATTTCAGATGTAATGATGTTCTCAATATTTATTTTAGTTAGTTGGGTTAGTTAGTTTCTTATATGCACAATAACTAAAGATATGTTTTTTGTCAGCAAAATATATTTAGAAAAATCAGGAATAAAATGCTACTTCAGCTACAAGTAATCAAACAAAATTCAAGTATCAGCGAAAAACCGTACATTCTTACAAAACAAGATGCGAACAGCTGTGTACAAACAACAGCAAAAATATAGAAAAACAGGTACATTCAACCCCTTGCACAGAATATTATATTATATTGTAGCTTGTTTCATTCTGGTCCTCATGGAATAACAATGAATTATTAGCTTTAAATTATTCCGCTCCAAATCCTGCCCACTGTTAAACTTTCTCTGACATATTATTAGAGGAACTTTAAACTGTAGGAGCAGAACGATGTAAACTTTTATTATTTTTGAAACCATAACTTTTTAACACCTCTCCATGCCTATGTAAATAGAGAGAGTAACACTTAATGGTAAAATCCATCATTCCATTTTCTAACACTTCTGTCCCTCGTAGGGTTGTGATGGGTGCCGGTGCCGATCTCCAGCTGTCAATGGGCGAGAGGCGGGGTTCACCCTGGACAGGTCGCCAGTCCATTGCAGGGCAACACAGAGACAAACAGGACAAACAACCATTCGCGCACACGCACTCACACCTAAGGAGAGTTTAGAGAGGCCAATTAACAGTCGTGGTTTTGGACTGTGGGAGGAAGTACCCGGAGAGAACCCACGGATGCACAGGGAGAACATGTAAACTCCATGCAGAACGACCCAGGGCAAGGGTAGGAATTAAACCCAGGACTTTCTTGTTGGAAGGCAACAGTGCTACCCACTGCCCTAATGGTTAAATCACATCATGCAATTTAAAATACATATTAACAACACCTTGAACTGATTTTGAGTGACTGATATTGAGAAACTCAGCAGCCTGCCTTCTCACACGACAATAATTGCATCATCACATCAGCACTGGACTCCTCGCAGATCTTCCAGTTCTTTGCAAAGTCACCAGTTCAGTCAGTTTTTGAAGGCTTTTCTATCTGTGAATACACAGACTCTGGTTGGCTCTTGGTGTTTGTCTTGGAGGATTTCTGAGTTAGAGAAGGTCCCACTGTGCTGTAGGTGGTGGTCGGAGACAGATGTTCATCTTCAGCCGTTTCATTCAATTTGTCAGTTTGATCCATTAACTGGAAAACAAATGTAATCAGTAAAAATCATGTAAAATCCTGGAGAACAATTCTGGGAAATCTTTGCTTCAGTGTAAATTTAAGAAAAACATACTATCCATTAAACTTTTAGATACATCCTTAGTGTGGCAGAGTAGTTTAACATCTATGGCTTGTGCTAAATTGACATAGTTTGCATGTAAAATAAGCCAATATAAACAAAAAATACACAACAGGGATCAAACTATATGTAACTGCATTATTCCATTTATTAATAGTTTTTCTAACTGGAATGCACATTTGGCTCCTTCTAGATATAAAGGTGCCTATGATTTGCAAAAAACAAAACATAAACACACTTGATCCAGTCATAAAAAACAGAGAAAGATAAGTAAAACAACAGACTTCAAATAGGCTTTCGTAAGACAACAAGTAGGTCTACAAAAGACTTTAAAACAATTCAGGGGAAAATATAAAGCAAGGATAAAAATAATGGTTCTTCTGAAATGGGAAATTAACCTGTAACAATAACCATCATAAATCTGAAAAGTGCATTCTTGTTTTATTGCCTTTTCATTACGATTTTCTTCTACTTTCCTGTGTGTAGTTTGTGTTGTTTCTTTTAATCATGACGATGTTGCTTTTACTACTTATTGCTTTTACCTGTACAGTGTCCTTGCGTGTTTTGAAAGGCGCTTGAAATAAAATGTATTATTATTATTATTATTATTATTATTATTATTATTATTATTATTATTATTATTATTATTATTATTCAAAATTAGAATAGAATAGAACTTTATTCATCCCAGAGGAGAATTTCCATTGCTGAAGTACCTCAAATAGCTTAAAAACAGAAACATACAGTTTCTGTCATCTGCTATACTATATAACTGTCATGATTTGCAGTTGTTGAGGACCAACGGTGCAGCAGAAGCAACGCAGAGCCATCACAAAGGGTAAGTAACTTTTAATCAAGGACTTCCAGTAAAGCTTACAAGGGTGACGAGGAACTAGAATTGGCCACTAACGAACTAAGAAACCAGCGAGAACTAAACAGTTTTAGAATAAAGGCGCGCCTGAAATGCTCAGTTCAGCTCTCAGTTCTCATCAGAGTATTTTTGCTTGTGACAGGATTCAGCGTTATACTGAAAGTCTGCTGTGCAGAGTGTGAACAGAAACTAAAAGTGTCTTCTGTGAGGCACCAGTGCTGCTTCTGACTGTCCCGCAGCTCCCCAGCCTGACTTACTGAGGCCGCTCTGTAAGGTACTCTGTTATCCAGGGAATCAGAGAACGAGCTACTATCATCACTGGTCTGCAGTCTTTCAGCTAAGTGATCGTGGTTAAGGAGTAGGGTGTGCACTGCTTACTGCATCAAATCTGTAGAACAGGTTGAATTTGTTGCCTCTGTCCCCAACCCCTTCCACAACCTCGTTATTCTTCTTTGAATAACCTGTAATGTTTCTAATTCCCTTCCAAATCTCCCTGATATTGTTTTTTGCTGTTAATTAATACTGGAAAAAGCAGCAGTATCACAAAAGGACTTATTAAATACTCCAGTCTGTAGTTTTCTTCATCCTATTTGTTTCTTCATCCTCTTTGTCTGCACTTTCAGATTTTGCTGCAGCTATTGAACTGTTTTCAGTTTCTCAACAAATATGCATGAAGGTCTTTAAAATCCTTTTGCACAAGCAGAATGCCCTTCAGTGACTCAGCAGAAAGCTGTTTCTTCTGTTTCTACTTCGCTCTGAAAAGTATTCCCTGAATATTTACACCGTGCAATGAATGTGCAAAGACAAACTGTGCAATCTTCAGTGATTCTGAGTAACATGTTCTGCTTTTGGACTTCTCAAAATATTCAGTCCAGTTCTGGTGAACCCTAACCCTACTCAACAACAAACTCAGCCAACTCTCGAAGCCATTTTATAATTTTCTGTGTCAATGTGATCTACGAGATTTATGCCACCATTTTCGTACACAGAAACAAACATTCACATCCATTGAAACACTAACCAATTTTATTGTGCAATCAGATTTTGATTCCAATCCTCAATAGACTATGTTTTCCATGTCTAGATCTTTCAAAGTTTAACTACACCTGAACATTAGGCTCGTGGTTTAAGGTTGTCGGTGAATCTAGTGACAGACTGAAGAGATTTTAAACCAGTTGAATCAGAGACCCAAAGAGATTCTGGGCCCTGAGAATCAGAAATGCAAACCTCAGCTTTAAATATTTACCAGACAGAGAGGTCTGGTTTTAAACCTGATAACTATTTGGAGCCTGGAGATAATAGGGCTGGCTAAACATGAAACTCTCGTGTTTTCAGTTACAGAAATAAAATCTTAATTCTTAAATAATTACATTTTTAAAAATGTTTTTAAGCTTATAGGGAAAAAATATGATCACTTACCTCAGGAAGAGCATATATTGTATTGTCAACGTTGACTTTGTTACCTGCTGAACAGATATAAAGAAGTACTCAGTGATCTACTTTGCATGTTGTCATTTTATCTATATATTAATCCATTATTAGAGATTTGCTCATTTGTTTTACATACTCATGACTCATAAGTCATGTACAGCATGTCAAACTTTCACAGCAGAAGTATCCGCGATCTCCTGGCTTTTTTGAAGAGAACGGGCCTTTCTGACAGTATGAAAGAACTGCACGTCTGATCCTGACCATTCCCATGTATACTGCATCCGTGGAGCGTTCATTCTCAGCCCTCAAATGGATAAAAACTTGGACAAATAACACTCTCTCCTTTGGCATCTCTGTCTATTGAAAAGGAATTAATTAGCCAGCTGAAGCAGCAAGGACACCTGCATTATATTGAACGCTTCGTTAAAAAGGACAGACACATGGCTTTTATTTACAAGTAATGGGTGAGTGTTACTTTTCTATAGCATTCTAATACAGGCTATACTGAGCATTTTTTCTTTTAATTGTTTACACGCTTTTTCAGCAGTATTGATTGACATTAAGCTTGACATTAAGCTTGGGCGCATAGAAAACATTTGTCATTCATATATGTCAGGTGTGTGGTAGCACCTAAAACATGCAGGGCAGTGGTACCTGAGGACCAGGATTGAGAACCACTGACCTAAGATTTATGATTGCGTGACCTATGAACGTGTCAATGATTATCAGATGCTACCGGCCATTTTGAAACAATTAACCCCTTATGTTTAGCACCAATACTAGCTTTTATCCATCTAACAACCCCACAATGCGACCTCCACAGCAATTAACAGAAGGTAGCAGCCATGTTGAGACCACCTCCTAATTTTACAGATTTATACATGTGTTTATAATCTTGCTCTTTAGTCATTTTTGTTGTCTACAAAACAAGAGCTATCAGGATGATGCAGAAGGTGTATGTCCTCAAATACTAAGTTGTAGTATAATACGGTTTAGGAGTGCTGTAGCAGATGCTGTGGTTACTGTTGAATGTCAAACATCACCTAGAGGCCAAAACCTGGAGGAACTACAAGGGACGGAAAATCGGGTGAGTAACATTTGCCTGAATTTCAAACCGAATGTGAAACTGACAAATTATATGGTGTGGGAACATTGATAACAGCTTGAAAGAAAATCTGATTCTTTTACATATAGGAATAAGATGACATTAGTTGTATTATTTCTAAATATAGCAAAACTGTTTTATAGAGAACAAAAATTACTAAAGAGTAAGAATCTAAACACGTGTGTTGTGCTTTCAGCCAAGTGGAATATAAAATCAGACTGTACTGTACATTGTGTTAGGCTTCTGCGGGCTGCGCTCGATCAGGGTGCAATCCTTTTCCTCCCTCTCCCCTCACAGGTGGCCTTGATGAGCGGGGAGGCGTGCTGTGGCAGGTGTTCGGTGTTAAGCAGCGCTGGGTTGGACTACTTAAGCGGATGGCTGCCAGCACAACACCGCCTGAGTGTTAACCTAGTGTGGTTACCTCAAGCCTTGGATCCCGTCCTATACGCTCTCAAAGCTCAAGCTCCCGTCGCCTGATCGGCCCGGATCTTCCCTACCGATCTCAGCTGGCAGTCGGTCCTGGATCCCTACGGGCTCCGTCAGCCGGACCCGGCCCACTCTCGCCCAGCAGGCCAACCCGCTTTCTAGTCACCTGTGCTCCGAACACCCGTAGAATCCACAGACCGCTACCCTTGGCTAACTCTCTCAGCTGTTCTCGGTAAGAGCGCACAGATTTAACCGTGTCCTCTCGTTCTAGAGACCCGATTCCCCGTCGCCTACTGTGAACCCAGACGTTCCGTCGTTCCCAGCCGTCTCCCGAACCTCCAGTGATTTGCCGATCTCGGCGGATTAAATCTTTGCCTTTAAAATAAACGGTTAAGAACTCTGACTTGTTCTCCTGAGTGTACCTGCATCTGGGTCCAACACCTGAAAAGCATGACACATTGTAAGCCCCAAAGAAATCTAAGACCTTGACAGGTACCAAGGAACTGCCCCCCCCTCCCACACACACACACACACACACACACACAAACACAGCAGGGTGCCATTGCTTTGAAGCCAAGGTCCCCCAGGCTTATCTTCCGCTTTGTCCGTGGGCCCTCGAGAAGAGGAGTTCTACACTGAAAACACCCACAAACATGGTTAAGTCAGACAAAGTCTGTCTTCTGCGTAATCAGACGCCGGAGTGAGGAACCAGCCTTACTCAGCTGGATGGTGCCTAAACATTGGGACACCCCCTCCACATCAGCACCCACCGCCTCGCAGGAAGCCTAAACACTTCTTCTGCAGAGGTCCCCACCCATAAAGTAAGGTGACCATATTCGTGTAACAAAAACCAGGGACGTCTCTGATAAAGTTACTGAATCATTCTTATGATGGTTTTCTTTTGTTTCTTTTGTGTGTACATAGTTCCTTAGCTTCTTTTTATCTTAATTTTGATTAGTAGTTTTAGTTAAGTTTCACTAGCCTAGTAGAGAGGATTTGTTGATTGGAATATAGTGTTAATTCAGATAAACAGCATTATATAGTGGTGTTCTCTGGATGTTCTTGAACATGAAGAGAAGTTGTCACTCAATTCAATTCAATTCAATTTTATTTATATAGCGCCAATTCATGAAACATTTCATCTCAAGGCACTTTACAAAGTCAAAATCAATCAGATTATACAGATTGGGTCAGATTATACAGATTGGTCAAAAATGTTCCTATATAAGGGAACCAGTTGATTGCTTCAAAGTCCCGACAAGCAGCATTCACTCCTGGAGAAGCGTAGAGCTACAGGGAGAGTCGTCTGCATTGTCCATGGCTTTGCTGCAATCCCTCATACTGAGCAAGCATGATGCGACAGTGGAAAGAAAAACCACCCATTAGCAGGAAGGAAAAACCTCCAGCAGAACCGGGCTCAGTATGAACGGTCATCTGCCTCGACCGACTGGGGGTTATGGAATGAGGTCACTCCTCATTCCATATGTGTGCAGAATTTGCTGTTAAAAGAACGCCAGTGCTCGAATCACCCTTTCAGCTGTTTCAGCTGATATTCACAGGACAATACCTAACAGACCGAGCGTTATTTAATAAACACTGAATAACTTAAAACAGTGCGTAAAGGCACATGTGTAAACCCACAAAGTTAGGAGGTAGTCTCAACATAGCTGTTGAGAGTTACTCCTTCATATGGTGCAGTACTTAATACTATTCTTTAAGTAATAGTTTAAATGCATGAATTATATGGTGTGACAACAGCGTCAACATTGGTAACAGCTTGAAAGAAAGCCTGATTCTTTTATATAAAGAATAAAATGACAATAGTTGTATTATTTCCAAAAATAACAAATAGTTTTATAGAAAGCAAACATTACTAAAGAGTAAGATTCTAAACGCATGTGTCAGCCCGCAAAGTTAGGAGGTGGTCTCGACATGGCCAATAGGTAATCATTATGGAGGTCACATTGTGGGGTTGTTAGATGGATAAAAGCTAGTATTGTGCTAAACATAAGGGGTTATTGTCTCAAAATGGCCGGTAACATTTGGCAATCAATAAGGAGGTCATAGGTCTTAGGTTGCATGTCATAAATTTTAGGTCATAGGTCACGGGGTGACAGGTTGCAAATGATTTGTCATGGGTCATAAATCATGTGATTTGTCAGAAGGGGTCTCATACATTCTCTTAGGTCATAAGGTTACATTTTGACATAAGCCTTTTCTTCCATGTTTAGCTGTATCTTGGTCACAGCCTTACGAAAACTGTAAATGGAACTATTAAGAACTTTCAGTTTCAGTTTCAGTTTGCAGTTTTACTTTATATAGACCACAACTGAAGGGTTGGAATTGGACAAGGAAGTATTTAAAAGCATGATATTTGCCATTAAATGTGAATCTGAACTTACCTTTCTTATATATATGACATGTGATGACAATGATCAGTGGAAGCAGAATGAGGAATACAATATACTCGTAATGAGTTCTGGATTCTGGGAAAAAGAATCAAAGAGAAATGGTTAAATTGTGTTGCTGTATATTTAAAGAGAAAAGTCATTGCAATGAAAGCAAAAACAAATTGCATTCATATAGTATGTTACATTTCAGGCCCAAGTTAGAAATGGAAATTATTCATTCATAAATATGCAGCTTTGAAAATGATATACTATAATTTTATCAATAAAACGGTAAAAAAGGGAGGTGGCTTCACTTTAAAATAAGCAAACTAACAAAACACATTTTATTAGTTTTGCAACTGGGTTAAAATCAATGTATTTTTTTTCTTGTCATGAACTCTTACCACCATGTTTGGTGCAGGGATCTTTAATTTTTTTTATGGTTTCAGTCCAGTTGACCTGATTGCTGTGGTTACAGATGACTGATTCGTTCAGCTGATAGATATGAAGAGAAGAGCCAGATGTGGTGACCCCTCTGCTGTCTCCTCCCTGCTGGTTACAGGTTTTATTATCACATCTAAGAGTGATGTTGATGGAAGAGTCCTCTGCCCTGCAGGTCACTGTGAGGATTCTGTACGAGGAGGTGCTGGATGTGCAGTTAATGGTGAGATCACCTGGAGATGCTGGATCTGAGGGATGACGTTGATTTGAGAAGTTTTAGAGTATGAAAAAACAGAGGAATCTGTGATGAGGAATCAGAATCTAACAGGAAGTGTAATTTAAAGAGCAACATTATTTTTAGAGCACTTAGCTTTAGCTCATAGTGTTTATGAATATGAACCGATAAAGGCCCTAAACCCAAACGAAGAGGTCTAACAGGATTATTTTGCAGTAACAGATGTTGGTATTTTAACTCTATAATCATTTCTAAATATTTAACAAATAATAGAAACTTACCTTGAACTGTAACGTTGTATTCAGATAGTTTTTGTTCTCTAGGCGCTACTGTCTTTGCAGTATAAATACCGCTGTCTGACTTTTGTAGACTCTTTAATTTCACATTGTATTCTTTCTCCAGAACTTCAATTCTTCCAGTGTGAGTCTCTTCAACAAATGGTGGTGAAAGAGCTAAAAATGTTACCAATGAGTTACCATTAAATTGCCATAACAAAAGGCGAGAATTCTGGGGAATTTCAGCTTCTGTGAGATTAAGAATTAGATCCTTTCCAGTCTGCACAAATACGGGAGTTGCTGAAGTGGATCCTGTAAAACAAAAAATACCAAAATAAATTTCAAACTGTACTGAGATAAGTACAAAGTTGTCGAGGACATTTAGTTGAATTCCTGAAAAATGTGCAATGCTCATCAAAAATCAAATCAAAAGATCTTATTACACTAAATCATATTTCATCAGTAAGATTCGTTGTTTTCACTCATATGCTCTGTCTGTTCCTGTTTAGAGACAGGCTGTTAGACTGTCTAACCATCACTCCTCTCAACAAACCCAACTTTGATATTATTATACAATCTCTTTATTGTTTTTTACTTCAGATACATTAATTTTATCTCAGTTTTTAATGTTTTTCCAGTGCTGTTATAAAAAAGTGCTGTCATTTTTTGGCAAAATATTCTTTTCAATAACTACTCTCAGATCCAAGGTTGGTTTTCTTTGTTTTCCCAGTGGAGAAAATTAGGCTTTGTGGGGAATATCTATCTATCTATCTATCTATCTATCTATCTATCTATCTATCTATCTATCTATCTATCTATCTATCTATCTATCTATCTATCTATCTATCTATCTATCTATCTATCTATCTATCTATCTATCTATCTATCTATCTATCTATAAAAACTGTTTAGTTTAGTTTGTTATCTACAAACATAAATAGGGATTTTTGTTTTGTTTATGAGAACACTTAGTATTCATTGTTCTAGATTAAAGAAAAAAGTCTCCATACACTTGTAAATATCAACAGTTTTTTCACAATATTTTTTTCCAAAGGCTGATATCAGAGAATTTTCAAATTTCCTTCATATGCTCATCTGATCAAAACCAAAACTCAAGTACAGTAAGAGAAAAAGGAAAAAGGATAATGAAATAAACAATTTACCAAAATAGGTGTTTGGTACATCAGAATAATTTTCAGTCAGATACATTTCAGTGTATATAATTGTATTGTGGGGAATGAGGAAATGTGCTGAAAGAACATAATGTCACTTTCCTGTACAGTTATCCAGGTCATGGCAGCCACAAAAAGGCTTAAATCGGAGGTAGCAAAACTTTGACTCAGTTTTTCTGAAAACATTTTGACACCTATCTAGGAGTCTAATTCCTGTAATAGCTTAAAACGTTTCTGTAGTAACAAAAGGACCACAAACATACTTAAAGCAGGTAAAATGTGTTGACACCTATCCAGGAGTCTCTGTCAATTCTGGAGGCTCTCACATGAGCACCCTGCAGTTGGAGCTCTGCTGTTTTTAAGCACATACAGGACACAAAAAAGTAAATGGATAAAAATAAGCACATGTAGGCCCATCCTTTTAGTCGCATTTTAAGTCATGTGCAAATCAATGTCCCACCCGTCACTGTCTTGGGTTATTAGAGGCTTTAGCTTGGAGTACTTGGTCACATGAATCATGATGAGATGCTTATGACAGAGCTGTAAACACCGAGGAGTTGGTATGGCAATGCTCCCCCTCTGTTCAGTGATAACTTTTCTTTTTTGACCAAGATGACTTCTTTCACACCCCTTTTAAACCATCTGTTCTCCCTGTCCAAAATCTGGACATCTTTGCCATCAGTCTTTTGCTCTTGAGGCACAGGTGGACTGCTGAATTTTGTCCCGAGCTGCTGGTCCTCCTGTGCTTCTCCATGTATTGTATGTATGTAGCTGTTGTTCAGTTTCTCCAATGTAGGAGTCTGAGCAGCAGAGGTGAGTTGTAACTAGTTACATTTACTCAGTTACATTTACTTGAGTACATTTTTGAACAAAAGGAGTCACTGCTCTTACTTAAGTAAAATTTCTGGCTGCTCTAACTACTGCAAGTAACTTTATGAATAAAGAACTAACTTGTTTTAACCAAAAATGGACCGGAGAGACAAAAATCTTGAGTTAAAGTGACATTTCTTATTTGTACACAAGCTTTATTTTAATGTTATTTTCTATCTGCTGAGCTCGTTGAACAATTTAGAGATCGAATAAACATATAGTAAACAGTAGATATAACAAAAGTCGGTCAATTCTTAACACCATTCACCAGAGTTTGTGGTTGTAACATGATGAAGTGAGAAAAAGTTCAGTGGGTGTGAATACCTTATCAGAACCTGTATCATAAGTTTCCAAACAGGCCTCTAAAAGGCACATTGTCATTGGAAGCACTTAGCACTGTTCTAACATACAAACATTATGTTAGAACATTATTAAAATATACATTAACTGCTGTAAGTATTGCTTGTAAAATTTAATGATAAAAAAACAATGATTTAGAAGTGTTTCTTCTGCCTGAAATTGAATTTTGTAATTACGGTATTCTTTCTATATATTTTTATATTTTTCTTTAAAATACCAGAAATTGCATATAACCTTATATTTTTGTCTGTCCGATTACATACATTTTAAATATTAAATCATCAGATGTTATAATTTGTTACTTAGTACTTGAGTTGCCTTCTTACTGAATACCTTTTTACTCTTACTTGAGTAATTTCTTGGCCGACTACTTTTTACTAGTGCTACTCTTACTTGAGTAAAATTTGTGGCTATTCCACCCACCTCTGCTGCATCGGTCCACATACAAGACGCCGCTAAGCTGTGGTTTGGGTGTTCTGTCTTTGGGATGAACCAGTTTTTGTCTGAGGGTGTTGTTGGATTTGAAATTTAGCAGGTTGAAGTATTTTGAGAAAATTTTGCTGACTTTCTCAGAAGCTCCTGACCCATATGGGGTAACCACATGTCTGAAGCGATTTCCTGACACGCTTGTGCTCTTGCTGTTTCTCCTCTGTGGCAGAGGGAATATTGTCAGCCCGATAACTCAGAGTTCTGATAATAGAGAGTTTGTTCTCTGGTGGATGATGTGAATAAAAATGTAGATATTGTTCTGTGTGTGTGGGCTTCCAGTAAACTTCAGTTTTAAGAAATCCATCTTCCTCAATGTGTACTCCGGAGTCCATAAAAGGCAACATGTTGTTCTAGACATCCTCTCTGGTAAACTTAATGTAGCTGTCCACTGAGTTGATGTTGTTGGTGAATGCTTCAACTCCTTTGAGTTAAATTTTAATCTAAATCTCATCCATGTAACTAAGCCAGCTAGTTGGTGGTGTTCCCTTGTAAGCACTAAGTGGCCTGCTCTCCACCTCCTCCATGTACAAATTGGCCACAAGGGGCGACACTGGAGAGCCCGCTTGATGCCCATAACCCACATAATAGACCCAAAACAAATATTGTGTCATTTGAGCTACATCTGTTTAGCTTGTTAATTAGTGAACATGGCGTTTCAGTCACTAAACAATTTGAAATTTTACAACATTAAAAAGTATTTTCTTACTTACTAGACTAAACATTCACTCTTCCTCCTTTTGTTTTATGAGGTAGAAACAGTGATTTAACCGGATTATTTAATTCACTAAATGAAATTGTGGGGAAAAAAATCTAAATGTAAGAAAGCAAACTGATCAAAACAGTATTTACCTTGTATCTGAAGTGCTAGAAACAGATGAAGACAAAATGTAGCGATCGCCATTTCTGAAATTTGAGGAAGTGAGCAGCACTTCCTATAAACCTGTAGCATGGCGGGGGGGAGGGTTTACTACTGTGTAGAAACATTTTTTTTGAGTTCACAGTCTACCAAGCTTAGAATAGCTCTGAAGAAATAACTAACCATATGAATTTATGCAGCCAAGTACTTCTTTTTAATATTTTGTGGATTTTTGACCGTAGAATAAAAGTACATTTTGTTCAATACAATTCAGTTAAACAACACTTTATTAATCCCAAAGAGAAATTAAATGCTGTTGTAACACATATTGGAATTCTGTAATTTGCAATAGATTATTGTTAAATTTCCAGACCTTTGTACTGGTTTGAGTGTTATTATGGACTAATAATGCCAAACTTCACTGTGGTCAGTTAATGGAAGGCTGAAATTTTGTAGTCTAGGACATTTTTGCAGTTTGATAGAAACAAGCCAATAATCAAGTCTTGAACACATATTGTTATTCCCAGCACTAAACCATGGGTATTGGAAAGTGTATGGGTTAGTCATTCTCCACACATATGTCACATTTAAGGATGAGCACAATTTTTGGAGTGTATCATTAAAATGGGGACACTTTTAGAACGTTGCAAATGACACGAATTGAGCAAACAGAGCGAAGAAAAACTGTGAATAGAGCAAAGCCGAATTTCCGTCTGTTCAAAAATCTGAACATTTCTGTCAATCGTGTTTCATTAAGAATCCTCCTCATCCATATATTTAAGCACAAACATTTTTTTTATGTATTGCATATATAGATTGCACAATTAGGCTATATTTCTATTGAGCAATGATGGCTTCACTTACTGAAGACAGCTGTTCGTGTCCCAGAGGCTGATCCACTCACCCAATGTGGGGCAGCAGCTCCTCATGCTGGGTCATGGAAGGACTGAAGTACAGCTGGAAGCGACTGCCATCAAGACGCAGCTACAGGTGTTGGTTGGTACTCACCAAACCGGGTGCATCTCTAGAGGATCTGGTGGACCCAGTGGCCCCAACGCCATTGTTCTGCTTTCCACACTCCCTACCTCGATCAGTAAAATCCATCTCTGCCGCTCCATGACATGAACAGACAGGAGAAACCGACAAGCGGATAGAAGCTCCTCCTGTATGATGAAACGGTGAAGCGGAATGGGGGGCAATGGGACGCGATCCAGGGGAAAAAATTTCCCGGATCGCATTCAGTGTGTACGAATCTCAACTATAGCTCAGGTGAAAGCTTTTTTTAATTGTCTGTTCCTCATTATGCCCTGGTGATGCTTATTGGAGTAAACCACCAACTCATGTCTTGTTTCTGTATAAATCAAGAGTTTTCTGTAACTTACAATCAGCTGATTCTACGTCTGCATTCACATTTTACTGATAACTTCATCCTGGGTTATCCTGATTCCACCAGCTCTGAAATGAGTCCTGTCCCCTGCTGTTCCAGTAGGCCTACTGGACGAGAGAGGCTGACGGCCCTGAACTGTAGTCTGTTTTTATGCACTGAAGCCTGTGTTATGGAAATATAATCATATATATATATATATATATATATATATATATATATATAATAGTGTAGCTTAAAGTAATACAGATGTTAACTTTAACCCAGTAACCTAAAGAAATGGATGTGTGTGAAAAACAAAGGGTGCATGCAAACTTCAGATAGATACCAGGAGCAGGAGGCACCAAGGCCATATGACAGTCTTGTAAGTGATAACACTGTTAAAATGCTTGCATGAGGGTGTATGTTGTTGCAGTCAAACTCCCAGGAACCAAGCTAGGAGATAGATTATATTCAAAAGTCAAAGGTTAAGAAACAGATGTGTGCAGCAGACTGAATGTCTCATGTAGGTCCAGCCCCGCTTGGACTTTCTGTGTTAAAAGGGGGGGGATAACGTGTATGTGTTGAGACAGGCTTCAGACACAGGCAGAGAACTTAAGGTATTCGATGCTGTGATAGACGTGTAAGTGTCTCCCACTTTGGAATTCCAAATTGTAATAAATATATGTTTAACTGTTGTTTTTGCCTCTGAATTCACTGCCTTTTTCCTCTCTGTGCCAAAATCTCCGACCGGGTGAGACGAGAAGGGGTGAGGGGCCGTTGGCTAAACGGGCCTCACAGGTGTTGAACTCGATAACTGGTGCCGTGACCCGGATTTTGGCTGTGAGTAAAAAGTCTGTTTGAATATTGGACACGAAGGAGGACCTTGCCATAAGCATCACGGGTCGACCCAAAACAGGTAAGGAGATTTTCTCTCCATTGGCAAACCTTAGTTGTGTAGGCAAATTTGAGTGATGCTTTTGGTTTTAGGGACTCTCTTCTCAAAATATCAGAGGCTGAACAGTACAAATAGGTTTAAATAGAATTTATGTTGAAACCGAGAAATGAGAGAATGAGAGTTATCTGTATGTCCACGTCAGAAAACCGTAAAATAAGATAGAAATGATAAAAGAGATAAAAGCCAAGAAGCCGTTAAGTTGTGAGGCTGTTGAAAAATAAAATAAAAGACAATAAAAAAGATAAAATTACAAAGATAAAAAATAGTCTCGGAAGTTGGTGGCTCCCTCTCCATGACTGACGAGTCTGGGAAAATTTTAACACTGAGGTGGAACGTTACCTCGGAGAAAGGGGACTCTCCAAAGAAACGTAGCGATAGGAACTGCCAAGAATACAAAACCATCTAAAAGTTGAGGCTAAGACAGCAAGACCTTTAAAGTGAGCTGTAAAAGCAGATTAAAGATTAAAAGAAAGGGGCCCCAAGGGAACATTTAAATTGTTCTCTAGCATCAGAACGGGGATTCTGATTGCACGACGGTTAGACCGAGGTGGTATTTAAATGAATAGTGGGTTCCGTCGACTACGGAAAGGGTAAAGAGGACCTTCCGTGATGCGCAAGGCTGTCTGTCTTAAATGTTGTCTGTCCTGGTCGGTTTAACAATTTTATTTTGGCTTAAATGGGATCCATGGTTTGAATGATTAGAAGCTCTGGTGTGAGTCTGTCTCTCTGTGTGTGCGCGGCTTCGAAGTCTCTTGTGTGTGTGTGAGAACGGGTGGTTACGCATGCGTATGTGTGGCTGTGAATAGCTTTGCACGTGTTCTTTTTGCGGTGGAAAAGTACTGAGTCAGGAAGCTGTGTATAGCCCGGATCATGGCGGGAGCTTTTGATCAGGAATTTCAGGACGACGCATGGGGTTCGGCCCCTTGGAAGTCCTTGGGTGAACAAGTAGAGGCGCTGATGGGTTTTGTTGAAACGCATGAAAAGTTAGATAAAAAGACCCAGTCGGCGTGGAGACAGAAAGTGCTTGGAGCCGTTACAGCAGAAGAGAAACGGCTGGAACACAGCGAACCCCTGGGCAAGTATTTGGTGAAACAATATGCTAAAAGTAAGAAACATCTTAATGATTGTATTCAAAGACAAAAATCTGTTGGTTTGTTGCATTTTGGGAAGCGTGATCAGGAAAACGCAGATAGAGAAGTTAAATCATGGGAAAAACTGTTGGTAATTTGGCAGGGTATTAAACATTTGTTTGAAACAAAAGAAGAAACAGTACAATCTCCTCCGCCATACAATATAAACACTACTTCTTCCGGATTGTATCCAGTTCTGGATGTTAGAGGCGGAGAATTAGTAATAGAAACGCTCCCGGCATATACTCCAAGGGGCGATATATGTTCAGATAATGCTCAACACCCGCATACGTCATTTAATGCACCACCCATAACCCTCACTCCTTTTAAGTCTTGTGAACCTTTTCTCGCTCGAGCTGCTCGCGAGAACCCGTCTCAGTCTGTTAACAGGCCTTCTTCCCCGCCTACAGCTTGTCAGATGACGAAAGCAGGCCCTGAGGAGCATGTGTTGCACGCCCAGGAACCTGGAGTAAGACCACCCTCTAGGGGCTGTTCTTCTGTATCTTCAGAAAACACACAACCAGCAACAGGTTTAAATCATGTTGATCTTAATAAAACAGGAACTAGATCACCAGCAGCATCGACTAATGTCAGGTTTAATAATCCACGTTCATTGGAGCCTGAGGTTAATGTAAAAATGTCAATAAAAGGGGTTTGGAAGGAGGACGACTCCACTGATTTGTTAAATGTGCCACTATTGGATTTCTCCTTAGAGGGAGAAATGCATGCTGAAGAAGGCATGGCAAATGATAATGGGTTATATCATTCTACCGAGGACACAGAATTTGCAAGAAGACAGAGGACATCACGAACTCGTGATGTGAGTAGGATTTTAAATAACAGCTTTCGCAGCATGCATCCAATGATAACTCGTTCTCAAGGTCCCACTAGAGTGCAGATGCCCATATTGCAAAATAATATGGGCACAGAAAACTATGTCCCTTATTCATTTGGTGATGTACAAGCCCTGGTGGACAAATTGCCTAGTATTGCAGCTGGTGGCAGATTGTGGCTTGCCGAACTTGATAATCTAACTAAAGGAACTAAACTGGCTTTGGGTGATTTTAGAGCTGTTCTAGGCCGTTGTGTTCCTGCTTCAACTGCAGATGACATTGAATATGAAGCTCGAACATCCAATATTGGAGATGAAACTTTACTCTCTTCAGTTATCACTCGTTTGGGGAACGCAATTAGAGAACATTTCCCATTATCAACTCCTGCAGCGGTTCCCAAGTTTGACTGGGATCCCTCACAGCATCCAAAGGATTTCATTACTCAAGCTGAAGAGAGTTGGATTAAACACACAGGTGTAAATCCAAAAGGGGATAGTTCTAACTTGGGTGAGTTATTCAGGGAAGCAGTCCTGAAAGGTGTGCCTCCTTTGGTGTCACAGCTGATGAAACAGAATCCTGAGATGCCTGGTTGTGAGTATGCCCGCTGGGAAAAACATCTTGTACATCATTTGCATGTTGCTCAGGATGTAGAGAAGAAGAAAAAACAAGAGAAAGAGGACATGCATGATCAATTAATTAAATTGCAATTATTAGACGCACGACAGCAGGTAAATAAACGTAAACAAGAAAAAACTGAACATGTTATGGTTTCGGCAGTTGCACCACCTGGGGCTCCATCCCCGATGGTGACACCTCAGTTTAATCCAATGCAAGGGGGAGGGATCCCCCCTCCTGTTTTCTATCCTCCATCTAATTACAGATCTGCGGGTTATGCGCGTGGATTCGGATGGCGATTTGGTGGACGGCGTGGACGGTCAGGTTGGAACCGTGGTCTGAGAGGACGAGGTGGATATGGCGGACCTGGGAGAGCACCTGTCGACATTTGCTTTAACTGTGGACAAATTGGACACTGGGCAAGGGATTGTCAATCCCCACCAGGAGGTGAGATTGTGCCACCAAACCCTAACATGGCCCCGCCTCCGCAAGGTCAGTACCCCCAGGTCGGAGAAAACTTTTATGGACAATTTTGACACATCCCTGAGAATAACTCCAGCAGCGTGAGTTCCGCAGACCCCATGCTGCCAGCGAAGGTTGGAGAAGAACACATGAACTTTTTAGTCGACACTGGAGCTACGTATTCCACTATAATCAATCAGCCATCTGCCTCTGTGCTGTCGACTAAGACTGTGTCACTAATGGGTTTCTCAGGGAAGGAACAGCGTCTGCCGTTGACTTTACCACTTCCGGTGAAAGTTGGAAACCAGAAACTGCAACATTCATTCGTATGGTCTCCATCTACACCTGTCAATTTGATGGGAAGAGACTTGTTGGTTAAACTGGGAGCCGCAGTGCTTTGTGGACCTCAAGGTTTGACTGTTACCTTTCCAGACGGTTCTTCTCTAGCATGCGGTCACACTTTCCAGGATGGACAGTATCTGGTTCGGCCCGTGGGGGAAGAGTTTGCTGACATCTACTGGGGACTCTTAACAGAACCTGCTGAAGCTGGTGTTCTCTCGGTGTTCCAGCTTTGGAAGCCTTGGATTCAAAGCCTAAGTTCCTACCTGACTCCACCTGATCCGCCACACGTCACTCTGTTCTACGACAGAAATCACGCAGATTGGTATGAGGAATCATTTGCTGCAGACCTTGAAGGTAACACATGGACAGTCACATCTAAGAACATATATGTGGCCCCTGAGGGGGTGGCAGCCGCGGTGATGTTAACTCCTGAACAGCAGCAATGGTATATGATGTCAGATGAAGCATTTCCTCATATTTCTCTTTCTCTCCATTCTGAGCGACAGGCCAGTGAATTAGGAGGGATGGTTAAGCGTTCCCTCCAGACTACTGATTGGGCACCGACCAGCGTCCCAGGTTTGCTGTTTTCAAATTCCACTAACTCATATCAGATTGTTTGTGATGTAACTGACAAAGTTCTTTTGAAACATGAGCTTTTGACTCGACACCATGGCAGGGAACGTACCGACCATCATAAAGCAGCAGAGATGTTGGATGCTCTCCCATCACAACTCTGGGCAACCAGTCCCACGGATGTGGGATTAGTTTCATGTGCTCCAGTTTCATTTCAGGTTGCGACTGACTCTCCTATTTGGGTGAATCAGTATCCACATAAACCTCAAGCGGAGGAAGGCATTGCTGACACCATCACAGGCCTTTTGACAGCTGGAGTATTAGAACCCTCTGTCTCAGCCTGGAACACACCCATTTTGCCGGTGGAAAAGAAACAAACTGGTAAATATCGCATGGCACATGATCTTAGAGCTGTAAATTCTGTTTTGAAGACACCTACAATCCCTGTACCTAACCCATATGTGGCCATTTCCAGTTTGGAGCCCTCTCAGCAGTGGTACACATGTATCGACTTGGCGAACGCATTTTTCTGTCTTCCTTTGGCTGAAGAATGCAGAGACGTTTTTTCATTCACTTATAAAGGTCGCCAGCTGCGTTACACCAGACTGCCACAGGGATTTGCCCTATCACCAGGTATCTTTAATCAGGTTTTGAAAGATGTTTTGCAGACATGTCCTCTGCCAAGAAACACCACCCTTATTCAGTACGTGGACGATCTGCTGTTGGCTTCACCAACTGCTGAGATCTGCCTTCAGGCTACAGAACTGGTTCTGAGACACCTCCATGAACATGGGTTCAAGGTCAGTAAGGATAAACTGCAAATTGCCAGAAAACAGGTTTCTTTCCTGGGCCGTGTCATCTCCGCAGGAACAACCAGCATGTCCTCCAGTCATAAACAGAGCATTTTGTCACATCCTAAACCGCTGCGCGTGAAAGACATGCTGTCTTTTCTGGGATTGACTGGTTACAGCCGTAACTATATTCCCGGCTATGCAGACCTGACGCAGCCTTTGAGGGACCTCGTGAAGGCGCAAGGTATGAAAAAACTAAATAATGTTTTGATTTGGACTCAGGAAGCGGAAGAAGCATTTGTTCTGCTTAAACAACGACTTGCATCTGCTGCTGAATTGACTCTTCCAGACTACTCTATCCCATTTTTTCTTGATGTTTCTGCAACCAGATTTGCTTTAAATGGCATCTTGTTTCAGAGAAGAACAGGTGAGAGAAAAATTTTGATGTATATATCGGTCATGTTGGATAACGTGGAAAAACGTCACCCCCAATGTACACAATATGCAGCAGCAATAGCCAGAATGATTCAAAAGACTGCACATTTAGTCATGGGACACCGTCTAACCATTTTGACAACTCACAGTGTTGTGGCTTATGTGAATTCACAAAGCTTCACTATGACTGCACTCAGACAACACAGGCTGTCCAAAATTTTGGAAGCACCCAACATCACATTTACACATGAAGGTGTGAACATGGCAGATGGCATGACGGATGGCGAACCTCATCAATGTGAAGAATTGGTTTCCAGGATGGAGAAGGTGAGACCAGATCTAGAGGCTAGTCCTATTGAAGGCCCACAGGTGAGACAGTTGTTCACAGATGGCTGTTGTTTCAGACATGAAAGTGAAGGACTCAGGGCAGCCTATTCTGTTGTTGAACGAATAGGCTCAGGATTTGTAACAAGGAAGGCAGAAAGGTTACAAGGACCTCAGTCAGCGCAGAGAGCAGAGCTAGTAGCAGTGATTGAGGCATTAAAGTTGTCAGAACAACAGGAGGTAAATGTATATTCAGATTCAGCATATGCCACAGGTGCAGTTCATGTGGAGTTATGTCAGTGGTTGAGAGCAGGATTTTTGACAGCGGGGGGTAAACCTATAAAACACGAGATGGAAATGAGAGAGCTGGCCGATGCTTTGTTATTACCGGCCAGAATTGCCGTGATAAAGTGCAAAGGTCATGATAACAGTAATTCAGCCATTGCATTAGGGAATCAGGCTGCAGACCAGGCTGCCAAAGCAGCCGCTGGATATGCGCCTCAGATGATGATGGTGACGGTGGAAGATGAGCTGAGAGAAGAGTTGAGCATGTGTAACATTAAACAGTTGCAGAGCAGAGCAGCTCCGGAGGAGAAGAATATGTGGAGACTCAGAGGAGCCTCAGAGCAGGAAGGTTGCTGGAGAGGGCCAGATGGCAGACTGGTTTTTCCTCCAGGTTTGAAACAGAAGCTTTTTACTGAGGCACATGGTGTTGGACATGTGGGTGTCAGACAGATGATGGACAACTTGAACCATTGGTGGCATCCATTTATGTCAGATATGGTCAAACATTTTGTAAAAAGTTGTACACTGTGTGGGCAGTTTAACTCAAAGAAGACTTTGAAACCGTTGCAGGGAAGATTTCCTTTGATCATAGTTCCTGGCAAGGAAGTGATTCTTGATTATACAGATATGGTGACCCGAGCTGGAGGCTTTAAGTATTTGTTGGTGTGTGTAGACGCTTTTACAGGATGGCCAGAGGCCTGGCCTGCTAGAAGAGAGGACAGCAAAACTGTGATAAAATGCCTCATTAACCATTACATTCCCAGGCACGGGTTCCCTGAAAAGATAAGGACTGACAATGGAACCCACTTCAAGAACCAGGACCTGCAACGAGTGGAGTCCAGTTTAGGGCTCACGCACAGGTTTGGCACCGTGTATCACCCCCAGTCGCAGGGCAAAGTGGAGCGAATGAACCTGAACTTGAAAAATAAGTTGGCTAAAATCTGTGCGCAAACGAAACTATCATGGGTTGATGCCTTGCCTCTCGCTCTGATGTCAATTAGGTCTTCGGTTAATTCAACCACAGGATTTACTCCTTATGAGCTGGAGACGGGAAGAAGCTTTCCTGGGCCCCAACGTCGACCACTGGGAACTGCAGGCGACCTGCAGATTCTGACAAGTAAGGAGTACTTTTCACAGTTGCAGGCTGTGCTGGAGGCATACACCAAGATCCGTGGACATCCCAAGGAAGGAGAAAGAGGACCACCACCTCCGGACGTCAACTGGGTTTGGCTCAAGGTCATCAAAAGAAAGTGGTCAGAGCCGAGGTTCACGGGACCCTTCAAAGTGATCGAGAGAACCTCACATGCGGTGAGGTTGGGAGGAAAAGGTAATACGTGGTTTCATTGGAGCCAGTGTGCACCAGCAGCAGAACCTCAGAGGTCGTTGACGGAGGTTCAGGAGGTTTAAAGGAGCGGATCAGCTGATTGGGCTCAGTCAGCTGTGCATAGAACCAGACTCAGGGTCAGAATAAAGCCCTCTGGTTCTTGACACCACAGGCAGTCTACCTGTGTGTTGAAGACCCAGCCTGCAGATTCATCACGTTGTATTGAGTGGCTGTGGGACGCCACCCTTCTTCTACGAACGTCTGCAAGAAAGAAGTTGATGTCATTGTGAAAAAAAAAAAAAAAAAAAAAAAAAAAACGAAAACCTTGTGATCATTTGTGGGATTTTCTATGCTTTTTATCTTTCTAGCTTTAAATATAACAAATGTTTTGATCTACTTTTTACAATATTTTTTGATCTTATATTTCTATAATATTTTGACTTGTCTGAGCTGGTACACAGTCATTAGGTTACGTTTGCTGGTGAAGGACCTTTATGGTAAGTTGGTAATAGTTTTAGGATTTTGTTCAGCTGAAACGAGGGTTTATCTTTATAGATAACATTTTTTCTGGTGAAGGAGCAAGTGTTTCCTGGTCTACAGATTCGATTTTTACATTTAGAATATTCTGGTTTTTGTATGAAGTTAAACATGGAGCAGAAATTGGGTACTGGATTGGTTCAGCGGCAGCTGACGTTGGGTTTATGGGTTTTACTTCTTATGTTGTGCATGCTTGTTTTCAGCATTGTTATTCGAGGAGCAGGTGCTGCTGATCCTATCAGGCGTCAGGAGCGGGTCATTCAGGATACAGATGATTGTCTGACTCAACATCGTGGTATTGAACTGCATTACACTTTGGGTACAAGGGTTGTATTTGAATTCGATTTATGCTCAGTGGTAGATTGTGGTAGTGACCCATCAATCTGGCAGGAATCTGATGTTTATTCTTGTGTATTGCCGAAGGGGGTTCCTGACTCCCCTGTACCTTGGTGCTACCGCTGGATTTATATGAGGTGGCACACCGGAAATGAGGCTGTTCCGGTGCGCCATGGGGGATTTGATAAATTATTACAACAAGCATTGACTCTTACCAAAGGCCATCGTCAGGTAGTACAAGGTGTTAATCCCATTATCTTGACCATTTCTGGATTGAACATTAATCCGTATTTTGGAGCATACACTGGGGTTTATTCTGAATATAGCAGTGGCGTTACTAAGCCCAAACCTTGTAGTATTAGTCCGTCAGGGTTTTATCTTGTCCTAGGAGCAGGTGCATGGGATAACGGTCCCGTTGGTTTAATTAAACTTTCTCTACATAATGCAACTACTTCTGGTGTACAGATTCTTTCACCACAAGTGGGGAAAGCCTTGTCCTCTTCAGGAGGACTTCATGTAGATTATAATAAATTGACCCCTGGTAACATTCTTAAGAGTTCTACAGGGGATAGGAGACGCAATTTGTGGGTTTCTTGGATGGCTCAGACTGCCAGACAATATACGGCTGAGAGCTGTGTGGCATGTGCTGCGGCTAGGCCAATTTTAACAACAGAACCAGCACCTTTATTTCCTTTTGAGGATCCTACAGGATATGATTGCATTTTAGAGTTGACAAAAGGCCGCTCTGTGGGGTGTGAGTTCTATCATGATCTTTTCCCTCCTATAAACAATGACACTATTCCTGGGCCGTTTACTCCTGGTAATCACATTAAACAGTATGTGTGCTTTAATTTCACAGGGGAAGGGACAGAGGATTTATCAATGTTAGGTGTGATTCCACCGGAGTGGTGTAAATTTTATTTTCATTTTCAAGGCATAGGTTCATGGGCAAGAGCTGGATTGTATTATTATTGTGGCGGAAGACAGTTGTTTGTTCAGATCCCTTTTGGCTCTGTGGGTGTGTGTGCCATGGTAAGGTTGGTGGCACCACTGTTGTTAATGGGACCTGGGTTAAACCAGGAACACTTGTTACATAGAATTAAGCGTAGTTCTGATTTTGATTTGGCACGTAATTCTCCTACATACATAGATTCGATCGGGGTCCCCAGGGGGGTTCCCGACAGGTACAAGTTGGTAGACCAGGTTGCAGCAGGTTTTGAATCCATATTCCTTTGGATTACTCCTAATAAGAACGTTGATAGGATTAATTACATACATTACAATGTGTTACGTTTGTCTAATCTGACTAGAGATGCTGTTGAAGGGTTAGCTGAACAATTAGCTCCTACCTCTCTTATGGCTGTTCAGAATAGGATGGCACTGGATATGCTTTTGGCGGAAAAAGGGGGTGTTTGCGCCATGTTTGGAGATATGTGTTGTACGTTTATTCCTAATAATACAGCACCGGATGGCTTGGTGACTAAAGCTTTAGAAGGTTTGAGGACTCTGAGTAAAACGATGCATGAACAATCAGGAATAGATAATCCTTTGGATAAATGGCTGACACAGGCTCTGGGTAAATGGAAGAACTTAATTCTTTCTATAATGCTTTCTCTGTCAGTGTTTTTGGCAATTTTGGTTACGTGCGGCTGCTGCTGTGTCCCCTGTTTGAGAACTCTCGCTGTTCGCTTTATTGTCACTACTCTTGAAAAGGGCACAGTTTCCTCGTCTTCTCCCAATAATCAGATGTTACAGGTGGGGACAGAACCTTCTCTACAGGATGTGAGATTGGAGTTGGTTCAGTATCATGGGGTGATATAATGAGATTTTTCCGGTATTATCCTGTTTGATTTTCTGTTGTTCTATGCAGATATATTGTTTTGCATGTGTTTGATTTTGTGATACTGCCTTATTAGTTACTGCAGTATGGTTTTTACATTTTTATGCTGATTATGAGTTACTCATTTAATTTCTTCTGATTTATTTCACTGTGTTGATTTTGATGTGTTTGACTTGCTAAGGTTAATTTTTGCATGCTTTGTTTCTGATGTTTTGCTCCAGTGTGTTTATCAGATTCACAGGGGTGTTTTTTCTGTGTCTCATATTCTTAGTTTATGCTTTTATATTTAGTACCTGCATTTTTGTGTGGACTCTCTTTGTGAGAGTCCAAAAGGGGGATTGTTATGGAAATATAATCATATATATATATATATATATATATATATATATATATATATATATATAATAGTGTAGCTTAAAGTAATACAGATGTTAACTTTAACCCAGTAACCTAAAGAAATGGATGTGTGTGAAAAACAAAGGGTGCATGCAAACTTCAGATAGATACCAGGAGCAGGAGGCACCAAGGCCATATGACAGTCTTGTAAGTGATAACACTGTTAAAATGCTTGCATGAGGGTGTATGTTGTTGCAGTCAAACTCCCAGGAACCAAGCTAGGAGATAGATTATATTCAAAAGTCAAAGGTTAAGAAACAGATGTGTGCAGCAGACTGAATGTCTCATGTAGGTCCAGCCCCGCTTGGACTTTCTGTGTTAAAAGGGGGGGGATAACGTGTATGTGTTGAGACAGGCTTCAGACACAGGCAGAGAACTTAAGGTATTCGATGCTGTGATAGACGTGTAAGTGTCTCCCACTTTGGAATTCCAAATTGTAATAAATATATGTTTAACTGTTGTTTTTGCCTCTGAATTCACTGCCTTTTTCCTCTCTGTGCCAAAATCTCCGACCGGGTGAGACGAGAAGGGGTGAGGGGCCGTTGGCTAAACGGGCCTCACAGGTGTTGAACTCGATACCTGCAACTCACACAACAATAATGGCATCATTACGTCGGTACTGGACTCCACACAGATCTTTCAGTTCTTTCCAAAGTCACAATTTTCAGTCATGTGGGAGGCTTTTCTCTCTGTGCAAAAACAGACTCTGGTTAGTGTTTGCCTTTAGTCTTGGTGGATTCCTCAGTTCTAGAAAGCCTCGCTACGCTGTAGGTGGTGGTTGGAAAAATAACTTGGTTTTCAACATTCAACTTAGTTTGGTCCTTCACCGGGAAAACACATCAATAAATAAAACCCTGGAGAAGTTTTTGGAAAATGTTTGCTTCAGTGTAAATTTGTGTGTGCGTGTGTGTGTGTGTGTGTGTGTGTGTGTGTGTGTGTGTGTGTGTGTGTGTGTGTGTGTGTGTGTGTGTGTGTGTGTGTGTGTGTGTGTGTGTGTGATTGTTCCCGTCTTGAGGATGTAATCTTTTCTATGTTGCTATTTGTAAAAATAACTTTAGTATGACCTGGCTCTTTGGCCATATCACAAAGAGGAGACACACCATGTATACGAGGTAAGCTGCGCAACAAAACACAGCTGGATTGCAAGCAAGCAAGCAAAAAACATTACATCTATCAAATTCTATTTTTTAAGTTTGTATTCTGAAGATAAATAAATAATGCTTTCCTTAATATGTTAATATACTTTGTATTTCCTTAATTTCCCAATATTGACCTTGTCAGGGTTCAGTTTTGATCTGGTTTTTATTTTACTACTTTTCAGTTCTTCCTCCATGTCTGGGTTTAGATAGGTTCTCGCTTTATTTATGGTTAGTTTTCAGTTTCTTCCTACCACTCCCACTCAGCTTTTCCTTCACTACCGCTACAGTTAGTCACACCTGTCAGTCACTAATTAGCCAGACTCACTTCACCTGCCAGCCTCCCTATTTAAGCCTCACTCTGCTTCCACTCCTCTGCCGGTCCGTCATCATACAACACTTACTCTTTGTCTACCTGAGTAGGGTTGGGAATTGAAAAAGATTTTCACGTTTCCGATTCCCTTATCGATTCTGTGAAACGATTCGATTCCTTATCGATTCTCTTTTCGATTCCAATTTGGGGAAAAAAGGAGAACAGTTTGATGATGAGCATCAACTTTGTTTACTTAACTATCACACGACCTTACAAACTAACAAGGTCAAGAAGTCCACAGCAAATGTGCAACTGGAGTAACATTTATATTTGTTTAAATAAAAAAAGGAATATAAGAACAAACTTAAATACAGTAGATGAATTGTTTAGAATACAAGAAAATGTAGTGTTTTGTTGTGACAGTTGCTTATTAATCTCTCTTTAGATAACCTCAGTCAACTAAATCTAACGGAGAAGCCATCCGTTTCATGAAAAAGCATTACTGTACAATTTCGGGAAATAAACTCATCTCCCCCTGATTTAAATAAACGAGCGTCACCTTTCTCTCGGTCCCTGAACTGAGGAGAAACTTTGTAGCATGTTTCATTACATCCATTGCAATAGCTAGAATCATGTAAGAATTCCAGCTACCAGTAGTTCTAATTAAACATGCTACCAATGAAGGGCTGGATTAACGAGAAAGGCACACTCCCTTAATAACCCCAAAGAGAGGTAGGAAATTGGTTTATATCCAGAAATGGCATATGATTTACTAGGCACCACATTAAGCACAGCCAGTGATGTAAAACTAGCTACTTACCACCAGAGTTGCCTTCCATGCTGGTCGTAACTTTAGCTTCTGTCCGGTAAGAATCAAAAACACGGGATTCATTAAAATGTATGCCATGTTGTGTGCGCAGGTGTTTCTGCCTGTTGGATGTATTTCCTCCCGCGGATGTAAATGCCATTTTGCAATGATTGCAAAGCGCCTCGTTTCCATCTTTCTCTTCCTTAAAACGAAGCCGAACTTTCGACCGCTTTACCCGATGGGGCGGCATTTTTTTTTTTTTTTTTCGCCTGGTCACGTCGTACTTGCTTACTGAATGCTGTGTGCATAACTTGCGTAAAAAACGTGATGTAACTTGCGACGGAATCGAAAAGAGAATCGTTAAGCGAGCTGCCAAACGGTGCCGTGGAATTGGAACACACGGAACCGGTTCTGAACAGGAACCGGTTTTCGATTCCCATCCCTATACCTGAGTGTTCTCTGCTTGCTGCTGGAATCCTACCACCTCTGCTTCTCTTTTACCTCAGTTTTCCATGGATTATTCCAGTGTCGTCGGTGCAACTATCCTGTTGTGACTCAGACCTGCAAGTATTCATCCTGCCAAGCTAAGATCCTGTTGTGACTCTGACCAGCCAGTATTCGTCTCTGCCGTGCTGTGAATCTCTGCCGTGCTGTGGATCTCTGCCGTGCTGTGGGTCTCTGCCGTGCTGTGGATCTGCCTCAATGCTCAGCGACTCCAACACCATGCCTGTCTGCTCCTGTCCTCCCGTCTTGGCTCCCGTTTTCATTCTCATCTGATCAGTTTAGTTTATGTTGCTGCGCTGCTAGTTTCCGTTCTTGTGTTCCTGGTCTCTGGTCCTCACTCCCGATCCTGCAGCAGCGCAGCACCTCCGTTTCATGGACAATCACTCCGCTCTGTACCTGCCAGCCAGCTCCTGCATCCTTCATCTCTTCCTGGTAACAGACTCTGGTTCAACATGTCATCATCATCCACTCTTACAATAAACTCTCTAAAGACCAGCTCTGTGTGTGCGTGCTATGTCCGGGTTCATCCAAAGACAAATCATGACAGACCTGTCCTTCCAAAAATTCTTCTCAATTTCTCCCTTTAAGGTTCATATGTTTTACAGTTCATCAATACATGTTCTACATTTCTTTCTCTCCACATCCTTCACATTTATCATTATTTGTCCTCCCTATTAAATATAATTTCTCATTTAAATAGATATGACGTACTCTTAATCTGATCATTTATTACTTCTTCCCTTCTGTTTCTCTCATTAATATTTCTGTTTAATTCTGACTTTTGTATTTTACATGATCTTCTTCCTTTTTTATCTTCATTCCACCTTTTGCCACTTTTCCAATTCTTTACTCTTAATAAGTGATTTCCCTTCCCCTTTCCCTAAAGGAATTGCAATCGTTATATCCCTGTCTAAAGCCCCTTTTTTAAATTAGCCCTTTTTGCTAATTTATCGGCCTTTTCATTGCCTTTTACACCTTCATGTGCTGATACCCAACATAACCAAATATCAATGCCACCCCTGTATAATCTAAATAAACTGTGCTGAATTTCTAATACTAAATCTTTCCTAGCTCAGTCATCCGGGAAGGACTCAGAGTAGAGCCGCTGCTACTCCACGTCGAGAGGAGCCAGTTGAGGTGGCTCGGGCATCTGGTTTGGACGCCTCCTGGAAGCCTCCCTGGTGAGGTGTTCCGGGAACGTCCCACCGGGAGGAGACCCAGGGGAAGTCCCAGGACACGCTGGAGGGACTATGTCTCTCGGCTGGCCTGGGAACGCCTTGGGATTCCCCCGGAGGAGCTGGACCAGGTGGCTGGGGAGAGGGACGTCTGGGCCTCCCTACTGAAGCTGCTACCCCCGCAACCCGACCCCGGATAAGCAGAAGACGATGGATGGATGGATGGATGGATGGATGGATGGATGGATGCAAAAGCTAATTTTGTTCTTCTTATTCCCAGTGGAATCAGAATCAGAATCAGAAATACTTTAATAATCCCAGAGGGAAATTGCTGGGGGGTTTTTTCAGTCTCAATTAAAAGAGCATTAATAGGTGTCGTTTTCACTGCTCCTGCACATAAACGTAAAGCCCTACTCTGTAATCTATCTATCCTTTGTAATGTTGTTTTAGCTGCTGCTCCATATATAAAACTGCCATAATCTATTATTGATCTCATGGGAGCCCTATATATGTTTAGTAATAACTGTCTATCTGCACCCCAGTTATTTCCAGCTACAGCCTTTAGTAGATTTATAACTTTCTTACATTTAGTTTCCAAGTTATCTATATGTTTTTTCCATGTATAAGAGCTATCCAACCATAGTCCTAGGTATTTAAATTCTGCTACCCTTTCCAATGGCTGTCCATATAACATTATTGTTCCTATTTCACTATTTCTCTTATTTGTAAAAACCATAAAACAAGACTTGCTCATTGATAATTTTAAACCCCATTCATAAGACCATTTTTATACTTTATTAATTGCTTTCTTAATATTTCCTACCACATGTTTTATATTCCTTCCCCTAATCCATATGGCCCCATCATCTGCATACAATACAGTTTTTATACATTTATCAGTATCCGATATAATTATTAAATAGAATTGGGCTATGAAGTATACAGTTAAGTATAAAGCATTCCCACAGCATGATGTTGTCTCCACCATGCTTTACAGCGCAGATGGTAATTTTCAATTGTGATGTTAAATTTTTGTGTTTCTGTTTATTTTGTACTATTTATCATGAAGGTTAATAATTGAATTTTGACATGAGCGCCTTCTTCCGTGTTTTGCTGTGTCCCAGCCACAGCTTTTGAAAAAATGCTAATGGGATTTACTGAAAATTTCTCTCAACAATGATTTTGTACTGTAATTGTCGCGCCTCCATAAAGGCCAGGTTGGTGGAACACTAAAAATGTCGAAAGAAAGAAAAGTCCCTTGTCCTTTCTCATCACAATTATGCACAACTTTGTGTGTTGGTCAATCCTAAATAAATCCTGATAAATAATCTGACATAATATAAAAATATTTTAGGGAGATTAATTATTTTCCAATGACACAGCATTGTAGACTCTCCACGAGGCCTAATGGAAACCTCAGCTTACCTTTCTTGCGTCTATGATGTCTGATGACGGCAGGAAGAAGCACAGCCATAATGATCAATACAATATACCAGTAATAGTTTTTGGCTATTGGGAAAAAAGAATGAAAGGGAAATAGTTCAATTGTGTTGCAGAAAATAATCATTAACCGTACATTTAAAGAGAAAAGCATTGCAATGAAAACACATGCATCTGTTTATTTTCAGGCCTAAGTGTGAAATAGAAATTATTCATTCATAAATATGCATCTTTAAAAAACTATGTTCTTTAATTTAATCATTAAAACTATGCAAGTAGGAACTATACTATAAAAAAACATATGATTTTATCACTTTAGTGTTTTTTGTTTTTTCATGAAGTTTTACCAACATCTTGGGGGCAGTAATCCTTAATCTCTTACAGATTTAGTGAAGCTGACCTGGTTGCTGTGGCTACAGATGATTGATTCATTCAGCTGATAGATATGAAGAGAGGAGCCAGATGTGGTGATCCCTCTACTCTCTCCACACGTTTGATTCTCACAACTAAGAGTGCTGCTGATGGAAGAGTTCCCTGCTCTGCAGGTCACTGTGAAGATACTGGAGGAGGTGTTGGAGGTGAGGTTAATGGTGAGTTCAACTGGAGACACTGGATCTGAGGGACGGAGTCGATTTAAAAAGTTTTAAAAAAAAGGGAAAAAAGGAGAACAGTTTGATGATGAGCATCAACTTTATTTACTTAACTATCACACGACCTTACAAACTAACAAGGTCAAGAAGTCCACAGCAAATGTGCAACTGGAGTAACATTTATATTTGTTTAAATAAAAAAAGGAATATAAGAACAAACTTAAATACAGTAGATGAATTGTTTAGAATACAAGAAAATGTAGTGTTTTGTTGTGACAGTTGCTTATTAATCTCTCTTTAGATAACCTCAGTCAACTAAATCTAACGGAGAAGCCATCCGTTTCATGAAAAAGCATTACTGTACAATTTCGGGAAATAAACTCATCTCCCCCTGATTTAAATAAACGAGCGTCACCTTTCTCTCGGTCCCTGAACTGAGGATTAACGAGAAAGGCACACTCCCTTAATAACCCCAAAGAGAGGTAGGAAATTGGTTTATATCCAGAAATGGCATATGATTTACTAGGCACCACATTAAGCACAGCCAGTGATGTAAAACTAGCTACTTACCACCAGAGTTGCCTTCCATGCTGGTCGTAACTTTAGCTTCTGTCCGGTAAGAATCAAAAACACGGGATTCATTAAAATGTATGCCATGTTGTGTGCGCAGGTGTTTCTGCCTGTTGGATGTATTTCCTCCCGCGGATGTAAATGCCATTTTGCAATGATTGCAAAGCGCCTCGTTTCCATCTTTCTCTTCCTTAAAACGAAGCCGAACTTTCGACCGCTTTACCCGATGGGGCGGCATTTTTTTTTTTTTTTTTCGCCTGGTCACGTCGTACTTGCTTACTGAATGCTGTGTGCATAACTTGCGTAAAAAACGTGATGTAACTTGCGACGGAATCGAAAAGAGAATCGTTAAGCGAGCTGCCAAACGGTGCCGTGGAATTGGAACACACGGAACCGGTTCTGAACAGGAACCGGTTTTCGATTCCCATCCCTATACCTGAGTGTTCTCTGCTTGCTGCTGGAATCCTACCACCTCTGCTTCTCTTCTACCTCAGTTTTCCATGGATTATTCCAGTGTCGTCGGTGCAACTATCCTGTTGTGACTCAGACCTGCAAGTATTCATCCTGCCAAGCTAAGATCCTGTTGTGACTCTGACCAGCCAGTATTCGTCTCTGCCGTGCTGTGAATCTCTGCCGTGCTGTGGATCTCTGCCGTGCTGTGGGTCTCTGCCGTGCTGTGGATCTGCCTCAATGCTCAGCGACTCCAACACCATGCCTGTCTGCTCCTGTCCTCCCGTCTTGGCTCCCGTTTTAATTCTCATCTGATCAGTTTAGTTTATGTTGCTGCGCTGCTAGTTTCCGTTCTTGTGTTCCTGGTCTCTGGTCCTCACTCCCGATCCTGCAGCAGCGCAGCACCTCCGTTTCATGGACAATCACTCCGCTCTGTACCTGCCAGCCAGCTCCTGCATCCTTCATCTCTGCCTGGTAACAGACTCTGGTTCAACATGTCATCATCATCCACTCTTACAATAAACTCTCTAAAGACCAGCTCTGTGTGTGCGTGCTATGTCCGGGTTCATCCAAAGACAAATCATGACAGACCTGTCCTTCCAAAAATTCTTCTCAATTTCTCCCTTTAAGGTTCATATGTTTTACAGTTCATCAATACATGTTCTACATTTCTTTCTCTCCACATCCTTCACATTTATCATTATTTGTCCTCCCTATTAAATATAATTTCTCATTTAAATAGATATGACGTACTCTTAATCTGATCATTTATTACTTCTTCCCTTCTGTTTCTCTCATTAATATTTCTGTTTAATTCTGACTTTTGTATTTTACATGATCTTCTTCCTTTTTTATCTTCATTCCACCTTTTGCCACTTTTCCAATTCTTTACTCTTAATAAGTGATTTCCCTTCCCCTTTCCCTAAAGGAATTGCAATCGTTATATCCCTGTCTAAAGCCCCTTTTTTAAATTAGCCCTTTTTGCTAATTTATCGGCCTTTTCATTGCCTTTTACACCTTCATGTGCTGATACCCAACATAACCAAATATCAATGCCACCCCTGTATAATCTAAATAAACTGTGCTGAATTTCTAATACTAAATCTTTCCTAGCTCAGTCATCCGGGAAGGACTCAGAGTAGAGCCGCTGCTACTCCACGTCGAGAGGAGCCAGTTGAGGTGGCTCGGGCATCTGGTTTGGACGCCTCCTGGAAGCCTCCCTGGTGAGGTGTTCCGGGAACGTCCCACCGGGAGGAGACCCAGGGGAAGTCCCAGGACACGCTGGAGGGACTATGTCTCTCGGCTGGCCTGGGAACGCCTTGGGATTCCCCCGGAGGAGCTGGACCAGGTGGCTGGGGAGAGGGACGTCTGGGCCTCCCTACTGAAGCTGCTACCCCCGCAACCCGACCCCGGATAAGCAGAAGACGATGGATGGATGGATGGATGGATGGATGCAAAAGCTAATTTTGTTCTTCTTATTCCCAGTGGAATCAGAATCAGAATCAGAAATACTTTAATAATCCCAGAGGGAAATTGCTGGGGGTTTTTTTCAGTCTCAATTAAAAGAGCATTAATAGGTGTCGTTTTCACTGCTCCTGCACATAAACGTAAAGCCCTACTCTGTAATCTATCTATCCTTTGTAATGTTGTTTTAGCTGCTGCTCCATATATAAAACTGCCATAATCTATTATTGATCTCATGGGAGCCCTATATATGTTTAGTAATAACTGTCTATCTGCACCCCAGTTATTTCCAGCTACAGCCTTTAGTAGATTTATAACTTTCTTACATTTAGTTTCCAAGTTATCTATATGTTTTTTCCATGTATAAGAGCTATCCAACCATAGTCCTAGGTATTTAAATTCTGCTACCCTTTCCAATGGCTGTCCATATAACATTATTGTTCCTATTTCACTATTTCTCTTATTTGTAAAAACCATAAAACAAGACTTGCTCATTGATAATTTTAAACCCCATTCATAAGACCATTTTTATACTTTATTAATTGCTTTCTTAATATTTCCTACCACATGTTTTATATTCCTTCCCCTAATCCATATGGCCCCATCATCTGCATACAATACAGTTTTTATACATTTATCAGTATCCGAAATAATTATTAAATAGAATTGGGCTATGAAGTATACAGTTAAGTATAAAGCATTCCCACAGCATGATGTTGTCTCCACCATGCTTTACAGCGCAGATGGTAATTTTCAATTGTGATGTTAAATTTTTGTGTTTCTGTTTATTTTGTACTATTTATCATGAAGGTTAATAATTGAATTTTGACATGAGCGCCTTCTTCCGCGTTTTGCTGTGTCCCAGCCACAGCTTTTGAAAAAATGCTAATGGGATTTACTGAAAATTTCTCTCAACAATGATTTTGTACTGTAATTGTCGCGCCTCCATAAAGGCCAGGTTGGTGGAACACTAAAAATGTCGAAAGAAAGAAAAGTCCCTTGTCCTTTCTCATCACAATTATGCACAACTTTGTGTTGGTCAATCCTACATAAATCCTGATAAATAATCTGACATAATATAAAAATATTTTAGGGAGATTAATTATTTTCCAATGACACAGCATTGTAGACTCTCCACGAGGCCTAATGGAAACCTCAGCTTACCTTTCTTGCGTCTATGATGTCTGATGACGGCAGGAAGAAGCACAGCCATAATGATCAATACAATATACCAGTAATAGTTTTTGGCTATTGGGAAAAAAGAATGAAAGGGAAATAGTTCAATTGTCTTGCAGAAAATAATCATTAACCGTACATTTAAAGAGAAAAGCATTGCAATGAAAACACATGCATCTGTTTATTTTCAGGCCTAAGTGTGAAATAGAAATTATTCATTCATAAATATGCATCTTTAAAAAACTATGTTCTTTAATTTAATCATTAAAACTATGCAAGTAGGAACTATACTATAAAAAAACATGATTTTATCACTTTAGTGTTTTTTGTTTTTTCATGAAGTTTTACCAACATCTTGGGGGCAGTAATCCTTAATCTCTTACAGATTTAGTGAAGCTGACCTGGTTGCTGTGGCTACAGATGATTGATTCATTCAGCTGATAGATATGAAGAGAGGAGCCAGATGTGGTGATCCCTCTACTCTCTCCACACGTTTGATTCTCACAACTAAGAGTGCTGCTGATGGAAGAGTTTCCTGCTCTGCAGGTCACTGTGAAGATACTGGAGGAGGTGTTGGAGGTGAGGTTAATGGTGAGTTCAACTGGAGACACTGGATCTGAGGGACGGAGTCGATTTAAAAAGTTTTAAAGCATAAGAAAAAGAAAGAAGGCACTAAACAAGGAGCTCTGACAGGGTTATTTAGGAGGTAACAGGTGTTTTTTTTTACTTTATCATCCATTTGGAAATATTAAACAAAATATTCTGCCCCAAAATGCATACATGTCAAAGATATACATATAAGAAAAACTTACCTTGAACTGTAACGTTGTATTCAGTTTTTGTTCTATGGGCGCTGCTGTCTTTGCAGTATAAATACCGCTGTCTGACTTGTGTAGATTCTTTAATTTCACATTGTATGTTTTCTCAAGAACTTCAATTCTTCCAGTGTAAGTCTCTTGAACAGTTGGTGGTGAAGGAGGTGAACATGCTACTATTGCATTACCATTAAATTGCCATAACCAAAAGAAAGAATTTCGGGCAACTTCAGCTTCTGTGAGATTGAGAATTATATCCTTTCCAGTCTGCACAAATACATGATTCACTGAGGTGGATCCTGTAAAACAGAAAACAAAATAAAATTCAAACAGAGTGCAAAATTATCAAGTAGAGCTGACTCTAGAGATTGATGTTGATTTTTTTATTAACTATATATAGTTTATCCAAAAAAAGAGCTTATTAATAATCTTAATACACACGTGATGTGAGTAAGATTAATTGTTTTTTAATCAGACCTTCAATGTCTGCCCCTGTTTGGAGACTGAGTGTTACATCCTTAAGGCTCAGAGGAGCATTAATGTAGGTTGTTACTCCCAGCAGCTGCAAACCATTACTGCTCCCAACAAACCCAAATTTTATTTTATTATAATATTACACACTTCATACAAGTACACTTTCTATTTATCTAGTAGCTGTGCTAGCCAAAGTTCAAATGCTTTGTGGTATTTATCAAATGCTGTATTAATCGATGATTTTGTCTTGGTTGCCAAGATAACTTTTCAGTTTTAATGTTTTCAATATAGCTGCAATAAGTAAGAGGGGCAATAAGTAAAAAATCTTGGTAAAACACTAAACTAATTTTGAACCAGCAGCATTCGTCTGGTAGATTCTCAGGTGTCTGGGTCATTGCAACAGCAAACAGGCTTAAATTGGAGGCAACCGGACTTTCGTTCAGCTCTTTCTGAAAACGTTTCGACACCTATCCAGGAGTCTTTGTCAATTCTGGAGGCTCGCAGTGAGCAACCTGCAGTTGGAGCGCTGCTGTTTTTAAGGATATGGAGGCCCATCCTCCTAGGTACATTCTCAGATGCAAATCAATGACACCATCACTGTCCTGGATCATTAGAAGCTATTGCTTGGTGTGAGTGGAGTACTTGTTCACCTGAATCATGACGACATGGTGATGTAATCTCTCTTTAATGAGTTGGAGGACCGAGATGTAAACACTGGGAAACACAATTCTCCCCTCTGTTCAGTGACGGCGTTCCTCTTTTGACCAAGATGGCTTCTTTCACACCTCCTTCAAACCATCTGGTCTCTCTGTCCAAAATCTGGACATCATTGTCGTCAAAAGAGTGTCTTTTGTTCTTGAGGAGCAGGTGGACTGCTGAATCTTGCCCTAAGCTGCTGGCCCTCCTGTGCTGCTCCGTGCGTTTATGTAGCTGTAGTTTAGTTTCTTCAATGTAGCAGTCTGAGTAGTCCACAAAACCATTCAGCTGTGCTTTAGCTGTTCTGTCTTTGGGATGAACCAGATTTTTTGTCTGAGAGGTTTATGACGTTTGAAATTTACTGGTATGTTGTGTTTGGAGAAAAGTCTCCTGAATGGGTGTCGAAACGTTTTAAGAAAAACTGAGTTAGAGTCCGGTTGCCTCCTATTTAACCCAGTTTGTTGTTCTTATGGTAGCTACTATTATCAGTTCATTTTTTTTTTTTTTAATTTCCCTTAGGGTGGTAATATGTTTTGCCTATCAAGAAAATTAAAATTAAATTAATTAAAAATAAGACAACAGATTTGAAGGAGGATCAAAACAACGAAACAAATAAAGTAGAATAAATTAAATGTAACAATTGAGAGTCTAACACAGAACTGGGACTCATTCTATCAGTTGCTGTTAGAATAAGACTTATTTTTGCGCCGTTTTCACATGTTCTGTTAATTTGATACAAACCCCTAAACACGTCGAAAAGGTCTAACTTTACAGAGAAAACTGACCTTTATGATCACGACAAGTTTGGTTTTCCTGAGGAAGGTTTAGTAGGAGGAGTTCATCAAAACAGGGAGCTGCATGTCTGCCTGACTTTTTAAGAAACGGAACAAACAGTTTCAACAGAAACCGAAAACAAATCAAGGTTCCAATTTCTGCCTTTTTCGTTGTAAAATTGAAATGTCCCATGCTCCTGAATGCACTATAGCTTTCCGACGCTCACGAACGCAACACTGTGAACGCTGAGCTGTGTAGACGCGCGTTTGATTTTCCGCTTAAGACAAAGTTTTGCAGTTTCACAACACACGTCGGCTCTCACGGTTTATTGTTGTGTGTGAATAACAACAGGTGGCTGTCAACAAGCTTGAAGGCTGTCATTTTTGATGCGCTGCTTGAGCTGAAATAAAACCGTGAAACGTCCGCTCGCTTGCTGTTCTTTCAGAAGGCTCCACCAGCACAGGATGGATCATCAGAGTGATAGAGACAAGGAGCCGTAGCGGGAAACGGCGATACAGGGCGCGAAGCAATAAAAATATCATTACATATTTCGCAAAGGTTTTTCTTTATATTTTAAAAAAAATTTAACTAAATTTGTAATTCTTAATATTTTCGGGAGGTAACTGTAACTGAATTACATATTTTCTCATTGTAACTGTAACAAATTACTGTTACTCTTTTTTTGTAATTAAATTATGTAACGTCGTTACATGTAATCCGTTACTCCCCAACACTGTATATAAGTATGTATATATGTTTATATACATATAGATCACTATGTATGTAAATAAGACAGCATATGCCCATCCCTATTTCTTTTGTATTTTTTTTGTATCCTTTTTGATACATTGTATATATGAAGATTCACTGTATATAACTGAATGCACCTTTCCTACTCTGCACCTTCTTGTATGAACCGATGTGGCAAGTGAATTTCTCCATTGTGAGATCAATAAAGCCTACCTTATCTTATCTTATCTTATCTTATCTTAACAATACACGTGTAACCATTACATTGTATTCCTATGGTCTGTAATTTAATAAAAAGGTGTTTTACTTATTAGGACCTAAATAAAGATCTGGACCTGTTGCAACAAGAAAATAAAAAAATTTGCAAATATAGCTAACTTTTAATTTTTACAAGCAGGATAAGTTGTTTCACCACATAGGGCAACAGACAGCATACATTTACATTAATTGAAATGATAGTAACCATCAGTTAAATTAGTTAAAAACATAATTCCTCAGTCAGAGTGGAAATATCATTGTCAGTTAAGTACCAACTGCAGATTGATTAGACGAATTGCTGTTGGTATGGAGGAAACATTATACTTTTTACTTTTAACCACTGGGAGCTTAAACCACCCTTGGGGAGAAGCACAAACTCCTCTGACAGTCAGGGCAGACCAAAGTTGCCTGTGCCTTTACAAAGAGTTGTCTCTGTACAAAGAGTTAACACAGACTTAATACAAGACTTGTAAACCATCATGTTTTTGTCCACCATAAAAATGGTCATTCAGAAAATAGTCTTTGAAGGCGTTTGTTCCAGACAGCAAACATGTTGAAGTTGTGCTTTAGACTGTTGTAACTGTACCCAGGTAGATGGATCTCTCTACTGTTTCTCCTTGTGATCCCTCAACGATAATACAGGGATTACAGGTGAAGGTTCTTCTTCTAAACTCCACGGTTATATCTTTGATTTTTCGGACATCTAATTTCAGACAGTGATTGTCTTCACAAAGTCCTCCACAGCTGTTCCATGATCAACCTCTCCTTCTTGGGGCAGACTGATTAAAACGGTGTCATCTGCCAACTTAAGCAGACTCCTGTCTTTGTGGTTGCTCCTACAGTCATTTGTATAAAGAATGTACAAAAGGGGGGATAAGATGCCCCCCTGTGGAGAACCTGTGGATGACAACTTCTTCTGGCATATCACCCTTTGCCCTGACCATTGTGTTGATGTAGCATGTCATCATGACGATGGCTCTAAAGATCACAGCTCTGAAGGATTGTTGCATTCCCTGCAACAAGGGTAGAATAATTTTATGAACTTATTTAATGTACCGTTTTATCCATCAATAAATGTAATCTTAAATATTAAGATTACATTTAACAGAGGTGGGTCTAGTAGCCAAAAATAGTACTCATGTAGGAGTAGGACTGTTTAAACATATTTTTATCCGATTAATGGTAAGAAGTAGCCAATCAAGAAATTACTCAAGAGTAAAAAAGTATTCTGTAAGAGGGCTCAAAGAGCTCTACAGATAGAAAATAATCTTAAAACAACAAAGCTTGTGTACAAACAAGAAGTCTCACTTTGACATAAAATATATATGTGTGTCTGTCTGGTGGATTTTAGGTTCTATATTCAAGTAAGTTACTCACGATGGGTGGAGTAGACAGATTTTTTACCCAAGTAAGAATAGTGATGCACAGTGGTGCAGTGGGTAGCGCTGTTGCCTTGTAGCAAGAAGGTTCTGGGTTCCAATCCAACCCTGGGTCTTTCTGCTTGGAGTTTGCATTTTCTCCCTGTGCATGCGTGGGTTCTCTCCGGGTACTCCGGCTTCCTCCCACAGTCCAAAAACATGACTGTTAGGTTAATTGGCTTCTCTAAATTATCCTTAGGTGTGCGTGAATGGTTGTTTGTCTATGTGTTGCCCTGCGACAGACTGGCGACCTGTTCAGGGTGTACCCCACCTCTTGCCCAGTTAACGCTGGAGATAGGCACCAGCAACCCCCGCGACCCCATGAGGGATTAAGCGGGTCAGAAAATGGATGGATGGATGGAAGAATAGTGATACTGCTTGATATTATAACTAAAATAAAAGTACAAATTACTCCTAGGAGAACATTTTGTTCAAAGTTACTCATGTAACCGTAGGAAATGCATAAAGGTATCTAGGTAATACCCACCTCTGATACAGTAGCATTTAAAAGATGGTTCAGCTTGGCAGTTTATGACAATTTTAGCACAGTTAGAACACAGCTATGTAATCATATGGTCCATTTTAGATACATGCTGTAAATCTGTCTTTGTCATCTGGTGACTTTAGCAGGCCGGGAGTTGGTCTTCTCAGCTCTGTTAACTTGTGCATAAATTGTTTCAGGCAGGGGGGTCGGGCAGGAACTGGCGTCATTGTGCTGCTCAGGACGATTAGGAAATTGCACCAAGGCATAAGTCGATGTTGGAGAATGAGCAGGAGAAACTTCTGCAGGATTTTCATATGAATTTGGCTGTGGATTGATCTAGAAACACACAAGAGTTAATTAGCAATAAATATCACAACATCACTTTTCATTGTGAGAGCTAAAAATGTTGACAGACATACGAGTAAAATCTATAAAAAAAAGTAAAGAATATTATCTAAATAAGAGCCTTTAGTAGATTTATTGAAAGAACATACTGCTTACCTGGGGAACTTCATACACTGTATTTGGGCTCCTCTTTCTTTTACCTGCAGGTCAGTCAAAGAATCAAGGTTGTGTAGTTGGAAGTAATTAAAATCCGAATTTATTTTAAAGTGCCTCTGCAAACTGTCTGACAGCACTTAAGAAACAATGTTATTTAAATGGCAAATTGGAGATTGCAGTAGAGCTTAACTGCTTTTTTGGTGTCTTTTTTTGTTTTTTAATTTTGCAAAAAATTTTGTTTTGCATTTTTGTACAAATAAACGATCAATAATTCAAAGTCAGCGGTTAAAAGGGACATTATCATAATTAAAAGCTCCTAAAATAATAAAATAATAAATCCCAACTGGTCTTGAAACTGTTTTTCAAAGTAATTAAGTATTTCGGAAACAGACCACTAAAAACCGACAAACTACCACTGCAGAACACTAATATCTAGTGTAGCAGCAGATAACAGGTCATCTTGACAGAAGAGACTTTACTAACATGAGTATTTTAAATAAATGCACAGCAGTCTTTTGGCAACACAGATCTGGAGTAATTGTTCCTACATTTCTCTTCTATGAAGGAAACATAGCAGACTTTCACTAAACCAAACAGTTGAGAACATATTTTCCATCACCAGTAAAATCTGTTGTGTTTTGCCACAGTTTAATGGAAATAAATGGAATATAGGCTTCAAGCAAAGGAGCAGCCACACCAAAGGTTAGAGCGTAACAAAGTCCAAGCAACAACAGACAGATAGCGCCACCGCAGGCTGTAGGTGGGAAATCAAGGTGACCATAGGGATGAAAAATCAAAACGTTTCCCAACTATGAAAATGTGTTTCTCTAATAGGTTTTATACATTTTATATGACCTCTGTCAGCAAGGCTGTGATAAGTACAGATGAGGATGGTGCTGCAGCAACCCCTTATATTTAGGGGTGTAGATCACCAGCTTTGTCACCATACGATGTTATATTGATTTCCCTCTCTCTCACAGAGAGAAAGAGAGAGCGAGTCATGTCAGAGCCTGATCTACGATTTTATTCTACCGTTTCTCACTGTATTTTTTCAGAGTTAATCCCACACAGCTTAATATCAGCAAGGCACAAAATAGAGGTGAGGTTTAAAGCTACTGCATTACTGGGTAAGTTGGAGCGGAGCTAAGGCAGGATGAGTAGAGTGGTGTGGAGTAGACGGGGCCATGGAAAAGTCCCAAAAGATACTTAAACTTCAGGCAGAGACTGACCCCCAACTCAGAGGGGGAAAAACCCCTTTATCCAGTTGGGGACCATGGCCTTATAGAGGCCTTTTAGCCTGAAGACTGAAAACCTGTCTGTTAGATATAATGTAAACTATTAAAGAGCTGAGCAAAAGATATTAACACAGTGGCTTAAGCAAGACAGAAGGACAGAATGATTGACTGTATTCAAGGTGGCCGTGAGATCCAGCAGACAAAAGACATTACATCATTACATACTCTTAGTAAGGCAGACTGTGCTTTGACACAGTCTGAAGCTAGACTGATTCTTTTCTGAAATCTAGTAAAGTCTCTTGGGAGTCTTGTGTTCACCTTTTTACTTTAATGCTTGTTTGCATTACATTATCAAATTGAAGTATATAAGTAAAATGTTATTTCTGTAGCACCTTTCACAGAAATTGACATCACAAAGTACTTCATAGGATTGTTGTGCAATGAAACCATGAGGAAATATCAGCCTGAGTTGTAAGCAAAGAAATTTGAGACTGCTGCAGGCACCAAGGGACTGCCCCTCACTGCACGGGGGCTCATTGTATAAAGACTTGCTGTCCACAGACAATCGCTCTCAGACCACAGGACTTAATGACTTAGACCCGTCGCTCTGACCTCTGTGGTTATGAAGTCTTTTGAGCGCCTTGTGCTTTCACACCTAAAAGAAATCTCTGAGCCCCCTCCTGGACCCCCTACAGTTTGCCTACAGAGCCAACAGGTCTGCAGACGACGCGGTCAACCTGGCCCTTCACCACATCCTCCAGCACCTGGACTCTGCAGGAACCTACGCCAGGATCCTGTTTGCTCTCATTTCCCGCTGCTACATTGGAGCAGCATAGGGGAGAACACTCTCACCCTCCTCTCAGTGCAGAGGATTTGTTGATTGAAATATAGTGTTAATTCAGATAGCATTTCATAGTGGTGTTCCATGGATGTTCATTATATCTGGTAATAAATTCTTGAACTCGAAGAGAATTGTTACTGACTTATTCTATATGTGTGCAGAGTTTGCTGTTAAACGAGGGTGAGCGTTTGTAAACACATATTACCCTGCACACGTATGAGAATTAACACCTGTGACATTTATAGACTTTTGAAAAAAAGTTAACTCCAAAATTTTCACAGCTAGTGATGATCTAACCTGACTTCCGCCAGATGCATATCGCTCCGCCTAGCTTCACTCACATACATCTGGGACACCGCCGGTAGAGAATGATTTCTCCAACCAAATTTATGGTCTGGCCAATCAGGACGCAGGGCTGGAGTTTCATAGATGTGACGTAGTGGAGACGCGACCATGACGTGAGACTGTTTTGATAGCAATGGCGGCTCGTCGAGGAAGCAAGCGTAAACATCGATGCTGCTATTTCTTCCGTGTTGTCCAATCTACCTAATATTGTTTCATTAAAAGAACATCAGAGAACGCCTCTGAAGGCTTTTGTTGGTGGAAACCATGTTTTCGCCCTTCTCCCGACCGGATTTGGCAAGTTTTGTTTTCCGGGGCAAGTCCGCGGCGGACGCGGAAGCGCCCCGGAGCGGTTAGCGGTTAGCGGTTAGCGCGAACCATGTTAGGAGGCCTTTAGTCCTCAACGCGGTCGGCCCGGAATCGACTCTGACCCGCGGCGCTTTGCCGCCTGTCTTCCCCCCTCTTCCTGTCAGCTCACTGTCAATAAAACGCATGCCACTAGAGCCGCAAACACATTATTATTATTTATTTTTATTTTTTTTCTGCGTCGCTATCATCAGCGTCACGGGTTAGCTTCGGTGTGAGTGGTTGAAATAGCACGTCAATAAAGATGACAGACAAGTGGCTTATCCAATCATATGCAAGAATTTTTAATAAGGCCCAGCCTTCTGTAAAGGCAATTCCTATGGAGGTGTCCCAGATGTATGTGAGTGGAGCTAGGCGGAGCGACATGCATCTGGCGGAAGTCAGGTTAGTGATGATCAACTGTACTACAAAAAGCAAAAATTCAAATGATTGAATCTGAGTCCAGATGCTGTGACTTGTCTTCTTGTTTGTATAAACCACAATTCTTAAATGAAAAATCCTCAGTTATTAACTTCCAGTCCAGAGGAGTTAGATGCTCAAATATCTAACCTAAGATCCTCTGCATATTTGTCTAACAAGAAATTTTAAGAACTTATTTTGTGTTGTGTAGAACAGATTTGTTTCCAGATTTGACTCCTAGTTAATCTGAGGTGCCACCCTGTTTGTGCGGAAAGGGGTTGCTCATAAAGCTCAAATTGCTAATTTTCCTAAAAAGAAATGTGAGGAGCATAAGCTTAAAACGCTAGTAATTCCTAAAGAAAGGTCAAGCAGGCGCCACAGAGCTAGTAATTCCTACAGGTTTAGCATCTTAACACTGAAAGAATAGTGTTTTCATAAGCTGCAGATTGAACTGTCAATTTGCTGGTGAAGATTCTCAGTCATCCAGGTCATGGTCATTCCGAAAAAAGTAAGAAACAAAACAACTAGACTTGTTTTCCGAAGTTTGAAGACGTTTCGCTTCCTATCCAGGAAGCTTTCTCAATTCAAAACGTCTGGAGTAATGTGGAGTATCAAGCTTTATACTAATGCCCAACAAAGGCCTTGTAATGGCTTAAATAACATGCAATGCATGTTGCATGTTGGTCAGATGAACAACCTTCACCCAACCAGCCTTCACCCTCCCTGCTTCAGCTGCTTCCAGCTGGATGCCCAAAGTGAACCAAACTGACACAGGGGCACAGACAGGTTTGACAGAGTTGAACAGCGAAAGTTAAGTGGTTTATTTAGAATGGTTTACTTAACGTGTTTTCACTGTGTTTTTAAAACACATGGAGCTAACAGACATAGCACCTGTTAGCATTTTGAAGCCAAGCATTGTTCATGTTTTATGAGTGTATTTTTATGGTTATATCAAACTTTATTTCCATAAGGTTTTTATACGTTGATGGGATAATGATTTTTCTGTTCTCCAGTCCTCTCATTACAACTAAATGCAGCTCGAGGCCTCTTAAAATTAGCGCCAAATGACAGCTAGCATGATGCTATTAGCTTCCAGAATATTGTTTTGTTTTAAACATAAAGTTTGTTTTCGTTTAACTCCGCCATAGTTCTATAGTGCTATGAGCCTTATTACCGCATTAATATGGACCATTTATCATTTATTCTATATGTATGCGGAGTCTGCAGTTAAAAAAACGCCAGTGCTTGAATCATTCCTTTCAACTATTGTCCCGGACAATACCTAACAGACCGAGAGTTATTGATAAACATTAAATAACTTTAAACAGTGTAAGCACAACAGGAGCAAAAACAAGTTAAAAGCACAAAACATGCTTAAGCAACTGCCTGTCTAAATAAAAAAGGTCTTTAGATGTGTCTTAAAAGAGACTGTGGATTCTGTGCAGCGTAGAGACAGAAGGAGAGCATTCCAACGTCTCAGAGGCACCACCTGAACAGCACGATCGCCACGATTTCTAAAACGGGTCCGAGGTACCACCAACATTTGAGTCGATGATCTTAAAGTCCTAGGCGGACAAAAGGTTTCAGATGATCCTGTATATATCTGGAGCCTAACCGTGGATTGCTCTCAAAGTTAAAATCAAAATTTTAAAATTCATCCTAATGTGCACAGGAACTCAGAGTATGGAGGTGAGAACAGGAGCAATTTGTGCCCTTCTATTTGTTTTAGTCAGCAGCCTTGCTGCAGCATTTTGCACAGACAGAAGATAGGCCAAGGGGGATTTATTTATACAGTTAAAAAGACTAGTGCAATAGTCTAAACGTTATGCACTTTGCACCGACTGAAGGAGGATTTATTTAAACAATTAAAAAGACCATTGCAATAGTCTAAACGGGAAGAAAAGAAAGCATAAACAATCATTTCTAGTTCAATGCATTTGCACTTTGCACAGACTGAAGCAAAATGTAATTTAATTTTGTTTTTTACAGCCCTTTAAAACCGGGGTTGCTTTAATCTAACTATTTAAAACGATATCTTATTCAAACTTAGAAAACTAGCCTTAAAATTAAAGTGAATCTACACATTTACATTTGAACAGGTAAACTAATTAACATGGTGATGTTCAAACATTGTGAAACAAATGAACCTGTTTTTTTAAGTAAATGTGTTTTTCTAAAGAAAAGAAAAACTCAACCCTTTTTGCAGCCAAAAGAATATTTATCTTTTTTATCATGTTATTGGGCACTATGTGTTAATAAATCAGTTTAATCAAAGCATAAATACACCTTTTGATAGTTATAGCTGAATGTTATTCAAACCCCAGGCAGGTTTTGGTAAAAAAAAAGAAAAAAAAATCTATTCAGTGATATAATGACAGTATTTTTTATTTATTTATTTCGGGGGGGGGGGGGGTAAAATGTTATGGTCTTTATGTATGTTTATGTCACCTCAAAAACAATTTTACCCTTTTACCCTACGCTTCTTGCCATCACCCTAATCTTTAATTAGCTCCATAGATGTTCTGATCTGAAAGGACCTTTGTTTTTGAATGAGCTGTTATTTTGTAGTGCCATTTTCACTCTAACATTCCGAATTTCAGGTTTATTTTCAGTTACCACGGTAGTTAGTACGGCAGTTTTAGGCAGTTGGAAGTTAGCTGTTCACATTTTGCTACATTTCTGTGTTCAACTACCTGATTTATCGCTGTAAACGTCACAGAGGCAATGTCGTAAGTTGATAATTTATTATTTACATTTATAAGTTGATTTTAAATAGTAATACTTATATGAAAATGCCGTTGATTTATTTGTAGCTTAAAACGTTTTATTTACATTTATTTACATATGGAAAGCACCTGTTACATAGTTAAACGGTCATTTTTGTATTTGTGTTGTTACAGTTTTCACTCTTACCTTGTATTAAGAAGAAAAGAGCCACACTAAAGAGAGACTAGAGCTTGCTACAACTCCCGTCTTTATTTATAAGGAAGAGTTTAGCTAGTTGTATAGCGGCAGTTGCTACACTGCAGTGAGGACAACATAGATGTACTCTTAGAGTACAAGTCGAGACTCTGACTACATCATTCCAAAATGGAAATGTAATTTCCAATCAGAGGAAAACTTCTTGATATAATTAAGGGATTAAGCCTGTATCTGGCAGGGTTTGAATAATTTTGTGTTTAACAGCAGGTTGATGCAGTGCAATGCATTGAGTTGAAGACTGAACGACATCTAGCAAGTTTGGGAAAAATGGAATGAGCATATTTCTTAGAGGGAATAATTTCATTTTGAGTTAGAAATGAAGAGATACTTACTCATTTTGAACACCACACAGGCAATAACCACGACGACTACAGCAGCTGATATCCCAACTAAGGGGGCTGTGTTGACAGCTGTAGACAAATGGGAAAAATCGGTCAGAGAAGCTTCAATGTTCTCACCAATTAAAAACTCATCTTCAGAGCCAATCTCTGCCCAAAATGGTGATCTGCATCGTGTCATTCACTTTCAGTTGTTGTCGTCGGTTATTGCAACTGTAAGATGCAGAATATACGGGCAAAGCTGCTCCCTCTGTGTTTCTTCCTGTCGGCTCCTGTGCCAACCTAGAGTTGGAGAGATCCATCCAATATGACGGCGATGCAGGGTGCACGTAATGAGGCGTCCACATATATAATGTCTGTGGTTGAGCCTGGCCTTAATGAGCTGGTGGTGAGAACAAAACTTCTGGAGGTTGGCCGTTCTAACTGAATGCTATGCTAGAAGTTATTTGTTACTTTTGAGGCCTACATTAGGAATATAATTTTTTCAGTTATAATATGCAGTTTAGAAAATGATCTTTTTTAAATTTAATCAATAGATAATTAAAAGAATATTGCTACACTTCAAGTGAACCAAGAGAACACATCCACAGTATAGCAATTGGGCCAAAACGAAGATGATTGTTTCTGGTCGTAAAGTCTTACCTTGTGTGGTGCATAGATCTTGAATCTTTTTAGTGGATTTGGACCAGCTGACCTGGTTGCTGTGGTTACAAATGATTGATTTTTCCAACTGATAGATATGAAGAGAAGAGCCAGATGTGGTGACTCCTCTACTCTCTCCACAGGTTTGATTCTCACATCTAAGAGTGCTGCTGATGGAAGAGTTCCCTGCCCTGCAGGTCACTGTGAAGATACTGGAGGAGGTGCTGGAGGTGAGGGTAACGGTGAGATCAACTGGAGACACTGGATCTGAGGGACGGAGTTGAGCATAAGAAAAATAAAGAAGGAGCTAAACCCAAACAAGGAGCTCTGACAGGGTTATTTAGGAGGTAACCGGTGTTTTTTTTTTAACTTTATCATCCATTTGGAAATATTCAACTAAATATTCTGCCCCAGAATGCATACAGATCAAAGATATACATATAAGAAAAACTTACCTTGAACTGTAACGTTGTATTCAGATAGTTTTTTGTCCTCAGGCAGTACTGACCTTGCAGTATAAATACCGCTGTCTGACTTGTGTAGATTCTTTAATTTCACATTATATTTTTTCTCAAGGACTTCAGTTTCAGTGTGAGTCTCTTCAACAGTTGGTGGTGAAGGAGGTGAAAATGTTACCAATGAGTTACCATTAAATTGCCATAACCAAAGGGTAGAATTTGGGGGAATTTCAGCTTCTGTGAGATTAAGAATTAGATCCTTTCCAGTCTGCACAAATACATGATTCACTGAAGTGGATCCTGTAAAACAGAAAACAAAATACAATTCAAACTCAACTGAAATTGGTACAACATTTTCAAGTAGGGCTGACTGTAGAGATTGATGCTGATTTTGATTTTGATTATCTATATAATTAATACACATATGATGTGAATAAGATAAAAAAATTTAATCAGATCTTCTATGTCTGTCCCTGTTAGGGGACTGGGTGTTACATCCTTCAGGCTCAGAGGAGCATGATTGTAGATTGTTCCTCCCAGCAGCTGCAAACCATTACTGCTCCCAACAAACGTTTTTTTTTGTATTACACACTTCATACAAGTACACTTTATATTCATCAAGTGGCTGTGCTAGCCAAAGTTCAAACGCTTTGTGGTATTTATCAATGAGTTTCTCCTGATTGCGAAAATAACTTCTCAGTTTTAATATTTTCAATATAGCTGCAATAAGTAAGAGAGGAAGATATCTTGGTAAAACACTAAACTAATTTTGAACCAGCAGCATTCGTCTGGCAGATATATACATGTGCAAATTCTCAGGTGTCTGGGTCACAGCAACAGCAAACAGGCTTAAATTGGAGGCAAACGGACTTTCGTTCAGCTCTTTCTGGAAATGTTTCGACACCTATTCAGGAGTCTTTGTCAATTCTGGAGGCTCGCAGTGAGCAACCTGCAGTTGGAGCGCTGCTGTTTTTAAGGATATGGAGGCCCATCCTCCTAGGCACATTCAATGACCCACCCATCACTGTCCTGGGTGGTTAGAAGCTATTGCTTAGTATGAGTGAAGCACTTGGTCACCTGAGTCATGACGACATGCTGATGTAATCTCTCTTTAATGAGTTGGAGGACCAAGATGTAAACACTGGGGAGTTGGAAACACAATCCTCCCCCTCTGTTCAGTGATGGCGTTATTCTTGTGATCAAGATGGCTTCTTTCACACCTCCTTCAAACCATCTGTTCTCTTTGTCTAAAATCTGGACATCATTGTCGTCAAAAGAGTGTCTTTTGTTCTTGTAGTGCAGGTGGACTGCTGAATCTTTCCCCGAACTGCTGGCCCTCCTGTGCTGCTCCATGCGTTTATGTAGCTGTTGTTTAGGTTCTCCAGTGTAGCAGTCTGAGTAGTCCACAAAACCATTCAGCTGTGCTTTGGCTGTTCTGTCTTTGGGATGAACCAGTTTTTTTTGTCTGAGGTGTTTATGAGGTTTGAAATTTACTGGTATGTTGTTTGGAGAAAATTATCCTGAATGGGTGTCGAAACATTTTCAGGAAAACAGAGTTAGAGTCCGATTGCCTCCTATTTAAGCCAGTTTGCTGTTCTTATGGTAACTATTATTATCAGTTCATTTTAGTTTCATTTTTACTTTATTCTTGAATTTCCCTTGGGGTGATACTATGTTTGTTTTTTCCTATGAGAGAATTAAAATTAAATTAATTAAAATTAAGACAACAGATTTTAAGTGGGATCAAAACAACCAAACAAGTAGAATAAATTAAATGCAACAATTGAGAGTCTAACACAGAACTGGGACTCATCCTATCAGTTTCTGTTAGAATAAGACTTCTTTTGTTGTGCCGTTTTCACACGTTCTATTAATATGATACAAACCCCTAAACACGTCGAAAAGGTCTAACTTTACAGAGAAAACTGACCTTTATGATCACGACAAGTTAAGTTTTCCTGAGGAAGCTTTAGTAGGAGGAGTTCATCAAAACCAAAAGTCCTCAGAGTCTGCCCTACTTCTACAAATGGTTTTAGCCGCAACTGAAGGGCGCACCCAGCCGCTCTGAGCGCACTAAGCAGGACAGAACAGGGAGCTGCATGTCTGCCTGACTTTTTAAGAAGCGGAACAAACTGTTTCAACAGAAACCGAAAACAAATCAAGGTTTCAATTACAACGCAAACAAGGTCCAAAAAGTATGGAAGTATTTGTGTTGATCCCACTCAAAAATAAGTCTATCCAACTCATGACTTTGTTTGGAAAAAAGCAAACAAAAAAACATATTCTATACATACCTTGTATTTGAAGTATGAACATTAGAAACAGATGAAAAGGAAACGAGATGATCAGTGCCATGGAGTAAGAGGGATTTTCCAAATGGCTTCTGTATAATTTAAGATTACTTTCAATAAAAACCGTGAACAAAATACAAATCTTAGATTTATGTAATTTCACCGACTTACATTTACGAAATTACCTTTATCAACACGGTTTTTACAGATAGTAATCCAGACCTAGAGGAGATGCTGTCGCTCCCTTTCCTGCCTCCCAGTCCAGCTTTGGGAGCTCGTTGCTGCTTCCTCTCTGGCGACAAGTATGGAAGCCCATTTCTGCCATTTGTAAGCCTAGCAAAAAGTCGTAATTATGAGTTTTAACATCATAATTACAATAATAAAACTCATAATTACGAGTTTTAAAGTTTTATTTACGATATTAAAAGTTGTAATAACTTTAAAAAGTTGTAATAACTTTTAATATGAGTTTTATTCTTATAATTTCAAACTGTGCAGGCAGTGCGCATTGGCCGGGCAGAACTTGCCTGAGCACTGACTTTGTGTTGCAGAGGTTTCAAAAATACAGCAGTCAAAAAAGAAAAAAAAAGAATTTTTTAGTTTTAACGGAGGAATAAGTGAAATTTTACCACGAGCTCAAGTTGCTTCACACAACAAGGAATTTGACTTTGGTTCCATTTTGCTGTCAATAAAGATATTTTAACTACAATATACGAACAAGGTAAATAAAAAAAAATTCTTGACTGTAATTATATGCATCTCAACAAAAGATTTGATTGGAGCAAACAAGTGATCTGGGTGCTTTTTCTGTTAAGCATTCATCAGATTGACAGCCTGGTGGAAGAAACTGTCTCTGTGGTGGCTGGTTTTAGCAAAAAGCGCTCTGTAGCATTGACATGAAGGTTAGAGTCTAAACAAGTTTGTGCAGGATGTTTGTGGCCTGCAGAGATGTTAGCTGTCATTAGAGGAGGTGTAAACCCCAGACAGGTCGCCAGTTTCTCTCTCTGTGAAAATTTAAAACTGTAAATATTTTACGCAAAATACAACATTTATCTTGTCTATAAATCTCACCTAATTTACCACAGTAAGATCTGTCAGGCTTTATTGTAACACTGAATTAGAGAATCCCCTATTTCACACGTCTCTGTGACTTACTGTTAGATTCACTAGAGAAGTTTGATCTGAGTAAGAACAAAATATGTGATTTATGTTAAAACATCCTTATATTTTCACTACTGACTATCTAATTCTTCATTGGCTAAATGGACCTCTTGTTTTTGGAAGAAACAGATATTAATTGGCAGCTCTGTTAATTACACCTCAAAAACAGTGTTTTTAATTCGTTGAACTGTTCCTACTCCCACTTTTCTTTCTTTTTTTTGCTGTTACTTGTTGTAAATGGAGAAACTAGTAGTTCCCCCCTTTTCCTTTATATGAAAAAAATATTATTAGGGGATCTTGTTACTTCAAGGCTGGACTATTGTAATTCTTTACTATCAGGAAGTCCACAAAATGCAGTTCAAAGCCTTCAGCTGATCCAAAATGCTGCAGCAAGAGTTCTGATGAAAATCAACAAGAGGGATCATATTTCTCCTATTTTAGCTTCCCTTCATTGGCTTCCTGTTAAATCAAGAATAGAATTTAACATTCTCCTTCTCACCTATAAAGCCCTTAATAATCAAGCTCCATCATATATCAGAGCTCTGATTACCCCGTATGTTCCTAACAGAGCACTTCACTCTCAGACTGCAGGTCTGCTGGTGGTTCCTAGAGTCTCTAAAAGTAGAATGGGAGGCAGATCCTTTAGCTATCAGGCTCCTCTCCTGTGGAACCAACTCCCAGTTTTGGTCCGTGAAGCAGACACCCTGTCTACTTTTAAGACTAATCTTAAAACTTTCCTTCTTGACAAAGCTTATAGTTAGAGTGGCTCATGTTACTCTGAGCTACCTCTATAATTATGCTGCTATAGGCTTAGGCTACTGGAGGACATCAGGGCCTATTTTTCTCACTCTGCTAATTTCTACTGTTCTCCAGTTTTGCATTGCTTGTCATCATTTGAGCTTTTAATTTTTTGCTCTCTCTCTTTTTTTCTTTATAGTAGGCAGTGGCGGCTGGTGAAAAAAAATCTTGGTGGGGCTGGCCAATAGATTTCCCTGCCTAACCCAGTACATGTATTTAAATTAAAAGTCGGAAAATTACTACGATTCCACAATAAGCATTTAATTAATAAAAAAAAACATTGCTCACAAAGGATTATTTTGGTGGTTTTGTCTTATTAATCCTTTTCACAGACTCATGCCAGAGGGTTTGCATACATTGTGCATGTACGTATATTATTACGAAACGAACGTTTACGTCTTGACTTCAATATATATCCTAATTTTTTATTTATATAATGATTTAAGTAGAACAATGACTAGTGCAAAATTAAGTTGTATTTACCGGAGATGAAGTGTAGACTGCAAATTCTGTCGTCGTATGATGGCTCCCACAGTCGATTGAGATTGTCTGCCTGCATCCTTTTCATTGAAATTATCCATTTCTTTCTTTTTTCTTCGTCCTTCGGTAAACAAAAGAAACGGACATCCGACGATTTGGAATGCCTCTGTGTGCAACCGGGAGCACAACAAGTCGTAGGCATTGTTTAGATTCCAAAAATAAACTAAAAGTACGCTCTAATTCACCCGTTTTGTCACGCTGGTAAGCGAAAATAGTACTGTTTTTGACGACCACCGTGACCCGGATGTAGCTCGTGACGTCACGCGTGAAGTGCACCTATCACTGTGCAGCTAGGGCTATGACTCCAGGAGCCCCAAACCCATTAATTTTGGCGATGCTGATTGGCCAAATATTTATAATTCTTCCCTAGTAACAGTGTACGATTGGTTATTTCGCTACACTTCTGGCGTTCTGTTAGCTGTGACATCATCCAGAGAAGACAGATCATCCGCTATTACCATCTAATGTAGAACAGATTACTGGATCAATGTGTGCTTCTGTGCTTTTTTGTCTCTCTTGTTGTGTCTCTGCTCTGTCTTCTCTAACCCCCAGTCGGTCGAGGCCGATGACCGTTCATACTGAGCCTGGTTCTGGTTCTGCTGGAGGTTTTCCTTCCCGTTAATGGGGAGTTTTTCTTTCCACTGTCGCTCCATGCTTGCTCAGTATGAGGGATTGCTGCAAAGCCATGTACAATGCAGACAACTCTCCCTGTGGCTCTACGCTTCTCCAGGAGTGAATGCTGCTTTTCGGGACTTTGATGGTTCCCTTATATAGGAGATTTTTGACCACTCTGTATAATCTGACCCAATCTGTATATAATTGAATTTGACTTGTAAAGTGCCTTGAGATGACATGTTTCATGAATTGGCGCTATACTGTATAAATAAAACTGAATTGAATAGAATATTTTCAGCATGCATCAATAAGTCCCTTATGTGAGCAATAAATTATCTAAAAAGCTTTTTACACACAATTTCCAGAGGTTCAGAGAACTGTAGAAGGAGCTCTAGATTTGGGATTTTCCATCAGCCGTGTGTTGTGTCACCCTCTGGTGGTGATGCCTTCTGTACCAATTTGCAGAAGATCAGAAACTGTGCAATAGAAAAAAGCTTTGATGTCACTTATTTTTATCATTACTCCATTAAACTTGGATAAATCTTACTGCTGTATATCTCAGCTGTTCAACAAATCTAATTGAAAATATATAATATTGAATACTGGTCTAAGATTATATATATATATATATATATATATATATATATATATATATATATATATATATTCTACTCCATCAGCTTTACATTTATTTTTTTATTTTTGTATGTCTGTCTCTCCAACAATACATGTGCAACAATAATATTGTATTTGTTAATTTAATAAAAAGGTGTTTTGCTTATTAGGACCTAAATACAAATCTGGACCTGTTGCAACAAGAAGTTTATAGCAGAAAAATGCATAAATATAGCAAACTTTTAATTATTACAAGCAGGAAAAAAAAAATCACAACATAGGGCAACAGACAGCATACATTTACATCAATTGAAATGATAGTAACTTAACCATCAGTTAAATTAGTTAAAAACATAATTCTTCAGTCAGAGCAGAACAATCCTTTTCAGTTAAGTACCAACTGCAGTCTAATTGCTGTTGGTAAGAAGGAAAAATTATACTTATTAGTTTTAACCACTGGGAGCTTAAATCACCCTTGTGGAGAAGAACAAACTCCTCTAAGAGTCAGGGCGGACCAAAGTTGCCTGTGCCTTTACAAAGAGTTGTCTCTTTACAAACAGTTAACACAGATTCAATACAACAATTAAAAACCATCATGTTTTTGTCCACCATAAAAATGGTCATTCAGAAAATAGTCTTTGAAGGCGTTTGTTCCAGACAGCAAACATGTTGAAGTTGTGCTTTAGACTGTTGTAACTGTACCCAGGTAGATGGATCTCTCTACTGATTCCCCTTGTGATCCCTCAACGATAATACAGGGATTACAGGGGAAGGTTCTTCTTCTAAACTCCACGGTTATATCTTTGATTTTTAGGACATTTAATTTCAGAAAGTGATTGTCTTCACAAAGTCCTCCACAGCTGTTCCATGATCAACCTCTCTCCTGTTACTGTTTTTAATGTTCTTTTTTGTTACTACATTCTATCCCTACTTGCTTTTATTCTATTTTCTATCTACATTTTATTATTTTGCTATATCTAAATCATGTAAAGCACTTTGTATTGTCTTGTACTGAATTGTGCTATATATATAAATTTGCCTTGCCTTGCCTTGCCTCTCCTTCTTGTGGCAGACTGGTTAAAACTGTGTCATCTGCCAACATAAGCAGACTCCTGTCTTTGTGGTTGCTCCTACAGTCATTTGTATGAAGAATGTACAAAAGGGGGGATAAAACGCCCTCCTGTGGAGAACCTGTGGATGACAACTTCTTCTGGCATAGAGCACCCTTTGCCCTGACCATTGTGTTGATGTTCATCGTGCTGATGGCACTAAAGCTCACAACTCTGAAGGACTGTTGCATTCCCTGCTGTGGAGGGTAGTATCAATTTATAAACTAATACTTGTACCGTTTTATCCATAAATAAATGTAATTGTAAATATTAAGATTACATTTAACAGAGGTGGGTCTAGTAGCCAAAAATAGTACTCAAGAAGTAAGACTGTTTAAACACATTTTTACCCAAGTAATGATAAGAAGTAGCCAATCAAGAAATTACTCAAGAGTAAAAAAGTATTCTGTAAGAGGGCTGTTCCAGTACTGAGTACCTAATCATATGATTTAATACTTTTAAAAAAATGTAATTGGACAAACAAAAATACAAAGTGACATACAAACTATGGTAATTTAAAGACTAAAATAAAAAAAAATACAAAATAAATTAAGGCAAAATAAAAATTTAAAAAGATTTTTTTTTAATCTTCTACATAAAACTAATAAAACCAATACTTACAGAAAAGTATAGACACTATTTGGTCATCTGCTCTAACATCTACATTAACTACAGTACATGTAGGGGGTGGGGGGGGCTCATATTTAAATGTGTAAAGCAGCATTGCAGCCTCCACTCTAGTTCATCCCAAAGGTGATCAATAAGGTTGAGGTCAGGACTAGTGAATGTTAGAGCAGTGCAAAGCATTTCCCATGAAAACATCCTCTGTTTGCTGTATATTCACTTAACCTGCAAGTGGATCAAAGAGCTTCACAGATAATGAAAATAATGTTAAAACAACAAGCTTGTGTACAAACAAGAAGTCTCACTTTGACATAAACTGTAGGTGTGTGTCTGTCTGTCTGGTGGATTTTAGGTTCTATATTCAAGTAAGTTACTCACGATGGGTGGAGTAGACAGATTTTTTACCCAAGTAAGAACAGTGATACTTCTTAATATTATAACTGAAATAAAAGTAAACCTACTCCTAGGAGAACATTTTGTTCAAAAAGTTACTCATGTAACTGTAAGAAATGTGAACTGCATAAAGGTATCTAGGTAATACCCACCTCTGATATAGTAGCATTTAAAAGATGGTTCAGCTTGGCAGTTTATGACAATTTTAGCACAGTTAGAACACAGCTACGTAATCATATTGTCCATTTCAGACCCATGCAGTAAATCTGTCTTTGTCAACTGGCGACTTTAGCAGGGCGGGAGTTGGTCTTCTCAGCTCTGTTAACTTGTGCATAAATTGTTTCAGGCAGGGGTTTCGGGCAGGAACTGGTGTCATTGTGCTGCTCAGGACGATTAGGAAACTGCACCAAGGCATAAGTCGATGTTGGAGACTGAGCAGGAGAAACTTCTGCAGGATTTTCATATGGATTTTGCTGTGGATTAGGCTAGAAACACAAAAGAGTTAATTAAAAATACATTCAAAATGTTGCCAGACATAAGAGTAAAAGCTATAGAAAAAAAATAAAGAATACTTTCTAAATAAGAGCATTTAACAGAATAAATTCACTAAACTGTGAAGGCCAGGATTTTAAATTAAATGAATTTAAAAAACCTAGAATTTTCTTAGAGCTGCATTTGCTGTAAACAGTATGTTTGTGTAAGAAGGTGAGTTTCTGCTTTTCTCAAACTGAAATTATTTTATTTCTCAACAGATAGTTTAAAATGTTGCTCTTTTGGAAATATCTGATTAGTTTGACAAGCAAATAGGGAGAGTTTTTCTTTTATTGAAAGAACATACTGCTTACCTGGGGAACTTCATACACTGTATTTGGGCTCCTCTTTCTTTTACCTGCAGGTCAGTCAAAGAATCAAGGTTGTGTAGTTGGAAGTGATTAAAATCATAATTTATTTTAAAGTGCTACTGCAAACTGTCTGACAGCACTTAAGAAACAACGCTATTTAAATGTCAAATTGGAGATTGTAAAATAACTGCTTTTTTGTCCTTTTTTGTTGTTTTTTTTTTCATTTTGCAAAATGTATTGTTTTGCATTTTTGTACAAATAAAAGTTAAATAATTTAAAGTCAGAGGTTAAAAGAGACATTATCATAACTAAAAGCTCTTGAAAGAATAAAATAATAGATCCCAACTGGTCTTGAAACTGTTTTTCAAAGTAATTAAGTAATTCTGAAACAGACCACTAAAGTCCAACAAACTACTACTGCAGAACACCAATATCTAGTGTAGCAGCAAAGGGCCGAGGCGAGGATGGAGGAAGCTGAACCTGAGACCGAGGAACAAACTCCTGATGTCCCCCAACCTTGAGGAGAAATCCTCACACGATCAACCTCAGCAGGTTGACTCTTTGCATGAGCTAGAATCACAGAACAGGTTTGCAGTTTGTAACGCAGCACCTATAAATGAGCCAATCTTGCCAAAATTTAGAACAGAACCTCTAAAATTTTGAGTTTACAGAAAGTACCTTCACAGACTCCATGAGAGATGCTGGAAGTCAGACTGTCCACAGTGGAGCGTTGCACCACCCTGCAGCAATGGACGGACCAAAAGAGTACCAGGAATATAACTCTGCAGACACAGGTGGTTCAGATTGGAGGGATGAGCAGACATCACACCTGACTCATACCACCACCTGTCCTGACTCTGTGCCGCCCCCTAAGGGCCAGAAGAGTCACTCAGGTGGCCCACACCAACCTAAACCCCCATCACATGTCAGAGTTCACATTTTGGAAAACTCTCACTTAGATCAGAAGCATTCTTCCTTGCATCAAAGGTTAGTTCAAATGCCTCCATTGTCTCATGAATATAACCAACTTGATTTCCCCAGTGGTCCAAGTCCACCTCATAATTACGGTATCCGTATTCGCCAACTTGAGACTTTTGCTTGGGACATAGAACATTTTGACCCAGATAATCAGGATTCAAACAAAGGCTCCGCAGGAGCAGCTATGCCAGGGAAGTCAAGCTTAGGTCTTCCCTTCCACAGGCCGAACACACCCATGCTGCGAACCCCTCCACAGGACTGAGACCTGAATGAAAGAGCTGCCTCCAAACAGCCATGTTTCAGCTAGTCGCATAGCCGCCTATAGCTGGTCAGACGAACAACCTTCACCCAACCAGCCTTCACCCTCCCTGCTTCGACTGCTTCCAACTAGATGTCCAAAGTAAATCAAACTGACACAGAGGCACAGACAGGTTTGGCAGAGTTGAACAGGGAAAGTTAAGTGGTTTATTTAGAATGGGTTACTTAATGTGTTTTCACTGTGTTTTTAAAACACATGGAGCTAACAGACATAGCACCCGTTAGCATTTTGAAACCAAGCATTGTTTATGTTTTATGAGTGTGTTTTTACGGTTATAACAACTTTATTTCCATAAGGGTTTTATATGTTGATGGGATAATGATTTTTCTGTTCTCCAGTCCTCTCATTACAACTAAATGCAGCTCGAGGCCTCTTAAAATTAGAGCCAAATGACAGCTAGCATGATGCTATTAGCTTCCAGAATATTGTTTTGTTTCAAACATAAGGTTTGTTTTTGTTTCACTCCGCCATCGTTCGATAGTGCTATGAGCCTTATTGTCGCATTAATATGGACCATTTATCATTTATTCTATATGTATGCAGAGTTTGCTGTTAAAAAAACGCCAGTGCTCGAATCATTCGTTTCAACTATTGTCCCGGACAATACCTTACAGACCGAGAGTTATTTATTAAACATTAAATAACTTTAAACGGTGTATAATAGCACAACAGGAGCAAAAACAAGTTAAAAACACAAAACATGCTTAACCAACTGCCTGTTTAAATAAAAAGGTCTTTAGATGTGCCTTAAAAGAGACTGTGGATTATGTGCAGCGTAGAGACAGCAGGAGAGCGGCCCAACGTCTCAGAGGCACCACCTGAAAAGGACGATCGCCACGATTTCTAAAACGGGTCCGAGGTACCACCAACATTTGAGTCGATGATCTTATAGTCCTAGGCGAACAAAGAGGTTTCAGATGATCCTGTATATATCTAGGAGCCTAACTGTGGACTGCTCTCAAAGTTAAAATCTAAATTTTAAAATTCATCCTAATGTGCACAGGAAACCGGTGCAAGGAGGTGAGAACAGGAGTAATATGTTCCTTTGTATTTGTTTTAGTCAGCAGCCTTGCTGCAGAATTTTGCACATAGAGAAGACGGCCAAGGGGGATTAATTTAAACAGTTAAAAAGGCTACTGCAATAGTCTAAACGGGAAGAAAAGAAAGCATAAACAATCATTTCTAGTTCAATGCATTTTGCACTTTGCACAGACTGAAGGAGGATTTATTTAAACGGTTAAAAATACTATTTCATTCATGCCAGGAGATTAACATAACCAGAGTGAGCTAAGAGCAAAATAATTTTTTCCCAGCATTTTAAGAGGTTTTATGTTTCATTAAAGGTATACTATGCAAACGGGGTTGATTTTCCAGCAAGGCTCCCCCCAGAGGGTGAAAGTAAAAGTGCACTGTCGTAAAGATGCTCAGCTGTTCTCCTGGTTTCTCCGTCAAGCCAGGCGCGGTTGTTTTGAGCTTAGCAGACAGGCGAACGCAACGAATCACCATCCTGCTGTTCAAGCAGAGCTACGAGGGGGCGCCCTCACTCCACTGGCGGGGACGGAGAGGAGGGGCGTCCCCGAAGCGACCTCCGCCCGGCCCGGGACCCGCTGGGCCCGGACGTCGGCTCGCGGGGGGGTTTGGGTGGGCGAGCGTTCCGGTCCGCGCGACGCGCTGGCCGTTTGTTTCCGTATGCCGCGCGGCCGCCGGGGCATCTCGTCTTTCCTCTCTCCCCTCCGTTCCCCCCGACGCCCGGTGCCTCCCGAGCCGCGTCCGAGCGTCGCGCCGTACAGTTTGAGAACACAGATCAGCACACAGATGAGCGGTGAACTTTTAAACCCCGCGGTTCCGTCGCACAGTTTGAGATGTATATAAGTACCACGACTGAAAAACTCGTACAGTGTATGCCCGGCTTAACACAGTGAAAGTATGAACGTGCACACAGAGAGAGAGTAACCATTCCAATGTTACTTACAATCGCATCAGCAGAAACGCGAGGTCCGCGTCACCCTTGCAGCCTTCTTTCTCTTTTAGCTCTCGCCATTCGGAAAAAGCTTGCCCGATGTTCACCCGTGTACGACTCCTCTCTCTGTCCACAGCCCTTTTCCTCTTTCTTGCCTGCTCCGACATGAGCTTTCGCTGTTTTATCGCCGGTTCCGCCATGATAACTGCACAAATATCGCCACTGCGCTAGCAACAAATATGCCTTTCACTGGGGGCGTGTAGCAGTTCTCGCCGTAAAGCAAGACCGACTCTCGCGATGCATGAGACTTCTGAGCCTGTGGGCGCGGGCCGAGGGCTCCTGCAATTGCAAGTACGGTATTTCCCCTACAGACCACCAGGGCGGCCGAGAAAACCTTTGTTCAACCTGAAATGACTCATTTAATCATCCAAAACGGTATGGAACACATTAATTAACTGAAAAATGTTGCATAGTATGCCTTTAAATAATAAAAGGTTTCGTATTTTACTACAAAACATGTAAACTAAGAAAGAGAGGAAGTCTGATGAGGCCCATCAGAGGCAAAATGTAGTTATTTAATTTTGTTGTACAGCCTTTTTAAACCTGGGTTGCTTTAATCTAACTATTTAAAATGATTGGACAATCTTCTTAAAAATAAAAAAAATAAAGTAAATATACACATTTAGATTTGAACAAGTAAGCTACATAATATAGTGATGTTCAAACATCTTTAAACAAATTAACCTGTTTTTTTTTAACTAAACATGTTTTTTCTGAAGAAAAGAAAAACTCAACCCTTTTTGCAGCCAAAAGAATATTTATCTGTTTTTATCATGTTATTAGGCACTATGTGTTAATAAATCAGTTTAAGCAAGCATAAACACACCTTTTGATAGCTATAGCTGAATGTTATTCAAACCCTGGGCAGATTTTGGTAAAAAAAAATGATTTGTATTAAGTGATTCTATTCTATTCATTTTTTTTGGGGGGGGGGGGGGGGGGTAAAGATGCTATGGTCTGTATTTACATTTCTTAAATGTCACGTCAGGAAGAATTTTTACCCTTCTCAATGGAACATCTTTTTAACAACAATAAAAACCCTTCTTCATTGTTTTCACTTGTGTTGTAATTATTTATCTTTAATGGAGAGCTTCAAGTTTTTGAGGCTGGAAGGCCTCCTTGCCATCTCCCTAATCTTTAATTAGCTTCACAGATACTCAATTGAGTACAAGTCGAGACTCTGACTACATCATTAAAAAATTTGAATGTAATTTCCAATCAGAGGAAAATGTCTTGATATAATTAAGGGATTAAGCCTGTATCTGGCAGGGTTTGAATAATTTTGTGTTTAACAGCAGGTTGATGCATTGCAATGCATTGAGTTGAAGACTGAACAACATCTAACAAATTTAAAAAATGGAATGAACATATTTCTTAGAGACAATAATTTTATTGTGAGTTAGAAATTAAGGGATACTTACACATTTTGAACACCACACAGGCAATACCCACAACTACTATAGCTACTACAGCAGCTGATATCCCAATTATGGTGGCTTTGCTGACGGCTGTAGAAAAATGGGAAAAATCAGTCAGAGAAGCTTTGGTCAAGTTCACTTTCTGTTTCACAACCTTGGTCTAAACTTGATGTCAAGTCTTCTACATGTCTGACTGCACAGATTAAAAGTAGTTGACAAAATCAGAGATAAAAATATTTCCTTTACTCCCTCCGACACCCGACATGTTTGGATGTTCTCACTGAAGGGAAGCATGAAGTACAGCACAAGTCAGACTTTTAATTATTTCCCTTAAAATATATAGTATTGTGTGTTTTGTGACATGTAAGATATAATTTCAAATGCCAATGATAATACAAGCAACATAATGTTTATATAAAAAACTGTGAACCGCTTTCATTGTTTTTGAAGGGTGTAGTTGTGGGTGTGACTCCAGCTTCATCCTAAACTTAAGTATCAAGTGGAGGAGTTAGTGTTTTGTTCATGAATGAAGAAAACACTAACTCCCCACGGGAGGGAACGAGAGCTGGACAGACAGACTGGGACTGCATCAGCAGTGATGTGCGCGCTGCTCCGTTTTGTTGTGATGGAGAAAGAGCTGAGCCAAAAAACAAAGCTTTCGATTAACAGGTCCGTCTATGTTCTGACCCTCACCTATAGTCATGAGGTACGGATCATGACCCGAAGACTGAGATCCTGGATACCAATGGCCAAAATGAGCTTCATCCGGAGAGTAGCTCAGCCTTAGAGGTAGAGTGAGGAGCTCAAAGTAGAGCTGCTGTTTCTCTGCATCAAAAGGTTGAGTGGGCATCTGATCAGATAATCCTGACCGTGCTTTTCAGGTAGTTGATCCTGACAAAGGGTCAGATGATCCAGACCCTTTGTATAATTTCCAGGCAGCTCTCACTGGGAGGAAATCCTGGGGATGACCCAGAACTTGGTGGAGGGACTATGTATCCTGTATGGCCTGGGAATGCTTCGGGATCCTCCAGAATGAACAGGAGGATGTCACTGGGGAGAGGGATGTCTGAGTTTCCCTCATGGACCTGTTGCTCCATGGCACAATCATTAATAAGCTGACGACAATGGATGGATGGAAGATTAAGGTGAGCCACAAATGTGGTTACTAAAATCACTGCAACCCATTACAAACTGCTAACATGGTTAAAACATGTAAATCTGTTTGCATGTGTGTGTTTTGTTATTTATATTGAATTAGGGGGTGTTGGAGATGAATACTAATCCTGATGTGAGACATAATCTGAGAACCACCAGACATACAATAAAGCTTTTCAACCCAAATCAAGTTGAAGTCAAATTGTAGTCAAGTTGCAGTTTTGGACTCTAAACCTAAACTTATAGTTTTTTCCCCTTTTTTCTGCTCAAAATTGTGCTGAATTATTTTAGGTTTTTACTGTGTAAAGTATCTTACTGGCAAAAACTTTAACTGCTGTGTCACAGCATGAGCGTTATGAGGTTTTACCCCATTGTTATCAGGTATAGTCATTGTCGTAGCCTGGAACCCAGGCTGGTAACTTTTTATCATGTTCCTTTGGTGGGGAGTCCTCTACAGAGCTCCTAGACACTGGGTCAAATGCAGCAGTAGTCCAACATAATTCCAACTGGAAGTACTGTGTAAGTATCTAATGTGCATCTAACGTACCGGGTAACACGGTATACCAGTGGTGTTTGAACATCGGGTTCGAGTCCTGGGCTCAGCAGGACTCGAACCCATGTGTGGAGTTTGCATGTACTCCTTGTGTTCTCCCCTGTAATTGTTAGGTGTTCTGGTTTCTCCTACCACCTAAGACATGCTGTCTGGCCATTAGTGGCAGTGCGCTCCATCTAACCCTCCTACTGCTCCATGTAATTTTGTTGTATGTACCTTGTACGTATAATGACAAATAAGAAAAAAGCATCTCATCTAAGACACTGACTCAGTAAAGTGGCGCTGCACAGATAAAGAAGGCGCAATATACAGGGTGTTCTCATCTCTCTTTCCTTGACCTCCTCCATGGCCCTGCACAATTAGACTCAGAGAAGTAGCTGTCATCCTCCCTCTTGTTCTTCCCCTCAGATCCCTCTTGCTCCTGCGGTCCCTAAGAGCCCCTGGAGGACAAGGTGGTGACATTGACTGCCTCCCTGCCTCAGAGAATGGGCTGTCCCTTCAATAATCAGGAACCTATTGTTGGGGGGAAGTTAAATGACCCATAATAGATCATTGTTAGGGATATGTAGCAATAGCTGCCCCATTGCTGCCCGGCCTCAATAAGTTGGTGGTGAGAGCAACACTTATGGTGGTAGTTGTTCTTTTTTTTTTTTTTTTTTTTCCAGTGTCCTGTCTAGCAATGTGGCAATAAGAATTGATGTCTTAATGCCAAATAGAGCTCGACAGATTTTGCTTTCACAAGTGGAGCAAAAAAGCTTTCGCCATTGTGCTCCGCTTGATTTTTGCATGTAAATAGCTTTACTGTGATTTCTGCAGGGAGAATTTCAAATTATATGGACACTACAATGGGAAAGTAGGAGAGTAAAGGAAGAACAAGAAGAGAAAAAAAAGAAAGAGAAGAGGTGAAAGAAAGAAGAGATAAAAGGGAGAGAATGATAAAACCTTCTCCGTCTGCTCCATCACCTGGAAAGAGACGCAAAAAGAACAGCACAACCAACAGACATAAAGCAACAGATACAATCGAGTAACACCTTGATGCCATTGCTAAATCATATGTATTATTATTTAAGTTGACATGTGTAATGTGATACCTGAAAAAAGAAAGTGAAAGAAAATAAATAAATTACAGGCTTTCTGTATATAAGTGAACACTTAATACCTGGAACCCTGCACCTGTGGGAGTTTGTGAGAGTGCACTAGTTTAGGTGAAAATTATCTAGAAGGAAATAGCTCGATAGTGGTTGTGGAGAACCAAAGACCCACCTTCCCCGAGCACAGAGGCAGGAGTCAGGGGACCCATAACCCCGGACTCCCAAAGGGGCCCCTAAAGCAGGGCGCCCAAGAGGGGCCATCACAGGAAATATGCAGTTGTTCTAAACAAATGCTATGCTACATTTATTTACTTTTGAGGCCTAAAGATCAAATAGAAATTCTTAATTCATAAATGTGCAGCTTTAAAAACCATATTCTCTAATTTAATCAATAACACATTTAAACAATATTGCTTCACTTCAAGTGAACAAACAAAACATATGCTTTCAGTGTAACAACTGGGTGAAAACCAAAGTGTCATGAAGTCTTACCAACATCTGGAGGGCAGTGATCCTCAATCTTTTTAATGGATTTAGTGAAGCTGACCAGGTTGCTATGGGTACAGATGATTGATTCATTCAACTGATAGATACGAAGAGAAGAGCCAGATGGGGTGTTCGCTGTACTCTCTTCACATGTTCTATTCTCACATCTAAGAGTGCTGCTGATTGAAGAGTTCCCTGCTCTGCAGGTCACTGTGAAGATACTGGAGGAGGTGTTGGAGGTGAGGGTAACGGTGAGATCAACTGGAGACACTGGATCTGAGGGGCGGAGTTGATTTGAGATGTTTTAGAGCATAAGAAAAAGAAAAAAAATAGAGGTCTTAATCTGACATGAAATACAACAGAAAGAGCAACATTATTCTTAAACCACTTTGTTTTAGCTTGTAGTGTTTATGAATATGGATTACACTGATAAAGGCCCAAACCCAAACAAAGAGGTTTGATGGGATTACTTTTGGTGTTGATGTTTAAACTTCATCATTCCTTAAAAAAAAATTAAAGAATTATTCTGCTCCAATAAATAAATAGAACAGAAATATACATATAAGAAAAACTTACCTTGAACTGCAACGTTGTATTCAATTAGTTTTTGTTGTTTAGGCAGTACTGTCCTTGCAGTATAAATACCGCTATGTGACTTGTGTAGATTCTTTAATTTCACATTGTACGTTTTTTCAAGGACTTCAATTCTTCCAGTGTAATTCACTTCAACAGTTGGTGGTGAAGGAGGGAAACATGTTACCAATGCTTCAACATTAAAATCCCATAACCAAAGTTTAGAATTTCGGGCAACTTCAACTTCTGTGAGATTAAGAATTAGATCCTTTCCAGTCTGCACAAATACATGATTCACTGAAGTGGATCCTGTAAAACAGAAAACAAAATACATTTTAAACTGAACTGAGATCAGTACAAAACTCTCAAGTAGGGCTGACTGTAGAGATTGATTTTAGATTTTTTTTTATTATCTATATAGTTCATCCAAAAAAGAGCTTGTTAATACACTAAATGCAAGCATGATGTCAGTAATGTTATAGCATTTTTTAAAGATAAGGTCGTTCCTCCCAGCAGCTGTTAGGCTGTCTAACCATTACTGCTCCCAACAAACCCAAAATGTTGTTTGCATTCCTACTGTTCTTTGCACAAGTTTTTAGTTTTTTGTAAATAATCTGTTTTTGTGCAAATATACAAAATACAAAGTTTCCACATTATTCGTATTAACTAAGTTTTTGTGTACACCTTTACACATTCAATATAAATATAAGTACACTTTGTAGAATATACATCCACTAATTTTATATAGTTTTTCTTTCTTTGTATCCTTAACTACTTTACTTACTTAACTTAGGACTTAACTTAGGATCTTATTTTTGCTTACAGTTTACAAGTTCAGTCTAATCAGTCTAAGTCAGAAAACATTCATATTTGCTTCACATTCTCATCGAAACAAACCAACACTCAAATACAGTCAGATATTGTTGTTAAAAAAAGTAACAGAATAAAATAAAGACTTGCCAGAATAAGTATTTAGTACAACAGAGTGAACATTAATCAGATAAACTGCGGTGTAGATAATTTTAATGTGGGGAATGAGGAAATGCATTGAAAAACATTATCTCACTTGATTGCCGTAACAAGACTCATTAATTTCCATCGGCCGCCAAAAACATTTTGTCATTTCAGCATCATCTCTCTAGCTTGTAAATTAGTGAACAAGGAAGACTTTCAGTGAGAAGAACAGTGGAAAAAAGTTAGAAATTTAAATTATAAATGTCTTTTTGTATCTCACTGGACTAAACATTCTTCCTCACTTTGTTTCATGAGGTCGAAACGTTTACATTGATATCTTGAAAAAGAAACATTCAGAACTACAAGAAAGCGATTAAAACTCTGAATTGCAAAAATACATTATTTACCTTGTATTTGAAGTGTGAAGACTAAAAGCAGATGAGAAAAAAACGTGACAATCTGCGCCATTTCTGAAAGCGTATGTGGAAGTAAGGCACTTCCTACTTCAGTGTGAATACTAAATGAAACCAAGGCTGGTTCCGGGCAAGCAGAGGTGCAGACATCTTGCATACACGTTATACTCCAGCCTATTTATTTAGTTTATTAGTGTTTTTTCATGGTATTGGGTTAAGTGGTGGAGTGCTGTGCATTATTGCCAGATTTGGCTGGTTTCTGCCCAGTGCAAAACGGCTTCTTTTGAACACTGTGGGCTGGAAAATAACTTTGAGCGGGTTTTTAAACATTCAGCTTCTTTTCACAACATCTGGTGGGATTTAAGAAAGAATTAATAGGAAAATTCTATTCTATTAAATTCTATTATAGTACAGTTAGATGTGGCCTTTACTTTGTTAAGCTTTGTCTTGATGTTGTAAGGCAGCATCTCGCTGAAGGGGGAAGTATAAAAAATAAGTAGGAAACTAAAACCGACTGTATTTGGTTTTTGAGTGCTCCCATGCCCTTTGGAGTGTTCTGCCTGTTTCTGCTGGACCTGTCGTTTATGATTTCCTGTCTCAGGATTCTGCTTTCTGCTTCCTCCCGGTTCAGCCACTCATCCCCGCTGTGAGCAGCCTGTCGTCAGTTCTGCCTTTTATCTTCTCACCTCTTTCCTGCCCACATCACATCTTTGCTCAATTATTTTATTTACAATAAACATTTTAAGAACCCCTGCTATTGTTTTCCCCAAGCAATTTAGAGCTCCTTAGTAGGATCTCTGAAGATCAGCACTCATATTCACAACGAATCCTGATACTAAAAGTGGCTCTTAGAGCTCTTAGAATTCGATGATTTTTCTTAGAATTTTACCTTGGTAAAATAAAAATTATTAACAAAGCATTTTAGGCATTAACAGACCTCTTAAAGTGAAAACATTTTAGTAATGCGGAGGACTTTTAACAAGCCTAAGAGGGTCTGAAGCAGGAAGATGGTGAAAACAGAGAGAGCTGATTGGCTGATCCACCACCTGAACAGTGGAGGAAATGAGCACAGAAACTTCTATAGCAATCATAGAATTATTAATAGGTAGATAAGAAACTTTATAATCCCCATTAAGAGGAAATTAATTTGTTTCAGCGGCTTCTCACTTTCAGGCTGGTGCATAAAAGCACCAAGACGTGCAGAGAAAAGGTGTATTGATTTGGCGCTGTGATCCAGAGACAAATTTACCTTTCAATACTCCTCTGTTCTCCTTCCAGAGCTGTGTGCTGGACAGCGCTGCTGTTTTTACACCTTTTTTCCCAATTTCATGTCATTCATTTTGCCAAATACGACTGATTTGTACAAGCAGGCAATCTCCGTAAAATGCTGACAGGTGAGTGCGCATTAATATCCATCCATCCATCCATTTTCTGATTCGCTTAATCCCTCATGGGGTCGCGAGGGTTGCTGGTGCCTATCTCCAGCGTTCACTGGGCGAGAGGCGAGGTACACCCAGAACAGGTCGCCAGTCTGTCACATCACATTAATATCAAATAGATAAAGTAGTAAAATGATTTTTAGGTAAAAAATAAATAAACAATTCAAAATAAAGATGAGAATGTAAACATGGTGTGTTCAAGCATTTTCATTGCTGTGTAACAATTATTTAATTTTGTCAAGTTTCTTCATCATGTCACAGATTTCTTAATCCAGTCAAATCCTTAATTGCTCTCCTTTGAGTACTAGGAGGTCATCTATCTTGTGTGTTTTTTTTTCTTGTACTATCAACCAGTCATTTGGAATTTGGGCAATATAAGTAAACTGAATTGAACTGAAACTTAGAATGTTATGATTTTAATATACTTATTCCTTTTGAAAAGCATCACAATTTTAGAGTTATGGTCACTTGTTATGCTTATGCTCATCATTTGGTGTTGGCAAGTAAAAATACAGGACTGTCTCAGAAAATTAGAATATCGTGATAAAGTTCTTTATTTTCTGTAATGCAAATAAAAAACATGAAATGTCATACATTCTGGATTCATTACAAATCAACTGAAATATCGCAAGCCTTTTATTGTTTTAATATCGCTGATTATGGCGTACAGCTGAAGAAAACTCAAAAATCCTATCTCAAAATATTAGAATATTTCCTCAGACCAAGTAAAAAAAAAAAATTATAACAGCAAAACAAAATCAAACATTTGAAAATGTCCATTAATGCACTCAGTACTTGGTTGGGAATCCTTTTGCACAGATTACTGCATCAATGCGGCGTGGCATGGAGGCAATCAGCCTATGGCATTGCTGAGGTGTTATGGATGCCCAGGATGCTTCAATAGCGGCCTTTAGCTCATTTGCATTGTTGGGTCTGGTGTCTTTCAGCTTCTTCTTCACAATACCCCACAAATTCTCGATGGGGTTCAGGTCAGGGGAATTGGCAGGCCAATCAAGGACAGTAATGCCATGGTCAGTACACCAGTTACTGGTGGTTTTGGCACTGTGGGCAGGTGCCAGATCTTGGTTGTGCAGCGTTTCCTGCCACATTTCCCCCTTCCAACACACTTTTTGTGAATGTGCTTTGAAACTGCACTCTGTGAACAGCCTGCTCTTTGAGAAATTTCTTTTTGTGTCTTACCCTCCTGATGGAGGGTGTCAATGATGGTCTTCTGGACAGCAGTCAGATCAGCAGTCTTCCCCATACTTGTGATTTAGTTTACTGAACCAAGCTGAGTGTTTTTCAAGGCTCAGGAAACCCTTGCAGGTGTTTCGAGTTAATTAGACGATTCAAGTGATTAGTTGAATAGCCTACTAGTATACTTTTTCACGATATTCTAATTTTCTGAGACACTCCTGTATATATGGCATATGGCTGAGTTTAATTTTGATTAAATTAAACCAATAGACATGCAAGAAAATGCAGTCTTTAATAATAAGCTTTATTAGATCATTTTGCAAAGAATTACCAAATTCATTGACCTGGAAGTCAAACAACTAAGATAAAATACAATACGCCTGATTTCAGTCACAGTCATTCAGTCATTCCCATCACATTTCTGCCTTTAATTTTCTGTCTCAGCCCTTATTCTTTACTTACTGTCATATTTTATGTGTTGGCTGATCAAAGAAGGACCTTTAATTAGATGTTTTATCACAGAATTAGTAACTCCAAAGTTATTTGACTGCACTGATTGTCTCTAATCCTTTCTAAAATCAGATTTTCTTCACTTTATAGGCACATATAAGATCTTACTACCTAAGTATTTACATCGACTGAAGCTTGCCCAACGTCACTGACACAGAAACAGTAGTTGAATCTTTTACAACTCACATCAGTTGTATTTAAGTCAGTTTATGTACATTTAGAGTGTTTTCAGAGATGAAAGAGTATTTTACATGGGTACGGTTTTACATATGGTAAACTAATTTTTTGAAGGTGCAAAAAAAACATGTGCTCCAACAAAGTGCTACAGAAACAGCTGTCATACTTCTAGTGTAACAAAAGAATTACATACAGCACAGAAACACAGCATACAAGGCACCTTGAGGAACTCTAACATTGAGATGCAAGATTATTTCCATACTGTTTGCACTGCATAATTTGTAACAGGAAATTTTAAAATACTGGTCAGATGCTTGGGAGGAAGTTGAGGGCGGCGCGTGAGTTTGCTGCTATTTTGTTCTTACCATAAAAGAACAGAAAACCTAAAGTCATCTGACTTTCTGCTTGAGTGCTCAACAGAACATGGTTGTGTAAATCTAAAGTAATTTCCCTTTTGGGAACTAGTAAAACAGTTTTAAAGTCTACAACATTACCACACTTTTACGTACACAGTAGCGAGAAGAATTACTCTTTTTTTATTACAGATGGTTATATGGTCACATTGTTTCTCTTACTGCTTTTTTCATTTTATTTTTTTTAATAGACACTCAACATGACTGACTTTTGGGTGACTAAGTCTCTCACCTAGTGATATGTGACTGAGTGTGCTGGGAAGCACCCAAAGTAAACAGAATTCATTTTTCTGACCTTTCTTTATATTTGTTTCAAATAGGTATTTGTATCATACATCCAGTAAATGGGCTCTCACGTAAATTGGCTTTCAGTATATACAGACATTTGTTTTCATATAAAAGCATGTATTATCCAACAACCCTGTCCAACTGTGGCATAGCTGCGAACCCTATGTTTCAATTGCATTCAAAGCATTTGTATTTTTAGGTAGAGTCAACATAAGAATCCTTCTCGTCCCTGGTAAAATGTCAGGATTTTTTGAGAAATATAAATCCTTTCAGAGCTTTTTCCACCTTTGATGTGACATATACGTATTTTTCAACAGACAAAAAGGACAATACAGAAAAATATGAAAACAAGCTCATGTGTTCTTTATATGTCTGGATAGGATTGAGTTATAGAACCTTTTCCTGAAACGGTTTGGCTAAAATCTCCCAGAACCTTACGTGAAAAGGTTTTGTGGTCGGAAAGAACTAAACTGGAAGTTTTGGCCACATTTCCAGAAGGTACGTTTGCCCCTGAAACCATCAGTTTAGAAATTTCAGCTTCAAGGCCAGAAACCAACAAACTGTGATACAATTGTGCAGCTTGAGCTGTTAGAAATAAATTGACAGCATTGTGATCTTTATAGCACAGTCGCATTCGACACTATAATTGGATTCATGTCAGGGGAAAGTACATATTTCAAAGTATAAAATCTGCCATTTTCTCAGCTTTAATTTGAGCCTTTTTTTAAAAAAAAATTGGACTACGACAGGTTTTTTTTGTATGTTTACTCTCATTCCACATCAGAACATTCCACACCTTGGATCCAATTTGGCATCCAATCCAACAGAAAATCGTGTCGTATAATGTCCGTTGTAATAAGAACACACTGTAGTCAACGCGGTCATGCAGACTGCTTGCAATTCCCCAAGACTGTGACTCTGACAGTCCAACCAAGATAGACCAGGGGTCTATGTTTGGAGGACTTGTGCATCAATTTGACAGAAAAGTCATCAGTCAGACAGGAAGTGAGACACAGTGGCAAAGTAAAACACATCTGCTGTAGGGAAAGTGTCAAAGTAAAGTCGCTACAGAAACAGTGTGTACTTATCATGCTAGGAGAACAAAACTATTGAAAAAAAGTAAGAAAGGTGAAACAGCAATCTTCTCTGAGCTTGTTCGAGGAACAAGATAAATGTTACAATAAAGGTGGAGAAAGTTGTGAAAGGATGTCTAATAATTGTGACAATCTCAAAGGTCGCAAAAATAATACATTTTGTGACTTAATCTCATGCTATGTCATGCAACCACTCTGTCTGCACTGATAAAGATTCACTGCAGTAGTGAATGTTAGGAGTGACTGACATGGAGGGGGGTTGAGATCTATTTTTTGATTAGTTCTGCTAACAGTAATTCTATTACTTTGGGGGTACCCACAGACATGATGTGGAGCATTTAACCTCAAGATAGTCATGGAAAAGGAAACAAAAAACAATGGTGACGGTATGGCAAAAAAAAGAATTTTCCTCTTTCTTTGCGCAAGCAGAAGTAAGTAGACTTTACGTCCTTCAGTCCAATTTGGCATGAAATATACAGGACCTGTGGCATAACGAAATTAACATAATTTCTTCTCCCATTAGACTATTTGTAAATGTGTTGTTTATTAGATATTCCATCATTAGTGACAAGATACGAATAAGTCTGACAGCAGCTTTAGCAAACATTTGTTCCTCAAATTCAGTACCATACTTGTTTTTTATCATAATTCATTATCATTCAAAACAGTCTTTGTCATTACATTTATGCTACAGGCTTCACAGACTCGAGTTGTTTTGCTACAATATAGTCCAGTCCCAGCCAGTGTGGCAGTTCATACGTTGCTAATGCGAACACTTAAAGGGCCATCCCTGACCCGGCCTCGGTCCTCGCCTCGCTGCTCCCTGTAGCTCTGCTCCAGGCGAATCTTCTCCGGGTCTGTCCCTTCAGACACAAGTCCACCTCCATTGCTCTGGTATTCATGTTGTGAACTGGACGGTTTGAAGATGGGGGTCATCGTCGTCTTTGCCACCTTGTCAAAGAAGGAAAAGTCTGCCACGTATTTGCCCGACTTAGAGAGAGAAACTACGGGGGGGAACTCGTAGCCCCAGAGGATCTCATCTGGCAGGTAGGACGTGCGGACCTGGCAGGTGGCTGAGGTCGGCTCTATTGTGGCGCTCATGATCACCAGCAGTTCAAAGTCAGCCATCTCTGGATCTGTCCAGCCACCACCTGAGAGAGGAAAAATTTGAGTAATCTTAAAAAGACAAGACAAAAAAGGGAAAGGCAATAATAAGGCAATAAGAATTTCTAGGCGCAGCGAAGGTGTTGAGGAGATCCGTTTTGGCATCTCTGCTATTTGCGGATGACGTGGTCCTATTGGCTTCATCATATCGTGATCTACAGCTCTCACTAGAGCGGTTCGCAGCCGAGTGTGAAGCGGCCGGGATGAAGATGAGTACCTCCAATTCCGAGACCAGGCTCTTGAGCCGGAAAAGGGTAGAGTGCCTTCTCCGGGTTGGGGAGGATTTCCTACCCTCATCTATGGTCACGAGCTTTGGGTCGTGACCGAAAGAACGAGATCCCGGATACAAGCGGCCGAAATGAGTTTTCTCCGTAGTGTCTGGGCTCTCCCTTAGAGATAGGGTGAGGAGCTCAGTCATCCGGGGAGGACTCAGAGTAGAGCCGCTGCTCCTCCACGTCGAGAGGAGCCAGTTAAGGTGGCTCGAGCATCTGGTCAGGATGCCTCCTGGACGCCTCCCTGGTGAGGTGTTCAGGGCACGTCCCACCGGGAGGAGGCCCAGGGAAAGACCCAGGACACGCTGGAGGGACTATGTCTCTCTGCTGGCCTGGGAACGCCTTGGGATTCCCCCGGAGGAGCTGGCCCAAGTGGCTGGGGAGAGGGACGTCTGGGCCTCCCCACTGAAGCTGCTACCCCCGCGACCCGACCCCGGATCAGAGGAAGAAGATGGATGGATGGATGGATGGATGGATGGATGGATGGTTTCCTCCCACAGTCCACAGACATGCTTGCTCAATTTATGACCCATTCTAAATTCCCTTTAGATCTGAGTGCGAACATTACATACCATTTGTTATTTATTTTTATATTATCCTGTAATAACGCTATCCTGTCCTGGATTTACCCTGCCTCTTGCTCTGGAGACTTCTGGACTAGCTCCGCAAACCCTGATAGGATTCACCCTCTACAGAAAGGCAAGGAAGCAAATGAATATCGAATTAGGAGGAAATATAGATATGCAGGAATAATACTGGAGCAAATAATATAAAGATAAATGTACTATATATGATTAGAATTCCCCTAAATTCTTTTCTCAGAACGATTCTGTGCAGTAACTTCTTGTGTATGGGGGAAGTAAAGTGGGAGGTTAAAAATAGAAAGGACACTCATTGATGACAAGGGCGTTGTACTTCCTCAGTTTACTAACTGCCAAAAGAAGGCCATTTTATCTCTCCTTTTCTAAGTTCATTAACAGACTTCTGACTTTAAAAAGCTTGAAATTAGAAATAAATAAAGCCAGTTGGCATGTGTCATCAATCAAAAATCAAACCATCACTGCACAAAGTTGATTGTGGACTACATCCAGAATTTTGTGTTAAACAGACTGATGGCAGAATTATGCTTCAATGGACTTGTGAAGTTGTGAAGAAGGAGAAGTTCAGTGACAATTCATGTCTGCTAAAGGGTACCAATCAGAGTACATAATTAAAATGTGAAGCCAGTAGATTCCTGAATATGATCATTTGCAAAGCCATCTCTTGGGCCTTAAAACTAAGAAAAAAAGGGATGGACCAAATAATTAGCAAAACTGCAGGCGGGTCTTTTGATAATACAGTCAATTCATGAAGCAAATAGGAATGCTGGGTTTCCTTAAACAAAAAACTTTGACCAATCTCTCTGTAGGATTTGATTGAATTTGACTTTGTCAAGTGCCTTGAGCTGACGTGTGTTGTGGACCGGCGCTATATAAATGAAATTTAATTGAATTAAATGCTGAAGTTGTTGGTATCCATCACTTTGTAAAGTCAGATATAAATATGAAATTCTTGCCATTTTTTCACTACCATGTTTATTCTATGTTCATTTATGTTTTGCTTTTATTGCTTTGATGCCAAGTTTGGGAAGGGTTGCCCCCAGGCAAGATATCAGCCGCTGTAAACGCTGTTCACATAGCACAGTACAGCTTTGTGACATTTGGGTCACCTCTCACTGGGACAGTTTCCACTTGGAAGTAAAAGCCACAGTTGCTGAACTGTTGATGCAAAATGGTAAGATTGGGATTTTTTTGAAGAGCTTTAATAAAATTAAGTAAACTTAACTGTAAGGAGATGTTAATGAGATTTGCTACGTCCACATAAAACCACATAATTGCCTTGCACCTTAAAGCTTATAAAGAGAAGAATTAGATATGTAAGAACTTTATAAATAGCAAGAAATATTTCATGGCATGATCATTGCAAGTTAGATATACCATGTTTACCACACATAACCCTGCTACTTAAACAAGGCCAGTGCTACTCAGATGTTGCAGATTTTAAATGATTATTATGTTACTTGAAATGTATTGCTATGTTATGCAGATGTTCTGTCTGCACTGCTGAAAAATTAGGCTTGGATACCACTGACGCAGTGGCATAATACATATTTTGCAACCTTAGTCCTGATATACTCACACTATGTCACAATGAAACGGGGCAATAACAAATAAAACTCAAATTACATGTGGCAGGCCTCAACGCCTAATATAAAAACGCATAAAATTCACCTTACATTTTCACATTTGGATGTATAACGTGTCAACCTAGGTGGCAAGAGGTAGAAGTGAGGTTTTTCTTCTTCACCAATTGTAAAGAAAAATGTCTGTAGAAAATGTGCTTTACCTTTAATGTGACAAGAATTGGAGTTTTGTAATAATGTATTATACAGATAAATGTTCTCAATTAAACTAAGGTGGAAATTTTTTTTGCTTAATTATTCATAAACACTATAGGTGGGTCATACATTTAAGGCATTAGCAAATAATAAAAGAAACATGGTGTTCAAATTGGTAGTTTTCCAAGAAAAGGACAAAAATGGGACAAAAAATCAGTAGTTGTGCAACAGAAAGAGCAAGTTACAAAGTGTCTTGCTCTTTCTTGAAGGAAAGAAAAATGCTTGGTTTCCATTTTTCCAAGTTTAGCTGCAAAGTACAAGAATATGCTTTTTGAAAAAAAGCTATTTCTGTTTTATAATGCACATCACTCCCTTTTTCCTCATTTTGAAGACTGGTGAATTTAACTTTTCAAGCTGTTGTACCGTTCCTCTCTAAATTCTGATTTCAGCTAAATAGAAAATGGGTTTTGGAAACTTGTTTCATATGAATGAGCTTTTTCTCAGTCTCAACAAATGGAAAACATGCTAAATATGTGACAATACTAACAAATGACTAATTTTAATGACCAAACTTACCCTTGGCAGCCCAGGCTCTCAAGGGGCTGCTGTCATTGATAATGTGGTAGAAGGTGAGGGGAAGGATGAGGAAGGGACTGTCGCTAGAAGTGTCCACCTGAAAGGGCACGTTTCTCTGATCCATACGGACTGTTTCGCCTTCCTTAGTCAGGGACGTCTGCAGGAGTTTCCCTGTCACCTGCATGAAATGGTTTGCATTGTTTGTTTTAGCGCAGCTGATTCGCACTTTGAAACATTGCAAAGTAAAAATAAAATCGAAATACAATCTGGATGGAAACATATGTTAAGAAATAGCAAACTGGAAGCTTATCAAACTAATGCCACAATAAATTCATGCCATAAACAAACCCAGCTGTGGTCCAACTACATATTAGTCAGGCTTATTTTGCTGTCTGAAGGAAGAGTATTTCATGTCCATTCTGCATGTGCTCCAACCTGGCATCCCAGGAGGAGACTCTTGCGCATGTTGGCCACCCGGATCATCAGGCAGGGTTGGCCTTCATGGGTCGACACAACGGCATGTTGGCTGAACTTCACCGTCCCGCTTCGCTTCTTTGGCCGTGCAATCTGATCAGAAAGAAGCTCAGTTTTGATTTTTGTCAGGTATTTTAAATTGATTTACATACTCGTTTGTTTTGCACCTAAAACAGATCAAAGGACAGAGCCTTGAAAAGCCTTTCAACCCCCTTGAAGGTTTTCACATCACAAATGTCTGCAGAGTTTACATTGACGACCAACACAAGGTTATGCATAACTCTAAAGTGGAGGTAAAGTTATACATGTGCACAATTCACCGCAAAGCCTTAGGACTCTCTGATCACTGTCTCCTTAATCTCAATCCAGTTTAAAGGCAAAAACTGAAAACCTCTAAACCTGTGGTTATGGCTGTTAGTAAGTGGTTTATGAGTCATAGCTGAAGCTACAATCCTGGTTTGACTGCACAGACTGGAGTGCTTTTGAACCTGAATGAACTTGCTGAGACTTTGACATCGGTCTTTGTAAGGACGTGTAGAGATCAAGACCATTCATACATGCAACAGCAATGAAACCCGGTTCACATCATGCCTGAGGAAGCTGCTTTGGACCAGCAGTGTGGATCAGGCCCAGGTCAAGCAGGCAAGGCCTAACCTGATGAGGGAGAACAGGGCAGCTAAGGGAAGCAGTGACAGGTAAAACAGCTTCTCAGCTAAGGGTCCTCAACATCACTAACTACATCTCCTCTGGTTCCTTGGATCCACCGTGCAGAGAATGTACTTCATGCAACGACTGAAGAAGCACAATCTTCCACAAGAGCTGCTGGTCGTTTTCTACTGTGCCACTATTCTGTCCCATCTATGTGCGTGTCTGCCACTGTGTTGTTTGGCTCTTCCATAAAACAGGACAGCTCCAAACTGCAACGCACAGCTAGGTCTGTAGAGAGAACCACTGGAGCTGACCTCTCCTCCATCAAGGACTTGGACAGGTCTAGGGTTAGAAAAGAGGGTGCCAACATCTTTGCAGAGCACACACCCTGAAAAACAACCTGCTGAGACTTTTACTTTCGAGTTGGCGCTGCAGAGAGCTATTTAGAAAAGCCAGTCGCCACAGAGACAGTTTCTCTAGTGAACACAAAGCACACCTCGCAGACTGAAAAGTCAGCTATGCTGCTGAGAAACAAAATAAGTATATTTACACTACTGCATTCCTTCCATTCTTTTTTCTTTTTTTATAAAAATAATGGCTGTACATATATATGCATGTAGATATTGTTCAGACCTTTATTTTATTTCCTCTAAATTTTCAATATTTATACTTAATGTCTGAACCCTGCATGAGACTGAAAAGAAAAGGTGTGTGAAACTGAAGCCAGATTCCTCATTTGTGCACACAGTTTTAGCCAATACTGATTTTTTTTTTTTCAAAATGTTTCACAAAAAAGATTGGAAGCAATTTGGAGCACAGCAAACAAGAAGGAGCTCCGGTCAGATGAGATCTTGTTTGCTGTGAGATAAGAGTTTAAAATATCAGGCCTACATGCAAAACTACATATGGTAGAAATCAACACTTTGCATCACCCTGAACATGCACCATCCATGTTGAAACATGGTGGTTACAGCATCATGCTTTGGAAATTGCTGGTAACTCGCGACTGGAGCAATGGTCCACCAAATGTGGAAAAGTTCAAGGGGTGTGAATAAATTTGGCCCAAACAAGGTTAAACTGCAAGGGTTGGATTATTGAGGCTGAAGAACACACTGGAAAGGACGCTTTCTTTTAAAAACACCATTTATCTCGGTTCAGCTTATAACCTTGGCCAGAAAAGTGCCGGTGATGAAGATCTCCATGAGCATGGTGATGACCAGCTGGAGGATGAGGAGGATGATTGCAGCCGGACATTCCTCGGTGATGCATCGGAAGCCGTAGCCGATGGTTGTCTGGGACTCCAGAGAGAAGAGGAAGGCGGCTGTAAGGGTCTGCACCTGCATCACGCAGGGGGTGTGGTTGGACGGCGGGTCGAACTCTGAAATAAACACCAGCACAGAAAACAGTAGCTCAACAATAGGGATGGGAATCGAAAACCGGTTCCTTTCAGAACCGGTTCCGTGTGTTCCAATTCCATGGCACCGTTTGGCAGCTCGCTTAACGATTCTCTTATCGATTCCAGGCAGCAACAGAGCCGGGCAGCACGACTTATGTCACGTTTTTTACGCAAGTTAAGCACAAGGCATTCAGTAAGCAAGTACGACGTGACCAGGCGTAAGTCTAGAAAAGCAAAACAAAAAAATGGCGCCCCATCGGGTAAAGCCATCGAAAGGCCGGTCAACAAGGAAAAATCAGTGGATCATTAGCTATACCTGAAACTAATACGTTTGTGGTGATTTAATGGATTTAGCGATAATTAATAAGAAAATAAAAGCATAAATTGTCGTCTCGATCACTGTGTATGGGGGCGGCCATTATTGCCCGACATCACATCCTGTGACGTAATGTTGCGGTAAGGCACTGCGCTCTACAACAACAATTGTTTCGGATTTCCAGAGGACTTCACCATTGAAATTCACGAGAGCTATTGTTGAACCAACAATGCTCACATGCATGGCAGTTGGATGTTCCAATACATCGGGTAAAAGTGGAAAAAACATTTGTTTTTTCACCTTTCCGATTCATGTTCCACCACGGGCTCTTTTGTTGGATTGCCAATGTGAAGAGGGAGGATTTGCCATCGAACTTCTGGCCAGAGAGAAAACACGTCGTCTGTAGCCAACATTTCGAAGAAGAATGTTTTCAAGATGACATGAGAGCGAGACTTTTCGGTAGGTTTTTCTTTTTTATGATGTAAAATTTGCCAGGACATTTGTTTACCCGATCAGAGCGGCGGAGGGATACGACACACTTCGATACAATGCTCACTGTAGCGAAGCCCACTTATTTTATGCAACTTTGGTCTTATTTTTTCTAAAGTCACTTGTAAATTTCATGAGTTGTGGGGTTGCAGTTTTTTGGGCTTGTTTCTGAAAGTGAAGTTGCTTGTTTGGGCTCTAAACTAAATGACGCTGAAATATCCCTCCGCCTCATAACGCAGCTCATCCTGACAGGAGCGGAGTAAAGGCAGAAGAAGCCACTCTGCCTGTATTTTCTGCAGTTTACGGCTGCAATAACTGATGATAACTGCTAACAGTAGATTAGGCGGTGCAGATCATCATTTTGAGCAGAGATTGGTTCTAAAGATGAGTTTTATACTCTTCTTATAACATTGCAGAACCCAACCCATAAACCGTACTTTAATGCTTATTTGTTGTCTTTTTATGTCTCTAAAAGTTTAAATTAGTCCATCCATTTTCTGACCCGCTTAATCCCTCATGGGGTCACGGGGGGTGCTGGTGCCTATCTCCAGGGTTCCCTGGGCGAGAGGCAGGGTACACCCTGGACAGGTCGCCTGTCTGTTGCAGGGCAACACAGAGACAAACAGTCTCATGCACACACTCAAGGACAACTTAGAGAAGCCAATTAACCTACCAGTCATGTTTTTGGACTGTGAGAGGAAGCCAGAGTACCCGGAGAGAACCCATGCATGCACAGGGAGAAGATACAAACTCCATGCAGAAAGGCCCAGGGTTGGATTTGAACCCAGAACCTTCTTGCTGCAAAGCAACAGTGCTACCCACTGCTCCACCATGCAGCCCATGTTAAATTAGTATTACTTTAAATTTAAATGCTTAATACCATGTCTATTTTTGTTTAAGGGGTTAAAAAATTTCCCCAAATTGGAATCGATAAGAGAATCGATAAGAGAATCAATAAGAGAATCGATAAGGGAATCGGAATCGTGAAAATCGTATCAATTCCCAACCCTACTCAACAAGGTGGTGGCGAAGAAGCAAAAGCTGCGTTACGTCTACATTTTCTGGAGGGTTTTTCTCATTGCCAGGAGTGGAAACATCAGTCATGAGATGAAGAAAGGGAGGAGTTGGTGTGTTTTTTTTGTTTTCTGTAGAACTTAAATAGTTGGCTTTATCTCTACAATGAGTGTTTGACCACACTGTGGTTCTCAGTAACAGGAACTAAAACCAACATTGCAACTCTGTGTCAGTCAGTCCTTTGCAGAATTTGTGCTTGTGTACGCAGAGCTGCAGAGCCCATGTTTTCATGTCTAATCTTTTCATCGTTCATGTAAAAAAGGTTAACTTATCTCAAAATCATTTAACTGACTTGCGGTCAGAAGTGCAACAGCTGTATTTTGTCAATTAAACACAAGGTAGCACAAGTAGAAGGGCATCAACAACAAGCCCAGAAGATGCACAGCGAAACGATGCTCAATTTCACACATTGTAGCAATTTCCTTTCTTCGTTCCTACACGGTTTTTGAATAACTGTTTCACGTATACGTGTTTGACTTTTCACACCTTTCTCTGGTCTGCTCGACCCGCTCTGAGCAACAATGCTGTTATTTTGTTTACACTTTGGTTCCCATTTGCTCAGCTGCAAAGAAACTGTTGCACAAAACAGTGAGGTTTAAAAGAGGAAAGAGAGAAATATTCACGACTAAAAAAGGACAAAAATCACACTGAGTCAAAGCTATGTTAGAGTTCAGAATGTTCCAACTTCAGCACCTTATCACCAGGCAGTGATAACGTGTTAGGGGAGGTTTTATGAAATCTGAATCACAGTGATGAGTTACTAATTCACTGAAATAAAATCACCTGTTCCCATCAGAAAACAATGACGCAATCAGTGATGTGACAAAAAAAAAGAGAACTGTAAAAACTGCTGCGGGAACTTTATGTCACTTGTGTTCCTATTTGATGTCTCTTAGCATTGTTCTGAGGATGTTTTAGATCAGAGGTCAAATATATTAGTTTTTGATAAGGCCCTCTAATTAGGGCTAATTTTTAACACAGTATTTTTTATCTGAGACTCAGTTCCGCTTTCTCTGTTGAGAAATGTCTCATGTCTTTCTTTTTTTTTAGATACGTAGATGGTCTGGTCTAAGTGCAGCAAAAAAACGTAATCTTCTTAGTTTTTTAAATGTTTAAAAATTAGGGCCTATGTCTGAATCTCCTGCTCCTTACTTTGCCATCATCTTAGGTCCAAGATATATAACTTGGGATATTGTTAAATGGATATTTTACCCCTGATTTAAAAAAAATAAAAAAAACAGACACGAGTTTCTATGTGATTGCCCACATTTCCCCAAAACAGAATAGGGGGTCTAAGTCAACCCACTGGAATTACATCCCTATGAGCTGTAAGGGTGATTGTGGATTGAGTGTGACTTACTGGTTTAATATAGTCCAAAGACCTGAATTGTTCGAAGAAAAAAAATGCATAACAGGAAACAACAAAGTCCCCATAGTCGACCACAGAGGTAGAAGCATTATGATTTTGGGGGAGGTGCTTCTGCTGAGGATAGAGGGCAATTTTAGTGCACTTAGATACAAATCTTGTAACCTCAGGCAAAAACAATGAAGATGGGACATTGATGGGTCTCCCAGAACAACTGAAAACATTTCAACAAGACTGCAAATCTGTAAAAACACTCAGGCCATTTACAGTCACCAATCAACAGCCATGAATGGTAAAGGGCTTGAAGAGATTCAGTAAAGAGGATTGGGCCAAAATCCCTACTGAGAGGTACTCCAAGCCTTGAAAAGAACTTTAAGAAACAGCTTCCTGCTGGAACTGCCGACAAAGCTAGTTCTTGCAAATGCAAAGTCATGTTTTGTGTGAGATCAGATGCTTATTTCACTCTATATCATGCAAATAAACTTGTAATTATTAATTCATGTGTTTGCGCTGTTGATTCCTTTTTGGTTGATACTTTGTCTTCATATTAGTTTTATTAAAAATAATGAGACTGCTCCCTGAAAATCCAGTGGCAATATAATATTATTGTCGTTTAATCAAATGCAAACAGTTAAACCTTATAAGGTAATGCATATTTTTTGTGAAATTTGGGTCTTGAACATATAGCCTCAGATCAATAATAAATTAGGAACACTGCTGTTTTTATATCCACAAGCAAGCCTGGAGTTTGCATGTTCTCCCAGTGCATGTGTGGGTTCTCTCCAGGTACTCTGGCTTCCTCCCAAAGTCCAAAATCAATGGCTGTTAGGTTAATTGGTCTCTCTAATTTACCCCTATGTGAGTTTGTCCGTGGTTGCTTGGCCTGTGTGTCTCTGTGTTGTCCTGTGATGGACTGGCAACCTGTCTAGGGTGGATAGGAGAGATTATTTTTGCCCAACTGCTGGAGATAGGCACCAGTTTCCCTGCAACCCTGTATGGAAAAGTGGGTATAGATGATGGATGGATGGATGGATGGATGGATGGATGGATGGATGGATGGATGGATGGATGGATGGATGGATGGATGGATGGATGGATGGATGGATGGATGGATGGATGGATGGATGGATGGATGGATGGATGGATGGATGGATGGATCCACAAGCAAACCTTTAGTCTCACTACCTCTTCAAGTTGTTTGTAACGGTCTATTCTGGGGCTCTGGGAATTATTTCACCGTCTTAGACTCACTGACAACATTTCCATTTGGGTTATTTTTTACAATCCACTGTTGATTCATTATGAAAACTAAACTACTTCTCAGATAAAACTGCCCATGCTTAAAGTTTCTGGATGATTCAGTCAAAGTTTGGACTGGAGAACTGGACTTTTGGCCGGGAAGTAAAATGTTGTTTTTGTTTCATAAAGAAATCACCAGGAAAACATTACCGAATTTACAGAACTGATGACATGAAACTGTGGGATAAACGCTGATGTCAGTTCTGATCACAACCTTGCTTTCAGATGGAATAGAAATGGAAGATGAGATTTGTGGCTGATCTGGGGGGGAAACATTTGCTCTCTTACCCAGCAGGTCTCCGTGCACCAAAGCCAACAGGTACCACACAACCCCAAAGACAAACCAAGTCCCTGCAAACGTTGCTGTGAACAGGAAGAACTTGTAGCGCCACGGCATTTCAAGAAAAGTTGTCCAGAGGTCACGCATATAAAGGGCGTTCCTCCCACTGACGTGTTCAATGCGCATGTTGCTACGGCCATCCTTGGTTAGGATGCGCCTCCTCTTCCTCAGGGTCCCGCTGCCAGCGGACGAACTACCGCCCAACAGTGGCTTGAGAACGTCGGTTTGCGTCTGGGAGTGGCAAACTTTATGGGGAGAGGAACTGCGAGAGCTGGGCGGCGAGGCAGAAGTCATCTGATGAAAAGCAAGCAGAAAAAAAAGAAGTTGAAGTTGTTCATGCTTCACTTAGTGAACTTATTTAACTTTTCTTAGTAAAAGTCTGTGGATAACAGCAAATGGACTATAACACATGAGCAGACACTCCTCCTCTGACAAACAAGCTGGTTTAATGTTAAACTGAGGCGTAAAAACCACAAACTTCCCACAATGACTGCAGGTTTCGGTAGATCGTTTGGTAACTTCCCTGCAGAGAAACATCCTCAAAATGAAAGCAAAAAAAAAAAAAACACTACATAAAAAGTCAATTAAGGAATTCACAATTTAAATAATTACATCATGTCTGTTTGTGTTTTTTTGTCATGGTGAAAATCCTGACATTATCAATGCAGAAAGTGGGTGATTTCTGCTGATGTTTTGGAAAAAAAACTAAACTTTTTTTAAACCAACGCTCTTATAGAAAGAAGCTGCCACTATGTTTTCTGCTGAATTTGATGGTTATATGTAGCTACCATCATAAGATGCCATCATAGGGAGAACACATCCTTCCCTTCAGTGTGAAAAACGACCATGGTGAGACAAACACTTCTCAAGTTATTCGAAATATTCAAGGCCAGTTTGAGGGAAGTTGGTTGGGGGGGTTAAAATGTCAAATCACCTCCAATATTTATAGTAAGGGTTCATGACAGTGAGACATTTTCTCAGAAAGTTTTGGTGAATTTTGAGTTTTTTTTGTTGTTGACCAAAAAATGTGATAAAACTGAAACCAGACAGTCAAAAGAAACTAGTAAAAAAAGAAATAGATATTGTTTAAGTTTTAAGTTCTGTCAAGTCAGCAGCAGAGTAAACATAAAGTTCAGATAAAAGATTATCGACTTGCATGATGTATAAACATATGAACCCTTATAATACACTGTGGGAAATAAGTAACATTAAAAATGGTTGGATAGATTGAGTTCAGTAGTGTGACTAACAGTCGTAATTTTCTAAATAACTGATTTGTGTTGTATGATAGAAAGGTCTAGAGTGAGGAATGTGGAGCTGATATTTATATAATAAAGGCAGTTTTTTTTATATCTCTCAGTAAATGATAGATTAGGCTTCATCCCACTGGCAGAAAGTGTGGGAATTGTAGGAATTTGCCACAAGAAATGTAGGCAACAGTACGCTTGACTATGAAGGGTAAAATGTCCGCAGAGAGTCAGCGTGGAGTCCGCCGAGCTCACAGTATGCACACATTACACCAGAGTATATAGGAACGTGTAGGCAGCCTGGAGTACGCGCTAGCAACAATAAACCTAGTAAGTAAATTCAATATGAAAGTTGTGTTTATTTTGGGCTTGTGTTAGAAACAGGGCAGCGTAGTCCAGCTACTCTGTCCTTCTGACAGAGATGGATGTAGAACTGTGTACATGGAGGGGGAGTGATATTACACACTTGGGAAGAATATCTAGTGCGTCTCATAATCCGGTGCGCCTTATGGTCCGAAAAAATACGGTTATTGTTCTAGTAAGTAGCTTTTCACCTACATATATGTCAAAGACTGCTCCTTAGTGGTCAGAAAAACTGTTTAAGCATGTCTGTCAAAAATAGGTTTATAAACTATACTTTGATAAACTTTTTTGGAAACATAAAGCTATGCTTACAAGGTTGCTGATTCATCTATAACATGATCAGCTGTCGCACACAATTCAAAAACATGGCTGTGGAGCTTGCTCTTGTGATAATTTTATCAAAAACAGAAATGAAGAGTCTTCAGCTATCTACACCATCTGTCTTCCTTCCTCTTGCATAGTTCCTGTGAAACCATGCATTCGTTCTGAAGAAACACTTCACCTCGCCGTCAGTAAACCTCTTATTTTGATCTGTGAGAGTCCAGACAGAGCAACAAATGTGTACGACAAAAACAACAGGACAGTTTTCAGAGATATAGCAATAATAAGAGATTATGATCTTATTTTATTCTTTATCAAGGTCTGACCCTGGTGAAGGCCATGAGTTGAAATGTGTTGGTGAGCAAATAAAGTTGTTTCCCTACAACTGAAATTTCACAGGTCTGAGTGCCCTCAAGTGGTCAGACAATTGTTAGCCAAACTACACAGAAGGTAGGCAATGCCATCAGTTAAATTACCATCAGTACAGACAGTTTTTGTACCATGTTGTTTGAGATTAGGCAACTTCTCATTTCTGTGATGTTTAAAGTGTAATTCACCCCAAAATCAACGTTTTTGCAGATAAACTGTATAAACTTGGGCTACGGGTGCTACTGTGCCATTTCTTTTACCTTTTACATTTTACGTGACCGTGTTTATCTTAAAAACCATCTCAGTGCTTCCCTTTTAAGGTTGAAATGTTCCGATTGTAGTTGAATTCTGAACATGCTTTTGTCATCATAGCCCCGCTTTCGGGTTTCAAAGCATCTTAGTCAAACACCCCCTGTGATGCTCTGTATGAAAATAACCAGATGTTCAAGCCAGGGATGGTGTTGCGTTAAAAGGTTTATTGAGAGATTGGAAGTCGTGAAAGGCAAAACAGACAGGTGATGGTATGTGCAGGCTGAACTGATGATGGCTGTTAGACTGACCGGGTGACAAATCTTAACAAAAACAGTCCAAAGGGCTAGTAGTTATGCCTTTACATCGAGGTGAGTTATACTTTAAATAGCAGTAAAGCTTGTAGTTGTGTAAGTTCTGTAGCAGTGGTGTACATGTGCTGTTTGCATGATCGCTGCTGTACTTATGCTACAGATTCTTTGGACATGAATTAAAAACAGCAGACTGGCTTTGCTGGTGATAAACTGTGCGTGCTACAGCGTTAAATGTGTTGGAAGGCAATGCCAGAGATTCATCTGCCTAAAGGCTGGTTCATACGGCAAAATGTTAAAATAGTCATCCGATTTTCAAAGCTAGAGAGACACCACATGTAAAGATAAAAGAAAACATAGATAAAACAGGTTTGGTGGTACAATGTGTGGTGTCCGGTCAGACGGCAAACACAACACACCACACGTAAACAGATTTCACTCAGGATCATTCAGACATCAGAAATCTTGTGAAACCTCTCAAGATCAAATGTGAGTTCTGAGTGAATAAACATGGACGACGAGTAAGAACAATGGCGACAGTTTGTGGACTAATTTTAATATAGAAAAAAACAGAAAGAAAAGGAGTGGATAAAGGAGTTGATAAAGAGGCCTCTACGTTTGCTACACTATGATATTGAGTTGAGTTGTTCTTTCTTTTCTCACTGTTTCCCTCTTCCTGATTGGCTACACGTCACAGTCAACAGGCTGCGTGCTCGTCTATCCTCGGGGAACACCACACACGCTAGGATATCGAGGTAAGACAATCCAACATGTTGAACATCCACAATTTGAGGTCGGAGCGGTCCTGACGTTCTACTTAGCGGACCAGATCACTCTTAACACACCACAGATGGCAGGAATATCTCTTAAGATTATCTTACAAGTCACCCCGTTAGTCGGGGGCTATCAGAAGGGGAAAAGCGGGGCAAAAATCAGGAAAATTATCCTCCCATGTGAACCAGCCTTTAGGCAGCATATCTTCCTACACCCTCGAAAACAAGGAAGTGGGGCCGGGTAGGCTATTAAGATAATAGTGAAAATGGAAACGATTAAATCAAGAGAAGGAGTCAGCATGGAGTACTGAACTTAAAGCCACAGTTGGGAAACCTGATCAGAAACACTGTTTGTTACACTGGGCAAAAAAAATGGTCCTTCCATCCTGAAAGTAGTCAAAACATTATGTATGAATTAAACGGAGGTTTAAAAATTATATCTCTGTGGGAGCCGAACCGAAGGGTTGTCACAGTTCTGGTTCTGCCCTTATCTTACTGTTCACACGTCTTTACAATCCTAGTCTTTATAATCAGAACTGAGTTGTTGCATGAAATTCAAGCGGGATGAATTTAGATTTTAATCATCAGGAAGGCCAGCGGTGTACTAGAATGGGAGACAGAAGGACTATCATCACTGCTGGACAGTGTCTCCCACCCCGTGCATGAAGCAGCTGCAGAACTGGAGAGCTCCTTCAGTGACTGATCACTGCATCCTAGGTACACAAAGGAGTGTCATCACAGATCCTTCCTCCCAGCAGCTATTAGACTTTATAACCATCACCGTTTGTGTTTTTATGTATAAATATATTTACATATTTTGCACATTTTTAAATCAGCCTACTCTGCTGCACATTTCTTTAACCTGAGTATGCTACTTCTAATAAATGTATAGGATTTCCTACTTTTCTACTGATTTTTTAAACTTGCCTTTACTGTACAGTCTCTTATTCTTATCAGTAGAATGCTTATACAGCATTCTCACTTATTGTTTTCCTGTTACGTTTTTCAGCGTCTAACTACTTCTGCATACTTACTAGGACTGATGATTTAAAAAAAATGATCAAAATTAAAACTGTGATTACTGCATTAAAATTTAGCACTGCTTCCAGTTATTAGCCACAACTTGTTTATTGGGGATAATTGATCTTTATGTTATCTGAGAAATCGATCTTGAATTTTGTTTTAAAAGAAAAAGCTGAAGCTGAAATGTACAAAAAGTCACAGAAGTGTGATATGCTTTCATTGCTGTAAAGTCCTGACTGTAATCCACTCCTGTCACCCACAGACTGTTACTGTTTCCTCCACACATTTTAACAGGCTCAGCTACACTCAACGACCCCCAGAGGACAAAGATTAGGATAACCCACAGGGGAAAAGGTAATGAGAAGGAAAGAGAAGTGAAAGGAGCAGTGCAAGGTATATTAACCCAACAAAGCACCCACACAGAGATTCATTTGTGACTCCATGGAGAAGAGATAACTGAACGCAACCATTAAGGTGCTAATCTTTGAGGAAAACTCGAACCTTTACCTAGATAAGGTTGTTTTTAAAAAGCTTACTGTTAATTCTGGGTAGCGACATTTAGTTGGATAAAGAGTCGAGTCCTTAGTAGAAACTCAAGACAGCAGTGAAAGTGAGAGTTTGGACGGTTTGGGCTTTTTCTGTACCTTTACAATGTCTCTCTTAGAGATTTCTACTAAATTTCTACTTTCCACTTGTTGCATACAGCCTTCTTAGTCACAAGACCTTTGGAAAAATTCAATAATGATATCAAGCAGCATTGTGTCACAGTTAAACCACACTGCTTTTTTATGTAAGTGGGAGATTTCTGTCATATCTCATTGTGGGTTTTTAAATATTACAACTTGTTCACAAGTTAAATTTGTGATTTTGAAAATTACATTTCTTCCCAAAGCTGATATTTTTTTTTGTTTTGTTTTACATTTACACCTAACATAAATAAAGCAAGATACCAATTAGAAGTACAGAACTGACCATAAAGACAAATTAAACTCTTTAGAGGCCGTCCTCGATGTTTGCCTACTGCTTCCAGAGATGGGACGTTGATTTTGATTTGTTTAAATTAAATTTCTATTTTAATCATTATACACGTTTTTATACATAATAACGGTGCTGTTAGAAAAATAAGTAAAAAATGCTGGACATTTGTTGGTTACATGAATTGCCCTGACAGTTGGCTAGATAGTTTTATTATTGATAGAAAATGTGCAACATGTCTCAAAACTTACCCTTAAAATAAGCATTAAGGTATAGCAGCTGTCACCGCTACACTTTGCTCATATAAAAATAGAAGTGACCTCAGCAAACCAAAAGCTTTATTTTTCACGATGGTCAGAGCATCTACGATTATTAAATTATTAAAAGGTAATCAGAGATTTCCAACTACAGGGGTTGGACAAAAAAACTGAAACACCTGGCTTTAGACCACAATAATTTATTAGTATGGTGTAGGGCCTCCTTTTGCGGCCAATACAGCATCAATTCATCTTGGGAATGACATATACAAGTCCTGCACAGTGGTCAGAGGGATTTTAAGCCATTCTTCTTGCAGGATAGTGGCCAGGTCACGACGTGATGCTGATGGAGCAAAATGTTTCCTTACTCGCTCCTCCAAAACACCCCAAAGTGGCTCAATAATATTTAGATCTGGTGACTGTGCAGGCCATGGGAGATGTTCAACTTCACTTTCATGTTCATCAAACCAATCTTTCACCAGTCTTGCTGTGTGTATTGGTGCATTGTCATCCTGATACACGGCACCTCCTTCAGGATACAATGTTTGAACCATTGGATGCACATGGTCCTCCAGAATGGTTCGGTAGTCCTTGGCAGTGACGCGCCCATCTAGCACAAGTATGGGGCCAAGGGAATGCCATGATATGGCAGCCCAAACCATCACTGATCCACCCCCATGCTTCACTCTGGGCATGCAACAGTCTGGGTGGTACGCTTCTTTGGGGCTTCTCCACACCGTAACTCTCCCGGATGTGGGGAAAACAGTAAAGGTGGACTCATCAGAGAACAATACATGTTTCAAATTGTCCACAGCCCAAGATTTGCGCTCCTTGCACCATTGAAACCGGCGTTTGGCATTGGCACAAGTGACCAAAGGTTTGGCTATAGCAGCCCGGCCGTGGATATTGACCCTGTGGAGCTCCCGACGGACAGTTTTGGTGGAAACAGGAGAATTGAGGTGCACATTTAATTCTGCCGTGATTTGGGGAGCCGTGGTTTTATGTTTTTTGGATACAATCCGGGTTAGCACCCGAACAACCCTTTCAGACAGCTTCCTCTTGCGTCCACAGTTAATCCTGTTGGATGTGGTTCGTCCTTTTTGGTGGTATGCTGACATTACCCTGGATGCCGTGGCTCTTGATACATCACAAAGACTTGCTGTCTTGGTCACAGATGCGCCAGCAAGACGTGCACCAACAATTTGTCCTCTTTTGAACTCTGGTATGTCACCCATAATGTTGTGTGCATTGCAATATTTTGAGCAAAACTGTGCTCTTATCCTGCTAATTGGACCTTCACACTCTGCTCTTATTGGTTCAATGTGCAATTAATGAAGATTGGCCACCAGGCTGGTCCAATTTAGCCACGAAACCTCCCACACTAAAATGAGAGGTGTTTCAGTTTCATTGTCCAACCCCTGTATGTAGTCCAGCACTTCATTTCCACTGTTAAGTACGGTGGAGGGCCTGTGATGCTGTGATGTTTGATCCAAATCCACAAAGAAATGGTTCCCATGGACACAAAATCCACCTTATTTCACAGTTTTCTCAATCACTGGACCTAAAACTTCTCAAGTCAAGTCAGGTTTATTTGTACAAAGTGCTCAAAGAAGAGACAGAGAGCAGTCCAGAAGACAATACCCAAGACTGAATGATCCAGAGTGAGTGTGCACAGAGGATTGTTCTAAGAACCCCCATTCCAACATTTCAAGATGCAGCAGAAGAGTACATCCTGTTCTATTAGCAAGAAGGAGTTATGAGAAGTATTAACAGCAGGGGCGGCAATCATTGTGGTCCAAGGATTGCATGAAAAACTTTTGTTTCTAATATGATTAAATGTACTCAAACAAATTGTTGAGTTTTTGTAATTATTCAATGATATTTTGCTACTACAGTAAGAAAAAAAAACCAAAAAAACAATTAATTGCAAAGCTGAGGTGCCAATCAGTGTGGAGGGTATACCCAAACTTTTCTTAAACAACTTAGAATGAGAGAGGGTTTGAAATGGAGCTTCTGTTTTTAACAATGTGGACAAAAGTACATTCTTCTGTTGAGCTCATGCTAACCAGTGCACTGATTGAATACAAATTACTCTCCGTCATTTATTATTGGGTTGTGGTCCATAATTCTGTTCATGATAAATGTGAAATAGGATAAACTGCCCAGTTCTGGGCAAGATGGCTTGTTGTTTTCCTCAGCAGGTGTCTGCGCTTTCATGCTCAGATGTAAAGTAATTGCCCAGAGCAAGTATGTCCATGCACATAATAAAAGTGTGCATTTACATTCCCGAGCCTGGCTTACATAACCAGTCATATTTAATTAAGTCGCACTGCTGTGATTATGCAAGAGTGAGCTTCGTAATTACAATGACACCATTGAAAGCTTCTCACTCTGTCAACTCTGAGTCACCCTCGCCCAGTTTCCGCTCGTAGCTCGAACTAAAACACTGCGCTCACGTGTTCATGGAGCAAAACAACATCCATCTCAGCCGCGTATCGGATAACCGATGGACTCAACTGGAGCAAGTGCAACCGACCTCTGCAGCTGGCTGTATCCGGTTTCCGTGGCAACCGTACTGTACACCGTATCTTTAGATGGAGAGAAAAAACAAAACCTGAATCAAAACTTTTTTTTCTTTGTGCCAGACAATGGGGTCCTGGATGTTTTTCTGATCTCTCTCTCTCTCTCTCTCTCCTCTTCTCACTCCTTCTTTCCCTCTCACTCTCCTTTGCCCCTCTCTGCACACAGGAATGCTTTGTTGGGAGCTGAGATAAAAGAAACAAAAGATGCCATTCACGGAAACGACTCTGTGTCCATCTGTGTATGTGTGTGTGTGTGTGTGGACGTGTGTGGACGTGTGTGGAGGGAAAGCAATTGCACGCATTAGCCCTTTTTACCTCTGCATATGTTACAGTGCAAAGTCCTTGCTGTCGTTGTTTTAGAAAAAAAAGGGTTTGTTTCAGTCTGATTGAAAGGGCTTTATCTTGATTCTGAGGTTGGAAAACCCCTCAAGTTTGGTTAGGGATAGTGTAGGAGTTGTCGAAGGTTGGTGTGAGGAACCTTTAAAGGTGCGTGTATGTGTGAAAGAGAGAGTGAGAGAACTTTTAAGAGGAAAGGAAATAGGAAAAAGATCTGACAAAAGCCCTCATTAATATTCTGGGTTGAGGAGTTTCTTCTCCTTTTTTGCTTTTGCATGCAAACACACACACACACGTACCCTTCCACCCCATCAGCTTGTTTTCCTCTCACCTCTCACCTTACTTTTCTTGATTCACAGGAATCCTGCACCACAGTAGCCTCACAAGACATCAAATTCAGCCCATTTTAAAACCTTTGCACATTAAAACATTTCAATCTACTCCCTTGTAGAGCTACGCACTCTTCACTTCAGTGAATCACATGCTGGAGCAAAAACAAGGAAAATAAGCATCGAACACACCACCGGTAAATATATTTCTGAAATGGCCATGGATGTTAAATTCACACCAGATGCAGGTCACGGCCAAAGAAATTCACACATACAAAGAAATCTAACCAACCTAGCAGATAAATTATGTGCTATAAAGTGCATTGACACAAAGAATAAACATTGATTACATGAAGGAAAAAGCTGCAAAGTGGCAGATGGCTAAGAACATACCTGGAATATGTATTTATTCAAAGAGGAAACATGCTCCCCATCAAAGGTTTACCCTTACCAAGGAATCACACCAGGAGCATCTCAAAATCAGTAAAAACAAAGAACCCTTCCAGAATCTTTGCAACCTTATTGAAAAAATACTGAAGGCATTGGTTATAGACGTCTGATCTGCTGAATATTACTGTGAGCACAGCTGGGAAATATATAATTTCATTATAAACCAGCCACCATCAGGTTGTCCCTAAAATATCTCAGAGAGAAGACTCAAACGAAAAATCAGAACCACTTATGGAGACCTTGAATTAGCAGGTACATCGATTTAACGAATGTTAAATGTCCAAGACTCCACCGCTGAAGAAAAGGCAATTTGAAATGTGTTTAAAGTTTGCAGCAGAGCATTGGAACAAGCCTGTAAAATACTAGAATATAGCCGAAACGGACCAAAAACCAGAATCAAACTCTTTTGATGTCACTACAAGCACCGTGTTTGGATCAGAAATGGCACTGCATGCCAGAATGTCACCCCAACAGAGAAGTTTGATAGTGGGAACATCTGCTTTTTAACTTTATGGTACTGTCAGATTTCATGATGTTGAAGGAAGGGTGCATGGAGAAATGTGCTGAGATATTCTTGACAACAATCAGAAGATTAAATGAAGGTGATGGGGACAATGATGCCAAACATGCAGCCAATGAAAGTCGTTGTTTCATTGAAAAAAAAAAAATAAAGCCGCTACAATGATCAGGTAAATCCACAGAGCAGAATTGTTTGAAAAGCAGAGTCCGTAAAAGATGCCCCCCTGAACCATCAACATTTGAACACAGTTTATGTGAAGAATGGGTCAAAATCCCAGCTGGGTTAAAATGCATGTACTCTTTAGAGCTACTTCCTCCATACAGGGAATATCCTGAAGTTATCATTACCAAAAAAAACGTTTTTCCATGAAGTCTTTCATCCATTTCAGAACAAATTCCCTTTCATGAGTATTATACATTGCTTCCTTTGTGGATTAATTTGTTTCAATGTCTTAGTATAGATTACCTATCTTATTATCAATGTCCAAAGTGAATTTCATGTTAATGGCCAGACTATAATATAAAATAATATAATATAAAATAAAAACATTGATGTTTTCATTTTCCCAGCGAGATCACCCTTCCTGATGTTGGACAGGGATGCTCTGATGAATAAAGCTTCACAAGTGCATTAAATTGTAATGATTTCACCTTAAATGGTCCATTTCTGGGCTTAATTTCTGTGCACAACTGATGCATCTTTGATATTAGAAAGACAAACTTTCTGATCATATTAAAAAGCCAAGCACAAAAGTTCTATTGTAACATTTCCATTACAATATAATTTCAAATACAATATATTTCAAATACTTTTGCTAATTTTTTTTGTGCACATTTAGTCAATTTTATCTATATTTTGACGTCTAAGGGCTTTATTTGGTTTTTATGTAAAAGTTCTTTCCCACAGTTTCTTGCTGCCGACTCTCTGAACTCGAGTACAGTGGAGGAACATTTTCAACTTGGCTCCGTTTACTTCCTAGCGTTGAAACTAAACCATGAGCTTTGAACAATTCAGCCATTGTAAAGAAAACAGTGTCTACTTTCTGTTTTTTTATCCAAGTTACTCTTTATAATGACACATATTATCCAGATTTTGCATCAAATTCCTGAAAAATACTCATTTCAATTTAAAAGATGTTGCAGTATTACCACTTCTCATAATATCACATGTAGAGTTCAGATTTGTAGCTTTTTTAAATAGTAACACAAAGCAAATTAATTAAAATAATGAGTAAATGTACAAAAAAATCGAATGAAGAGAATAAAAAATGAATGCAAAGTGAAGAATTTAGATTATGCAAACAATGAGACATCAGTTCTATTTCACTCTTGATTTATTGCCTCAGCTTTTGTGCTGATAAATTAATTTTCTTACCTTCTCAGAGCAGACTGTAAGCTAATTGTCAGGTGCAGTGAGGATTTTGGAGCCCAGAGCCTCAGCCTTTTGCTCTACATATCTTCTCTGCTGTCATACACATGCTCACAGGACACAGTCTGGACTGTAATTTTGCAGCCTGCGTCCCACGATACTGTACTTGAGCAGAATCGTGGGGCCTCTCATTGGCTCGTTGGGCTCCCGTTTCGAACCCGAACCCCGCCGTCTCGCTGCCCGCAATTTCTTCCCAAAGTGGCAGGACTTGGCTTTTATAAAAGGCCTCCCTCTCTCGGTTTTCCTCTTTCCCTCCAAGTCCCTCTCTCCCTCACTCCTGAATTCCTGTTGTGTACGGATTATGCCCTGTGTAATTGCTGCAATAACTGATCATCGTTCCCTGCTGAGCCAGTTCAGTCCCAAGATATCGCATGTAATGTACTGTCCATGCATACTGCACATCGTTGTCAGGGAAGAATGAGCTCTTGCAAATGCTAGTTTAATTCTATGGTGTTATCTTACACTTTTATTGCAGTGGAAACAATTAAACATAACTTGGAAGTGTCGCAAAGTTTGCCGAAAACTTCCTGCACATGCAAAGAAGCACATGTTTGGATGTCCCATGTGCACATGCCAACAAATGGTCCAGCAACACAAAACCACTGCAGAAAGCACACACACTTCCGCTCATGCACAAAGATGGACCCACAAAACCCCTTTTAGACAACCCACAGAGCCCCCTATTCACCCTTTCTGTGGCCGGCGTTTGCTGTGTCCAAGAGCATCTGTACGGAGCGTCCTGTGAGGCTCCAGCACATAAAGGAGGCACGGCCGTGAGGTGAATACAAGTGCTCGTTCTGCAGCAGGAGAGGGTGACAATGCATTATTTCAATGAAAAGGCAGGAGCAGAAGAGGACCTCTAGTCAAACGTGTGAAGGGTTTCTGTGACACTGCGTGGTTCAAAGTGCAGACGAGGCATGTTTTAACTCTACCACTCTGTAACCTGCGTGGTGGATTTAAAAAAAAAAAACCTGCAGGGACTGGAGAGTGTTTCTGTCATAGATATTAATGGATAGGACATCCCCTAGAAGCAAATAAGGCGAGTGATGTGCTCACGCAGGCGCCATTGCTATGCATTGAGTCTTGTCAACAAAACCGTGCTGTTCTAATCAGAAATGTCCACATCTGTCAGCTCCCTTAATTCTTAGCCGATTCTTAAAAAAATATGGCTGAAATTACAAATGAGAAAATTGCTGATGTTAAGATACACAGAAATATTCCCTAAAGGTAAATCCATGAGCAATGTGGGAACTGTGCAATCATAGTGTTGATGGTTAGACTTACTGTCCTATAAAGAGCACCATGCTGTCAATTTATTTTTGTACAACTCAAGCTGCATTGTTGTATCACAGCTGGTTGGTTTACAGGCTAAAAAGAGGGTTTCAGGGGTGGACTGGCCATCGGGACATTTCCTGATGTGTCACGATGCTTCCGACGGCCCGTCTCTCTCTCACAGTGGATCTTTTCACTTCCCAAAGACACTTAATGCCACTAGGGATTTACATGATGGATCAACACAAATAAATGGATAACTATGGATTGCAAGGAAGATGATACATGTGTTTTTACAGGTAAATTCTGAACATTGTGACGTGCATTTCTATTTGGCCCCTCTTAGTCCATACTTTGTGGAATCAACCTTTTGCTATAACTTAGCCTACAGCTGTACGTCTTTTGAAGAATGTCTCAACCAGCTCTGTGAATACAAAAGGCTCAGAAAGGCTGTTTTTTCGTGGTCAGAAAAATTTATGATACACTTTGAAAACAAATCAGATCTCAATTGAAAAAAAAAAAATACCCTGCTGGATATCCATGCTGATGTGAAACAGGTAAAGCGACAGGAAAGGATCACATAATTTGATGAAAATTAAACTGATCAACCCACAGAGGGCTTAAGACAAAGTCACCAAGAAAGCGAAACCTGAAAACCTGAAAAACTGAAGCATCAGGCGAGTCCGATTTGCTGAAATGTCCATGCAGCAACTCAAAATGGGACTCGAGTAGTTTTCATTGACTGGCAACCATCCAGGGTGTACCCCGCCTCTTGCACAATGACTGCTGGAGAAAGGGACCAGTCCCCTGCTACCCTGAAAGGATAAGCAGGTATAAATGATGGATGGATGGATGGTTTATGGCCCCCACTGCCGACAACGTCGGGATATCTGCTCCCAGGTCCTGACCAGGGCATCAATGAGCTCCTGGACAGACTTACTTTCAACCTGGTGGCATCGAATGGACCTAAACATGATGTCTCAGAGAGCCAGCCAATGGTATCAATTCCTTCCTCCTCCAGGTACTGCCTGCATACTCTGTCCACATGATGCCGGGCAGTATGATGCACCAGGAACCCAGGGCCCACTGCAGCAGTGAAGGCTCATACCTAATGGCAGTCAGGGTGCCATCATGTATCCTGCACAGGTCCGTGCATTCCTCCACAGAGATGCCTCCCCAGAACAACACTGACCTACCACCAAACCCATCATGGTGAACAATGTTGCAGGCAGCATTAACATTTACTGCAGCTTTACCGGACCCTTTCACGTCTGTCACATGAACTCAGTGTGAACCTGCTCCTATCTGTGAAAAGAACAAGGCGCAGTGCCAAATTTCCCAATTCCCGTGTTCTCTGACATAGCCATGTGAGCTCCACGGTGCCAGGCAGTGGGCACAGAACCCACTAGAGAACGTCGGGCCCTCAGGCCACCCTCATAAAGTCTGTTTCTAATGGTTCGGTCAGACATAGTCCCACCAACAGCAGCCCACTGGAGGTCACTTTGTAAGGCTCTGGTGGTACTCATCTTCTTCCTCCTTGCACAAAAGAGCAGACACCGGTCTTGTAGATGGGTCTAGGACCTTAGACGGGCCTGTCCACCTCTCCTAGAGTAACTTCCTGTCTCCTTCATGCTCTTTAGACTATGAGACACAGCGAACTTTCTGGCAATTGCACATATTGATGTGCCTGCAAAACCAGTCCAGTCTTTGTGGTCGTCTCATTATTGCTTCTTTATTGCACCAGTTGTTAATTTAATCAACAGCAAAACAGTGATTGACAAGCCCCTCTGCTACTGAACAGAGCAGCTCAATATTACAGTAGTTTAACTGTATTGATATTATACTCTGATTTAAAATTGTTCCTTTAGTTTTGTTGATTGTATTTTATTTTATTGGAGCATTATATTCTACTCATTCTTCTTTTGAATATCTTAGTTAGACTGGATGGTGAGAGTCTGAGCATCATTTTTTTTTCAAAGTTTTGCCACAGATTCCCAGATGGATTTTGGACTGGGCTTTGAATGGGCCACTTTAACACATGAATATGCCTTAATTTAAACCGTACCATCGTAGATCTGACCATCATTTCAGGGTGATTGTCTTGCTGGAAGGTGAACCTCAGGCATGTATTTTGCTGGATCACTGTGTTTAGCTGCATCCATCCACCTGCAGCATGATGCTGCCACCACCGTGTTTTACTGTTAACAGTGATCTATAGTCTTGGGGTCCGTTCTTCGTACGTTGCTTAAAACATCCAAGATCAAATGACACATCCAAGATGATTTCATCCGGCTAATCATGATCCGGCTAATTGGGTTCTTCGAACACACCTGTTGTTTACGATTAGTATGGCTGGATTGAGTTATCTGAGACAACGGCGCGTTCATGCGTTTGTTTAAAAGGGGAAATGTATCGATAGTAGAAACATTGATCACCAACGCCGCTATTGGCTGTTCAGCATGGCCAAAGAACGCCCACCGTTTTTCTCCCAAGCAGAACAAGAGCTTGGAAGGTTATGCCGAATTTGAGTCATTAATTAAAACACCTCAAAATCTGTTAAAGCCAGGAGAGAGGGCTGGCAAAAAGCAGCAGACAAATTAATGCGTAAATACTGTCCATGGTAGATGTTTCTATCACTTTCTACAGTATGAAGTTTTGCATTTTAATAATCTCATATTTACTTTGTTCTTTTATGTCAGAGCCTCCACGGGACCCACTAGAACATGGGGACAAGTAAAAGTGAAATACAAGAATATTCTACAAAATGGTAGCCTTTAATTATTATACTTTATTTTAAAAAGGCACTTGTTATGTCAAGAGATCCAAATTTCAGTGTCATTCCTTAGACACGGGAAGTAAAGGACGCATGCAAACTGGGATTTTTAATAAAAAATTATTTATCTATAAAAAAAATGAAGTTCTTCCTTTTCCAAGTCATCCACAGTTTACACGGTAAAACTGTATTGCTCCGTGGCTAGATAATCCATCCATAGTTTTTTCTAATACAATATACGGCTCGACAGGAAGCAAGCCTTTCAAAGTAAACTAAACTTCACAATAAAATGGCCCGAACAAATCTTCTTACTGAATAGGATAAAAATAAAAAGCAAACCATCATACAAATAACTTAAATATTTTAGATTTATGGCTCCAACACCACTTTTTCCTCTTTAAAAGCCACTGTTAAATGATGTGTTTGTCTGTTTATAACAGCCACCAAGAAAATCTCTCTACAATTACACTGTCGCGCTGCGCTAAAGGGTCCTGTCTATTGCGCAATACGCGATTAATTTGAAAACTCTGCAAATTATTCTTGCACCTTCCGCAACAGGTTGCAGTCGTAAAAATGGACATGGCTACGGCAGACTTCCCTATCTCCTCCGCTTATACAGCCGTGATCTAATCTTGTTTACATGAAATAAGCCTGCTCTCGAGCAGGCTTAAGCTGGCGCACATGTTGCTATGACAACAAGTGCAGGATGTCTTTCGAAGAACCAAACGATCCAAGATCATGCCAAATCGTCAACAATGAAATCCTGCTAACTGAGTTAGCGACGTACGAAGAACGGACCCTTGGTCTTGATCCACAAATTTTGTTTTGCAGGAAGGCCAAAAACTGTCCTTTCACCAGAACACGTTCCTCCACACGTTTGCTCTGCTTCTCTGATTCACATTTTCCTTGCCTTTTAAAAAGATTTTCATTTCTTTGTAGGTTTTGTGTCATAGTCTTTCCATTTTCAGATGATTGGTGCTCTGTGAGGTTTAAACCTCTCCACAAGTTCCTCCATGACCTGTCTGCTGTGTTCCTTGGTCTTCATGACGCTGTTTGTCTGAGGCCTCCACAAAACAGGTGCATTTATACTTAGATCAAATTACACACAGAAACACGCCATTCAGGTAAATTCAGAAGACAATTGGTGGCACTAAATTAGATTTAGGAGCATCAGAGTAAAGGGGGCTGAGAATGAAGGCAAGTCACATTAAGCAAAGTGTCAAAGTAAAGAAAAAGACAACAAGTCGGCAGATTTTCACAAGGCTCTGTGCATAAAGGGCCCCACTTATGGTTTATCAAACACATCAAAAAAAAAGAAAAACACGTCACATTTCCTCTGTCGGTTAAACATAAACCCCCGCTGAAGCTTTGAGACAGGAAATAATGTGGTTTGGTGTTGCTGACTGAGCTGAGAAGCCTCCACACAAACGTACCCAAATGTCACCGCTCATACTACCGTGAACCTGGGTTACGTTTATGACCCAGTTCTGAGAGCGAAATGTGAAATAAACTTTTTTAGAGCCCATATCTTCTAGAAACCGTGAGAACAAAATACCGTTAGGACAATATTTAAGTTTCCCTGACTTTTTAGCCGTTCATGCAGGACTGGGGTTGCTTGGTCTCTATGCTGTTGCATCATCTGGTGGTTCATCTAGTTGGTCATTCAGTCTGGTTGCTTTGATATAACAATACCTCCAAAGCCAGAAATATTTATGGGCCACCTGGATTCTGGAAGGAGACCTGCATGCAAAAAAAGAAAAACTGCATCTCCAACACAGTCTAGGGCGGGATCACTTCTGCAACTTGTGAGTCATAATAGTGCAGCGGTTGCTGAGCTCGTACCCAGGAAATCGAACAAACGTAGCGACAACAGCCTCTCTCAGTTTTGTTCCTGTTGTGGTTGATTTGCGCAGAATTTATTATGAGTCATAGTTCAAACAGCCGCATCTTGATTTTTGCCTCGTTTCAGTTCAACGAGAGAAAATCGTTCTAAAAAACATCTGCTAAAAAAGGTTCCTCGATAAAAACAGCAGACTTCTCCCAGTAGAATATCGAAGTCCTATTCATTAAAGACGACATTTTTGCGAAAAAAAAACAACAAACAACTTTCTGTAACGTCTTTTGTTACGTTCTAATAAATACAGCGTTGTTTTCCCATGGGGTGACACATTTTAATGCACCAGAAAGAACCCTCTCAAATTTGCTAACAAGCGATTGAAACTATTTTACTCAAATTAATGTATATTTCTTATTAGTGAGACTTACACAAATTAAGACAATACTGTGATCCTGGTCGGGGGTCCCTCTGTGTGGAGTTTTTTTATTTCTGTGTGTGGGATTTCCCCACATGTAAGTACATTTAAATAAATGAGATCATCATTGAAAAGCTACATTTACTTCAGTATTTCGGCTCAAACAGTCTGTGACTGGACTGACGACGTGTCCGGGGTGTACCCCACCGCTCACCCAATGACTGCTGGAAATGTGCACCAGGTTTGAGGGAGATTCACAGGGTGTAGGCTGCAGATTCAGCCATCGCAGGTAGAGGTATCCAGGAATACATCAGAATACCCTTAATAAACAGCTTCTGGCTCCTTTTCCTTGACCTTTCATGGGGTCAACAGTAAGAACTCTATCGTGGGGAGGAAAAGAGCCTCGGACTCGGACCTTTAACTCCGACGTCTTTATGTGACGATGCTTGAAAACCCAACATGTCACTTGATCTGGAATGTACTCACATGTACTCACATGTACTCACATGTACTCACATATACTCACACGTTCACGTACTTGTGCGAGCAGCATGGTGTTAAACCAAGTCCCAAGAGAAAATCAGCTGTTCACCACATCCTGTGTGTGTGTGTGTGTGTGTGTGTGTGTGTGTGTGTGTGTGTGTGTGTGTGTGTGTGTGTGTGTGTGTGTGTGTGTGTGTGTGTGTGTGTGTGTGTGTGTGTGTGTGTGTGTGTTTGCTGGGGTCAGCCAGTGCTTTTGGCTGGAAACGCCGCTGCTGGTGAGGTTACCTCCGTTTTATTCTTGCCTCTCTCAGGCTTTTCACGCTGCTTTTTCTGTCCTGCCTCCTGCATATTAATTTTCTGTTTTTGCCGTTTCGCTTCCTTCCTGTGCTGATTTAAGTCAGACCAGCTGACCTAAAAGCAATGACATCAGGGCACCAAGAGTTGTGTGGACCTGCAGAAAAGCTTTAATAACGACTAACTCGTTTGCGTTTATGCAGGAGATGTTGGGTTTGTTGATTTCCTAGATGAAATGCAGGTCTATTATTTAGGACAGCATATCATATTATTTTGGTTGAACATTAAAAATTGCATTGAAAATAACTTTGCTCGTGACAATCAAAAATCACAGCGTGGCTTTCAGCAGTTCTGGCAAATTGCAACCCCTAAAATATTTTTAAATAGTAATAATAACCTCAAACATTACGTCTACATAAAGGAAAAACACAATTTCATCATTTTGTTTGTGCTCAGGTTTGACCACCAGATGGAAGCAGATATCAGTTTTTCATTTTAAAACAAATGAACTTTGTATTAAACTGTCTGTGAGCTGAGACCTCTCAGTTTTGGACTAAAAACACATTTTGTCAGTGCCTTTGTTTCAAAATGACTGTTTCGTTTGATGCTAAATAATAGTTTATGGTTCCAATGGGGAATGACCATCACTGCAAAAAACAGCAATTCCTAAATTCAAATCTTGAGGAGTTTTCTTCCATCTTTTTGGAAATAAAGTTAATTAGGTTGAGAGAAGAAACTAATTTACAGGATAGGGTTGGTATCACTGGGCACAAGGTTATGAAACATTTCCTGAAATAGAGGTTCTGGGTTTGTAGTGCGATGCAATTAGAAAAATTATATACGACTGAATGTGTATAAAATCATATTTAGATGTAATAAAACAACATTCTAACCATCGGTTTCACCATGGGCTCTCCTCCCAGTCAGATATGTCCAGAAAACCTCCCTGAAGGCAGCCATGTGTAAATGATTGACAATTGTTTGATTGTAACTGAATTAAACTGATATTAATTCAATTAAATTTAACAAAACTGAATAAAGTTTTTTTCAACATATTTTGACTGATTTAAACTGAGTTTAATTGGTTGGAACTGAATTTAATCTAACCGAACAACATTTAACTGAAAAATTATTGAATTAAAGTTAATTAAATAGATTTGAACTGAACTGAACTAAATTAAATTAACTAGATTTAGTTTAACTGGAGTAAATTGAGTATACATATAAGATGCCCTCAAATCGCATTAAATGAAAATCTCCATGCTAACTTTTTCTTTTAATGTTGTTTAGCATGAGGATTTAAACAATAGCATTTTTTCACATGTTTGCATTTTTTGATAACGCTGCATTTATCTCTAGATCATTTACTGAGAACCACAGAAATAAACACTAATATTATTGATTATGCTTTCTTGTGAGTGACTTTGGAAAATTATTTGTGAAATTACAGCCCATCAAAGGAAATACGATAACAGACTAAAGCATGTCCATCAAGATATATTGGATTTTGTTTTTTAACCCAACCCCCTGCTTAAACCTTGAATAAAACCAGTTTTCCAGCTAGAAATGGAACCGACCCTGACTGGTATCCATGTGCAGGTAAACTGAGCTACCAGAAAGGAAGAGATCTAATGGAGAGTGTTCCCTTTGTAAGCCTAAAGCACTGGAACTGGATATCCTGAGAATAAAAGGAAAAAAACAATTGGTGTGAGTAACAGTAAAGCCTCCAGGCAATCAGGTCCATGTGCTCCCATCACAGGAATCTATTGATTTGTACTGTCAGGATAGCAAACGTTGGGGAAGATTTATTACCAGGATGCATTGCCTGTAGGGCTTCATGCAACTTCTGAGTGCTGCAGCAAATTGAATGTGTATGTTGATGGGTTGTTCCATGGATTACAAGTGGCATTATCTGACCGTTTAGTGGCTCTGATTCCAAGTATCAAGATTTCTAGAAACAAATTGAATTCCTATCTGAAATTGTTTTTGCTACGCTGTTAAGAAACAGTCATCTTTCAAATTTGTTGTCAATATTCGTTGTTGTTTACATTGTACTTAGAAAATAGCAGGTTGACAATGGAATGGAAAAATCATTCAAACACTCTTCATTTAATTGTTGATCAACTTATTCCTTGTTTCCATTGATGATTCATTTTTGGTGATCAGCTTCAAATCTTTGAGGCTGGAAGGCATCTTTGCCATCACACAAATTTTTCACTTTTCAGCTCTTTGGCTTTAGATTTAACTCATGACTTTGGCCCCTCTACGTCAATGTGGAAATATAACAGCCTGTCAGAAAGAAACATGTTGGTAAAATGAAAAGTTTACTTTAAATTTACCTCCAACCGAGGTCAAAAATCATTAGGGGTTAACTGTGTGTACCCTTTATAAGAATGTATGTCTTGTCCTTAAACTAAAGTCTGTTGTGTAAAATATCTACCCAACCAAAGTGCTTTTACATTTCCTCTTGTAATTGTTTAAAGAAGCTCTGATTAATAGTTTCCTAGTCTTTCAAACGTTTTGCTCATCCATTATCTAGACCCAGTTGTTTATGCAGGACTGTCCCATACAATACAATACCACATGGACACTCACACCTAAGGATGATCTGGAGAGACCAATTAACCTAACAGTCAAGTTTTTGGCCTGCGGGAGAAAGCTGGAGTAACCGGAGAAAACCCACACATGCACACGGAGAACATGCTAACTCCATGCAGAAAGACCCCATGCTGGGATTTGAACCCTGCAATGCAACAGTGCAACCAAATGTACCCATAAACCTTTAAGCTATTTGCATATAAGATATTTTAAGCTTTTTGTCTAGTCAATTTGACTAAAGACAGCAAAGTTAAGCTGCTTGTGGCTAAAGAAAATGAAGGACACAAAAATAACAAATAATTCACTTGAAATGGCCTTTTAATGGACTAAAAATTAGACAAAAAACAATGAAAGACCTTCAGAGATCCAGAAGTTTTCATTCTGATAATTTTTTATCATACAAGCAGACTGTGTTTAAAACTCACAGTAGTTTTGCCTCAAAGCCAAATAGGGAATTAGCTGTGCGAATCGCTGAATCTGTGTTTTGTTTGATGTCAGTTGGCCTCACGGTTAATAAAAGCAACATTTATTAGTTTAGCTGAAATTTACAGTTCAAGGTCGCTGGGAGCTACTTTAATCAGAGCAGGAAAGTCAGTGCCGATATGTTAAGATCATCCAGAGGGCCTTTACGCACATAAAACAGTTATTTCAGCAGCAAATAAAAATAAAACCATAATCACTGTTGCCATATCTAAATATCTGTACTACATTTGATGACATTACTGTAAGTTTTCATTGTGAGTTATACATGTGTTACACACGGCCAGGTGTCATACATCTCATTTCTTGATCTCATTGAAACATTTTACACAGTGAATTAAATGGGTTTTACATCTGAATGATTTGGTTTTAATTTTTCCTTAACAAGATGGAATCATGCTTGAGAATGAGTTCAGCTTTTAACGTCCAAACATAAATCAGCTGCTGTGAGGTTACCAACAGGTGTTCCACACAGATCTGTCCACAGCCCATTAATATTTGCATTTTATCTCAATTGTCTTTCATTTATTTGTTTTAATTGAAACATTCACATGTTTGCAGATAGTCCAGTAGTTTATACATATGGTTACAGTATGATGCAAGTTCCAAATGAGTATATAAACTTTATACGGGATGGTAAAGTATGTTTAAATCGGTGCTACTTGCACTCAAGGTATCTACATCAACTTATATGTTTTCTCTAAGACATACAGATTTAGGGTCAAGTCAGAGGTTTTGGTTTCTAGGGAGAGACTTCAAGCTATTTCTAAATATTAGCATCTTGGAGCGGTAGTTGGAAATAAATTATTTCAGGATCAGTTTTAATGTCTCGCATTTCAAATTCATAAATGTGCTTAAAACTTTCCTTTTTGACAAAGCTTATAGTTAGAGTGTCTTAGGTTACCCTGAGCTATCTCTATAGTTATGCTGCTATAGGTTTAGGCTGCTGGAGGACATCAGAGTCTATTTCTCTCACTCTGCTGAGTTCTCCTACTGTTCTCCAATTTTGCATTATTTGTTGTTATTTAAATTTTTAACTTAATGTTCTCTCCGTTTTTTCCATCTTCATAGTAGGTACACCTGGTCTGCCGTTCTGTAAACTGTGAAAGATTCCTGGATCAACGTGTGCTTCTGTGCTTTCTGTGTCTCTGCTCTGTCTTCTCCAACCCCCAGGCAGATGGCCGTTCACACTGAGCCTGGTTCTGGTTCTGGTGGAGGTTTTTCCTCCCTGTTAAAGGTGAGTTTTCCTCTCCACTGTCGCTTTGTGCATGCTCAGTATGAGGGATTGCTGAAAAACCATTAACAATGCAGACGACTTTCCACTGTGGCTCTACGCTCTTTCAGGAGGAGTGAATGCTGCTTGTCAAGACTTGATGCAACCTGCTGGGTTTCCTGAGAGAGGAAACTTTTAGACCAACCTGTCTGGAGGATTTGATTGAATTTGACTTTGTAAAGTGGCTTGAGGTGACATGTGTTGCGAATTGGCACTATATAAATAAAATAAAATTGAATTATATTGAGATTTTGCATGTGGAAAAAAAACACAGAAGAGAAAATATGAAAAATGCCCTTTTGTCTAAGTTTGACACATTTATGTTATTTTATGTCAACTGTCTGTATCATATAAACGAATAATAACATCCACTGCTTGTGCACCTTGCAATTTACTGTCTTTATGTAAAAAAAAGATGTCTAAGATCTCAAGTAGTATTTTAATGTGAATTATTCTCTAGACTCAGTGGATCACTTTTTCAAACACAAATAATGAAACGACAAAAAAATAACACAAAATAAAAACACAGTTAAAGAGTTACTTAGCTCTAAAGCCTGTCTGGCACATCTGGGATCCGCTACCATCTAAGGCCACATTCCAGTATAATAACCTGTGATATGAGACGGATTTGAGGCATTCAACCGCCGTACGTGCTTGCGTGACAAGAAAATTTGTACAAACATTACAACAGAGCTACAGGCAACAGTCATTTTTCTCTGCCTGCTTTCCAAAATGTGATTGCTTAAAACCCCTCAAAAAATATAAGCCTATTCAATTATTATTATTTTGAATAAGCTTATTGCTTATGTTATATTATTTGCCAAGAAAAGTATAAAACAAGAAGATAGAAAAATTATCTTATCTGATTATCTTGAATATTGTATGAAATGTATGAATATCATGTGTCGAGTCAGAAATTAGTACAGGCATAGATGCAAGTCCTTTAATGAGTTAAAGAAAGAGGTTTCATGGAATATTTAGGCATTTGTTGGGTTCATTAGAGTATGATTATAGCAATTTGTGATGCATTTCATTTGTGTTTGCAGTCCAAGCTTGGATTGGGGAATGATGCCACACTCCCACTGAGAAGTGTTGTATTAGTAATGCAATATAACAGCATGATATGTGGAAAAATCCTTTGGATTTGCTATTTGTTTTGGTGTTAACTTCAATTAGCAATACATACAATTAAAAATGTATTTCTTCACATTCGAACACCGCTGGAACATATTCACAAACAGTACTGTGTGTGCCTATGGCTCAATGAGATACAAACTGTCAGAAGTGCTGATAAATACCCTTACTGACTGCTTTAGTTTACCCTGTTAGCAGCTGTTTGGATTACCTTTAGTCTTCAGAACCTCCCTGATCCACTGGACACGGATCCAACAAGGAGTTAGAGACATTCCTAATAGTTCTGATCCACATTGACACGAGATCACCATGCAGTCGGTGCAGATTTATGGGCTGCAAATGTACAACGTAAATCTTCTGTTTCATTATATGCCCAAAGTTGCATCCATCCATCATCTATACCCACTTACAGTATCTGTGCAGGGTCACTGGGTGCTGTTTCCTTTCTCCAGCAGTCATTGGGCAAGAGGCAGGGTCCACCCTGGGCAGGTCACCCGTCCATCATAGGGCAACTCAGAGACACACAGGACAAACAGCCATGGACACACTCACCCACACCTAAGAGCATTTTAGAGAGACCAATTAACCTAACAGTCATGTTTTTGGACTGTGGGAGGAAGCCGGAGTACCCAGAGAGAACCCACACAGGGAGAACATGCAAACTCCATGCAGAAAGACCCCAGGCCAATGTTTGAACCCAGGATCTTCTTCCTGCAATGCAACAGTGCTCCCAAAGTTGCTCTATTAAGATCTGATGAATGCGGAGGCCACTGGTGTACAATGGACTCAATGCTGTGTTCAAAAAACCATTTAGAGATGATTTGACTGTTGTGACATGGTGCATTATATGACTAGAAGCGGCATCAGAAGTTGGTTACAGTGACCATAAAGGGATGTGTACAGTGGTGTTTAAATTATGCTCAGCTGGGCCCAAAGTTTGCAAGCAGAATAATTTCCCACGCCATTACGCCACTGCTTGGCAGGACGGATTCATGCTTAACACCAAATACTGGCTGTAGGGCCAAATACTGCAGTATTTGGCCCTACAGCCAAGCACCCACCCTCAAGTTTAAAATAATTGTAAAACTTTTTACTTATAAATAACAGTAAGTTTTGTAAATTCTTTTCAGAATGAAACCTGTTTAGCAAATCTAGGCAGAAAAACAATGAACAGGATGCATTGAAAAGAAAATATTTAACAGGTCACAATGAGTAAGATAAAGACTTTATCTTTGCACAGAGTCACTTACTGTAATTTAAGAGATTAATTAAAAGAATAGAATAGTAGAATATGGCTTTTTGAACAAAAAAACTATCTAATAAACTTAAAAAACTGCCTTCTACAGTACGTTCTGAGTTGTCTGTGTAAACTTCAGTCTTTGGAGACACTTCCCTTAATTGTCTACAGCGTGAGAGCAGCAGGTCCGGGTTAGCATGTCAGAATACACAGCCACTAAACTGTGTGAATATAAATCAGCAGTTACATAACAGCCCGGCACCTAACAGTGGCCGCTCTGTGCTGCTTTCACTGCATTCAAATCAATTTAAACTCAGGGGCACAGAGCCTTGCCAGAGTATTGACACTCCTGTTTTTCACAGTTTGTCAGCCAAAAACTTCAGTGTGTTTCGTTTAGGACTTTAAATTACAGACCATCATAAATTAGCCCATCACTGGGGCGTAGAAGGAAAAGGATATATATGTGAATCAAATGATTTTTGTAAATAAAAATCTAGTTGTGTTCTTTGTTGATGTTCCTGTAGAAAAGCCTAGTCCAGCCAGCTGCCATCAAAAGCTCCCCTATAAGTAAAATGAGTGTACCTGTGTGTATTTTTATTTTACTGTAAATTCAGCCTTTCTATGAAGGCCCCAGGGGTTTGTTAGAGAACGCTTTCATCCCTACACTCAATGGCTTTTAAACAAAATGTAGATATAAATGCGCTGATATCTGGTTGCTATGAAATTGCTGTGTTTTACCTTCAGTTTTAGCTCTAGTTTATAACTTTTTAAGATGTGTTTTAGACTGATCTCTTTTGAACTTTACGAAGCTGCCTCTTATCTTTCTGTCTTGTCAGTTGTTTGTGTAATTCCTTATATCATTATGTGATGGCTGCGACTACTACTTGTCAAAAACTTACCCTTTAGGGACCAAATAAAGAAAAGTCTAAAGTCTTAGCGAACAACCAGTACCACGAAGACCAAGTAAACCACCACAAAAGTAGTTCTGGAGACGATTAAAGCAGGGCTGGTTTCTGAACAACTGTCCAAAGCTCAAAACATCTCATAGACAATAGTTCAATCCATTGTCTGAAAAGTGAAAAAGTATGACAGGACGTCAAACCTACCATGACATGGCGGTTCAGCTAAATTGATCGGCCGGGCAAGCAAAGAAGCAATGTTAACTCTGGAGGAGCTGCAGAGATTCACAACTCAGGCATACAGCTGCTGTCAACCAGTGTAAAAACAACTGCCATTTATGAAAGACTGAAAAGTAATCCATTATTGACAAAAAGGCATAAGAAGTCATGTTTGCAGTTTACCACAAAGCGTTGCAGAGAACACATGAAATGTAGAATGAGATGCTCTGGTCAGATGAGATCAAAATAGATGATTTTAGGCCTGCAAAACACTATATGTGGTGGGAAACTAAATCTGCACATGAAGCTTAACATAGCATAAACCCTCTGAAACATGGTGTGGGGGGGGAAACATGCTGCAGGCTGCTTGTCTTCAGCAGGGAAGCTGCTCAGAATTGATGGGAAGATGGTTGGAGCCACATAAAGGACAATCCTGGAGGAAAGTCTGAAAAAGACATCAGATCAGGGTGATGGTTCACTTTTCAGCAGGACATCAACATAAAACATGCAGCCAGAGCTACAGTGGAATGGCGTTGATCAAAGCTTGTTCCTGTGTCAGAATGGCCTAGTCAAAGTCCAGGCCTAATTCTAATTAAGAATCAGCGGAAAAGCTTAAAACATTCTGCTCACAGACATTAGTCTTCCCATCTGGGTTTAGCAAAGAAGAATGAGATAAACGTTTTGTCTCTAGATGTGCAAAGCTCATGGAGACATTCTCAGAAAGATGTTCCTTCAACTTTACAACTCTGAAATATTTTCTACTGATCACAAAACATCCCAGTGAAATACATCGAGGTTTCTGGCTGTTAATTGACCAAGAGGGAGAGTTTTCACAGCACTGAAGCTGCCAACATGCCGTGCTTTGCACAGACATTCCTGCTGGCTATTAATTCCATTATGCTGTCTGCTTCAAACACAGATGGCTGCTGGTGTTTTCTGGAAAACCTACCATGAGTTTTGTTATTACTTCTTTCAAAACATTTCCAATTTCTAAAAGGAGCACAGCTTGATCCTTTTTCATTAGAATAATTGTTTTCTTTTGTCCTTGATACCTTTTAAAGGAATTCCATTACAAACTTCTAAATGCTAAACATCTGTTCCTATACACAAAGGGGCATCAGTTTGGGCATCTACTTAAAAACACGTGAAATTGTGGTTGGTGAGTCAGTAAAACAGGGAGTTTCCACTCAGCTTGAAAGACTAGAACTTTCCATTTTGAGCTTATATCACGCCACCCCAAAGCACAACCTGGTCTGCTTTAAGCATAAATGTGAATAACAGCATCATTTTAATCATCTCTTAAACAGTTTCCCACATTATATCAGTTATTATTATATATCTATAAATGAAATAGGCTAAACTATTTAGGCTAAAAAAATTCACAACACTTGGGTGATTTATTTATGAAATCTTATATTTCTTATAATATATAGTTAATTGTTTTTAAAATGTGGTAGATTAGGCTATTTCGGTATAACATAGACTACCCAGATCTAAAGCCTTTTTCTCTAGTGAGGAGCGATTGCATCAGCACCAATGGAAACACCACCATGCGTGTCTGTGCTGCCTTCATGCTCAAATTGGGCATAAAACTAAAAACTGTTCGAGTGCCGTGATGCAAGTTTTCTGGTAGACGATGTGACTGTGACGGATTAACAATGATCATAATGACATCCCTCAAGATGTTTAATTATGTACATACATTTTCTTTTACTGTAATTTAATCCATTCATGATTTTTACGGAAGTTATTGAACGCAGCACCAGTTCTATGACGCTGGTACAACGCCCACATATCAACCAGTAAATGAGCAGGTGCCGCATGTCAGCATCGTCGCCATGTTTTTATTATATTTAATGATAAAAAGAAAAGAAGATAATGATGCCGAATTATCATTATTTTGTGCTTCAGTGATATTTTCAGAGGCTAATTTATTTTCACTTCACTTGTGTTTGTTCATCTGTCTTTTTTTGATTTGGAAAAAAAAAAATTTGTCTCAACTATCACAGTTTTTTAGAATTAACAGAAAATATCACACCAGCAGTAACCAAAATTAAGTTAATGTTTAATGTTAACTTCGGTGGTGCATTTATTCAGAAAACACGGGTCGACGACCATCCCTCTAGTACAGGGGCCTGCAACCTTTACAATCTAAAGAGCCATTTTGCCTACAGTCCACTTCAGAGCCACAAATGTTGCCTGGCCTTTTGAGAAAAAAGACAATTTATAATTTTTGATAAAGATCAAGTGTAGGAAATATGTTGTCGTCGTTAAAGAAACACCCTTTTATGTCTATTTTGAGGACAGGATGTTGATATTTGTGGATAATGATGTAAAAAAATCATAGTTTCCAACATAATGAAAAAATATTGATTTAAATTTTAAAATTACTGGCACTTTTAGCATCATGCTGCTGTGAAATTAAAAAGCAATTATTCCAAGAAAAAACTGCTAAAAACTGCATTTATTATCATTATTACATTTAAATACCATAATAGAAAATGTAATTTGCAGCCAAAGTTATTAAGAGCCACTGTGAAAGGTCCAAAGAGCCACAGGTTGCAGACCCTGCTCTAGTAGTTTCCAAGGCGAACTTGCCACTCACAATATGGCGGATGGTGTGTCGTCAGGCCACGTACGTCCCACTGCGGGATGTGACGTACGGGGGGGTGAGCGGGACAATGGGGAGTCGGACCGGGTGCGAAACATCTAAAAAACTGATTTCTCCTACTGGAAAGCAGAACGACGCTGGTAGACACACACCGGAACATCCCGCTGAGCTCATCATCACTTTCCATCATGTCTGAGACAACCTGCGGGTGAGCGACACACTTATTTTATTGTTTACTTTATTTATTTATTTATTTTTACCAGCCTGTAAAAAATAACGACTTTTAACGGTTCGAATTGTCTGAAACCGGGTTTTAACCGACTGCGTCGTTATAAACGGTCACGTACACACCGTTAGCTGAAGTCAGTCCTCTAAGGAAGTAAGCTAACCCCTGCGCTCTGTAGTCCGGTGGGTTTAATACGTTTTAATACGACGGACGGAAGACGAACTCTCTAGATCGGCCAAACTCGGAATAGTTCTGTTATTATCCATTCGACACGCTAAGTATGAGGTTAAACCGAAAAAACTCGCTATTTTTTTTATTTATTTTTTCCTTCGTCGTTTTTGTTTACACGTTTACGTCAACTATATAGAGCGACTCATTACCGGCTTCTGTGTTCGCTGGCTTCCCGCCCTCTTGTGTGCCGGATCCGGCCACATGTTGCCCCACAGCTGGCAGACATGCCGCCTTCTGCGGGCTACTGCGGCTCAGCCTCCACCAGTCTCCATGTTACCAGGCAGAGACCGACCCAGAGCACGTTGCGCTCAGGATGGAGGAGACAAAGAGAGATGAGACGACTCAAGCATGGAGGGCCACGAAACAATAACTATTTAGATCTGATTGTTGCTTTAAAAAGATTTCATCATATTTGTAAAGTGGACAAAGTTTCCACAACTTTAAGTTAAGGTCACAGGTTGTGTTAAAGGGGTTTGCAGGTGCAGTTTAGGCCAGGGGTTCCCAACGTGGGGGGCCGGGACCCCCGGAGGGTCGCCAGACACCATGTGGGGGTTGCGTGATGATCCAAGTGATGATCAAAGCACCTGACTTTACAATGTCAGATATATACTTGTCTGTATGCCTTTAATAATTAAAAATGTAATTTTTCCTTCTTGAAAATAGGTAAAATAATTTGATTGTTTTAGTTTTTTTTGTGGAAATGTACTCCTCTGTTGCCAGTAGTTTATTTTCTTTAATCAACAGTGGCCATAATACAATTTAATGAGGGGATTTTATGAGGATAAAGTCAGAACATTAGGTGTATAAGACTAAAGAACATTATGAGAATAAACACAGGGGGGAAGACTGCACTTTTTGGTGACTGTTGTCATAAAATTACTTCTATATCTTCACATGTTTATGACTTTATTCCCTTATTTTCCATAAAGATAAAAAGTTTGGGAACCCCTGGATTAGGCGATCAGATGAGTTTATTTACAGTGTAGGTGTTCTGACGGTGCTACATGATTCAGCCCAAATCCTATAAAAAGCTGAAAGTAGACCACATTAAACATTTTTTACTTATGTTTTCAATTTGGCCTAAAAACTGAGCAGGATATTTGGAAAACGGGAGTCTGGGAATGCCGGAAATATAAAAAAAATCTCATGTTAAGGATCCTGGCTGTAGAGGTATGTTTAGGTTAATTTATCTCTAAATATAAAAGTTACAGAATTACGTAGAAATCCTAATCCTAATTAAACAGCTGAAACAGATGTTTGCTTGATTTTTCTTCTTCACACAGCAGGAATTAAAAAATAAAAGGAAGCACAGCTCTAATAAATTGAACTACACGATTATTACGTTGCGCTGGAATCTGGGTAGCTGCTCGTCATCTCGCACCAGCATTTTTATATTTATATTAATTTATATTAGTCAGTACTGAAAACTGTTAATATGAAACTTTTTGACCAATTTGTATGCTGTGTTGTAAATTGGCGCTATATAAATAAATTGAACTGAATTTTCTAGCTACTTTAATGCGTTTTGTCTTGTGAACTGGGAAGCCAAGCATGCAATGAGGCGTTTGCTGCGCTCCTGTCTGGGGCCCTTTGTGTTCATGTAAATATCACCGAAGCGCCTGAGAACTGTACAGTTTCCTTTGACTCATTACGTTTCCTTATTTTGCCTTATCTGTTGAGTAAATGAAGCATGACCAGGCATGTGCACCTTACAATAGTAAAGGGAGTGAAACTGTCCCTTTTGTGACAACAACACTCGTGAGGTTGGGACATCCTGGTAGGTTTGACCCTCTGCTGTATTGTGACATTACCAGCTGAGGATCTTCATCCATCCGTCCGGCTGTCTATCCGTGCAGGGCCGCCTATCTCCGCTGTGCTTGTTTGTCGTTGTTATCGCTGTTGCTTATCTTTGCCGTGTCCCCTTCCCGCAGTGGAAGCTACGAGGAATGCAGAATCACCGCCGACTGGCTGCTGACACAGACCCAGGTGCGACCCACCGTGGGAATCGTGTGTGGGTCGGGCCTGAGCGCGCTGGCTGGCATGCTGAAGGATCAGCAGGTCTTCAAGTACTCTGACATTCCCAACTTCCCCCACAGCACAGGTATGCAAAACCCAGGAGGGGGGGGGGGGGGGGAACACCTGTTAACATCTGCGTGTTAAAGAAAAAACCACAGCAGGAGAGCCTGATGTTGGGTTTGTGTGTGTTTCAGTGCACGGTCACGCTGGCCAGCTGGTGTTTGGGACGCTGAAAGGAAAGCCATGTGTTTGCATGCAGGGCAGGTTCCACCTGTATGAAGGTCACCCCATCCAGAAGGTGAGAGTAAATAAAAACCTGCTTGGTGTAGCTAAAGGCGTGTGCAAACACCTGACTGCTGGAGGCCAGTCTTCCTCTGCCTAACAATTAAAGAGGCAGAACTGGATCCCACCAGACGCAGCTGACTGGTTGAGCAGGATTAGCCTGCCTTGCAATAAATAAATCATTTTCACCCAGATGTATTTCTTTGGTGGAAACAACAAGACCAACTAATTTATACTAAAGAGTAGGGCTGGGTATCATCTAGCACAGGGGTCGGCAACCTTTACCACTCAAAGAGCCATTTGGACCCGTTTCACACAGTAAAGAAAAGCTGGGAGCCTCAAAACCCTTTTGAAATTTTAAATGAAATAACGCTGCATATAACAGGTTTTTTTGCAACAGAATGGACCCGGACCAGAACCAACACACCTCTGCGCTTGTTGGGTTTTTTTTGCACGAAGTACAAAACTTCTACTGTTTTATGGAAATAATTGACTCTGCTAATGTCAGAGTTTTTATTTTGAATAAAGCTTGGTGCGAGTAAACGCGCGTCATGGTCGGGTTATTTGATTTTTCCAACCATATAAACGGTTAATTCTGAATACTTTCTTTTCTTTTAATCCGAACACATTTTAATCACATCCGGGAAAGTTACGCATGTAAACAAGCTCCTGTCATTAACCAGCTAACAAGCTAACAGCCGCATTAGACGGCTCACAGCGCCGAGCCAAGCGCTGTGAGCGTTTCCTAACTTTGAAAATGAACAAACGTCAGATATAGTAACGACTTACCCTGCTGTTTAGCTCTCTCTGACTCCGTGTTATTTTAGGTCCTCTGTCACTGTGGTGCTCTTGTCATTTGTAGAATTTACTACAAAAAAGCAGCATTTGAAAATGCCGCCCTGACGTGTTTATGTCGCTCTGCAGCCAGTCAGCCATCAGTTCTCCTTCTTCTTCTTCTTATTGGGTTTATAGACCAGTTCACGCGTGACGTCACGCGTGACGTCAGCGCTACATCCGGATCTCGGTGGTTGGCAAAAACAGCGCTGTTGTCGTCTACTACTGTGACAAAACGGGTGATTTAGAGCGTATTTTTAGTTAGTTTATTTTTGGAATCTAAACAATGCCTACCACTTGTTGTGCTCCCGGTTGCACACAGAGGCATTCCAAATCGTCGGATGTATGTTTCTGTCGTTTACCGAAGGAGGAAGGACGAATAAAGAATTGGATATTTTCAATGAAAAGAGCGCAGTCAGACACTCCCAATGGACTGGGGGATACATCATACTGCGACAGAATTTGCAGTCTACACTTCATCTCCGGTAAATACAACTTAATTCTGCTCTAGTCATTGTTCTAGTTAAATAGCGGCGGAGGGGAGATGGTGATCGCTACACAGGCCGGAGAAGCGGTAGCAGCAGCCGCTGACTATTCCGGCCCGTGTAGCGATCGCCACCTCCCCTCCCCTCCGTCCGTTCACGGGCGCTAGTACTTCTCTGTTTACGCTGCAATGTCGCCGACACCCCCACCCATTTTAACAAGACAAAAACACCAAAATAATCCGTAGTGAACTATGTTTTTTTTTAACTTACCGGGCGGGTCTTCCTGTCCGACTCCGCGTTCGTATGTTACACAAACATGTCTGAACATCCATCCATCCATCCATGTTCTGACCCGCTTAATCCCTCATGGCGTCGCGGGCGTTGCTGGAGCCTAAGTCCAGATATAATATAGCCTTCAGGCTTTTGCTGTGTGGATCTGGCAGTCTGATACCATCAACCATCAACTTAGTCTTAAAACAATCTTGTGATACGTTATCTACAGAAGAAAAATACGCGGAGAACTCGTCAGTTTCTCTGTTTGCGTCCGCCATTGTGTTCGCTTTTTGCCAACCAGTCCGGCGCGCATGCGCGAAAAACCCGCATCAAAACAATAACAATGAACTGGTCTATAGGCAGTGAGCAAACATCTTTTCAGTGCGCATTACCGCCACCAACTGGTGAGGAGTGTTCGTCAGCATTAACGACTGCCTGCATGAGGCAAACGGCTCCACAACATAATTATTTTTAACAGCTGAGCCGCCTCGGAGGGATCATAGAGTCGCACGTACGATTCTGGATACATAGCTCAGCTAGATTTGACTCCAATATCGATATTTATTACTTTCAAATTAATGCTCAAAATCATTCAATCAACAAAACCAGCCAAATATTATATTTATGTTCAATTTATTGAACACTGATATATTAAAAGGAAACTAAAGTGCATTTGGTTTAATGCATTTAACGTAACACAGAAACTGTGTTTTATGGATGAAGGCGCTTCTAAAATCCTGTCGGCTGTTCCGCAAATTTGTCTCACCTGCACTTCCTCGCTGTGAACTGTAATGGCGCGCTGTAATAACGCCCCCTAGGGGTTGGGAGGTATATCGATATCGAAAGCCACAATATCAATATATCATTTTTAAAAGCATCAATATTAATCTTTGTATCGATTTTTATGCACAGCTCTACTAAAGAGTTAATTTGAGGTTTTGGAGGTTTGAGTTGAGGTGTTCACCTCTAACCTCCGACTCCTCCTGTTCCAATAAGATCAATCATGGCCTCTGAGCAGCTGTTGATGCTGAATTGTCTGTTTCCATGAACCCAGATCACGTTGCCCATGCGCGTCTTCAAGCTGATGGGCGTCAAGACGATGATCATGACCAACGCAGCGGGGGGCCTCAACCAGGACTACAAAGTGGCCGACTTCATGATCATCAAGGACCACATTAACATGCCCGGCTTCGCTGGAGTCAACCCGCTGGCCGGACCCAACGACGACAGGTAGCCGGAGGCAGGAGGCACAAACCGACGCGGAGGAGCGTTTCTGTTTGGAACCACGCCGGCCTTTAGTTGGTTGTGTAGCAGCAGGTTTAGCTTGTTGAGAACTGAGATGAACCTTTAGGATCTATTTTGTAACCATATTCAGTCACAAAACTCCTTTTAAGACCTTTAAGCTATGGGGAGAAAATGCCAACCTCCTGTTTAGTAAACCAGGTCCCACCGGTGTGGGTCTCTCTGAGAGCAGCTTGGGATTTGGTTTAACTTTATTTACAAACGATTCGCTGCTCGTTATTCGTTTGAAGCACTGTTTTTTATTTCCATTGAAGCGTTGCCAAATTACAACCCATTTGTAACCAACGGCTGACTGAAAACGTTTCAAGTGTGCGATGACGTCACCACCCCTCGGGAAAGGGTTCGGTTACTCCGGCCTCGCCCTCCTTTCTTGTTGTAGCCTTTCTTCTCAGCTTCGTACACAACCTGGGCCAATAAAAAGTTCAATAGAATAAATGTTTTTCTTCCTTATGCTCCGCCCCCTTCAAAGAGTTCAGAGACCAGGTGTTTTTTCTTTTCTTGGCAAAAAGTTGGTTGAATTCAGCGTTTGTGTTCTGTATCTAACAATAGGTCATTAAGCAGCAGCATAAAATGACCAGGGCTGCACTTAAAATATATGTTTTGAATTTGTTGATATTTTTGTTGATAATTATCGCTCAATATAATTTCTATTTTATCAATATGCTTTTTCTTCTATATCGTCCAGCCCCAATTTCAAGCTGTTACTGCCAGGTAGCCACATTACCTCCTGCATTATAACAATAATTATCATGTAATTATATCTCTGAGCTGTTAGCTGCCAGCTGACCTTTGACCTTATGACCACAGAGCTGACCGTCTAATTCATCAAAAGCCGTTTTAGCTAAACATTGATCACATGCTTTGCTGTAAGAGGAAGCTATATTGGTTTAGGAGGCTGTCATCATTTTACGGGAACGTTGCCAAATATCAGAAATGTCACGTATTGCGTCTGGAGGGATTCCAGCATTGAGTCACACTTTTGTTACTATTTTTTTTGTTTAGCCAACGGCTGAGACCTTTGCCCTCCCTCCTCCAGGTTTGGTGTCCGTTTCCCCTGCATGTCGGACGCCTACGATCGCGAGCTGCAGCAGCTGGCCCACGACGTGGCGGCCGAGCTCGGCTACAGCGACTTCGTGCGGGACGGGGTGTACTGCGTCCTCGGAGGGCCCAACTTCGAGACCATCGCCGAGTGCCGCATGCTGCACCGCTTAGGGGCGGACGCCGTCGGTAAATAACCGCGCTCACACACATTCCTGCGGCGGCGACTCCCTGGGAGTTTATTTCAGCCGCGCGGCTGATTCCTCACTCTCTGTAAACGCGTGATTTAACACGGCCTTAGGAGAGAGGCAAAGTAAGACGGGGCGTTACGTTGCCATGCCAGCGGGCCAGGGGTCAGAGGAAGGTTGCCAAACATCCTCGGTGTTTGTGTGCAGATTCATCTTGTGGCATTGGCAGAACAACCAGACACACACCAACACGCTCCAGAGCAACCCAGCTGGCCAAGGAAGGAAGCGATGACTGAGCAAAACTAGGAGTCGAAATCATGCCGTGTCATGAGTTGATTGTTCAAACAAATGCTTTCAACAGAGCGTTCAGCCGGCAGCGGCATGGGAAGTGCTGTAGACGTCGCCACATTGTGAGATCAGCTGAAACACATTTACAGTAGCAGTTACACAAGTAGCTGCTGGAAAAATTATGAAGACCCCGTTTTTAATAATATGTCATTATCGCAACATCAGTGCGCACAATATCACAAGGGCAGGTTGGGGACTGCAATGGTTGTGGGCTTTTGTGTTCCACGTGTCTTTTAATTTACATTTTCCGTGCGAAATTATTTGCATCTCATGCGGCTGTATCATAACCAGGTAGTGAGATGAGCTTGAGAATAAATAGAAGGCCAGGCTGTCAGCAGCACAGGAGCGCCACAGAGGGCTGAACTCGCACCCTTCCTTTTCTCCCTGTACGCCTCAGACTGACTCCTGTCGTCTGCAAAATAATTGACATCTGCCTTAAAAAACCTGCATCGCTCAATCTCTAACCTGCACTGCAAAAAGAGAACTGAAAATAAGGAAAATTTTCTTGAAATGAATGTATTTGCCCTTGATTTGAGCAGGTAAATAAGATTTATCTGCCAACGGAATGAGTATTTGTACTCCTAAAATAAGATAATTAGATAAACTGCAGTTGTAATAATGATAGAGATGAATTGTTCCTATTTTAAGTGGAAAAATCTTATTCCATTGGCAAATAGTCCTATTTACCTACTCAAATAAAGGAAAAATACTTTCATTTCAAGAAGAATTTTCTTATTTTTAGTTCTATTTTTGCAGTGTGCAGAAACACTCAGACGACTCTGCAGTCGTTGGATGCATCAGAGATGGACAGGAAGCTGGTGGACCGCTTTGTGGCTCGGTGTGGAAACAATCATCTTGTCTTGAATGTGAATAAAACAAGGGAGGTGATCGTAGATTTCAGGAGAAACTGGATTACCATCCTGGGAGAAGAGGTGGAGGTGGTGGAGGAGTATAAAAACGTCTGTGTTCTGGAGACGCAGCTGTGAAGTCGTCTACAGGAAGGGACAGAGCAGACCTGAGGAAGTTTAGCTCCTTCAGGGTTTGCAGCAACATGCTGCAGATCCTCTATCTGTCTGTTGTGGAGAGTGTGACCTCCTCTGCCATCGTCTGCTGGGGCAGCAGCAACTGTTTCTGCAAGTATGTCTGTCATTGTAACGGGAGACAACGACTGAAGTGTGTAGCTCATGTCCAGTCCAGGCTGTAATTTCACTTTCTCTCATCTCAACCATCCTGACGCACGATCAAGGCCGCCGTCACTGAGCTGCCTCTCCTGGACGTTCACGGCGGATGTCTTTAGTGTCAGGCTGGCTCCATCCTTCACCAACAGGGAAGCCGTAGTAGATGGATTTAACAGGCAGAATCCGGCCCTTTTTTTCTAAATACAACATGGTTCTGACTCAGATATTGAATAAAATTAATTCAGTGTCAGTTATCTATTCTTTCTGCGCGGCCCGGTACCAAGTGAGCCGTGGGCTGGTACTGGTGCACGGCCCGGTTGGGTTAGGGAGCACAGCCTATAGATGCTGACGGCTGATCACTGTTAGTCCGGATGCCAGAAGTTTGATTATTGAAAAGTGAGGAATTGTGTTAAGAAAACTAGGAACTCTGGTTTTTACAAACCTCAGACTCAGAAAGCAAATGGCTTCAGATAGTTCAAATAGAGTTCAGGCTTTCTCTCCGCAGCAAGGCAGTTTGTCCAATGACGAGGCTTATTAAGGCATCTGAAAGTTTTTCCTGCCATAAAACTTAACCGGCACAGGAGGCCAGGCCTGGATAAACAAAGGAAGGAAGGAAGGAAGGAATATTAAACTATTAAAGTAGCTGGAGATGAAATCATTCAGAGAAACTTCATCCTGACAGAGACTGGAGATAAAACAGGCGTTACCAGAGAGGAAGAAGGTACGTTTCTAAAGGCACGCTCCTATAGATAGATAGATAGATAGATAGATAGATAGATAGATAGATAGATAGATAGATAGATAGATAGATAGATAGATAGATAGATAGATAGATAGATAGATAGATAGATAGATAGATAGATAGATAGATAGATAGCAAATTGTGTAAAATATTATAATTAGCTGGAGGCAAAGATTTAGAATAAACATCTGTTAAAATTAGTTGTAGTTTCCACATAAACTGGCTTTTTACCCAGATTACAATCATTTTTTTGCCCTTATACCCGTTCTAAAGTAACACCAGAGTGAAAACTGTCTTCTCAGGTAGAGACTGCGGTGGGCTGCTACCAGACACACCGCCTGTTGTTTGCCACATAGTGTCAGAGCAGTGCTGCTGAGGCGGCACGCCTTTATTTTTCACCCTAATGTGTGTCTTTTTTGCAACCAGCTGACCATCAATGTGCAGAAACAGGTGGGGGCTGGGCGGCACTGCGTTACCGAACACCAGAATCCGTCTTTCCTCTAATGCCGGGCGTACACTGTACGATATTTTCAATCGTTTTACTCATATGCAGCTCAAACGGTACGACGACACCGCAGGGTTTAAAGTTATCAGCTCACCAAATCTGTTCTTACTGTACGGCCCGACGCTCTGATGCCACCTGACTGCTCACACTGTACGTCTAAAAACCACGTCGGACTTGATCAAGCTGAAACACATAGGCTCTCACGACTGAAGAATCGGCCCAAAAAGGGCAAAAAATTATCGTACAGTGTGCGCCCGGCTTAAGCGAGGGCCGGTAGTCGCCTTCGTTCAGCCGGCTGACTGGCAGTGCACAGCCGTGGGTTGGGGAGGGGACACCAGCGACTGGCCCACGCCTCGTGTTTAACGAGTTCCTTTGTCCCCGTCTTCACCGCAGGGATGAGCACCATTCACGAGGTGATTGTCGCCCGCCACGCCGGGATGCGCTGCTTCGCCATGTCGCTGATCACCAACCGGGCGGTGATGGACTACGACAGCCAGGAGCGAGCCAACCACGACGAGGTCCTGGAGACGGGCCGGCAGAGGGCCAAGCAGATGGAGGTCCTGGTGTCCACCATGGTGGCCCGGCTGGACGACGACCAGAACGACGACGCGAACGACGACGCGAACAACGACCGGAACAAGTCCTGAGCTGGTCGCCCGCGGCGCGGGACCTCAGGGCCGGCTGCCCTGCGTGCTTCAGACGTCGTCCCCGCTCCCGCCGTCAGAAAGCTGTCAGCGAACGTTTAGATCCGGTCTGTGGTTCCAGGGGCAAATCTGAAACACGCAGGACAGACTGGAGGACTAAACCGTTCCGGCGCCTGATTCCAGGTCAGCTGCTGATCCCAGACGGAGGATTTATAAAACGTCACCGTTCTGATAAAGAGTGTTTTAAACCACAAGGCCAGTTATAGAAGCGTTTCTCCCGACTGTTACCGCAGTCAGGACTGCTACCACGATTTAAACGGACTTTTACACTCCTCTCTCTAAACGGCGTGGCCGCCCGGCTCGTTTAGCATGTTTGTGACTTTGTTTTCAAATTATTTATTGCTCCAGCATTCCCTGATATCGGCAAAGAACGATACTTTTTTATTGAAGCGAACCGACTCACCGAACGGCGGCATGAAATGTCGACGGCGGTAAAAGTGAGGCGTGAAATATTTATGAGATGTATTTATGTGGTGGTTGGGATCGGGGGACGTATTTAAGCGCGACGCTGTGCCGAACGCGGCACCACGAACGTTCGCCGGCTGGACTTTGTGTTTTATTGTAAGTTCTGCAAACGAGGCTCCGACTGTCCAATAAATTACCTGGAATCAAAGTGTGGTTTTTTTTGTGCCTCTTATAGATTTACACGCTTCTTATTTTATGTTGCTCAGAAATTGTCGACTCCTTTGAAAGCCCAAAATCCCAGAAGTTCAATGTGTTTCGACATCGTAATGCTTGGATTAGAAAGAACTACGTTTACTATCATCCAGAATAAATGCAGAAATATTAAATGTCAAAAAGTGGTTACTATGCCAAGAAAGGCAGCAACCATAATAACAACAATATGGTTAAATAAAGTATTTAATTCTATAACCAAAGGGCAAATTAGATAAAAAAAGAGAAATTAACACTGATTTGACACATTTTGTAGCTCTTATACTATTTAAAACCATTTTATTATTTTTATTTGACTTGCTGCAATTTAGTAATTATTTTAATGAGCCATTCCTTCATTTAAAACGTGGCAGTTTTAGTTCTACATGTTCAATTGTTTTGGAGGCTTCCTATCGCCATATTTTTCTTTTTCTAGTAAGATTAATGTTCATCTAAGAAGCTTCAGATTCAAAATCATCAAGCGATTATTAGGCCATTTGGGCCCTTTTAACAGGACTGACGTGCATTTTATAAAATATTAAAGTAGATTCGTGAGGCAGAAAACATCTATTTAGAAACGTTTTTTTCCAAAATGATAATTTGTTGTTAATACGTGACTGATGGACTGACGTTTTCAGAAAATCTACATCCTCTTCCTCTGATATTTTCTTTCCCGTTCAGCTGATAAATGATCTTTATTCAACAACCATCATTACGTTTTTTTTTTCCTGTCCTGATTCTCCAAACTTTGTCAAACCAGTAGAAGAAAATATTGTCTTTGATACTTTTTGAGCTTGAGTTTGTTTGTGACCTTCCTGGGTTGTTCATAGCCCGATTAATTTCTTTATAAAACTTGCTATAAAGTTAGGATTTAAATGGGCCAACCATAATTATCCATTCTTTTTGCACTCATACTCCATTAACAGCGGCTCAGACGGTAAAGTTTCTGCAAAAGCTTAAAAATAAATTGCTGTTACGAGGCCTTGGTGATGTCAGGGAGCGACCTCCCTGACCGACATCACTGAGTGTGGAGGAAAATTAACTTTATTATTATTATTATGATTATTCGTTTTCTTAAAGCCCTTTGCTGGCTTCACTGAACCTATATGTTTCTTTGTGTTTCCCATTTTGAAGAGTGGCTGAGGTAAATGTTTCATATCTTTTTAATTCCAGGAAACAGGAAGTTACGGGTTTCTGAGAAACACTTTGATCGACCTAAAAAAGTTGATTATGACTAAAAAATAACATTTATTTTCTGGGAATTTGTTGGTAAGTGTTGAACCATTACTAATTCCTAATATTTTAACGACTGAATTAATTAATTCGTATTAATCTCTGCTTTCCGTCTACATTTACCAGTGCAGGATTATGCAATAAATACTTGTATTGAAGCATCTTAGCCATCGTTACCACTAGGGTGGCCTGTAACGGTGGAGAACCACTTTACTCTGAGCTCCTCTTGGGGAAAAAATAAATCAAAAGTAAAAGATTTATGGGTCTAACCTTCAGGTTTTATATGATGTTAGGTGGAATGTCCATTTTCCATTTCGAATTAAATAAAAGATCGTTTTATGCGTCCAGATAGACGTTAAACCGACTGCACGCACCTACAGTGGTTTCTCTGAGAAAGTTTAAATGTTTGTATTCGCCTTATCTGCCAACTTCAGCTTTATCTCATGGGTACTTCAGTCTAATTCTGGTTGTTTCTGCTCTCACTATGTAAACACAGCGTCGAATACAAAGAGAGGGGGGGGGGGGGGGGACTTTCCGTGACGCTCCCGTTTTTCTTAAGCTTTTGGCCATACAAGGTCCTGGGAATTATGTGAGCGGTCTGAACTGAAAGGAGGAGCCCCAGGTGTCTGAACAAAATGTACTGATTTAGTGAGCAGCAGCTGTGCACAGCAAGGACGAGCTGACATCCTGGGAAACGCTGACTGCTGCAAGGCTTACACAAAATACACAAGCCTGCCTCAGAGAAACATGCTTTGTGTCTTTCTAACAGTCCAGAGCGCTGATGAAGTTGATAATATCAGACTGAGGAGCAGCTTTTTACAGCACTGCAAAAAGGGAACTCAAAATAAGTAAAAGACTTTTGAAATTTGTGTATTTTTCCTTGATTTGAGCAGGTAAGTAAGACTATTTGCCAATGGAATAAGAGTTTTGCACTTAAAATAGGAACAATTCATCTCCATCTTATTTCAAGTGCAGTTTATCTAATTATCTTATTTTAGGGGTAAAAATACTCATTCCATTGGCAAATAGTCTTATTTAGCTGCTCAAATCAAGGAAAAATAAACAAATTTCAAGAAAATTGTACTAACCTTTAGTTCCCTTTTTGCAGTGTGTAGCATTGTGCTGATGGTAAATGCTTTGATGAACATCGCTACCAAATCTTTACTGCACCTGAAGAAACTCTAATTCATGTAAAATAATAATAAAAAAAAAACATCTGCCGCTGGAAGGGATGAAATATCTGGAAGAAAATACAGGATGGGAACATCACAAGTGTGAGCTTGTAGGAGCCAGTCGGACGGTTATTTGGGGGAAATGTTTTAGATTCCAGTTCAGAGCCAGAGGAGCAAAAGCAGCGCTGTGCTTCACAGCGGCCATCAAGGCATCACCGTGGAGGAAACTTGTCCACTTTTCTGTAGAGTTGCTTTAATTCAGCCGCCCTGGGGAGTTTTCTAGCCTCTCCAAAGTCAACCTCTCAATCACATTGAGGTCGGGGATTTGACTAGGCCACTCCTCAGAGGTGGACTTGCTGGTGAGCGTTGAATATTTGTCCTGCTGCATAACCCAAGAGCATTTGAGCTTAAGGTTACAAACTGACTGCCAGACTTTTGTCCTTCAGCTAAGAAGGCAGAAGAAATACTTTCATCAACTAGTGCAGGGGTCTGCAACCTGTGGCTCTTTACACCTTCAGCTTTGGCTCTTAAAAACATAGACCCAAAATGTAGGGGGAGGAATATTGGTCAATGTTTCTAAATGTAAAGGCAATTTAAAATTGCTAGCTTTAGAGTGCATTTAGTTCTGCAGTATATGCATAACATTTCCAGAAATAAAGAAACTAACGGTGTGTAGAATATTTTACTATAGATAAATGCAGTATCTTTTTTTCGATAGGTTGCAAACGACTTGCTTTTTCATACTTTTGATGCCATTTGCTATAAAAATCAAATGTCCAATTGAAGAAAATGCATTAAACCTAAACATAAAAATATTGTTGGTTAAAAAATAACTGTTGATCTTTAATTTTAAAAAATGTAAACAAATTTCCTATAGTATACTATAAAAACAAGCTCTTGTTTCAAAGAGTTGTGTAACTTTTGTGGCTCTAAATAAAATTTGTTTAGCTGGACCGAGGGCAGAAATGGTTCTGCGGGTTGTAAAGTTCGCTGACCCCTGACCCCTAGTGGAAGTCATTCAGAGCATCACTCCACCACCACCATGTCTGACTGTAGGTTTGATGTTCTTCTTATCAAATTCTGTGATTTACACTAAATGTAAAAGGGACACACATTCTTTCACGTTTGTCTCATCAAGATGTTTTTTTGTTGTTGTTTGTTTGTTTTTCCTCCACTTTGGTAGGTCGGCCACTCATGGGAAAAGCTTTAGAAATGATTGTGTAAATCTTTCCTGTCTGATAAATGTTAATACTTCTTCTGTTGTTGAGTTTTTTCTTTTTTTCTCAAAATTAATTTTATTTGAAAACTATTTGGGATCCTTTTCTTTTTTTATTTAATTTATTTGACTCATCCAACAGGATTTGAAATTACTGAGGCAACATCATGTTGATTAAGGTCAGACAAGTTGCTGTTATCACTAAAGCTAAAAGTTTTCTTATTATACCAACATAAGATTTAATTTACACAGCAGTTTTCGATCTGCCATTGTCAATATTAAATTTCCTTTTCACGGATCTCCAAAATGTGTATTTGAGCAGAAAAGGTATCTAATTTCAAATTAAGAGTGTGTATTAAGGATTTTTTTTTCTGTTTTGTTGCTTTATTTTTATTGCGGCATGATGCGTTGTTTTGTTTTTGATCATTCTGTCTGACATCACGATCAATTCTAAAATTCAGGCAGTAATAACATTTGGTTGTGAAACTTAACCAGAAAAAAATAGTAATCCACTAATTTCATGTTTTAACATGAGAGGGTGATTACTTTTGGACTTTCGGCATTTTGTCCTTATTTAAACGGGTTAATTTTGTCTAATCTAAATTTTTTTGATGATTTTGGACCTTTAGGCGACAAAGTAGCAAAACGTAGAAGTCCATACAGGGCGAATACTTTTTCACTATAAATCTACGGCTGTTTTATCAAGACATCTTTGTTCCTTAGATTTTGCTGCTTTGCTGCAAATAGCTCCCATCACCTCATGACTGCAGCGTCGTTCATTTTACAACCTGTTTAGATGAAGTCTGCAGAAAAAAACAAACTGCTGACCAGAACAGAGCTGAGGAACCTCCTTAGGACAGAACAAGCAGAGCCTCGCCGCAGCTTTGCCGAGACGATCTAATAAAAAAATCACAGTATGAACTGTTCAAATCAAACATGGCCATCAGTAGCTTCAACGATGCGCGGGTCTGAAAAACATCCAGGTAACAGGTGAGTGTGCGTTTAGGAAACTTCCTATTTCAGGTGGACAAAAAGCAACACGTCGAAACGCCTGAAAGGTTGAAAGTGCTGAATAAAAACTTTCTGCTCGGATGCATTTGGAGGTCAAAGTTGGAAGTAAAACTTTATTAGGTACACCTGTTCAATTGTTTATTAAGACAAAAAGTGAGTCTGTCGGTCACATGGGAGCAAGTTAGCACATTTAGGGGTCTGGAGGAAGGGAAGAGAGTGGCAGGAAAAAGAGAAAACACCCAGTGAGCTGCAGTTGTCTGGGTTAGGACGCCTTCTTGGTTTCAGAGGTCAGAGGAGAATAGGCAGACGGCTTCAACATGATGATAAGGAAACAGAAGCTCAAATAACCACTCAGGACAACCAAGACACCTCTGCTGGCTGAATTTATGGGTCACAGCGCCCCCTGCTGGTCCGTTGTGTACACGCTTCAATGATGCTGTCATTTTAAACTGAGGAACCTCTTTCATTCATCAGGGGTGGGCAATTCTGACCCAGGTCTGATTTATTACAAAATATACGGCTTAAACTCAGAAAATGTGTTACTTTCCCCATTTTTCAATATAAGTCCCAATAAAAAAAAAAAACAGCAATTCAAATCTAACAATATTAAAACAGATTATTATGAAACATTTCCAGCGGGCTAAACTGAGGACGATTGAAGAGGCTGGGCTTGAACGGTCATTTAAAAAAAAGAACTGGACATTATTCCTTCACATCAGAGTCGACACAGAGAGGTTTGATGGTTTGTTTAATGTAACACACAAAATGATTTTATTGACACCAATGTGCTGGCTTTAAAACATGAACCTGTGAGGTGCTTCACGGGCGTCTTGAAGAGAAAGCCCACATGTCACGGGGACGACATGTGGACCACAGTGTCAGATTTAAGTGCTAACGTGACGCAGAGCTCGTTTCTACATGACAGTCAGAATAAAACCGTGTAGAGGCGTAAGACGATGTCTGCGCAGGTACAGGGGCTCTCAGAAGTGCACACACCTCAGCTGTAAAGTCAGATAAAGCATTTAAAAAAAACATATCCTGCACATTTGACTTATGGTACAAAGAAATCTGCTTTGAAAAAAAAAATAAAAAAGGTAAACAAATTAAACTCATGAGACACAGAGTCATGTTTAATAAATCAGAGGATGTGCTCCGATGAGGCTCGTCCTTCAGATTAAAAGTACCTTAAAAATATTTTTTATTGGCCTGATCTAATGTTTTAATCTTAAATGTTGTTTTGTCATTCGATGTAAGGGGAAAATAATCATAATTAAAAGAAGTAAAGGTTTTAAAATATCAATCTATACAATTTCCTTAGGAATTTGTTTTGACCAATCTGTATAATCTGATTGAATTTGACTTTAGAAAGTGCCTTGAGATGACATGTTGCATGAATTGGCGCAATATAAATAAAATTGAATTGAATTGAATTACTCTATATAACATGTTTCACTTAGTGAACTGAGTTACTGAAATAAATTAACCTTTCAATAATATTCCAATTTTTTGAATATGACTGTGTATACACAGTAAAGCATGGTGGTGGCAGCATCATGGTGTGGGGAAACTCGACTTCCTATTTAAATGTTTTTTGTTTTGTTTTTTTACCATTGTGAAGGAAATAAAGTAAGAGAGTAGAAATGTTCTCACAATCTGATGGGATAGGAGGACCTCTGCAGGACAGAAGACCGCTACCAAAGACTGAACGCTAAACCTACTTAAAAAGATACGCCAGGAAAGTATTATTTATCCGGGTTTTTGTACTGTTTTTACATTTCCATCCATACAAAGCAGATTTGTTTAGTCATATTGTGCATACTTAAGCATAAGTTTGAAATGTTTTACCAAGATCTCATTTTTTTATCTGCCTTGTTAAACAGGAATGTGTAACACGTTCTAGATCCACTGTAACAGACAAAGTCGAGGGATCTCGTTTGATGGTTTCACATCTTTTTTTTTTTTTTTTTTTGGATTTCTAGCTTTGGCAACGCCTGACACGGCTCACGGTCACATTTTTTACCATCTTAAGACGAGCAGAAGAAAACTTCATATCCATTCCAGATGGATTCTGCGTGTAAAATATGCTTTGCTGTCCAAACTCTTTCCCACTGATGAGAATGAAAACCAGCCGTTGCTCGTTGTGTTTTAGTTTCGCTTGGTGTGGACGCGTCGCCCCCCCTCCCCCCCGCCGTCTCAGCTGTACGTGTGAATGATCCTGTGTCGCTTCAGGTGGTGCATCAGGATGAAGGTTTTCCCGCACTGCGAGCAGCTGTAGGGCCGCTCCCCGCTGTGCGTGCGCTGGTGGACCCTCAGGCTGCTCTGCTGCGTGAACCTCTTCCCGCACTGCCCGCACCCGTACGGCTTCTCCCCCGTGTGCGTCCGGTGGTGAATGCTGAGGTGGGAGGAGCACTGGAAGCTCTTCCCGCACACGCCGCACCAGAACGCGCGCTTCCTCTTGTGGCTCTGCTGGTGCAGCTTGAACTGGTGCAGGCGGCTGAAGGACTTGCCGCACTGGGAGCAGGTGTAGCCCCGGGAGATGGGGGCGATCGGCTTTTGGGGGGTGTGAGGGTAGAAGCAGTTCGTTGTGTAGGCGTTAGCCGGCGGAGTCGCGTCCGCTCCGTCCCCGGCTCCCGCCTCCCTCTTAGGGTCGTCCTGAGGTTGACCCAGCTGGGCGGCCTGGGAGCCGCTCCTCTGGACATACATCTGCTCCTTCTGCTTGTCCTGCTGCTGCAGAGCCGCCTGCGCTCTGGCCTGGAAATGCGACAGCTGCACATCCTTCTGGTACTCGCCGCCGTAAATCCCGTTGCACTGCTCCTGGACGCCGGGTGACTTGCAGGCGTTGGGCGCCATGTTTGCGGCGTCCGAATGCTCAGAGAAGGAGCTGGAATACTCCTCCACAACACTGGAGAAGTCGGGGAAACCCGCGTCGATCTCGTTCCCTTCGATGATCGACGACCAAAGCTGGTTTTCCCGTTCGTCCGCCGGATAGTCGGCGGCAGTGGGAGTCTGCTTCCCCGCCCGGTGCTGACATCCGTCCTGTCTGAAGGGGTGCTGGTCCTCCGCCTTCTCCGTCTTTACCGTGAACTGAAGGCTGCTGATGTCTACAGGCTGCTGCCCAGAGGCAAACGGGCCGCTGAACTCTGCCGGCTTGTGTCTGACAACATCTGGATGGTTCATCTGCTGACTCTCTGGAGCATCACAAGCGCCGGAGTACTGGACAGCGTTGCCTGCAAACGACACACGAGACATGATCCAGCACTCTCAGCCTGTAAAAATGGTGGAAAAACTATTTTTTTTAAACCTCTTCTGTATGCACTCTGTGTATACAAAATGACAATAAAGAAAGTCTAACATAACTTTGCAGTTTGTTGTACGCCCATTTTAGGCGTGCCAGCTTCCTGCAAATTAGACTATTGACATGATCAGATTATTAAGGTGCATTTTTTTTTGGCCAGAGTGCTAGAAGAATTCTTTTCTTGTATTTTTTAAATTGTATAAAATACAGTTATTGAACTCACCGATGGCTGCAGTAGAGTCACTGATCCACAGGGCCTCATCTGGACTCTCCTCCTTAATCGTGAAGGAAACACTGGACCCTTCGATGTCAGGAAACTGCAATAACAAAAGATGGACGGTTCCTGTTTTAGTCACTTTGTTGTAGCTGTAAACTTGTATTGTTGTTGTGTATTACTGGCTTTAGGAAGTAAACATCACTGGTAAAGAATATAATTTGCTTAAAGGAGCAGTAAGTGAAATTTCGGTATTTTAGAACTAAAAAATAGTGATGTGAAGAACTAAAGTTAATATTTCAGATGGAGTATGGTATGATGTCACACACCATCTCCATGTTCTCCAGTCTCTTGCTGGCCAGCTGGACGTTTGAACTTTTTTTTATTAGGAAAGAGAAATAAGTTTCTTCTATTTTAGCTTCCCTTCATTAGATTCCTGTTAAATCCAGATAATTTTAATTTCTCCTTCTCACATATAAAGTTCTTAATAATCCATTTGTACCTAACAGAGGACTTGGCTCTGAGACTGTGGGTTTACAAGTGCTTCCTAGAGTTTAAGGCTGCTGGAAGAAATAATGACCACTTTACATCACTACATTCTCCTACTACTCTCCATTTATGCATCGTTTTTCAAACCATGATTGACTTTGCATTCTCTGTTTTTTTTTCGTTCCGTAGAAAGTATTTATTATATACCTGTTTTTCCTGGGGGGAGTCATTGATGAAGAATTGCTGACATTAACTTTGAGAACTCCATTTTTTTTTTTTGCCATGGAAATTATTGCTGACTCGGTGCTTTATTTTGCTGTCTTTTCCCTGAACAGAGTCATTAACTGGACAATTGTTGCTCTGACCCTCGGGTTTTCTTCTTTCCCACTAATAAACACTCTCGGCCCAGTGCTTTTGTATTTCGTCAGTATTTGTTTCCTTTCCTTTCACATCTCCAGCCAGCTGCTTCAGATGGCAGGTTATAATGAGTGCGGCTCTGCAGAAGGTTTCCTCCTGCTGAAAGGGAGTGCTTCCTCTCCATTGTTGCCATATACTTGATCAGCGGAGGTATATATGTATGAAAATTAAGATTTTATTCCTTTCTACATTAACGTACCTGAATATGATTGTTTATATGTGCTTTATAAATGTAACTGAAATTAATAGGTTGATTTCTTTCAGACCTCTGCTTCACATAATTTCAACTGTAATCAAGCTCTACATAAATAAATAGGACTGGACGATAATTTAATAACAATATATATCAATCGATAGACGTATATCGACAATAGAAAAAAAATGTAAATAAAAAGTTCAGTAGAATAAAAGTGTTTATTTCTTTTGCATTCTAGCCATGTTACATTTATTACAGTCATTACATCCTCCCAACCAATCACAACACAGACCCAGGAACGCTCGGTCACTAAGCTCCGCCCCCTTGAAAGAGTTCAGAGAGCACACGTTCTTTTTTTTTTTTAAACTTGTACTTTTGGTAAAACGTTGGTTGAATAAAGGGTTGAGTTTGAATTCAGTGTTTGTGTGTTCTGTATCTAAAAATAGGTTGCTAATGCCGGGCATACACTGTACGATATTTTCAATCGTGGTACTCGTACAGCTCAAACTGTACGACGAAACCGCAGGGTTTAAAAGTTCACCGCTCACCATATCTGTTCTTACTGTACGGCCCGACGCTCTGATGCCACCTGACTGCTCACACAGTACGTTCAAAAACAACGCGCCGTAGAGAGATGGCGCTACTCTGACTTGTCTACCCGGAAGCCAAATGTCAACAGTAGAAGAAGAAAAAGGCGGAAGTGTCGATGCTCACTGTTAAATATGAGGCTCACTAGAACGAAACGCGCTGCCTTGGCAATTCTACGAGTTGCTCCTCCGTAGTTTGACTCCATGTCACACGTACCGCCGCCATGCTTCTCTCCACTCCTATGTTTTCGTTTGAGAAGACGTAGAAGAATCTACTTGTTTGCGCGTGCGCAGTGCGCGAGGTCGGGGGAAATCGGCTCGTAGACAGCTGTAGGCGCTCACGATCGCTCATGAGGGCCGACTAAATTTCAAACATGTTTGATTTTCAACCGACCGTACGATTCCTGATGGGGAGGTGGTCGTGAGAGGCTGATCGCCCCTCGTTACCCCCTGGGAACTACAGGACGTAGGACGCACGATCAAGCTGAAACTCGGCCCGATCCAAAAAAATTCTCGCACGACTGAAGAATCGTCCCGAAAAGGGCAAAAACTCGTACAGTGTACGCCCGACTTAAGCAACAGCATAAAATGGTCACGGCTGCACTTAAAATATATGTTTTGAATCTGTTGATTGATATCGATCAATATGATTTTGCTGGTTCAATTCCCCGCTCTGACTGTCTCCATTGCTGGGTCCTTGGGCAAGACACTTCACCCACATTGCCTGCTGGCGGTGGTCAGAGGGCCTGGTGGCACCGGTGTATGGCAGCCTCGCCTCTGTCAGTCTGCCCCAGGGCAGCTGTAGCTAACATAGCTCACCACCGTCAGGGTGTGAATGTGTGTGTGAATGAATGAATGACTAAACTGTAGTGTGAAGCGCTTTGGAGGTCGTCAAGACTAGTGAAAGTGCTGTATGAGCCATTTATCAATATGCATCCATTGTAACAGTTTACATACTACACCGTTGAGTCACATGTCAGGTTTGTGTATGCTTTAATTGAATTGCAGAACAGCACATATGCATTATCCAATTTATTGGTGACTGTTGCATAAGTCAGAGTTCTGGGTGCACCTCTGTTTGTGCTCGTGTGGAGAAATATATTAACAGATTATCCTTCATAGCACCCCCAGTTAAATACTTAGCCCCCCACCCCCTTTAGCACCTTCAGAAAAAAAAAATCCCTGGAGCCGCCACTGTTCCAGCCTTTATACTTTTATCATGACGCTACAGAACTGCACGAAGCTTTCAAACAACAGAAAAACAAACACCTACCTTTAAATCTCTGGCGGGATGTGAAAGGTTTCTCCCTAAACCAGTGCCTCGGTCCATAAAGTTTCCTAAATGCAGCAAAACAAGCCATTTTATTTCAGGAAACGCACCGCTGCTTGACACAAACTGACACAATACAATTCAGCTGCGTGCAGAGCTTAAGCCAAAAACACAACGTGTATTCCTGTAGCTTTCTGCAGTCTTTTCAACGGGAAAACGAAGCTATGTTGCATGCGCAGGGATGAACTCATGCATCCAAGGCGGCAGGACACGCAGCTGAGCTTCTCACCCAGTCCTCGCTGCAGCTGCGCATTCTTGCTCTCCATCAGCAGCAGCTTCCTCTTCAGCATCTCGTTCTCGCTTTGTTTGCGGGATATCTCCAGATGCAGGAAGGCACATTTGTCATCGACCAGCTTGGAGATCTGTGCCACCGCCGCCTTCACCAGGACCTCCATTATCGAGGATAACTGTGTCTGGAAGGGGACGCACGAAGCCATGTTCACCGATATAATGTCGGAAGAGCAGCTTTTTGTTTTTTGTTTTTTTAAAAAGCGTGTAAAGTCCTCTGGTTTCCTGCAATATTTCGATATGCTACAGGAAACGAAACAGAAGACGCCGTGAAAGACAAGCGTTTACATCCCTGCGTGTTTGTGGCAGCTAGCTTAGAGCTTTCTTCCGTGTGCCGGAGAGCTCTACCGTAAATACAAGAGAGTACGCGCAGGCAAATTTACTGCATGTGGGGGGGAAGGAAGACGAAATGATGATTCAAGTTAGCAAAATATGACTTAACGAAGCTGGAGTTGACTTATGAGTTATGACTCGATAGCTGCGGAAAACAAATACAATAGCTGAGCTTTCTGGACAAGTGGCTTCAAATTGTAGGCTCGGGGGCTCCTCCGTGGGACGGTAAACACCAAGAAACGGGTCCTGACAGTACGGCTTTCTTTACTGTGTTTACCTCTGTTTATATCAGTCAAGTTAAAATAAGAGCTCAGGATTCTTAAAGTGAGGTTCGGTTAAAAAGGTTATAAACAGTTAACATCTTACCTATAGATATTTTCCACTTTCGTGTGTTTCACATATTTTATTCTATTCATCTTGTTTGTTTCTGTTCTGCGACCTAATGGTTTCCTGTTTTGTTATATTTTATAAATATGTCTACCTTTCATAGAAAGCGAGAAGTTAATTTTTGTTGTTAGTTTCTTTTGTTTTTGGTTTATTCAGCCTGTAGTTAATACAATGTTGCAATAGAGATGGACGATAATTTATTAACATTATATATCAACCCGCTGATAGAAAAAAGGGTCAATAAAAAGTTCAATAGAATAACAGTTTTCCTTCCTTTTGCATTCTAGCCAATCATGTAGGTTAATATTACAGTCGTTACATCCTCCCAACCAATCACAACGCAGACCCAGGAAAACTTCGTCACCAAGCTCCACCCCCTTCAAAGAGTTCAGAGAGCATGCGTTCTTTTTTCTTTTTTAAAAACTTGCAGTTTTGGCAAAAAGTTGGTTGAATAAAGGGTTGAGTTTGAATTCAGTGTTTGTGTGTTCTGTAGCTAAAAATAGGTCGCTAAGCAACAGCATAAAATAGTCAGGGCTGAACTTAAAATATTTTTTTTTAATTTGTTCATAATTATGAACAATGTTCATAATTATGAACAATGTTATGTCGATCAATGTGATTTCTATTTTGTCAATATATCGTCCAGCCCTATGTTGTAACCTTTAATTTGGTTTATGCTATTATTATTCAAGTAACTATTAATTAATTATTATTGGGCCGCTGTTTTATTATTATTATTATTATGCATTAATACATTTGTTATATTTAGTAAGTATTTTATTCATCCATACCATTTAATGTAAATAATGTATCTATGTTAATAATTTTAAATAAAGTGAAAAAAATAGTTATATGAATTCGGAAAATCAGTAAAAATCCTTAGCATAAAAGTATAAATAATAAACCACACAAACCCGATAGGTCGTTGCATCTTTATTTAAAAAATACAAAAAAAAAATACAATAAAATTATCATAAGTATACTTATCCTCAAACACAAGTGATTATCATGGTCAACTCCATGTCAGGTTAACAGTTATTGATCAGATGGCTATAAAATACAAAATAATAAGAAAGTGGCACAGTTTAAAAAAAAGAAAAATAATATTAAAGAGGCAGAAGATAGAATCAGTTCCCATTTAAAGAATGTTTGTACCTATAGTTCACCTGGAATTACAATTTTAAATGTCAACTGGTGCGAAACATGAAAAACACAACCCTGGAAAATAAAGGTCAGGGAAAATAGTAAGATTTAGATTCATGAAGAGTAAGGTAAAATGTGTCATCTGTTGGTTTTTGTTAGCAAACACTCTTAAGATCTTGTCAAACTTTGGTCAGGGAAAGGACAAAAAAGGAGCTGCTTTCCCAAACTGGGATAATGATTTCCAAATATAATTACCACATTCTTAAAGGCTGCTGTGAAGGCAGAGAACATCGCAGCCACGTGTTACTGGAACACGTTTAATAACCCAGACATCTCTTATTTAATCCTATCTTACACAGTCAGTCTCACAAACATATGGACACTGGTTTAAAGATCTAGTCTCACATATTCTCATCAACATGTACAGCCATGTTCAATAAATCAGAATATTATTGATAAATTCATTTATTTCAGTAAATCAATCCACTAAGGTAAACACATTATATAGATTAACACAGACTGATAATCTTTTAAAGCCTTTATATCTGTTACGATTTTTTCCCCACCTTCAGCTAATAAAAACACAGCATTTAAAATTATTGCATCAAACCAATAAAAAAACCCACATTTCTTGCAGAAACGGGGGCTTAATGAAAAGTATGTTTAATACCTGCTTAAAGTTTTCTTTTTCAAAAGCTACTTTTAATCTGACAAACAAGCCTCTTAGAAATGCATATTCAAATTTTTTGAATGTGACCGTATATCATATTTTGGGCCGTTTATATCGTTACATTTTCCAGGTTTGACTCATAATACAACCTTTAACTTCTGGTGGATCCATACAGGGTACAAATATGTTTATACATACCCCCTGTTAATATTTTAATAAATGTCAATAACCCAATAATAAACCCAATAATCGTGGTACTGGCAGCGTTGCATAAAGTGAACGGAACAATGCGGTACAAAGACTACCTTCACATTTATAAACTTCATCTCAAATCAATATCTAAATGGTTAAACTTGGACAGTGATCCCAAAGTCCATTGTTGCTATTTAGGAGCAACAACGGAGGCTAACATGAAGCGCTTTTAATGAACGGCGCCGACCTCAAGCCACTGAAAATGTATGGACTAGGCGTGAAAGTTGGCGCCTTGCTGAGAAAGCAACCACATTGAATAGACATTTTAGATAAGAGGGGTTAAAAATCTGGCCTGAAATAAACAAAGGCTTGTATCTTTACCCGCGCAGAATGGATGTGGTCGAGATGCAACAAGCTAAGGAACATTTATCCAAGTATAATTGGGGGTTCGGTGTGTATAAAGGAGTCTGTAAGCATCAATTTGCTCCTGTGTAGCTTACAGGACACTCATAGTAGATTCAGACTTGTGCAACTCATTGTTTTTCTAAATCATTAAAGTTGTACGTTGCTTTATCATCCCACACCCCCAAATCATAAACAATTCAATAAAAGCTACAAAAAAAAGACAATTATGTCGATGATTAGATATAAATTTCTAACTAGGACTTAATCTTCATTCAGCCAGAACAGAATAAAAATTATACAATTAGGATGAAAGCAAGTTTAAGCTATAGTTGTTTTTTTAAAACAAATTAATTAATTAATATTCAATAATTACTTATGCATAATTCATTTTAAGAACCTCAACTACCCCTTGGACAGCAATTCATTAGTAATTACACAATATTTTGCACCCCGTGAGTCGGTGGCAACGTGTCGGTCCCGCTAACCCACAACAAATCAAAAATAACTTAATGGCATGTAGATGTTTTTTTAAAATTGGGGGCTATCTTGAGAGCATATGAGCAGTTAATATCTAACTGGGTACATTTTGTCTTGTCTCAGCTCTGATTAACTGGAAAGCCTCCAGTTTCTTCAATGTAAAGATGCCAAGAGAGTCATCTACTGAACATAAAGCTCAAATTATCCCTTTAAGTCTGCAACATGTTAATAAAATGCTGGGTTCAAGGCAAATGTAAAAAAAAAAAATCAAAATAGTTTATTCCTAAAGCCAAAATAAGCATTTTGTCCTCATTTTCACATTGATTAAAGCCCTAAAACATAATCTCACTTTTCTAATACTACAGTTTTACCACATGTTGTTTCCATAGAACAAATTTAGCAATCTTGGTACGTAGTTAATGAAAACAATAAAAGACAATTAGTATTACCAGCTTTTTTAAATCTGGGAGTTTGAAAAATGTTCACCGGAAGGTAACTGGAATAACTAATGTTCTTCTTAATGGTTAATCATGTAAATACTTAATTTAATCAGAAATCTGATCTCTTTGAAATGGACCTGACTGTGTTTCAACACTAATTACACTTATTTTAGTCAGGATGAGTTGTGAGGACGTGGGGAAATTAAACTACACCCTTCCTTCACGTCTAAGGTTTTAAATTATCAGGACATGAAAGAGAGAAAAAGATCATCTGGTCCATTACAGGTAATAAAATCACTTAAATATAACATAAAGCGAACAAAAACACACATTCTGTACTGTTAATATTTATTAAACAAAGACAAAGCCAAAAATAAAAAAGTGTAAAAAACTAAGTGCACCCCTGTAGTTTTACGTTTTGTAGAACCTCTTTTAGCAGCAGCGCGTCATTTCTGAGGACATCTGAGCCGTTCTTCTGCGCGGCTCAGCTCCCACTGAGGTCTGGACTTTTTTCTCTTTCCAGCCATTTTATCTGCTGCTCTGTTTAGGATCATTGCCCTGATGGTGACCTGGTCTGGGCTAAGCTACATCCTTCAGATAGAAAACACTTATAAAAACATTTATATCCAGGGGAATTCATGCTCGACTCAATGACTCGGCGTTGTTTTAACGCACATCTGTCGCAGAGCAGAAACCTGACAACACTCCTGCTTTTTTTTAATAGGACACATTTACTGAAGACCAGGTAATTAAATGATTAATTGATGAGCAACGCTTGGGTGCAACTTTTTGTCCTGAGTCCTCATGATCCACAAGGGTGTACTTTGTTTTCAACACAGCTTTTTCGTTTTCATTTCCTCTTCATTGCACAAATGTTTGTGTGTTTTTTAAACTTAAGGTTAAATAATTGGGGGAGGACTGTTTCTTCTTTATTATGTCCTCGTTTGTGAAAGTCTGAAGTTGAAAGAGGGCGTTCTTTCTTTCTTTTTATCACAACTCCCCAGTGGGCTCATATTAATGAAATTATGCGTTTATGTCCTCTTAGGTTATTATTTCAGAAATAGACATTGCTTATTTTAGCCTGGTGCCCCGACTCAAAATATAAAGAAAAGTTATTTGTCTTTAAAGGTGCATAGCCACATTATATGCCTGTACCCAAAAAAAAACAAAGTCCAGTTGATCATGACAAAATAAGGTTATATACACCAAGCGTCTATCCTGAAAGTGTTTTGATCGCTCTTTTTTAGCCTAAATTGAACCCCAGCATTGGGCGTGATGAGCAGATATAAACAGACGTGGCGCCATCTACAGGCAGTACCGCTGAACTACCAGAAAGCCGGATGCCGACTAATAAATTATTGCTAAATAATGCCGGACCGAGCCTGACCCTCTGCAATGCCTCGCGGTAAAGCGGCAGCTCGGCGAGATTGAATTATTAATTATGGTTATTAAATAAATACACTGATCTACAGCAACTTTAAGAGCCTCATATCAGAGCATCAAGGAGGAAGAAAATTCCCGTTCATAAACGGAAACACAGCATTAAGGTAAGAACCAACCAACCAATCAATCGATCTATTTATAATCTTGTTTGTACTTAAGACTGTAGAGGCTAAGAACGCATTGCTATTACTATCATCACAGTATTGATAAGGGCGTTTATTAGTCAGTCAACTCTGCGGTCACATCTGAGCCTCGGCAGGTTTAGCTACAGTGAACACCAACGTTCAGACTGTATTCCCAGCGACATTCCAGTCTTTTCCCTCTTGGAATAATTAATTTTTGCGTTTATTTCTTCACTGGATCTTGGACCTTTCTTCGTTGTTTCCACAGTTCGCTGGGAGATGCTAATAGCCGTTAGCTGCTTCCTGCACATCCGCAGCACTGTACTTCCGTTGTTATTATAAATAAACTCGAAGGGCTTTTTTTACCAACAAATTGAGCAAAAACAAAGTGTAAAACGGTCAAACAACGACTAATACGCCAGCAGGACGTGATAATCGTTCATAAAAGCTTTGTAGGTAACCAGAGTGAGCTACTGATGTATAAATAAAAAAAGAGTCAAATAACGTGGCAATGCACCTTTAAATTTGAATTTGTTTCAACAACGTTCGGAGTTTCAGGAGAACTTTCTTGGAAATAAAACAGATTTTTCTTCTCTTAATGTTACAAACCGACAAACAGCAGAAATAATTTCAGTAAACAGAAGATAATAACCATTATTAGTGTTTTCTTTGATTAGTCTTTACAGTAAAAAAAAAAAAAAACTTCAAGTGTCAAAAATGCAGCTGAAATCATTATCTTTAGTTCTTCGTGTTTTTATTTCGGTCTCAGGAGAAAACAGTCTTGTTTCTGTCAGCCAGACACGGCGGGCGGCAGAGAAGGTGTGCTGCTCAGAAAGCTGACGGGTTTATTTTGCATGTAGCTTAAGGTGCAGTTTCAGGATGCTCAGCTGGTTAAACGTCTTCCCACACATCTCACAGCTGAACGGCTGCTCGGGGACCTTTTCACACTGGTGCTCCTGGAAAATATGGAAACTATCAAAGCTTTGCCCGCAGCTGGAGCAGATGTAGTTCTGTCTGGCGGGGTCTCCGCCGCAGGTGTCCTCGTAGCGGTCCGAAGCTCTCAGCGTAAACTCGTAGACGCCATCCTGGCTCACGCCGTCCCTCTCTGGGCAGAAATCCCTCGCAGCCAGCTCGTGGCTTAGATCTGAGGTCCTGTGCTGCAGCGCCGCCGCTGAATAATGATCCTCCTTTGCTTCGTTGTCTATAAAGGCCAGATCATTTAGCGGTGAGGCGAATCCCTGCTGCTCAATGCCTCCTGCGGCCGCCGAGCCGGCGTGGTACTTCACATCCTGTAAAAGCACACAGACGGATTGATCGGGGCCGTCGAAGCTTTCCTCCACTGCGGACGACCACAGTAAACGCTTGTCTGCTGCTCCTGCTCTGTCGTCAGCGTCCGCCTGGGACACGCCGAGGAAACCGTCCCCGTTGGGCTCCAGGTTCGCCGGGGTGGGTTCCTCTTTGACGGCGTGAGAGAAGGCGGGGCCGGGAGACTGCCCCTCCTCTGCAGCCGGCGGTCCGTCACTGGTCTCCACGTAGTTCTCCATCAGTTGATTGTCGGGAACGGAGAACATCAGGTGATGGGCCTCCAGCATGTCTGTCGTCATCCCTTTATGGAAAAAGAAAGACAACTTAATAGAATCGTGTTCTGGTTGAAAGCAAAACAACTGTGTGCTTTTATATAGAGAATGATGCTTGGGAGAAAATCTGGATGTATGCTAGGGCCACGTGATGAGAGAAAGTCGTGCTATTGCTATATTAAATTCAGTAAACATAACCCTAAATAAAATCCAAGGTCAACAACAGGCTCAGAGGTCGCCTGATTAGTTACCTGCATCCAGCGAGAGCAGGGCTCTGCAACCTGTGGCTCTTTGGACCTTCCACAGTGGCTCTCTATAACTTTGGCTACTACTTACATTTTTATTATGGTATGCAAATGCATTACATTGAAATGTAAATGCAGGTTTTAGCATTTTTTTTTCTTGGAATAATTTATTTTAATTTTCACAACAGAATGATGCTAAAAGTGCCAGTAATATTTAATTTTAAATAAATATTTTTTCATTATGTTGGAAACTATGATTTTTTTTTACATCATTATCCACATCAACATCCCGTCCATCCTCTTTTTTTAAACCTTAAAAATAGACATAAAAGGGCATTTTTTTAACGATGACAACATATTTCCTACAGTAGATCTTTATCAAAAATTAGGCAACATTTGTGTCTCTGAACAAGTTTAATTAAAGTGGACTGTAGGCAAAATGGCTCTTTAGACTGTAAAGGTTGCAGGCCCCTGGTCTAGGTGTTATTCAGTGGCTCTATAAATCCAGCTGGTCTGTGAAGGCCTCAGAGGTTAGTTAGAGACAGCTATTAAGCAAAAAGCATAATGAAGACAGAGTCGCGCAGCAGACAGGACAGCATTAACCAGAGAAGCAGCAAAAAGGTCCATAGAAACTAGTCTGGAGGAGCTGCAGAGGCACACAGCTCAGGTGGGAGACTGTCGAGGGAAAAACTATTAGTTGTGTGCTCTGTAGCTCCGTCCTTTATGGAAGAGGGACAAGGAGAGACTCGTAGGAGGTCCCAGTTTGCTAAATGGCGTGTAGGGGACACAGCAAACACATGATGAAAGTGTGTGGCTTGTCTGTGGGGGGTTACAGCAATCCTTGGGCGAGAGGCGGGGTCCACCCTGGACAGGTGGCCAGTCCATCACAGGGCAACACAGAGACACACCGGACAAACAACCACACACACACTCACACCTAAAGGCAATTTAGAAAGACCAATTAACCAAACAGTCCTGTTTTTGGACTGTGGGAGGAGGCTGGAGCACCCGGAGAGAACCCACACAGACACAGGGAGAACATGCAAACTTCATGCAGAAAGACCCGGAATTTCAAACCCAGAAGGGCGACAGTGCTACCAACAGCGCCACGGTGCAGATGGCACCGAAACATTTTGGTTCTTCATGCAAAACACAACAGCACACCATCCTGAACACGCCGCCCCCATGGTAAAACACGGAGGCGGCAGCATCATGCTATGGAAATCCTTTTCTTAGGCCGGAACAGAGGAAGATGGCACTAGCTAAATTAAAGCCAATCTTGGGAAAAAAAGCTGTTGTAGGCTGTAAAGAGTCACGGCTGGAGCTGAGGTTCACCTTCCAGCAGGGCAGCGACCCTCAACATGCATCCAGAGCTCCTGTGGTCTGGTTTACATGTGAACACCTTAATGAGACAGAATGGCCCAGAATGGCCCAGTCAAAGGCCAGACCTAAATGCAACTTGTGGTAAGACTTAAGAAACGTTCTCTACTACGTCTGAGTGAGCTGGAGCTTTTTCACAAAGAAGAACAGAGAAAGACTCCAATGTGCAAAGCTGGAAGAGACCCGAAACACAGCAAACTAGGGCTGGGTATCATCTAGGATGAGCCGATTCGATACGATTCTCGATACGTAGCTCAGCTTGATTTGACTTGACTCCAATATCGATATTTATTACTTTAAAATTAATGCTCAAAGTCATTCAATCAACAAAACCAGCCAAATGTTATATTTATGTTCAATTTATTGAACACTGATATATTATAACAGGAAAATAAAGTGCATTTGGTTCAATGCATTTAACGTATCACAGAAACCAAAAATGTGCCCAAACGTCTGATTTTAGGGACGAAGACGTTTCTAAAATCCTGTCGGCCGTTCCGCAAATTCGTCTCACTTGCACTTCCTCGCTTTGAACAGCAATGGTGTGCTGTAATATCGCCCCCTAGGGGTTGGGAGGTATATCAATATTGAAAGCCAGAATATGGATATTAAATTGTTTTTAAAAACATCAATATTAATCTTTGTATCGATTTTTATGCACAGTCCTACTGCAAACGCAGCAAAATACGGTTCTGTAAAGTACTGACGCAGAGGGGCTGAGTATAAATGCAACACTTTTCAGAATCTTTAGCTGCAAAAATATTCTGAAAATCATGTATTATTTTCTCTTGTTAGGGTATGAATATGTTTTGAATGCACTCTTGGATTAATTCACATTTTCACTCCATGTGATCCTCAGCATTTAGAGCAATAATATTCCTGCTACTACCGTATTGTGCCTCTTGATTTGAATAACAATAATTTGTAAACCTGCCCAAGCAACATCAATACTGCACACACTGATGCTGGGATGATGACAGAGATTGTTCTTAACCATTTTATCAACAAAAGTACCAATCAGTAAATAATTAAAAGAGCATTAACTGATATCAGTAATCCATAAAATAACTTTATTTAGCTACACTAAATGTGCTAAATGTGCACTAAATGTTAAAGTATGCATGCGGCCCCAATGCAGCGTATTTTAATATCCTTTTTTTTTAACTCCTCTAGGGAAAGACAAGTGTCCAAGACTGAGTTTTTTTCCCCAAAAAAACTTTAGTTGTTTCCAGGTTTCTCCATATCAAACTGATGAAGCAGCTGTCCCCGCTCTTTTTCAACTGTTCTCTTTTGGCCTCAGGTTATAACATAATGAGCCTTGGTATCATCTTTGACCAGGACTTGTCCATTAAACCCCCAAATATAAACAGGTTTCTAGGACATCCTTCTACCACCTGTGCACTATTGCCAAAATTAGAGCCATCAGTCCCCCCTGAGTGCTGCAGGGAAACTAGTCCATGCATTTATTACTTCTGGACTTATTACTACTAGGTTGGACTGCTGAACGCCTTTATGACCAAAAGAAGCGGCGAAAAGCCTTCAGCTGTTTCAACGTGTTGCCGTGTGAGTTCTGCCGAAACACAGCTGTCATCCATCAAAAGTGTCAAAACCACCACGTGATGTCGACCAACCAGTGTAAATTTATATTTAGACGACTTTTTTTCCATTTTCTACTAAGATTTTTTTAAAGGTTTTTGTCTGGCAGTGACTATGTGCATAGTGAATATGCTTCGCTCTCTACTGGTGGTTCCTAGAGTCTCTAAAAGTAGAATGGGAGGCAGATCCTTTAGCAACAGGCTCCTCTCCTGTGGAACCAACTCCCAGTTTTGGTCCGTGAGGCAGACACCCTGTCTACTTTTAAGACTAATCTTAAAACTTTCCTTTTTGACAAAACTTATAGTTAGAGTGGCTCATGTTACTCTGAGCTACCTCTATAGTTATGCTGCTATAGGCTTAGGCTACTGGAGGACATCAGGGTCTATTTCTCTCACTCTGCTGATTTCTACTACTATTCTCCAATTTTGCATTATTTGTTATTTCAACTTTTAACTTTCTGTTTTTTGTCTTTTTTCTCTTCATAGAAGGTACACCTGGTCTGCCGTTCTGTTAGCTGTGACATCATCCAGGGGAGACAGATCATCTGCTATTACCATATAACATAGAAAGTACTCCTGGGTCAATGTGTGCTTCTGTGCTTTTTGTGTCTCTGCTCTGTCTTCTCTAACCTTCAGTCGGTCGAGGCAGATGATCGTTCATACTGAGCCTGCTTCTGCTGGAGGTTTTCCCTCACTGTTAAAGGGGAGTTTTCCTCTCCACTGTCACTTCATGCATGCTCAGTATGAGGGATTGCTGTTCCAAAAAAAGTAAAAAACAAAGCAACTGGACATGTTTTTCGTAGTTGAAGACGTTTCGCTTCCTCTCCAGGAAGCTTTCTCAATTGAAAAAGTCTGGAGTAATGTGGAGTAACAAGCTTTATACTACTGCCCAACAAAGGCCTCGTAATGGCTTAGATAACATGCAAATTCAACCGAAACAGGTCCACCCCTTAGTAACGGGCAGTCATTAAAGCCATTAAACCAGCAGATTGAACCGAAACTGGTCCACTCCTCTGTAACGAGGAGTAATTAGGGTTGTTATTGGCCTGGTTTAAGGGAGCGATGTTTTGATCCCTCGTATGAGGGTGAGAATTGAGGTGATGATTGGCCGGAATTAATCCTATAGCTGTATTGTAAATTTTTGAGAGTTGGAACCTAAGGCCTCCTCCCACAGAGGAGGACCATGACCTGGATGACTGAGAATCTTCACCAACGATGGATTGCTGTAAAACCATCAACAATGCAGACGACTGTCCACTGTGGCTCTACTCTCTTTCAGGAGGAGTGAATGCTGCTTGGAGAGACTTGATGCAACCTGCTGGGTCTCCTTAGAGAGGAAACTTTTTGACCAACCTGTCTGTATGATTTGATTCAATTTGACTATGGAAAGTGCCTTGAGAGGACGTGTTGTGAATTGGCACTATATAAATAAAATTTAATTGAATTCCCTCCCGCCTTCTGCTACTTACTCTCCATTTAGGCAATTATTGCTGCCATCAATTATGTGTTGTCTGTTTCTCTCTGATAGAAGGTACCTGGCTCAGTATTTTGTAAACAGCCATCTCTTTCCTGTAAAAAGGCCCTGATGGAGCTAATGCTTTCTAATTTTCTATAGAAAGTACTCCTCCTAACGAAGTGTTTCTGTGTTCAGCTGCTTCTCTTTTCTGGATGGGACCATTGAGGGAGCAATTGCTGCCTTAAGCTTTTTGTACTCTTTTACGTTTGTTTTTGTTATAGAAAGTACCCCCTTGCACAGTGCTTCATGGTTTAACTGTCCTTCTGTTCTTGACAAGGTCACTGAGCGCAGTGATTGTTGATCGGTAACTCTGCTCTCTCTCTCTCTCTTTCTGTAGAAGCCCGGTTAAGTAATTCTGTGCCTCTTTACTGGAGAGAGTCACTAACAGAGCTACATCTGCCACCAACATTGTGTATTGTCGTTCTAAGTTTGTTGTTTGCATGTTTTTCTTCCCTCATGGAAAGTACCTTGACCCAGTTATTCTCCATTTTTGTTTTGTTTTTTCTGACTGAAGCCACTGACTGAGCTATTGCTGCCATTATGTGTTTTTTTGTTTTCTTATCCATAGAAAGTACTCCTGGCCCAGCGGTTTCTGTTTAGTTGGACATTTTAGGCTCAAAGGAGTTTACCTGTGTTTGAATTTGAGTCGGACAAGATGACTGGATTGTGTTGAAATAAAACTGGATCAATTTGAACTGAATTTTAATTAAACTGGATTCTCTATAATTCACGTTGGACTGAAGCATTCCTACCTTAGAAAACAAGTTGTCCTGATGTTGAGAAAACATTAGAAAGTCTGATTATTAAGAAGAACAAAGCAGGCCTGATTAAGAGCTCCTTCACAGAGAAATAGAGCTAAATCTTACCGTTCCTGTGGGTCTTCATGTGCCCTTTCAGGCTGCTCTTCTGATTGAAGCACCTTCCGCAGATTTGGCAGCCGTACGGCTTCTCCCCGGTGTGGATCCGCAGGTGTCTTTCCAGGTGTCCGGCTCGCTCAAACACCTTCCCGCAGTACGTGCAAACGAAGCACTTCTTCGGTTTCAAAACTTGAAATGACTTGTTTTTCCTCTGCCTGTGGTGGTTCGAGGCCTCCGCCGCGCCGTGGAAGCCCGGGTTACTGGAGACGATGATGGTCCCCGAGGAGCCGTACGGGGTCTGCGGGACGGCGCTGTTTTTCAGCTGCCCGTACAGTTTTCCTCGGACAGAGAAGTTGCCGTACGAAGCTTCTTCTGGCGACTGGAGTAACTGGGCGATGGCGGGGAAGGAAGACGTGTTCTGCGACGACGAGCTGTTGCCGCCTTCAGTTCTGCTCAGCCCTGGATTGTTCTGTAGCCTGGAGGCCCACAGCTGGCCGCCCTGGTCCCCTGGTGTGACGCTTTCGCCCATGGTGTCAGCTCTGTTCGTTGTCTGATTGGGATTCACATGATGCTGCGGTTGCGTTATACTTTCCTCGAGCGGCTCAGACTTCACCTGGACAGAAGTTGGCAGCACCTCCTCGGTCTTTGCTTGGTTATCTTCAGCCTTCACTTGGCCAGCCTCCTCAGGGCGATGCCTTTCCACACACGGATTCACCGGTGGGATCGCGAGTTGTTGGCCTATTTGGACCTCGCCTGCTCTCGACTGAAGACCTGAAGCAGCAAGAAGATAAACCTTTAATAAAAACATTTAAACTGATTATCCCTTTTAAGCACCTACCAAAAAAGGATATATTTTTAGCATAAAGAGGATTCATGGCATCTTCAACACTTGAAGGAAAACTATACATGGTTTTAATTTTTTTTCACCTACAATAATCCGAAACGTGCAACATCCTTTCATATTCAACCCTCTCTACTCTTATTTGAGTCCTTGGAGCTGCTCTCTTATTCAGGGGTTACCACACCAACTTTGATGCAACCACTATTCAAGATGTGGACATAGCCCGCTAAACCAGAGGGATCCCTGAAAGAGACTCCAGTTACCTTCAAAACTCACAAAATTAGTGAACAGAGTACCTTTTTTTTTCCATATAACTCCTCAGAAAAGAGAGAGGGCACAGAAAAGCCGCTCCAGACACGCCCCACCTAAACCACCAGGCTGGGCAAGGGGAGCGTTAATCAGAGAGGCAGCTCTGGAGGAGCTGCAGAGAATCACAGCTCAGGTGAGAGAATCTATCGACGGGACAATTGTTAGTCGTAAACTCCACGTTTCCAGCTTTTGTAGAAATGGGGCAAGAAGAGAGCGACTAAAATCAAGGTTCTCTGCCCATCTTCCTGTTGCTGAACCAGGAGTTTAACAGCTGAATGAGTGTCTGAAGTGCTGTTTACAGCTTGTCACAAGCCGAACACGTGTCGGAGAAGATGCTCTGGTCTCATCAGACCAAAATTTAACATCAAGCCGATTCAGGTGTGGCTACCAAGTTGCAAAAATGTTTAAAAGAAAAAAAAAATTTGTGCAAAAGTGGTAGAGAAATATCTCAAAGGAGGGCAACTACGCTGAAAGATACAGACAATGACCACTCTGTCCAGATTAATATTGGTAGAGAAATTTGAAAACTGCTCATTTTCCTTCCACTTAACATCTGCGTAGGTCCGTTATCTAAAACGCAGTAAAGTCTGTGGCTGGAAAGAGCGAAAAAAAATAGTTTGACATCCAAGCCACAACTGACTATTTTAAAACTCTGACTCTTAAATGTTCATCAGATCAACAGCCTGGGGGAAGAAACCGTCTCCATAGTGGCTGGTTTTCACCAATATTACTCCAAGAAGACAGTTTGTGTGCAGGATGTGTGGGGTCTGCAGAGATGTTAGATGCACCTTTCCTGAACTGAGACCTCTACAAGTCCTGGATGGAGGGAAGGTCAGGCCTGATGATCCTCTCTGCAGATCTAACTGTTCTTCATAATTTGGACCTGTCCTGTTTTGCAGAGGAGCCAAACCACACGTTGATGGATGTGCATAAAACAGACTGAATAAGGGCAGTTTAGAAGGTGACCAGTAGCTCCTGGTTGTACTTCTTGAGTTGCCACAGGAAGTCCATTCTCTGCTCGACTTTCTTTTGAAGAGGGTCTTATTCTCCAATATCAGCACAATTTTCACACTTTTCAGTCACATTAGTGACAACGTTAATTAATAAAGGAGCAGCGATACCCACATGTCCCGTGTTTGACTGCACAGAACTGACTGGAAGTTTTTTTTGCAGCATTTTAAAGCTGATGCTCAACTATTTGGAAATCCAAGATTATTTTGCAGCGTAGAAAAAAATTACTCTTGGCAAACTTGTTTGCTATCCTAAATTTCTTCAGATCACGAGAATCTTAATTATGTGCAAACGTGGAAATACGCCGCTTTATTGTGTCAAATTATACATAATCCTGTAGTTTGGGTTTTAAGCTACTCTTAAGAAAACAAAGCGTTTAATGACACCACCTTTAGTCACAGGGCGTTGTTACGGTGGATTTTTTTAATCAGCGTTTGGATATCTTGAACGATTGTTTGTTGATTACAATAATATTCAGTTGCATTTCTGCATAATGGACAGAAACAAACGAATGACGAGGAAATAGCTGAGAGGACTTCTAACTGTGAAGTCCTCTTTACTCATGAACTGCAGGACAAGGAAGCAATGTGGAAAACATTAAAGATGTTTAACAGGTTAAAAGCTAAAGTCATCCAATACAAATATGCATTGATCCCACACAGGGGCGTGCATACATAGACACTAGGTGGTGCTAAAGCACTAGGAAGTTTGCCCTTTATCAACGAAAATGCCCTTTTGAAACTCTTTTTTTTTTTATTTTTTTTTTTTTATTATTAATATTCAGGGCAGTCAAAAGTAGCCGGTCAAATCGCCGTCTATAGCAGCTCTTGCCGCCGCCTACATTTCCCCGATTATATAATGGAGCGATATTTGTGCGGAGCAGACCCTGGACTGGAAGCCGTCTTCTTTTTTTTTTTTTTTTTTTTTTTTTAACCTCGGAGTGGCCATCGACCTTTTAGTACTATCTTTGATGTGTCAATCATACAATTTAACCAATCAAATCAACGACTGAAGGCAACATGCTAGCCAATCACAGCTGGAGAGGGGCGGGACACCGAGTCATAGCCTTCAGTCGCCCCGCAGTTCGGCTGTGGTGTGGTCACCGTTGGTGTCGGTAGAGCGGGATGGAAATTTGGTCTGATTACCAAACAATTACATGAAGTGACAACAAAGCAGAGAGCGAGCTGGAAGGAGCGCTATTAATTTCTGTTTGAAATGTCAGCACTGAAGTCTAAACTGGAGTAAACATTCACGCTAGGAGGGTTAGCTAGGACAGCTAGCAGGGTGAGCTAGGAGCCCAAGGAGCAGAATCAAGCACTAAAGCTGCCAAACTGAAGAGACTTGAGTTACTTGCAGGTAGAAGGGAACTCTGCTTTGTTCTGCTCCTTGTTCTCATAGCTGCTGTAATTACAGAACCTGTTCTAGTCAGAATTGTTACTTTAGTCAGTGTTCAGCCTGACACCAGCGCTCATGTTTATTAGCGTGTAGCTTATGCTGGACTTTTGAGTTAAGACACAGCGCTACAGGTTACCCTATGTCACTGTTAGTCCAAAGGCCAAATCTCAAACTCTCTCATGTTAAAAGCACAGAACTATTAAACACATAAGAACATGCCATTAGCACACAACTGAGCTGAAGCAAAGAAAAAAAACTGCCCATATGGGCTCCAAACAAAATGTACAATCAGACAACCAAATAACACACAAGATCTCTTTAATAATCAGGATATTTCACCCAGAAAAAATAAATTATAAATAGCTTCCCAACATGAGTTGTAAATCTACCTTAATATAAACTTAATTTCTCTCAGTATAGCTCAATTAAACATTTCTCTTACACGCAGTCATGAAATATTTTTAAGTAGAACTCAACCCCTCTTGGGCGTTTACACTGACCAAACACTTGATTAACCATTAGTCTTTTCTTGTTTTATTATAACAATCAATATTATTCATTATAACTATTATTCATTGATGATGTCAGATCGACAGATTCAACTTATTTAAAAAATAAATAATGACTATTTTGATATATTTTGTTAGTAATTCTTTCTAAAAGCCCAACAAATGTTATGAAAAGCTTCGGAAATTTTTTACAATCTGCCCATAAGCTATTTTTTTCCAGCTCAATGTGTTCAAAAGCCTAATTGGTTGGAAACCTGCCTAATTTGGCAACACCGGCTACACTATTGCTATTTGTTTGTTCGTTACAGTAGTCACAGAGCCACTGTTTAGTCTGAAGTATATATATATATATAGATATATATCTATATATAAGTGCACCCTCCTACCTGATAGTGTGTAGCCTGCTACTGTAAAAAAGTTTGACTGCCCTGAATATTATTAAGATTTTACTGAGGTCGGTTTTGAAATGATCTTTTGAAAACCTGAGCCATTAAAAACCACTGAAACAATGCCCCGAAATGAGCCACCTCCTTGCGCACGCTAAAAAGTGCCCTCCCACCCCCTCCTGAGCACCTGCCCCCTAAAATGTCTGTGCACGCCACAGATCCCACAGATGAATGTACGACACGGCAAGTCCTACAGGAGATCCCCACCTCCTCGTGATAAGAATCGAGGGAATATTTGTTTAAGGCTGCACCTTGGAAAAACAACACAATCCCCTCTGGGAAATGGCGCAGAGGCACCTCGGGTTTGAATTAAAAGACTGAAAATAAGCTTAAAGCAGTTTGCTTCGATTGGAAATACACAGACTTAGCAGAGCGACAATAACGATTGTCCACGTGGGCTGCAAATGAATTCCCTTTAACAGATCTGCCAGTTCAGAAAAAAAAGCTTAATTGAATGTTTTTAACCTCTAAAGTCTGTCAAGTCCTCTTTATTTATAATTCACTGACCTGTAAATGGTTTGGGAGTTAATAAAGCTGCCATCCGACTCCTAAAGAAATGGAGAGTAACTCCAAAACAAGTTAGCAAGAAAATTAGAGGAGGTTTTTTTTATGTTCTCATCTTGACTACAAGCACTTTGTAAAGCATACTGCTTTGATGCTATCCTAAAATAAAGACATGAAGGTCACATGAATAGCCACAAACTGGAAAAGTTTGCACTTTTGACTCAGGATAAGCAGAGAGTTTTTAAAAAGGTTCATATTCCTACATGTTAGAGGAACTGAATTTTGAGAAAAGCATTTTTTCCAGCTTGTTAGACTTTCACCTAAACTTCATATCAAAAAACTGAAATATTTAAACCGGTCAAGCCTAGACAGAAACGACACACCAAACTAAGTTAGAACTCCTCCACATCTTCAGACTGAAAGGGAAGTCTCCGTTTCCCAGTTTAATATGATAGCAGCGAGCTGGCAGAGGTCCAGTGAACCAGCCACACACAAGTCTCTGATCCTCTCTGATGCCTCAGCTGAAGTCAACCAGTGAAGCAGGAAAAGGAACATATTTTTTCTATTTTATTCTTTGTATTTGATGAGAAAACTCCCCGGGTGTTCTCTCAGTGCAACATGCCAGTTTGAATGGAAATCTAAGGGACAGGAAATTGAAAATAACAACAGCCAACACTGCATGAAAAGTGTGATTTTCGTCACTATGCGGCACTGTAGATTGTCGTGGAAGTTCAGGTTAACGGCTGTTCACGGTAATTTGCAGGCAACACCGAAAACTGCCGTGAATTGTCAGAAATTGTTGTGGGCCTTGCTTGGCGTGGTCCCCCCATGACCCCCCCTCCTCCTAATTCTAGTGGAGGCTTTAACATGTAAATGAAAATGCTGTGAGCTATACAAATGCAAATCAGGGTTGCAGGGGGAGTTTACCCATGTCTCGCATTCAACTCCCCTTCAACTCCTCTTGGACACGATCTACAACTTTCAGCCAGTCCGCAGACTGACGAGAAGAAACTGCTGATTGCTATCAGTGGACTGTCTCATATGAGTCAGTCGGTACTGAAGCAATGCCAAGAGCGTGGAAATGTTCAAGTCAGAAGTTTTGGTTGGGTCATTCAGGTTAAAGTAAATGAAATGGGGTTTAATGAACTAAAAATAAGTCCCACTTTAATGGAGAGGTATAGTGAGGATTTAACTATATATACAGATGCATCTAAACTAACTGATAAAAGAATGGGTGTTGCTTATGTCATTCCAAAATTAAACATTAAAGTTGGAAAAAGAATGAGTGATGATTTAGCAGTTTACACAGCGGAATTGATTACTGTGTGGCTAGCTTTGCTTTGGGTGGAGGTCAATAGGCCAAGGAAGGAAAGCTTCAGATTCCAGCTCAGCTTTAATCAGTATTAAAACATTTCAGTCAAAATCAAGGCAAGACATTGTGTATGATATACTGCAAGCTGCAAATAATCTAATAAAGTCAGGAATTAATATAACTCTGGTATTGTACCAGCTCATATAGGAGTAATAGGTAACGAGTTAGCAGATAAAAGTGCTAAGCAAGCAGCTAGACATTCTAATATAGATGTTGAAGTGCACTACAGCAAAGAAGAAATTAAAAGTATGGTCAAAAACATAGTTAAGGGTAAATGGCAAACATTATGGGACGGTGGGCAGACTGGAAGACAGTTCTATAACATTCAGAATAAAGTGGGAAAGAGCAGAAATACAAACAGAAGCAAGGAGGAGGAGGATGTATTTTCTAGAATGAGGTATGGTACGGAAGAGTATTGCATTCACCAAAGAAAAAAAAATCAGACAGCTTATCTCATAATTACGAGATCCTGATCTCGTAATTATGACATCTTATCTCGTAATTATGACATCTTATCTCGTAATTATGAGATAATATCTCATAATTACGAGATAAGATGTCATAATTACGAGATCCTGATCTCATAATTACGAGATCTTTTCTCATAATTACGAGATAAGATGTCATAATTATGAGATAATATGTCATAATTACGAGATCAGGATCTCATATGTCAGGACAGTCATTGCTCCGGAAGCGTTATAACTCGACATCCGCTCGCGGGATATTTCAGTGTCATCGGACAAGATGGAGACAGAGGGAGTCCCTTTATTTCTTTTTAAGAAGTCGTCATTTATCGGAGGAATGTATTTCTGCACTGAGGAGTGACAAGGTAAGTCATGCATATAAAGCAAATAGCCTAATTGAAAGCTGATCGATTCGATAGTTATTATTTATAGTTAGCAACTCCATACTGAGTACCCCTGCAGCACCGTAGTACTGTCTGTGGCTCTGTTTACACGACGAAAACAGGTTTGCGTTGCGTTTGTACTCTCCATTTATACACTACAAGGTTTAACTGTTGCTTAAGGGGACTTTCAGCTATAGCTGTGGGTTTATTCAGAAGACTTTGCAGCCGAAACAGTACTCTAGCCGATGTTTTCTTCTTCTGGGCAATTTGACGTGGAGTTTCAAAGATAACAGCACTACTAGTGGTGCGGCATGGGAATTACACCGTTTAAGTACTGTGTCCGTGTAAACAGGGCCTGTGACTGCAAATGTACCTATATCTTTATGAATTTTAATGAAATGAAATGAAATTACATTTTAATTCGACAGTTGTAAAGCTAATGAAGTATATCTGTACTCTACATAATGAAAGGTTAAGCTAGATAATGCTAAATTTATTCACATTTTACTGTGTCAAAACAAAGTGATCAATACAAAGCTTTCTAATGTGACTAGCATTCACGAGCAAGTGAATGACAGCTGTTTATATCACCTCCATTAATCAACCCAGTCAACTATTGACATGCTTTAATAAGCCGAAAAGCAAAAACTGATAATCCATAGTCATTGCTGTAACTTCAAAGGTTATCAGAACTGATCAATAATACTTGGGGCCTCCTGCTGGTAAGGTAGTTAACCCCAAGTTGCCTACCGAGCTGTGTATCAGTGTATGGATGTGAGTGCAAATGGGTGAATGTGGCTCTAGTGTACAGTACAGTGCTTTAAGTGGCCAGTATGACTGGAAAAGCGCTATATGAGTTTAGTCCGTTTACCATTTTAAAAGGAACAAGTGCTCAATTTGTAGAAAACATAAATTATGTTATTTTCACTTTTGTTCAAAATAAAAAAACTTCAAAAACAATAATATCTCTGAGGCTGAATGCTTGGATGGTAGCTGTCCAGCTCATCTACAGTGAAAAGATTTATTTCTAAAGATTTTGGCAAGGAATAAGAAGCACAGACTGCCCTCATTCATGGATGCAGATAGGGGACATTTACATTCCCTAATTGAATGTAAAAGATAAATACTATATGATAGATTATTTTAAATATGTAGTATGTACTTTAATAACTTGTTTATTTTCTTGTCTTTCAGAAAGAACTCCAAAAAGTGGTTCACTTATGGAACACCCATATCATTCGCCAGAGTACTAGAGATGCAATTGCTTCAAGTGGCCGGCCCTACATGCTGTATACCCTTCCACAGCTTTTTCTTGGACAAGATAATTTCAAACAGGTTTCTGAGCAAACAGTGGAAACTTGCAAAGCCCAATGTCTTCAGAGAGGACCATTCACGTGATGAAACAGTGTTCGAACTATCATACCTTCTGATGACAGAAAACTTTCTTCATGCACTGTCCACACATGATGAAACAATTGAGTTATACCTATTTTTAAGAGCTTGAATACGTACAAACCTGTGAGAGTTGTGATATTTGCTTGTAAAAAGTTAGAAGAGTTTGTGCAGCAAATGATTTTGACTTGTCCAGAATGACCCTGTCACTTTCCCACACAGTCAGAAATAACCAGCTGGAGACCCCACAACCACTGAAGGCCAAGCAGTGAAAGAAATTCTGAGGGACAAAAAAGAAACAGACCTGTTCTCATTTACTCCTATGTACCTATACGTTTCATCATGATGTACATAACTTTTTGAATTTTGCTGCTAGGTGTTATATTTGGTTTGCTTCTTGTTGTGTATGACAGCAAATATATGCTGCTACATCTATTAGGACAATAGCAATAAATTTAACTTCACATTTGCCTTGTAATCTATCATACAGGACAGAAACTATTTAAATTATATATGTTCTATAAACGCCCTGCGACAGACTGGCGACCTGTCCAGGGTGAACCCCGCCTCTTGCCCAGTGAGAGCTGGAGATAGGCACCAGCAACCCCCGCGACCCCATGAGGGATTAAGCGGGCAGAAAATGGATGGATGGATGGATGTTCTATAAACCACACCACTGCTCCTCATATTCAAGACATCCATTCATCCATTATCTATGCATGCTTATTCCTCATGGTGTCCTGAGGGGTGCTGGTGCCTATCTCCAGCATTCACTGGGCGAGAGGCGGGGTACACCCTGGACAGGTCGCCAGTCTGTCACAGGGCAACACATATTCAAGACATACTTTTCATATTTATTAGACTTAGACAACTTTATTTGTCATTTTGTATGCACAGAGTGCGTACAGAACGAAATATATAACAGCAAGACTCTTGTAGTTCTCTGTTATTGAACTCTGAGACCCAAGTTATGTACTTTGACAGTGATGATATGGTCAAATTTGTTGAAAAATAAAGTGCCTATGCTTATGTTGAGCATGAAAACTTTTAATGAATCTTTGGTAAAAATCCATTACAAAATAAAGTGTTATGTTTTGTGATCAAACTAACTCATTCTTTTTTTAGAAATGTTACATCAACTCACAGAAGAACATACATTAAAAGTACAAGTGCTGTGAAATATCCTTTTGAAAGGAAGTTCTTTACCTCCAGAAGATGACTTGACTAGAAAATTATGTGTATTTAAAAGGTGGATCTCAAAGTTGAACATGAGAAAATCCTGATACATACGACAAAAGTCTTTATTATAAATCAGGGCACTATTGCGCTCAATGCTTTCATATATTTTACAGTCAACTTTGAAAAATATAAAAGAAAAATCATGCCCTGTGGAAAGAAAAGCAAAATAAGTACAGTTTAAACACGTTTCAACATTTTTAAATTAAAAAAACTTCATATCAACAGCAATAATTTGACTTGAGAAACTTGTATTTCATAATGTTGTTGGAGTAATCTTTTTAACCATTTTTTTTGCTCTATATCTTTTTTTGTCAGCAAAAACAAAAGCTACATGATTCTATTGTGGCTCACTGCCATATGTTCCTCACAAAATCTTTATTAAACTTTATGTTTCTGAGTCAAATGGTAAGCTTTCTTCTGAAATATATTACATAGTGGTATTACCTGCTCCAAAACATTTTCCATGAAAGAATTCTAACAGTTTTCCCTTTTTAGATCTTCTGTTAGGAAAGAATAGTTATTTTGCTACACTTAAAATGTCAAATTTTTTGCGTCCTTTGGCAAACCCACTCTCCTTGTTCCTCCATTTTTCTTGCATAGCTGCTTTCCTTCATGTATCCATCCTAACTAAACCCATCTTGTTTTTCTCAAAGCCAGTTTCTTCCTTAAATATGATTTTGGGTTTTTATTAGTTCCATCAGAGTTTCTTGGTCATTTTCTTCCGGATCTTTGTCAATTCCCATCTTTCTTTTGAGTTTTTGAAGCAATGTCTGTCGATGCACATCTCTTTCACCTTTTCCTTGGTACTCGGAGCAAAATCTCCGGGTGACAATTCTGTCACCATAGGTGGGAATGTAGGTGGCTAAGCTCTCATCATCCATGCTTGATATAGCTGATATGTCAATCTGTAAGAACAATGAAATTATAGTTACATCAAATAGAAAAACAAAAACTGTTTGCAACAGAATTCATGATTAAATACATTACATGTTTTTAAAAAAAACTAACCTATTTATCCTTATCTCTATATCTTTTTGTCAGCCAATTTCATCAACATTTATAGAGTACATTTGCAGTCACAGGCCCTGTTTACACGGACACAGTACTTAAACGGTGTAATTCCCATGCCGCACCACTAGTAGTGCTGTTATCTTTGAAACCCCACGTCAAATTGCCCAGAAGAAGAAAACATCGGCTAGAGTACTGTTTCGGCTGCAAAGTCTTCTGAATAAACCCACAGCTATAGCTGAAAGTCCCCTTAAGCAACAGTTAAACCTTGTAGTGTATAAATGGAGAGTACAAACGCAACGCAAACCTGTTTTCGTCGTGTAAACAGAGCCACAGACAGTACTACGGTGCTGCAAGGGTACTCAGTATGGAGTTGCTAACTATAAATAATAACTATCGAATCGATCAGCTTTCAATTAGGCTATTTGCTTTATATGCATGACTTACCTTGTCACTCCTCAGTGCAGAAATACATTCCTCCGATAAATGACGACTTCTTAAAAAGAAATAAAGGGACTCCCTCCGTCTCCATCTTGTCCGATGACACTGAAATATCCCGCGAGCGGATGTCGAGTTATAACGCTTCCGGAGCAATGACTGTCCTGACATATGAGATCCTGATCTCGTAATTATGACATATTATCTCATAATTATGACATCTTATCTCGTAATTATGAGAAAAGATCTCGTAATTATGAGATCAGGATCTCGTAATTATGACATCTTATCTCGTAATTATGACATCTTATCTTGTAATTATGAGATATTATCTCATAATTACGAGATAAGATGTCATAATTACGAGATCAGGATCTCGTAATTATGAGATAAGCTGTCTGATTTTTTTTTCTTTGGTGAATGCAATACTCTTCCGTAGTACGGACACACACGTCTAAATAAAACTTTGTTAATAATGAAGAAGCATGCTGATGGCAACTGAATTCTGTGGTAGTCCAGAGACTATAGAGCATGTTATTGTACACTGTAATAAATATCAGGAAGAAAGACAAAGACTAGTCTTACAATTACAAGGAGAACAGATGAGGCTAAACTTAGAAGAAATTCTGCAAAAAAACACAGGGGAAATGAGTGTAAACTATGTAATTGGCTTCCTGAGGAATACAGGACTAATTAAAATAATTTAGTATGATCTTTTTGTTTGTTTTTGTTTTGATTGGTTTGTTTCGTTATGTTTGTTTGTGTGTTTGTTTGTTTTATTTGTTTGCAACCTATTAGGGAAGGTTAGACTCCAGTACCACACTCCAGTCCAGGTGGTGGCGGTAATGCACCATTAAAGTTAGTTGCCAACCGCCATAAAAACCGAAAGAAGAAGAAGAAGAAGTGGACCGTCTCGTCAGCTAATAGTGCCGATATGAATGAGCGGTTCACTTAACTGCAGAATTCGGTAAACTCCAGGTTGCTGTCCATAGAGGACAAGTTGGCGGCTCTGCAGTCGAACAACTGTGCGGGAGAGACTAACTCCAAGAAGAGAAGACGGGTGCAGAATCCCAAGCTTAGGTAAGAATATGTTCGGTGACTGCTAGCTAAGCTAAAAGTAGCCTAGCCTACAACCAAATCTAAGATTAGCCTAGTAGCCTTGCAAAAGAACAAGCTTTATTAAAGTGTATTTTCATTTACAGGAAGCAGTATGCCGTCTTCACAACTCGGAGACAAATTGCAGGCGCTATGAACCGGAGCGAGGCGGTGACCTCCTATTTGCTCGGAGCCATGTCTGCAATTCCAGATTTACACCATGTTGATAAAGACGACATTATCTGTAAGTGACTTGTTTTTACTGCTTCTCCTTCCTTGTTTAATGTTATTGTGACTTGCGTTTGATTTTTATTCATACCACTCTCATTTGTTTTCCAGCCTGGCGAAGAAGATGGCGTGGTCTCTGGATGGATTGGACGGCCGCCGCCATTTCGTAGGCCGTTGTTTCCCCCGTGTCGGGAGCGCACTTTGCAGCCGTTTTCCCGGCGCTTCTAGTTGATTTCTCGGTAAAACAAATCCTATAATCATGTCTAGGTTGTAACATTCAGTTTAATCGGCAGCTGTTTACAAAATTGTAAAATAAAAATAAACGGTCTTTCAGACATCTCCCGAAAACTTTGGGAAATAAAGAGCAAATGTTTTTAAATTCTCAAAAATTATGTGTGATAGCATGTAGTATACTAGAAATTTCCTTAATCCAGTAAACTGTCATATTTTATATTACAAAGGGATGTACTGGGAAGTCTACACTCTTGTGTTTTCAGGAAGTCTTAGGCTGTTTCTCAATTCACGAGAACGCGCTCGCATTCTCGTGAATTGAGAAACAGCCATAATGTTTGTGTCCTGCTATCAGCCATCCCATCCTCCTCTTTCAGCAATGTAAAATCATAAATACACAGTAGGTGCTGGAATAGTGTTTTATGGCTTACTTTTATTTGTCAGGTTAAAGTGACAAAAGTTGGAAAAAGACCGTTTATCTTGCCATTTATAACACAATACAGCGTAAGAAGACCTAGTTTATTTATTTTTATTCTACAATTTTGTAAACAACTGCCGATTAAACTGACTGTTACAACCTTGACATGATTATATGAGTTGTTTTACCGAGAAATCAATTAGAAGCGCCGGGAAAACGGCTGCAAAGCGCATTCCCGACACGGGGGAAACAGATTTTCACGGGGGAACAGAATTGCGCACAACACCGGATCTCTCTGAACTCTGTGTGAAGCTGCAGTCCCGGTTAGAGGCGACGCCGAAGTACAGAGCCACGCACAGTAGACGTCTGCACATCGGACCTGCCTCAGAAAGAACGCTGCCAGCAGTTACCTACAACCCCGAGGAGACAAACGGACAGTTCACGGGGTTGTAATTTTTGGATCCTCGCGTTGTATATAGGTGTTTGTTTTAATAAAGCTCTTTCTTTGCATAAACATCTTCCTGGCAAATGTTCATTTCCTGTATAAATTCATTCATGTCCTTGATGGTAGCCTAATTATAGTGTAGTAGCCTACATAGGATAACATGAATATACAGCATAATATGAATGAATAAATAAATAAATATATATATAATAAATATATATAAATAAATGTATATATATGTAAATAAGTTATTGGGGATCTGCCAACCAATCAGGAGTGATTTTACTTGTTTGAAAGAAGTGGTTCCATCCAATACTCAGTAAGAACGTTCAAGCCTGGTCTGGCCACGTGTGGTTTTGCTGCCAATCAGGAGCGATTTTACTTATTTAAAAATAGTGGTTTCAGCCAATACTGAGTAGGTTATTCAAGCCAGACCTGGCCAGCCGCGCGGGTTCGCTGCATTCATATGCTAATTAGGGCCATTAGTACAGCTGATCGCTCTCCACATACGTCAGAGTCCGGTTCCGACAATTTGTGGCACTGAAAACGGCAACAAGCGCGGGTTGCAAATTGTCGTTAACTGCCGAAAATCAGGGAGATCTGCGGTAGTTTACGGGGACGAAAATCTCACTTTTCATGCAGTGCAACCCGTTACACAAACTGTTTCAGCCTTTCTCTGATGGAACACATAATTTGTTTTTTTCTATCAAAGTGGTTCCAGAGTTAGAGGCGCTGGTGCTAACTGGTTCTAGGTGAAAAACCCTGCAAGGAACCGGTTTGGGTTTTCACTGCCACAGAGCCGACACAAAGCCACCTCATGACGTCCCTTTGGAGGCCTCTCCGTGTTTCATCCTCCCACTGGTGGATCCTGGCCTGCTGCGGCGGACCACAGAGCAGGGAGAAATATTAGGATGTTTGACTCGTTAACTCTGCAAACAGATGTCTTCATAGGTTCAGACGGAATAAGAAATGACAGCTCAACGTGTTTATAAATGTGCTTAAAGGAGGATTCATAAATGCTGCTAAAGCTAGGGTCGGCGATTTTTCCAGAAGTTCCCCCAAGTACCATTTTGAATAACTGCGCATGCGCAAAACTGTCCCAAATCCACTCTGGTCTTATTCCTTTCTTCTGAAGGCTTCCTCCTCTTCTCATAAACTTGTGTGCGGTTTGCTTCTTCCAACTCTCAGCCATGTTCAAAGTATATGATGAGAGCAGCGGAGCTACAAAGAAAGGCTAACACCGAAGCTAACCGCTAAGCTAACTGCTAAGCTAAGTGCTAAGCTAACCGGACACGTAAACACTAGAAGTGCGCATGCGCAGCCAGCAAGCGGAAACTAACAAGGAACAAGTTTTTACAGGCCTACAACTCCCATAGAGATCAATTTTTTTAACCTCCTTTTTTGTGAATACATAATGTATTGACTACTGTCAGGATGGAAGGACGATTTTACCCAGTATAACAAAAAGTGTTTCTGAACAGGATTACCAACTATAGCTATAACTCAATTCAGATTCAAACATACTTTATTTGATCCCAAAGGGAAACTAAATCTTGTTGTAACTAATAATCCAAATTCTTCAAAGAGTTATTGTAGATAATGACGGCTGTTGGCAGGAAAGATCTCTTGTAGCGGTCTGTATCGCAGCAAATTTGAAGAGGCCTCTGACTGAACTCTGTTTTCCCAAGACAGTCTCATCAAGAGGATGGTCAGGGTTGTCCATTATTTTCTTTGTTTTTATAACGAATCCTTCTTTGCTTTATCATCTCTAGAGGTTTCACAGTCGTCCCCAGAACAGAACTATCCTTCTTTGGGAGTGGTGTAAGGTACGTAAGATGAGAGACAGTGAGGTCAGGTTCTTCTTCATGCTTCCAACATTTCTACTTGGTTTGGAAAAGTTTGGGATTTCATTACTTTCCAGGTCTGGATAATTTGTTCCCTATTCTAGTTTAAAAATGCACACTTCCATTTTAATCTCTTCCTTGAATACTTCCTTTATGTGTATCATTCCTTTCCCCCTTCTTTCCTTCCGGGCATCCCTTATTCCTTTTCGTATGTTCTTCTTTCCTTTACTCTCATCCTTCTATGTCTTCCCTTGTTCTTTCTACCAATCTGGTTTCCATTCATACCATGTGTCCTTCTCTCCTACCTCCCTGTGACCTACCTCCTTTCCTTATTTCTTTATGTCCTGTCTTCATTTCATCCTTATCCTTCCTCCCATCACTCTCTCTCGTGTCCTTTCTTCCTCTTGTCCTTCATTATTGCCTACTCTCCTTATCTTATATATCTTAGCCGGGCATTTGGAGAGTTTCCAAAAGTTGCCAGTTCAAAACTCTAGGTCCCTGAGCAAGAACCTTGACAGATTGTGCCACTCAGTGTGGCAGCACACTGGATGGGTTAAATGCAGAGACAAGTTTTCCCCTCTGAGAGCCTTTAAAGGGAAAAACGTATTTATCTCCTACCACCGTTTTTATAGTCCTTCCTTCGTTATGTCCTCCCTACATTCCTTTGATGTTTCCTACATTAGTTTCTTGTGTCCTTCCCTCATTCCCTGAAGCTCTTGGTTTTTGCTGGTGCATTATGCAAACCTCTGAAGAGATAATTTATAAAACAGCCATAAATTAATAATAAAGATTAGATTTTAGGGTAATTTGTCTCTTTAAATTATCCTTAGCCTCTATGTGTGTGTGTGTGTGTGTGTGTGTGTGTGTGTGTGTGTGTGTGTGTGTATGTGTTTGCAGTTGAGTGAGATTTTTTTTTTTGTATTTTAGCAAAGAAGTGAGGAATTTGTGACCTTTTTTGATCCTCACATTTTTTAACCCAGTGGTTAGGTTTAGGACTAAGGTGTCAATTAGGTTTAGGTTAGGGTGAGGTTATGCCCTAACCCTAAACTGGTAAAGTTTAGGGTTAGGGCATAGAAAGGGTTGAAAATTAATGTAAGTCAAGGCCCTCAGTAAGTGTTTTAAACAAGGATGTGTGTGCATGGATATTTGTCCAACTGTAAAACAGTTTTTTTTGGCAGCTAAAAAAGAAAGAACAGGTGCTAAGGAAGCTTTGGCTCTGTATGAATACTGGAACCTGTTTGGTGAGGGGGGAAAAACAACATTCTGAAATTTCTTTGGGCTGATTTTTTTTTTTTACACCAAACTAGAACCAGTGGCAAAAATTGCACTTGCTCAGAAGTTTTTTTTTAATTTAATTTACAGCACTTAGACTCATCTTTTTACTGAAAAGTGCTTTATAAATAAACTTGCCTTGCCTAAAGCAGACCGAAAGACAACAGCTCTCGCTCTTCTAAAGAAACTCTTAATAGAATTGAAATACCATAAGCTCACTGACTTTTATTTTATTATTTTATTTGGGGAAATAAAGTATTTTTTAATTGCATACAATTCTATCTGCCTGTACTTATTCTTAAAATATCACCAAATACAAATTAAAAGCAGGTCAGATATGCCGCTGCACTCACAATCATTGGTTCCCACTAGACCTATAGAGACAATTTACTGCTCGGTTTTTAAAAACTATTTAACATTAAGAATTACAAGCTGGTCCCTATAAAATTGCACACGACACATGTTTTACTTTGATATATCTTCAGCATAAAACCAAACAGAAAAATGAACTGGAGATACCAAGATATTTTTAGATAACGAGACAAATCTTGTGATTCGTGTTACGAAGGGTAAACAGTCCTTAGCATTTTAGGATAGCGATTAGCATGGTTAGCATTGGCAACCATAAGTAGCTAACTCTTTCCTGTTACTATGAGATTTCCAAAAGGCTACCAAAATTCCAAAACTGGCGTGTTCAATAACAGACAGAGGTTGTCATACAGCAGATAACACGGAGCAACTGTGTTGTCAGATGATCCACCTTCCTTGTACCTGATGAAGTCAGCTACAGCTCCTTTAGCTTCTTCACCAACTCCACAACGCAACCACAACTGCAGGTGTGCAAAATAACAAAGGAGGGAAAAAGACCACAACCACCAAAGTCTAGACATCCTTTATGGCAGTTTGAATCAACAGCTGACATCCCTCTTGGCTGTTCAGCAAGCTAATAACAGCTAGCGTTAGCTTATGTTGTCCGGGAGGTTTATGACTGCTGATGCACGTTCAAGAGCTTTACTGACCTTTCCATGCTGCTCTCAAACATCCGGGTCGTACTGACCATTACACTCATGAGGGAAACGGTCTAATTTCAGCGTAGTTTTGACATCTGTCAGTGTAGCAGCCTGTTACGCTGAAATGCACTGGCAAGAGCCGTGTCCTTTGCTCAGTGACAACTTCCACACCGAAGAGCGTCACAGTTACCACCGCCCGATACAACTTGGGTATGGTGCGTTCACTGACAGGACAGGTTTTTGACTTTCCAGCTGTCCGGTTTAAGATCTGATGATTTCAGACACCAGCTGGTTTCTCCACACATGGAGTGGCGTCCGTTAGCAGCTACATTCAAGGTTTGGCGTTACGCTGAATGTTTAAAAAAATTGCGCTGAAATTAGACCGTTAAAAATTAGTGTAATGCTCAGTAGGACACGGATGAGCAACATAAAAAGGTCTGTAAAGCTCTTGAATGTGCATCAGCACTAGGGCCAGACGATAAGTCAATAAAAATATACGTCAATCGATAGACGTGTGGTGCGATAGGAAAAAAAGGGTCAGTAAAAAGTTCAATGGAGAAACAGTTTTCCTTCCTTTTGCATTCTAGCCTATCATCTAGGTTAATACCACAGTCACTACATACTCCCAACCAATAACAAATTCAGACCCAGGACGCCCCACCCCATTTAAAGAGTTTAGAGAGCCTGGTTTTTTTTAACTTGCAGTTTTGGTAAAAAGTTGGTTGAATAAAGGGTTGAGATTTAATCAAGTTCTTTATCAAAAACTAGGTCATTAAGCAACAACATAAAATGGCCAGGATTGCACTTAAAATATATGTCTTGAATTTTTTGATAATTATAAATATTGATCAAAATGATTATCGATATATTTATTTTCTATATCCTCCAGCCCTAATAAGAGCAGCTATGAAGCTCCCGAGCAACATATGCTAACGCTAGCTGTTATTAGCTTGACGAACAGCCCTCTCCGAGCTGCACTACGCAGTACTCCGCTGCGTGAATGCATCCAGAGAAGCAGAGGAACATAAAAACCATCCTGAAGAGGGCCCTGATATTTATAGAAACGCTCCTCAGCCTTTCAAGGAGCATTCCCAAGTTCCCAAACGTGAATAATGCGTTTGTTTTCAGAGAAAATGAGAACAAATCTTGTGATCTACGTCTCTCTGCACTGCGATACAACAGAGCGAGGATCAAACACCTGCAGGAACATAGAGTAGCGCAATGTATCAACCATCACAGACATCACCACAATATCTCAAATGCAAATGAGTGCTTGAATGCAATATTTGGTAGGCAAAAATATTTCAAGTGCCATGCATTAACTCTGTCCATGCAAATAATGCGTTTGTACCTTTGGACGGCCTTTCACTGCCTTTTACCCCAAACCCTGATGCAGATTTTAGAGACTGAGATGCTAAGGCTCAAGATAAGACAAAGAGAAGTGTGAGGTAATCACAGCACGTATTGGAAGAGAGGTTTTAAATGATATTATGACATGGCTCTCAGTTGGCCCTCTGTGGAAAATCAAATTGTTTTACACTGTTTTTGTGAACCCGGTTTAGACAAGTTTTATAGAAAATTATAGCTGTAAAATTATCAAACAATTGGGTAAAACAGCACTTTGTAGAACATGGTTGTTTTCATTTCTATGCATGCAGCTTCAGTCCAGAGCATTCAGTCATACTTGCCTCTCCTGTGAATCTTCATGTGCTCCTTAAGGCTGCAGTTCTGGTTGAAGCGCCGTCCACAGATCTCACAGCGGTACGGTTTCTCGCCGGTGTGAATCCTCTTGTGTCTCTCGAGGTGGCCGGCTCGCTCGAAGTATTTGCCGCAGTACGGACAGATGAAGCCCTTCTTGAACATCAGCCTCTTCACGGTCCGCCTCCGCACCGTGTTCCTGTACTGGTTGTAGCCCAGAAGCCCACGGCTGATGGGGCTCTGCGGGAATCCGGCGGAGCTGCTGCAGGACAGAACGAGCCCAGCGTCCAAAGGTGGCTCGGAGAGACACGACAAGGAGTTCTGACCCAAAGTTAAGTATTCAGAGCTGCCGCCTCCAGCCTCCTTTGGTGGCCCTGATCTCCACTGCCCACCTCCGTACAGAGAGCCTTCCACCGGCCTCTCCAGCCGTCCTCTGGCGTCCTCGCTTCCCTCCTCCACAGGTTCGCATTTCACTTGTACTTCGGGCACAGGTGGCTCGCTGGGTTGTTCAACAGAGGGAACATTTGCAACCAAGATCTTCTCACCTCCAACACCCCTCTGCCTTTCTGTGGAAAAGACGGGGGTCTTTATTTAAAACAGTTTTCAGGAAGCCTAAAAACTTTTTGGTTTAGGCTTACAAAACTAACACTGATTTATACATTTCATCTCTATCAATATGTACACTCTGGGCATTAGAAACTACTTCCAGCGATTTATAACCAATGAATAACAGAACTCTATAACAAAATATAGACAGAGCCATGCCCTGTACTCATACTCCTTTAACTTTTCGACATAAAACCACTATTGAGATTTAGTGATTGACCAACAAAGGGTAGTGTATAACTCTGAAGTTAGCACCAGGAACCACCAGTAGACGGCAAGCCTGCTGGTGGTTCCTGGAGTCTCTAAAAGTAGAATGGGAGGCAGATCCTTTAGCTATCAGGCTCCTCTCCTGTGGAACCAACTCCCAGTTTTGGTCCGTGAGGCAGACACCCTGTCTACTTTTAAGACTAATCTTAAAACTTTCCTTTTTGACAAAGCTTATAGTTAGAGTGGCTCATGTTACCCTGAGCTACCTCTATAGTTTTGCTGCTATAGGCTTAGGCTACTGGAGGACATCATGTTATTTCAACTTTTAACTTTTTGTTCTCTCTCTTTTTTTTCTTCATAGTAGGTACACCTGGTCTGGCGTTCTGTTAGCTGTAACATCATCCAGAGAAGACAGATCACCCGCTATTACCATCTAATGTAGAACAGATTACTGGATCAATGTGTGCTTCTGTGCTCAGTATGAGGGATTGCAGCAAAGCCATGTACAATGCAGACGACTGTCACTGTGGCTCTACGTTCTTTCAGGAGGAGTGAAGGCTGCTTGTCAGGACTTGATGTAATCTGCTGGGTTTCCTTAGAGAGGAAAATATTTGACCAACCTGTGTAATCTGATTGAATTTGACTTTGGAAAGTGCCTTGAGATGACATGTTTCATGAATTGGCGCTACATAAATAAAAGTGAACTGGATTGAACTGAACTTTTGCAGCAGATCTGTCCACAGCTAACATGTAAAAGCTTTCTTTTTCCTCCCCTCCAGCTCACCGTCTGCAGCGCGGTGCTCCGGCCGCTGGGTCTCCGCCTGCCGCGCCGCCCTCAGCTCTCCATGCAGGACCTCCATGCTGCTCTTCAGCCTCTCGATCTCATCCTCCCGCTGACACATCTCCAGCCGCAGCACCACCATCCCGTCCTCCACAACTTTGGAGATTTCTGCCACGGCCGCTTTGGCCAGGGCGTTGATCACGGAGGCGATCTGGGAGCGCAGAGCCACGCCGTTCAACATGATGAACGTAATCCCAGCCAGTTCCTGAAAAATGAGGCTAAACTTTAAAAAACCAGGAGAGAGGAGGATCCGCCCGGCTTCAGGTCTCCTGCAGGCGGCCACAGACCGGCGTTAGGCCCGCTGAGCGCTCACAGGTCGCATCTTTTTCCATTTGCTCCGTTTGGGATTCCCATCAAGCCAGATTTTTAGCTAGCAACAGTTAATTGGTGCCATAAGAACACATAAACAACACAAGCCCTTGTTTTACGGAAGTGATGACAAAAAAGGTACCGTAAAACGCAAAAGAAAGGCGCACAGTAGTACGCGTCGTGTGACGCTAAAAAACGTAAAAAACGCCGTCACCTTAGCAACCAATCCCTGAAACTCTCCCGAATCGTGACAACCAATCAGAGCACAGCGTCCCTCCCACTTTGTGCTTATTCGATATTAAATAAACAGTCATTTCCCACAATAAAGCTTATTAAAAAAATACAGAGTAAATATTTCTAAACATGTCTCTGATTAAAAAGACACTTTTCTATTAAAACTCTGCAATAAGGAGTTTCATGAGAATAATTTAGACCAATTTTATACTTTAATTAGTTTTTGTCCAATTTCACAAAACAAACAAAATATTGTTGAAAAGTTTTACTAATATAATTTTAGTAATGCAATTCATACAATGAACGCCTTGCATTACACACACACACACACACATATATACATATATATATATATATATATATATATATATATATATATACACACACACACCCGTATATACATGTGCAGAATTTAGAATGGAAAATTGTTCCAAAAAATATTTATTTAATGATTTTATAATAATATTTTTATATTATTATAAAATCATATCAGTATTTTATAATAATGATTTATTATAAAATACTGATCCACACCTGTTATAGCTGACAATTATCTTTGTTGAGCACGAAAATGTTCATATTTTACGTTTAATGAAAAAACACAATTAATCAAAGATCTATTTTGAGTAAAATACAAAGTTTGACTTCTATTGGTGTCCAATTAAAGTAAAGATAGCAGCAGTAGAACCAGTGGAAGGAGGTGGAGAGATCACTAGAGTTCAAGTCCAGGAATATCTGCTGGATCAGGAACAAAATATACCCCTGAATATCCTCACATAACAAGTCAAACTGATCTCACATCTTTCCCCTTTTTTCTCCCCTCCATAGGTCTAAATAAAACTTCCCGCCATAAATAAACTCCTCAGAAACACCCACCTAACATAAACCACAAAGTACATATGCTATGACAGGAAATGGAAAAAGTCAACAAAAAGTCTACAAAGAAAATCTATACCGAGAAAAAAAAGCATAGAGACAAAAGATGTACAGTGCACAAAATACTTTTAATGAAGTCATTAATGGGCGACATCCGGAAAAAACAAGGTTGTACATTCATTGGACTGGCGTTGAACACAAGACAAACGTAAAAAAAAACAACCTTTTTATCCAAAATAAGAAAAGAATAATCATAATTTTTCTCAACATCTAAACCTTTCTCTTTAAGGGCTGCAGATATTTTGTGCACGCCTTTCTCTGACTCTCATTCCTGCATCAAAGTGGATAATTACAGTTAATAAATACAACGGCGAACGCTTTCCACAGACTCAAGGCTTGATGCAAGAGTTCAAACATCCTTAAACTGCTAAAAGTGGACCGAGCGGTGCGCTACCTTCCCCGCAGGTGGATCACCTGATGGATTTTGAGGTTCCCCAGCACGGTGAAGCTCTTGCCGCACTGCCTGCAGCTGAACGGCTTCAGTCCGCTGTGGAATCGCTCGTGCCTCAGGCAGTTGTCCTGCCGGGAGAACTTCTTGCCGCAGATGCTGCAGCTGAACGGCCTCTCCCCCGTGTGGACCCTCTGGTGCGTCTTCAGCCGGGTCTTCTGGGTGAAGGACTTCCCGCACTCGAGGCACCTGAAAGGCTTGGAGGTCTGGTGGGTGCTCTTGTGCTCCTCCAGCTGAGACAAGCGGAGGAAACCCTTGTTGCACACCGAGCAGATGTAGACGCTCTGGTTTGCTCTCCACACAGTCATGAACCTCTTTGGTCTGCAGTTCACTTTGCCGCTGACGTTCTCCTCGTTGGACCCAGACGCTCCTGCCGTGGACGCCTGGGCGTGAGGCAAAGCTGCCGACGGCCCCGCAGACTCCACACAGTCGTCCTGAACGGCGCCCGGATGCAAATCGTCTGCATAAAAAGACCCGGGAAGCACCTCGGCTTTCACGGGCACAGCAAAGCAATCATCTGCTCCTTCCTTTCCCGAATATGAATACGAACTCTGCGCGTCTCTGGAAGAAGGGCGCTCCTCGACGTCGGACGGGAAAATCTGCGACTGCTGCTGAATTGCAACAGAGGTCTCCTCAAACGCTCCACAGGCCGGCCAGGTGGGGTCACCTGGATCCGCTGCCTCCGCCACCGCACGCTCGGCTGCTCCGTCGACGCGACGTCCGCCTTCTGGCTCTTGTTTCACGGCTGGGCTGAAGCGCGTCTCACAGAGTGAGCCAGCGGGGTTCAGCTCAGGATACGCCTCGTCTGTTTGGCAACGCTGCCTTTTATCTGCAGACAAAAGAAAACAGCAGCATGGGCATTCAATCTTTAAACACTGATATTCACTGAGAGCAGTAATTCCAACAGATTCTTACTCTTCTTAATGGAAAAAGGTACAGGAGGTATAGCTTGACCTCGTTGGTCCCATTAAAAATGTTAGGCTAAAGAAAAAATATGACAGAAAGCAATCTCTGTGTTCTGCCTAGCAACATGTATGCACTGTTTAAGGAGTAGTTATAGTATTACAGCTATTTTATTATTCGCTTTTAGTTTTATAATGTTTGAATTTGGTGGTATTTGACTGAATGCTGTGTTGGTGATTTCTATTTTAAAAATATATTTTTTTAATTACCTTTCATCATTACTGCTACAAATATAAGATATTCTACATAAAATGTTATGTTTCTATCCAGCATCTGTTGCGTAAGACTTGAGCAACAAGATTATCGCATTTTTAAAAAATATTTTTCATTATTGTTTTTTTAGCGGAACTGTACAGGATACAGTCATGTGGAAAAAAACAAAGACCTGTCCAGGGTGTACCCTGCCTCTCGCCCATTGACAGCTGGAGATAGGCACCAGCACCCCTCGCGACCCCAACAGGGATAAGCGTGTCAGAAAATGGATGGATGTATATATATATATATATATATATATATATATATATTAGGGCTGGACGATAACTCAATAACAATACATATCGATGATAGAAAACAGGGTCAATAAAAAGTTCAATAAAACAGTTTTCCTTCCTTATGCAGTCTAGTCATGTTAGTTAATATTACAGTCACTACATCCTCCCAACCAATCACAATGCAGACCCAGAAACGCTTTGTCGACAAGCTCCGCCCCCTTCAAAGAGTTTAGAGAACATGTGCTCTTTTTCATTTTTTTAAATACTTAGTTTTGGTAAAAAGTAGGTTGAATAAACGGTTGAGTTTGAATTCAGTGTTTGTGTGTTTTGTATCTAAAAATAGGTTGCTAAGAAGCAGCATAAAATGGCCAGGGCTGCAAAATAAATGTTTTGAATGTGTCGATAATTATCGATATTGATCAATATGATTTCTATTTTATCGATATGCTTTTTTTTCCTATATCATCCAGCCCTAATATATATATATATATATATATATATATATATATATATATATATATATATATATATATATATATATATATATATATATACACATACATACATACATACATACATACATACATACATACATACATGGATAGATAGACTGTAACCCCAGTCGGTCGAGGCAGATGACCGTTCATACTGAGCCCGGTTCTGCCGGAGGTTTTTTTTCCCGTTAATGGGTGGTTTTTCTTCCCACTGTCGCTTCATGCTTGCTCAGTATGAGGGATTGCAGCAAAGCCATGTACAATGCAGACGACTCTCCATCAAATAACTCTCACATCATTCATGCACTGACTTTTTCAGCAAATTTCTGCCGCTATAACTCACTTTTTCTGCACCAACAGCACTGTTTCTTTTTGTGAATTATGCCTTGATATCCTCCGTATGCCTTCATTAAAGATTTCCAATTCCACTCGCGGTAAACGCCACTTCCAGGCTTCTTATTTCCTGCCGTTACCATTGGTGAATCGCGTTATCTGGGTTCCATTGATGACGGCTTCTTTCACGCTCGTGTTCGTGCTTAACTCAGGGTTGATTGGACGCTGAGCTTAGTTACCTCATTGATATCACCTGTTCTGACACCGAATACGCTGAGTGTGGTTATTGCTTTAGTTTCAAATGAATGCCCTTTTTGCACCACTATTTTTGCACTATAAACATGGTGGAACATTTTTCTGCACACTTTTTTAAAAACTGTTTTTCTCCTGCACTGTACAGTCTTATCACTGCTGCACTCTATATTGTAATGTTATTTTATTTCAATTGCGTTCTCATTACATTGTCGTAAACTGTATGCAACGCAATTTAGTTTTGTATGCACTGTGTACATACAAAATGACAATAAAGTTTGTCTAAGTCTAAAGGCCCGTTTACACTACACTTTTTTAACCGAGCCGAGACCAGTCCGAGCTCGGTAACCGAGATAACTCTTGTGTGTAAACGGTCAGCAGACTTAACCGGACCGCGCTAAACATAACCGGACCGCGCTAACTGCAGACCAGCTCTTGAGTAGGTCTCGGCCTGGTTCTATTTCTGGCCCAGTTTTTTGATAAAGAGCGCATGAGCAGACCGCGTCATGCCCTTACAGTCAGCTGACTGTCCGCGGGTTTTCCGGCAGTCTGGCTGCACGTCCCGATTCACACTCCATTCAGACAAATTTCAGACATTCATAAAAATACTAGCTTCCTTACCGTGCCACACAGTTTCCAGAGATGAATCTGCTTAGCAGCGCAATGAACCTCAGCGTCTGTCGTTGTTTCCGGCGTCTGTAAATCCTTATTAGACGTTCGTTTGTCTCATCCACTTCCCAAAAAAGCCAACTTTCTCAAGTAAATTCTCCAATGGTTGCCTTCTTCCCCTGACTCTCCGCAAACACCGAAATATCACAATATCAAGCATAACTTCCTGAATGTTACGGGCGCTGCGCTGTTTTGTTTTGCTGCTTCCGCCTTCAATCCCAGAGTACCGCAGATCGCCACTAGGGGGCGAGGAGCAAACAAGGAACCGAGATAAACTTTGTGTGTAAACGGGTCGGCTTGTCTTGGATAACTGATCCAAGCTCGGACTGGTCTCAGCATGGCTCGGTTTTTAGGTGTAGTGTAAACGGGGCTTAAGTCTCTAAGTCTAAGTCTAAGTGACAGCGTGAGGTAGAACTACTCAGAGTAGCTGCTTTCTACTCAGGGTAGATCAGCCCTTGTTTCTGAAACAGGGCCCAGGTCAGTTCACACAGAAAGCAGAGCACAGGATACTAAAAGAGGTCTTCGAAACTTGGAATAATAATTCTTATTATTATTGTTATTGTTATTATTGTTATTATTATTATTATTATTATTATTATTATTATTATTATTATTATTATTATTAATGATCAGAAAGAGCCATGGAAGGTGTGAAATGATTAAATTCTTTCTCTCTAAGAACAAGACTAAAGGTTTGCCAGAGATAAGGTAGACTTATCCAGGACTTCTGGAATAATGTTTTCTGGAGAGCTTGGTCTAAGATCTAATTATCTGGACATATCAGGAATGCAGGACGAGTTGATCGTGAGCCAAAAACGTTCCAGGGAAAGAACGTTGCACGGAGGTGGAAGCGTCATGGTTTGGGGACGCGTCGCAGCAGCAGAACCGGTCCATCATGGAAGCCACCGTATGTTCCATCGTCCGTCATGCAAGAAATCCCTGAAACATCCAGCAGCTAGAAGTGAGGAGTGAGGAAAGCTCTCCTCAGACGTCTGACTTTCAAATAGGGCTGGACGATATAGAAAAATAAAATAAAAATCATGTTGATCGACATCAATAATTATCAACTAATTCAAAACATATATTTAAAGTTCAGCCATTTTATGCTGTTGCTTAGCGACTATACAGGACCCACAAACACTGGAATCAAACTCAACCCTTAATTCAACCAACTTTTTACCAAAACTGCACGTTTTTAAAAAAGAAAAAAAGAATGCGTGCTCTCTGAACTTTTTGAAGGGGGCGGGGCTTTGTTCCTGGGTCTGCGTTGTGATTGGTTGGGAGGATGTAACGACTGTAATATTAACCCACAGACATATATACGTAGACGCGTCATAGGGCGCAGGTTCGCACGTCACCGCCATATTGTATGTGGCAGAAAAAAGTTGAGTTCTGTTATTGTGAACGTGGATCAGAGAAGATGCCTCATTCCTGTGCTGCAATAAATACACACACACACACACACATATATATATATATATATATATATATATATATATATATATATATATATATATATATATGTGTGTGTGTGTGTGTGTGTGTGTATGTGTTATGAATATAAGGATCAATTTGTTAAATCTAAACATTGTGGTCTTCATTATTTCATAAAACCATGTCACATGTGAACCTTTAGGAACAAACTTTTTGGATGAGTATTAAAGAGGTAAAATTAATAATATGAGCAAAAAAAAAATCCTAGGTCAATAAAGTAAAAATAAACAAACAAACACAAAAGTGATAATGAGAATATTAAGTGACTATCATATTATGAGAATTAAGGGGGAACATTTCCAGAATAATCACAGTTTGCAGAATTATTTCACTCCTGAAGTAATAGGGCCAGGTTAGATTATTTTAAATATTTTTATTCTTTAGGAGAACAAATTCAGGAGAATGAAGCTAAAGGGATACGAAAATAAACTTGTAATATTACAAAAAAATACTACGAATACAAAGTATATTCTGAGATTAAAGTCCCTCTTATTCTGTTTAAGCGACTGAGTAACTGCAGATTTGCCACATTTAAGATGGCGGACGCTCTGACGCATCGCAGCATAGGCAGAACCCGCCCAATGACGCGTCTACTCTTATATTATGTCTACGTATTAACCTACATGATAGGCTAGAATGCAAAAGGAAGGAAAACTGTTATTCTATTTAACTTTTTATTGATTCTTTTTTTTCCCCTATCATCAATATACGTCTATCGATCGATATATATCATTATTGAATTATCGTCCAGCTCTACTGTCAAACGGCTTCAAGAAGAGTCTGATTGAAAATATTCTGAAAAGCGAAAAATCAAAAACATTTGCTCACGTTTTCCTCATCAAGAAAACACATTTCTGATCACACTTCTACTTATATTATCTTAAAAAAACAACTAAATACTCAATAGGCATCCTATTTTTTCACGAATGTATATGTCACATGGAAGATGTATAAATGTTTTACTTTTTTAAAATAAAAATAAAAACACTGTGTGTAATTACTATATTATATTGAAATAACACATAGCATCAGACGAATTTAACATGAGACCACAGCAACTATTTTACAGGGTGAACTTCTAAGGTAACAGTGTGTTTTTCTCCAGCTGTCGGTCTGGGTTTTGGATGCTCTGAATGCAGGTCGGTGGTGCAGGAGTCTCCTCGCTCCTCCTCACCTCTCCGCGGCTCCTGGCCCCCCGCCGCCGCGGTCTGCACCTGTTTCTCGGCCGTGGCTCGCCTTGCGGCGGCTTCCTGGGCTTTCCGGAGCTCAGTCTCCATCCTCTTCAGACTGCTCCGCAGCTCCAGGATCTCGCCATCCCTCCTGCTCGCCTCCAGCCGCAGAGCCACGCTGCCCTCCTCCACCAGCATCGTTATTTCCGCCACCGCAGCCTTGGCCAGGACATCCATGATGGCGGCCACCTGCGTGCTGAACGCAGAGGGGAAAGACATCCCGCCGGGGGGGGGATTAAAAACTCAACAGATGCGAGGTTTGGGTCCCCTGTGGAGGCTGGAATCAGCGTCCCATCCGTTTTATTTTGATTTACTTCCGGTAAATGTGTAGCCGGAAATGAGGTAGACGCTGATGACCGTAAAACATGTAATATGCGTGAAATGTTTGATTTCCTTCCACGCTGACTTGGAAATATATTTTCTAGTAACAGAAATGGGGGGAAAGGTGAAGTAATATCCATATAGCTAAAAGTGCACACAAAGTTTACCTATACGCTGCATAAAAAATGACACAAAAACATTTTCTTCTCACTGTCTGGCATTAAGTCACTAAATTGTTCCTATAGCTCAATTAGGATCATTAAAACTTTTTGATGCATAATACCAGAATGATGAAAATCACTTTATTAATTAAGTTTACAGATTGTCATAGTACTTGTTTTTCAAAGTCAAAGACTTAAAACATTTTTGGCACCCTTTCATAGTTTGCTTGAGTTTTGGCCCATCTCTTCTGACTGAACTGCTGTAACTGAATCAGGTTTGGATGGTAGCCCTGCCCACATATTTTCTATGGGAGCTTTGTGACGGCCTCTCCAAACATAGATTTTTTTTCTTTGTAACTGCTAACTTCATTAAGGTTAGTTTCCATTTGCAAAAACTATTATTGCTGAAGCTTTACGCTGGATGATGCTTTGAGATGTTTCTTTCCTCATGTTATCATCTGTTTTATGAAGTGCATCGTTCCCTCATGCATATAACCCCACCACAACATGACGCTACCACTGCTGTACTTCACAGCTAGGATGTTGTTCTTTATGCTTGCAAACTTCACTTTTTCCACCAAATAACGATGGTCTTTAATATGGCCAAAGCCTCCAGTCTTAGTTTCATAAAACCACACTCAGTGTTTCTTAAAGTTAGAGTTTTTGTCATTTGTTAACTGTATTCTGGCCTTTAATGTCGCTTTTGAAGTAATGCCTTCTTCCTTAGTGGTCATTTAAGCTCATGTTGGTACAGGAGGTGTTTCACTGTTGCTTTATTCCTGGGGCTGATTTAGGAATGTATAAATGACACAGAACCCATTTCCTTCCTGAACAGTTTCCAGCCTTAAAGTAACAAATGCGTGGATCGTTTTTTTCTGTGACACACTAACAATACCACAGCATTTGACATGAGGAGGTCCTAGAAATCTGTTTTTTATGGGATTTAAATGGAATTTCCAGGTCAAATATGACAGAAAGGCCCTTTACTAGAGTCCATATTAATGGTAAAGTGAAACGGTTTGTTCTCTCTTAAACAGAAAATATAATTTTGGTCTCATATGAGCCCCATATTGATGAAGATGGATGCTTATTTTATTTCCATTATTTTAACCTCTTGTAACGCTCTTGATTTTTCATGTGGGTAAATAATCTTACTTGCCAGTCAATTGAAAGTTTAATTTCAACTCTTTTTTTCTATTTGTTTTGACATAAAAACATATTTTTGCCAACATTAGTTTAAAAGAATCATGGTATGCTGCTGCAATTCTTCTGCAGGTAATCAGTCTAAGCATAGTAACACCAGAACACTGAAAACCAAACAGATCAGCCTATTTTCTGTTTTCTGTGGAATTAGAAAATAAAAGCCCAAACAAAAAGGCATTTTTTTTTCATACAAGGCAACATACTCTTACAGCTGGTGTTGACTAGCAACATTATGACGTAACAAACACAACACTCATTCACAATATTCTTTATTCATTAGCCTCAAACCAGACGCGTCAATCAATCAATTTGAGATAAACTATTTATGTACACAAACTTTGTATAGAAAACACTTTTCCATAGCCAACAAGTGCAAACAATAAGTGCTATGGATCCAGTTTCAAGACTAATCTTCAGATGTTGAGAATCAAAATGCAGGTAAACAAAGTGAAATGCTTTCTTTTATACAACCGTCACACACAGGGCATGAGAAATGAAGAATATTTATAAAACTTGTTTATCCGTCTGATGTGTGATGTTGGAGCAGCACTAAATACTTTGTTTCATCCTCCAGTTTTGCTTTTATTTCATGGTTTATTTAGACTAATTTCAGGCAGAATCATTAAGGCGCTCCATGAATAATATCTCTACGATTCTCCGTCCTGTCGTTAGAATATAATAACCACCTAAATGTTATCATAACAGACTCAGTCTGGCCAGATCATACCATGGCCATCAAAACCAAACTCTCTTTTATTTTAAATGTTTCTTATTTCATATGTGCCTGATAAAAGCAAAAGAAAAATCCCAAAGAAAAAAACAAACAGGTGAAGATGTGTAGAAAAACCTTAAATTATATTCATCTTTCATTGCAGTGCCAACATTTCATAGTAGAAAATGAAGAAAAATATACCTTTTTATTTGAGTACTATTGGTCAATGGGGGGAACAAAACTCTAATGTTTAAAATAATTATTTTCACAAGATCCTGTGCCTCACTTCACAATTTCCACAACAGAAATTACACAACCATTTTCTTAATTGATCCTCTTGCTTTCTAAGTGGTTTCTGGCATCTGAGAACCTATAATTTCTACTGTATGTCTGGGGCACAAATATGACGTAACATGGAGGCCAGTTTCTCATAGCTGTTCTTCAAAATGGGAAAGACGAGAGAACATGTCATTCAAGCTAGGGAGGTTGGACTTCACATTTGAAAGTGGCATCTTGGGGTCACCGTTTCTCCATTACAACCAACCAACCAACCAACCAACCAACCAACCAACCAACCAACCAACCAACCAACCAACCAACCGTTAAGCTCTGCACTCCAGGTGGGCATGGCGTGAAATCCAGGATGAATAAATGCAAACGGTGTCACATGTTCACTGGTAAGTTAGTTGGAGGATCTGTGATGCTGTAGAGCCATTTCAATGGGAACCTTGTTAGAGTTCAGGAATAAGTGAACTCTTTAAAAAGACATTTTAAATAGAAACATTTCTGAAAGTGAGTCAGCACCGTCTCCTTCAGCAGAAATATATCACAAAAAGTGTCCACCAGACGCAAAACTAAACTTCTGTAATGTTCACCCCAGACCTACATCTCTCTCTGCGTGCTTCAACTCCTGAAATGTTGCAGGAGCTGGCAAAGAGGGTCGTGTAACAGGGACGGCGAAAAGTCCAATGATTTTGTGAAAAACACTTCTTTTGGCATTTTTTAAGGCTTTTTACGCATTCCTCAGAGGGGAGGGACAGTAACTGCAGAGGCAGGTGTATGCATCTCCTTTTCTTCTTAAAGGACGATACGCTACGACGCCCCGTAAAACCAATAAAACTAAATATTAACAGCGATGACAAAAAGAAAAATGTCAGCGATCATAAAATAAAACAATAAAGTTTTACTATAGCGATGCCAGGACTCCCACGAGTAAATTTGGGCACAGGGCCTCCTGGGCGTCACGTGCAGCCGCATCACACACAGGTGCTGAAACCGAAGCATCTCCTCCGCCGCCTCCATCGCCTTCACTTCCCCGGTCCTTCTGGATCCGCCTCCCCTTCACGGCCTCGCTCTTTCTCTCGCCGCAGGGTGGCGATGGCCACGGCCTCGTCGAAGCACATGCTGAGGGGGCTGTTCCTCTTGGCGTCCCTCCCGGCACCTTCGAGCCCTTCCCTCCTCTTCTCCCTGAGCACGGACGACCTCTCCCGTCTCTCGGCGTGCTCGCCGTCGCCCTCGCCGTCTCGCTCCTGCTCGGCGTGGACCTTCAGGGTGTTGTCTCTCCTGTCTCTCTGCTGCTGCTGATGACGGAGGGTCAGGGCGGTGATCTTGCAGTGCTGGGGCTTCGGCGGCACCACCGGCACGGCTTTGACCTGGTACACCTTAGGCTGCTTGGAGACCACCAGCTTCCTCCCAACACCTCCTGAGCTGCCGTCACCATTCGCAGACCTGCGTCCTTCCTTCGGGTCCCTGACATCAGCTGAGCTCGGAGGCTGTTTATCGGCGCTCTGTTGTGTTCTGCTTTCTGCTCCGTCTGCGTCTTCCTTCTCCTTTTCTGTTTCTTCGGAAACCACTTCCTCTCCGTCGTGATGCTGAACTTCTTGGTTAAACTCGTGGTCGTTTCTCTCATGCCCCGCTGCTGCTAAATTCTCTTCCTCCGCTCTAACTTTTGTCTCCTTTGTCACTTCTTGCTCCTCTGCTTCTCTACCTTTTTGTACATCTTCCTCTGCAGCAGCATTCCTCTTAGACTGCTCGCTCTCCTCATCCTCGATCACTTCACAAACGACATCCTCAAGCTCACTCCAAATATCACTATTTGTCCTACTGTTTGCATCCTCCTCCTCCTCCTCCTCCTCCTCCTCCTCCTCCTCCTCCTCCTCCTCCTCCTCGGCTTTTGTGTCGACTGGTCCGCCACCACCGTCCGGTTCAGGCTCCGGCAGAGCAGACTGTTCACACGTCTCCTCTCTTTCAGTCACATCCTCGCTGGCGCAGCTTTCAGGGTGTTGTGTTGGCAGAAGAGACGCATCTCCAGGCTCCTCTACAACCGTTGCTCCGGTCGAACCGTTGGCTTCCTGGTTGCCCTCGATGCTCGGCAGCTCAAGCTCCTCACAGCAGCTTGCTGATGCTTCTGAAATCCGGCATTTTTCGCTTTGATCGTCTTCTGTGGCGCTCTGAGATTCATCTGCTGCTCTGCTGAAATGACAGATAAAGAGCAGGTAGGTCATCTGCATTAGAAGCAAGCCTGGAGAGAAACGTTAAAACTGCGAACTTCAATGCCTTTTGTTGGGATGCACAAACTAAAAATAGCACAAATTCACAAACAGAAGTCTTATGGGTGCGATTTATTGACAGTGTACATAAAAAGTATGGCACAACTGCAAAAATCCACCTGAACTGACAAGGAAAGCATTAACTAGAGCAGCGGCCCTCAAACTGGCCCCCGGGGGTCCACGAACCACGGGTTGGGGGTCCGTGAAAAGGCATGTTGTCGGGTCTGAGGAGGCACAGCTGAGGGTGCGTCGGGGTTAAGTAACACAACGGACAAATAATTAACTCCATCCACTTTATCGAGTAAGTTAAAAGGCAAATAAGCTAATATTAGCAAGTATGACAACAGATACATCAAGTTTGGTGTTTGGTTTTATCAAGAATGTGGATCTAATCTGCACCAAATCTCCAATATTAGGTATATATATCTATATATATATAGATATATATATATAGATATAAATAGATATATTTAAAACATACATAATTCCTAATGTATTTAACAGTACAAAAGGCTGTTTAAAAATACTATCAGCATAAGGAATCAAAAGGGGACTTGGTAAGAATTTAAACCGTTGCTAAGGGGTCCCTGGCTACGAAAAGTTTGAGAACCCCTGAACTAGAGAACCAGCCAAGAGTCCCATGGTAACTCTAGAGGAGCTGCAGAGATCCACAGCTCAGGTGGAAGAGTCTGTCGATAACAACTATTCGTCATGCATGGAACTCACAAATGAGTCCTTTTTGAAAAAGTGGCAAGTAGAACACATTGTTGTTAGTAGTTTGCCACAAGGCAAGTGGGAAACTGCAAACGTGGCAGAAAGTGCTCCGGTCACATAAGAGCAAAGTTGAAATTTCTGACCTATGTGCAGAATGCTATGGATTACAAAAAAACGGTTCCTGAAACATGGTGGCGGCAGCATCATGCCGAGGGGATTCAGTATGGATAAGGGAGGCAGTCAGAGTTAAAGTAAAGCTAAATACACGACCATCCTGACAGAGAACCAGTTAGAAGACTTGAGATTGGGGGGGGGGGGGGGGGGTTCCTGATGTAAAGCTTGAGATTTAAAGCATTTTCATGTGTGTCAGAACGGCAAAGTTGGAGTCTAGAGGTAAAGTCCTTTATGCTCTATTTCATAACATAAAATCCCATTAAAATACATTTAAGTTTGAGACAGTGGCATAACAAACTGTACAAAACTTAATTTCACTTTCAATGTATAGTGGTTTTAAATTAAATTTTGAATATTACTCTCTTTTTAATGTGGTTCTCATCTCTGTTTGTGTGAAATATGACTTCGGAACAATTCAAAATAACTCTGAGTGACGTTTTACTTGAAAGAAGTTAATTATCGGAGTCACAAAAAATACATTTTTGACAGTAAACTGAGTAAATTACAAAAGATTGAATTAAATCATTGGATTTCAAAGCAGCTATGAAACATTTTAAAACATCTCCTTTGCATAAATGAAAAGGTTGTTTATGATCCATACTTTTCAACGAGATTTCGACTGTGTTTTGTTATTCTTTTGTGTCTTTTCTTCTCATTTTTTCCATGTCAAAGTCAGCATTTGCAACCTCTCAGGACACCATGGTTTTTTGTTTTTTTAAGTGAAAATTAGTTTTAAATCAGATCAACAGTTTGCTCTACAGAACATCAGAACAGTTGCATGATTGTAAAAACAGTGCTAACAGGTGCTAGGCAAGGCAAGGAAGTTTATTTATATAGCATTATAGCGCTACCATCCATTCATTGTCTTCCACTTATCTAAGATCGGGTAGGAGGGGCAATGGGAAGAGAAACCCAGACATCCCTCTTCCCTCTGACATCCTCCAGCTCATTCAGTGGGCCGTTCTATAATGGAAAATGTTCTACTCTACTTATAAATTTAAACATGTTGTCACCTTTGACAGAATGGCATGTATAGTCTACAGCCTGTGTTTGCAGAGATGTAAGGTTAATCAGAGTTCAGTTTCTCAGGCTGTGCTTACATGGTCGTAAAGCATTCTTAGAGCTTTATTATCTCCTGTGTGTGTATGGGGGGGGGGGGGGGGGGGGGAGAGATGATGGTCATTTAGAATGGGAGAGGAGAGCTGGGTCCTCCCCAGGTTGCAGGAGAGGTTAAAGGTTAGGGGCCAGGATGGAGCGGTTATCTTTCACGGAGGCGTTTGCTTGGTCTTCACAGAGGCAGAGGCTCCTCCTGTTTGTGTACATTTGTTCCCAATAAAGACTCAAGGTTTATCTAACTAGGTGTTCATTTGGGGAAGAATGCACCTTGAACGCTGTTTGCCTTCAATAAAGACCGTATTGAGAGTATCTTGCTTCTTGATAATAATTTTATTTCCAGGCCAGACGGGACATATAGTCCCGCCAGTGAGTTCTGGGTCTTCCCTGGGGTTTCCTCCCAGCAGCTCCACTTTGAGCTCCCCTCGGAAAACAGAGTTCCTCATCCTTTTCTCTGGGATCTTGTTCCTTCGGCTATGATCAGTTATTTTAGATTTATTCATGGTTGTATGTCTTCGTGTCTTCCTTTTCCCTCCCCTCCTCGTTTGTTGTAGGCTAGCCTTTGTGCATAAACTCCCCTGTGTGTCTATTGTGAGCAGGTCAGTTTTTGTTTGTAAGCCTCAGTTCATTTTGTCTTGGTTGACCTCATTTACGTTGGGCCCTTCTTCTAGATTTGTTGAATTACTGGCTTTTCTATGGATTTTTGTTAACTGTTTTTTTTGGGGGGAAATTAAACAAAAAATTTTTATACCTTTGTCCTTGTGCCTTACTGCTTGGTCCTGACAAAACCTTTAGCTCTTTCTTCACCACAACAAAACCCTGATCTGTTCGTCCACCTCCCGTTCCACTAAGATATTTAAACTCCTCCGCTTGAGGCAGAACCTGACCCAGAGGGGGCAATCTGCTTTTTTTCGGCGCTAACATTAGCCTGAAACTAGTTATCGGTCATACAAGAGAAGATAGACTAAAAATGACCAATACCAATACCAATGGGCATTTAAGTCTTCACAAAACAACCGCAAACCCACTACATTAAATTGTAAAGTATACTTAATAAGCATAATTAGCTTAGCTTCCTCCACATGAAGCAGAAGCATCTTCCAATTAAAGTCCTACGTTTGCATCTCAAGTGCCCCAGAACTATAAATTCCTGCCCTCCTAACACTAGAAGTCCTTTTTTATGCCTTTTTTACGTCGACCCTTTACTGTCCTTATTTAGGCCATAAATGTAGTTCAAGAATTTTTTCTTCTGTCCTAATTTAGCCTCAAGAAAATTGTTAATGTTCAGGCTTAGTGAGCTTCTTAATGTGGTTCAAGTTGTGTTTTAACAGCTTCTCAATCACAATAATTATCGCCGCATCGTGTCTTTAAGTGGACAGCCTCTCACCATTTTAACCACTTTCACATAATGTTTAAATTAAAGGAAAAGTTTTCTTTTACATGTTTCTTTTTACTTATTTCAGAAATTATTTCAGTGCTATTTCTGTGTTGATAGCGCCTCCACAACAGTCCATCCAAAGGTTTTGATTACTAAAACAAAACAGCTGCTGCTTTTGCACTTTATTTAATGCTGAAGAGCGCTGCTGCAGAATTAAAAGATGTAACCTGGCCATCCAGATTGATAATGTGCAGCACTTTCTATTCTGCACATTATCAATCTGGTACTCCTCCCAGCGAATCAGTTCGGGGAAAGGAGGGACATTCAGCAGAACTCTCCGAGCTGATTGGGCGAAGCAACACCTAGTGCCCGCCTACCAAAGGTTGGTTTTTGCCAATCAAGGTATCAAATGAAAATGTAAGCAGCAGGCGCCATGAGAAACCACCAGTGATGGGCAGTAGCGCCGCTACATGTAGCGAAGCTACTAGTTAAACTACATTTTCCAGTAGCTTGACCGTAGCGTCGCTGCTTTATGAATCAAGTAACTTTCCTGTAGTGACGTTATTTTTTTGATCAAGTAGCGACGTAGCGTCCACAAACGCTACAAAATCCAGGACATAACTAAGAAATGAAACCAGGTTTGCTATTTTGAAACAACATTCAGAGTGAACAATCAATCAGAGTTGTTGGTTGGACATGTTCATGCGCGAGCTTCTACTCTGCCTCTCCTGTCTGTTATGGCAAGCCGATGAGGCCAATTATCGTCCGTACAATAACGCGCAGTTCCAATCCGTATTTTACGCGAGCGCACGGTTTTTACGTCACCGCGTGTTTCCAGCCAGAACGCGTGGTGACGTAAAAAACGTGCGCTCGCGTAAAATACGTGCGGTGGCGTTAATAACGTTTGGTGGCGTTTTTATATTATCAGGAGGTTGTCTTTTATGTGCTCAGCCACTAGATTTAAAGGTGTTTTACCCAATAAGAACACTGCAGCACCAGACACAACCAGGAGGTCCCTGATCGTTGGGGAAAGGCAGAAAGAAGATGCACCATAAGCTTTTTCATATTTCTTTTGTCATTTTAAACATGAAACTACCAAAGCATAAGCCAAGTAGTAGAACTAAATGTTGAAAAGAAATTAAAAGCTAAAAAAAATAATCCAGGTCACTTAATAAAGCTGCATTTTCTGTATGCTTTGTATTTATATTCACATGATAATATTTTCAGAATTAATAATAACATTTCTGTTAAAGATTTCATTTATCTTCTGCAACAGGGGCATAAGGAGGGAGAACAAGCAGAGTGAGTTTTGTGTAATATCAGACTTTATTATTGAACTAAGCAGGATTTAGACAGGATCAGAAAGGAAAGTGCATCTTCTTTCTACACTGTGTTAGGTCATTGGCTGATCTTTAATAAATGTTTTAACCAGTTTATCAGACTCATTTTGAATTGATCTGACATTAGGTTGGTACAACGTTAAGTAGCTTCTGATGTAGTTAAGCTACTTTTAACACATTTGTGTAACTTAGCTATATTTCTATAGGTGGTAGCTTTTGTGTAGTGAAGCTTAATTTACTGTTGAGTAACTGATAGCTTAGCTCACTACACTGGACAAGTAGCTTGCCCAACACTGGAAACCACAACAAGGTGAACTAGTCAAGGCACTTCTTGCTGCTCTTCTTTCAAAGATGAAATCATGAATTCTGACAAAACAGATGTGATAGCCGCAGCGTAGTGCCCCCCCCCCGTCCTCCATGTTTATGTTGGTTCAGGCGTGGGCTCGGCAGCTCTTGCCTTCGCCACACCTGCATGCCCCGCCTTAAACCGTAATACTGCAACGTGATTGGCCCGAACCGTTTTTGGTTCTAACGGTTGCATTGGGAGCGGTACAAGATGGATTCTCGTGTGTTTGTGAACGCACAAATACCGCGAGAGGCAAGGTTAGCAAAGATGAGCAAATCCCACAGTTTTTCCATCTTCCTCCCCGTATCTGACATGAAGCTGCAGAGGAAAATGAATCTCTAGTTCTTGCAGGGAAGGCTTGAGTGAAAAGTTAAAAAGGAAAGCTGTCTCACTTCAACTCTTCTGGAAAAGACAATCATCCTGCTCATATCTGCTTAATCTTGTGTTTATCAGAGTTCATAACTTTATCTGTAAAAGTCAGTAATGGGCTCATGCTTGATGCTTTTAAAGGGTTCACATCTAGGACTTTTCTAGTTATATTTTGTCGTCTGAAAAACTTTGATATGAAATAACAGGCTTTTAATGTGCTTGACAGCTGAACTGAAGCCAAACGTTAATAATTCTTACCTCGGTGTATCCTTTTCGAGCTGATCTCCTGTGTGATGAACTTCATCCTCTTCCAGCTTTTCCGTTTCTTGGTTTTCTTCCTCGCTTCCAGCTTTCTCCTGCACACGCTCAGTTGGTTCTTCACAAACAGAGAGTTCAACATCCACCGGGTGGTAAATTCCTTCTTTAGATCGCTGTAACTCGTGTACGACATCTCTGTCGGGACTGGGATAGTCCCCGCTTTCGGTTTCAAGTCCAGAGAGGTTGTTTAGAAAGAAGTCCGGTGGCAGGCTCTTGACAAACATGCTCTCATCGTCATCGCTGCTGTAACCATCTCCATCGTCTTCTGAGAGGTCTTCGTCGGAGCAGGAGTCTTCCTCCGGGCCTCGTATGGGGGACGTCATGTAGGGCAGGCTGAGGGATTTAGTGTGTCGACTGTTCACGTCTAGGCTGAGCGGTCGGTGTGGATTGGGCTCGGTCACACTCTGGGTGGGTCTTTCAGCTTGCACCATGATCTCATACTCATCATCGGAGTGACCCGGAGGCTCAACAGAGAACTCGTTGACCTAGAAGGTAAAGTGAAAATCTTAAATCGCTGAATTGTCATATTGCACGATGCATGAAACATTCAACACCTTCAAGCCTCCTCCTGACAGAGAACAAAACCCCACCTGACAGGATACACTGCAGTCCATGTGGTCCATGACGCTGCAGTCTATCTGGTCCAGGAACTCAAAGTTATCCTGGATGTAGCCGGACAGCTTGTGGTCGTCCTCTTCTCCCTCGACTTCCGTTGAGTTTAGAAAAAGATCCGAATCAGACACAGTATCATCTTCGTGCCCCGGGGATGCTGCTGCCTGGCAGTGGGTCCACTCTGGTCCTTTCATTTCTGCAAATGATGAAGAGTCAGTCCGGGCTACCGGTGTTGGACCTCGTTTGAAAAAAAAAAAAGTCTCTAAATCTACTTTGTGTTTGTCTACAAACTAAGTTTTCTGAAACCTTTGTTAACTTTTACATTTCTTTACGTTTGTGTCAGATTATGACTTTGATGTCGTACAGCTACTGGTAACAGACCAGTAAAGTCTTTACTGAGGGTTTTTCTACAAAACAGCCTCTGGTGCAAAACCCAATTCTTCTCTGATTATATTAAAACACAGTTAGGTTTGAACATTATATTCAAATCCTATATGTGAAAATACATATAGAGATGAATCCAGATATTTAAATTAAAAAAGCATAAAAATTCATAGCACCTCTTTTCCCCTCTGTCTGACATTAAGGGATGCAAAATTGACTTTTTAACGTCAATTTTACGTAGTCTGTCCTGGTGCTGCATAGATTTCTTTGTATTCTGTTTGGGGTCATATTCTTCAAACCGTTCAGTTTTCTCTGTTTTCTATTATGTTTTTACTTTTATTTCTTCTTCTTCTTCTTCTTTGCCAATTACATCACAGTATTTGTTGCTAAATAAGAGTATTGACTTCTGGGTTGCCAATTTTGTGGTACAAGCTGAAGGATGCCGAAGCTACAAGCTACAACACTGGTTGTACATCACCCGTCCCCCAGCATACTACAAAATGGCCTAATTGGGGGAAGTGGAACGCTGCGACCTGGAGGGGGGCGGGGTTTGAAGTGCCTCCTTTAGATTTAAAGGGACAGCACCAAAACGAGTTGCTCTCAGGCGCACCTCAGAACAGGCATGAAAAGGGGGACCATGGGGTAAATTAACAAGGAATTCCAACCAAAGAGTTGCAGTTAAGCTTTATTTAGACCACAGCTGCATGATTTCAATATGAAAAGGAAGAACTGAAAATCATGATACGTCCCCTTTAAATCAGACAAAACGTTTCCTGTTTTCAGTCAGTTAAGATCAAAATTATCTCTAACTGCTAATTGTCAAAATTGTGATAAAGACAACTGTTCACGTATTTCTCTTCGATCGAAGAAGTTTGCATACATTCAATAATATTATATATAGTGGAAACATTTTGGGTATCCTTCCACCAGTTTCTCACAACAGCAAACAGGCTTAAATCGGAGGCAACCGGATTTTTGTTCAGTTCTTGCTAAAAAATGTTTCGACACCTATCCAGGAGGCTCAGTGTGACGAACACTGAGCAACCTGCAGTTGGTGCGCTGCTGTTTTTAAGGACCTGGAGGCCCATCCTCCTAGGCACATTCTCAGTCAGATACAAATCAATAACCCACCATCACTGTCCTGGGTCGTTAGAAGCTATTGCTTGCTGTGAGTGGAGTACTTGGTCACTTGAATCATGATAAGATGCTGATGTAATCTCACAATAATTTTTATAGTTAGCACTTTCCTCCAAAAGATACAATATGGCCAAAAACCTCTTTATTTTTTATTAGACCAAAGGAAATGTGTCCAAAGATTCAGGTCCATGACCCTGATTGCATTTGGAAACTCTAACCTGGTCCTTTTATGTTGCTTTTAGGAATATTGGGTTCTTCCTTGCTGAGTGGCCTTTCTGGCCTTGTAGGTACAGGACTTTTTTTGAAGCATAGTGACTAAGGTGTGCTTTGAAATACATTCACGGGTGTAAAATAACCTTAAAAGTGCATGAGAGAAATTCAAACCCAGCAACAACATGTGACCCATACATACTTTGACGCTCTGTTACTTGTCTTAAAGCTAATAATAGCTAAGAGTTGGTTATAGTTACCCATGTATTCACTGTCATGGTCCTCCTCTGCAACGATTTCATGATCATCTTCTTCTGGGCTTGAGTTGAGGCTCTCGGCTCGTTTCTCCCTCGGCACACGTTGGTCTCCCATCTGCGTCTCCTCCTCGCTTCCACGATCTTTTCTCAGCTCCTCGTCTCCTTTTCCTTCTACTCCCTCATTCTCCTCCTCCACGGGGTCTCCTGCTTCCTCTTTACTTCCTCCCGTGCTCAAATCTTCCTTTTCATTTTGACTCTCGTCCTTCTGCTCGCCGTCTTTGCTCTCCTCCACGTTCCATTCCATCCCTTTTGGTTCCTTGATCTCGATCTTTGCCACCGCCTCCTTGCCGTCCTGCTTGTCCCCTCCGTCCTTGTCTCTTCCACGGAGGATGACCCTGTCACTGCCACCCCCCTGGAGCACCCCCAACGCCAGGTTGGAGGTGATATGCAGCGGCACGGTGACCATGGTGGGGCCGGTGATGTGCATGGCAGCTCTTCTTGCTTTGTTGGAGAGTCCCGGGGACCTGGACTGAACGCCGTCGCCGCCTGGTACCGCTAAGCCTTCTGGGTCCAGAGCTGTGTAGGTACCCTGGGTCCCTGTCCCGCCGCTCACTAGGCCCGTTCCTCTGCGGTAGGTCACGGCATATTCACTGCTACCTAATCCACTGGTGGAAACTGGGGTGTCTGAGCAAGGCTGAGGGGAGGAAGTGACAACAGGGGACAAGTTGGTGGAGGGAGGACGCGGCCCTGAACGTCTGGAACCTGAAATACAAGAAATTGTTCAGATCAGTAGAAAAAGGTTGTTGGGTGTTGTTCGGCCGCTGTAGTGTGGGTTGGCCATGGCTGCCATTAACGCTTTGTTTGTGGGGCAAATAGATTAAAATCAAGCGAAACCAATCTGTTATCTTGTTGCATGTTCCAGTTCTTCACAGCCGCCGTTGTGCTTTAGTGTGAATCTCTGCAGACTCAGCAGAAACCGACGCCAGCTTCTCTGCAGAGACAGCCGCGTTGTCATTAAAGACGCAGCTCTCCACTTTAGCTTCTGAGCTGTCTGACTCCTGGTTGGTGGATCTAACTTCTCTCCTGTCTGTCAGGACTGTCTGCTTTGACTTCAGCTTCTTTTCTGTTTCTGTTACAGCTTCTGCTATTCAAAATGTTTCCACCATATTTGTTTCTGTCCAATACATATATTCCAAAGTCTTTGCTTTGCTAATAGTTCTGCATCTTCACACTTTAACAAACCTTTCTGCTTCAGTTCAGGCTCTTCAGCAGGTAAGCACACAACATTCACACTTCATTTTCTGAAGTTATTCAGTTTTATTTTATCGTTAGCCTATGTTTTTGTCTTATATTATGACTTAGGTGTTGGTACCTTGCTAATAAGGCCACCATACTACCAATCAATAGCTGGGGTCGCAGGTTTCTCCCCACGTATTTGGTGGGTGAGAAGCTGCTGGTATCATCAGAACTTTCTATGTCTCCAGAAAACTCGAAAACTTAGAGCATTTTCTAATTTTAATTTAAAAAAATCATAATTAAAATAACTTTGCAGCACATCAGTTGGACAAAGCAAATAAACAAAACAAGAAACAAGTGACTTTCTAGAAATATCATTTGGTAATTTGAAGCAGGTGGAACAGGGTTAGAGACACAACCCGGGTTTGCCACATGTCTGCTCCCTGTCTCTCAAACTCCATTTCCTGTCAGCCTTCTGTCGATTTAAGTCCACTATCTATCTATCTATCTATCTATCTATCTATCTATCTATCTATCTATCTATCTATCTATCTATCTATCTATCTATCTATCTATCTATCTATCTATCTATCTGAGGACGTACTACCTTCGTTTGGGTAGATCGGTGTGCTGAGGGAGTCCATGCTTCTCGCAGGTCTTAGAGACGTTCTGTCTTTTTCTGAAATTACAAACAGCAGTGATACATTTATGAAGGAGAAAATAAATAAGATGTAAAATTCCTCACAGAGAGCCTTTAAATCCATATTAATCCAAGATTAGTACATGTAACCTAATTGTTTTATTTTTATTATCACCCCAAACACTCTGATTCCTCAGGAGTTTATCTTGTTAGGTAACATGGAGGTAATTTACTGAAGTTTAAAAACTTTGTTATTTTCCGATATTAACAATTAAATTGAAATAAATGAATGAATTGTTACATTTTTTTGTTATTAGATCCTCTTGGAGGGGATTAAAAAACATATTTTTAATGAAAAAACTAGAATAAACTGAGAAGTCAAATCTCTGACAGGAGACTGACCCTTGGCGGACTGTTTGTGTCTCCGTCGTGGGTCTGGGAACCGACCGCCGATGTTAAAAATGGACATCCACTTCCTGCCTTTGAGCGATCCTTTCCTCCTGAGGGAGGAAAAAAAATAGAATTTGTGAACACGGTTCAAAGTTAAAAGGTCAAAAGGTCAAAATTTGTATCTAAAGAGGTCATAATGTCAGCAACACCCTTGAATGAGTGTAGCCGTCTGTAAAGGTGTGCATGGCGTCGGCTCTGTATGAATATTAATGGATCAATCCTCTCACTTGTCTGTGCCTTCGATGATTGCGTGGTAGGGTCTGATCGCCAGCGGGCCATCTCCTGGACTGATGTTCCCGAAGTTATGCTGAGACGACTTGAAGAACACAAGCTCCTGACTGGGCAGCGCCGACGGGGAGGGGAGGGACTTCCTTCTCTCTGCAGACCCACCTGGAGGACGCAGAGCGCAGAGATGTAGCAGGGCTCAGGGTGCGGGAATGTGCATGAGCGTTGGTTCAGACCTTCCAGAGGAAACAGCTGAGGGACGTGGGTGAGGATGAACTCCACCACGATGGACTGGACCCGAACCTCCATGAAGGCCGCCGTGCCGTTGAATCCAGAGGCCTCGATGTCCTTGGACCTTCTCGCGCAGATCGGTAAATATGTTTATAGACCGGTTTTTGCCAGGAAGAAAGAGCAAGAAAATGTTAAAAACATGAGAGGGGAGAAAGAAAGAGAGAAAGAAAGAAATGATAAAAGGAAATATTTTAATGGAAAATAATGTAAATAACTGTGTCAATAACCATTCATTTGTAAAACTCTAACTTGGAAACTTTCCATGAAGGATTACCAGATTTTTATAGGAATACACATGGAATTTAAAACATTGACGTTTGTCTCCTACCAGGCACTTTAAATATAGTTGGGGGGAAAACTAGTAGAAAATAGATTAAAATAGATGGATTTCATGCAAGTACACAGGAGTCTATCTGTGCTTTTCTTCAATCAGGTGGACCACAGCTTAACGAAGGAAGATTGAGGCCACACCCCCTACATAACCTTTAACCTTCAACATTTATGTCCATGAACATCAATGAAACCACTGAATGTAATAAAGTTCCACTTTAATATAAAACTCTTTAAATGCAATGGTTTTGAATAGTGTGTTTTCAGCGATTTCTTCTTATGACAGAACAAAATGTTAATTCTGGTTAATTCACATAAATTCATATAATCCCCATGGAAACTTTCTCAACTTGGAAAGTTTACACAGTTAACTTCAATCAATCAAAAAATTGTTTGAAAAAAGGTTAAAAAAATGAAACAACTGGACTTCTATTCTGAAGCTGAAGACGTTTGGCCTTCAGCTTCAGAATAGAAGTCCAGTTGTTTCATTTTTTAACCTTTTCTTGGTTGATCAGGACCTGGATGCCTGAGAATCTTCACCAACACACAGCTGCCTTTATGCATCTCCGGGCCCTGGATTGGTTAAGCTGTTTTAGATGCAAGGACACGAGTTCCTAAATAGATCCTGCGTTGATACCGTGGGTTCTCTGTGAGCGGCGTCACTGTTTCCACAAAAAGATCGGCTCTCTGAACCAATTCATTTGACTCCTGTGAGTCCAAAGGAGCAGCCGCTCCATTACTAGATCTCCCCAGATAACTGAGCATTCTGACGCTGCATCTGGCCGTTCTACAGCGGAACTCTTTCGTCTTTGATCCATATCTCAGGACCACAGCTGAGGACCAGATTATTGACAGACGGGCACACATTCCTCCCAATAAATCCCTGGTCTGTCCATCCATCTCCTGCTCCATGCCACCATTACTTCTGAAGAAGATCGTCCTTCACTTGAAGCAAACACTGACTGCAGACCTCCAGGGTGCATTCCAACCTTTTTCTGGAAACTATGATCTTTGTCTTAGAGGAGCGGACTCTCATCCTGCTCACTTCTAACTTGACTAAAAGGTACAGTCTGAAGGTGGTGGGTCGAAGACACCAACAGGACCGCATCGTCTGCACAAGCAAAGACGAGACCCTGTGGTTCCCAAACCAGACAGCCTCCTCTCCATAACCTTGAGATCCTGTCTGTGAACACTAAAAAAATAAAATTATCGGTGAGGTGGTTTGAGCATCTGGTTAGGATGCCTCACTCTGAAGGTTTTCAGGGCCTGTCCCCCTGGGAGGAGACCCAGAGCCAGACCCAGAACTCACTGGATAAACCATAATTTCCTCCAGGCCTGGGAATGATTTGGGTCACCCCAGAAGGAACCGGAGAGTCAGAGAGGGACATCTGGGTTTCCCTACTGGACCAGATCTCTCATCATAAGCAGAAGCATGAAGGATTGGTTGGATTCTCCAAACTGAGATCATTCTGACTGCCTTCTAATAAAACCACATTCACGTCACTTAGCTGATGCTTCCAACAAAAGCAACTTACGTTTTAGGATGTAGTTGGATGACAGGCCTGAATATTTACTAAACCTATTTGACAGATGGAGTGAGTTGAGCAACCTATGATTCCCTCATCAACTCGCCTGTTTTACAGACTCAATGTATGCGATGCTTAGCATAAAGCCAGTTTTAAATAGGAAAGCAGGTTTAAAACACACTGAGCCTGATATTGGCACACCTGAGCAGGTTGGGGGCCCAAACGATGGCCAGGTTGCGAGCGTGCATGTTGGTCTCTGAGGAATATGAAGCCATCCTGACCAGATGACGCATCAGAAACTCCAGAGTCCTGCAACACAGACATGTGACAACACTGCTTATTGAAAAAGGGACAATTTGTGATTATTTACGCTTATGAATACATCACCAAGGGCTAAAGATCTTTAAACGGGAGTCACTTCCCTGTTTACTCTATGAATTTATGTAAATCGTGTCATTTTATTCTAAAACAGCGAAAATATTTGCCAAGTATTGAGGCTATTTGGCTGTAAAACAAGTCTAGACCAACCCTGTGAAGATCTATTCAACCACATTAGTGAGCATGTCTGCTCACAGTGCTATCTATCCATATAGAAAGAAAGAAAGAAAAAAGGGACAGAGAAAGAAAGAAAGAAAGAATTTACTCATTTTAAAATCAAAGCATTTGCATCCGAATGATTTGACCGTTACTGTATTATGCAAAATTTTTATTTTTTAATTAATTTTCCATCACTTTAGGATACGACACAATAAGTTTTCACATAAAATATCAAAACCTTATGGAATAATGTCTTAGATGTAAAGTCAATCCAAAAATGAATTTGTTTGACCTCTTCCTCTCTCTTTACACACATATGATTACAAATTAGGGATTTACCATTACACAAAATCTACAGTTTGCTGCAAATTTGGGTTTTAAAGTCACTGTTCGGTTTGCACACTTCCGTCAAGAATATTAAATAAGAATATCTGCTTTTTTTAAATACTTTGGTCAGCAGTAAAGTTTAGTTTCATTTAATTTTGTTCTGAAGCTTAAAAAAGGTGGAAAGTTTAACGCTGACAAGAGATTTAACATCTTTGTTGCAAATAAGAATTAATTGGTTAAATAAAGGTTACATAAAAAAAAAGAAAATTTATTATTTTTTACTATAAGCAGTCATAGTAAATGCATGGATAGATCAATTATAGAACAATATATCCACTTTCAAGCGGTCATTGTTATGTTTAGAAATTCCTGAACATTAATGCAGATACTTGACAATAAAACATGTGCAACTCACTTTGCAGTTGTTGTGTAATTTCTACAAAATATTGTCCCAGCTGTACCTGAATGCTGTGTGTGCAGCTCCTGGGAAAAATATGATATTTCCTACCAGAATAAAACTTAAAGCAATCACAATATCGTCTACACATCTCAGCCACTCAGAGAATGAATACTGGCAAACGTCTTAAAAAAGTATTTTGAGTGCAGGACGTTTAGTAATAGAAAATGTGTTTTAATTCCATTGATCAGTGTCAAATTTGGCAAAAGCATTAACACCAGCTGCAGATCGGTCTGAAAAAAGTCCAGAGTTAGACTCTACCTGTAATGAGGCTCTGGTAGCTCCTTCAGCACATCCCTGATCTTTACCAGCCTGTCCTCCTCCAGCTGGATGGCCACTGCCTCCTGCAGAGATGCATGCCTTCTTAATAAATTCACCTTGTCCAATGTCAGCCATAATTACACAGTCCCCTTTCATTTTAATTATTACTTTTTTAAATTGATGCAGAAGAAATTGGACATTAAGACAAGGGATCGCTCAAACAACACTCCACATGTTCCTTTTTTGTATGAATCGTCAAATTTATTAAGAGATGTGTTACAAATGTATGTATTAGTCTAAGAACAAGATGTTTCAGCCCAACCAGGTTCATCTCTGAGCTGCATTTTACCTCCTATAAGGGAGATTGAAGGGAGAAAAATGCAAATCTAACAGTTTATCCAGGCTGCAGAGAAGGAACCCTTGGAAAGATTAACGTAAACAGCTGCTAATGTTAGTGGTCGGGCTGGATCAGGTAAATAAGTATGAAACATCTTTCCTGTTGATCCATTATTTTAAAACAGTGCTCAGCATTTCCCCCACACGCCGTGAACATCCGCTGTCTTTCTTTATCTCCCAGAATCAGATGGATCTGGATCACGTGAGTTTGGAGAGCAGCTTCGCAGATACTCACAGCGAACTTGTCATACAGCTGGTAGGTGAGCAGAGGGTTGGGCAGCTCTCTGAAATACGCTTTGCACAAAGAGCTGACGCAGTGGATGTCCTGCAGGTACAAATCTTTGTTCAGATCTGGAGCTCCGTCGCCCTCGAACTCACCCCTGGGTGCACGAGGACAGAGATTCACGTCATGCTATTATCACAATCAAATCTGGTTCAATGTCAATGTCAAATTTATTTATACAGCACTTTAAAAACAGGTGTAAAACTGCACCAAAGTGCTGTACAACAAAAACAATAACAGAAATTGATAAAAACAGAGTATCAAAACACTACTTCAATTAAATGCCAAAGAATAAAAATGAGTTTTAAGAAGCGATTTAAAATTATCCAGGCTGTGGGCAGATCTAATATGAAAAGGTAGATTGATCCATAGAATAGGAGCAACAACAGAAAAAACCCGATCTCCTTTCCTCTTAAGTCGGGTCAGTAGCAGCTGATTATTTGATCGTAGGGTTCTGGACATAGACTGAAATTTTAAAAGGTCCCGAAGATAAGGGTGAGCTAAGCCATTTAAAACTTTATTAGTTAATAAGAGAATCTTAAAATCTATTCGATAAAAGACGGGCAGTCAGTGTAAAGAGGCCAGTTTAGGCCTTATATGGTCATGCTTCCTGGTTCCTGTAAGAAGCCGTGCTGCTGCGTTCTGGATCATTTGAAGTCGCTGCATTTGATTATATAGAGGCATGATTTATCCATGCGTCTATATAATCAAATGCAGTAATCCAAGCGAGATGTAATGAAGGCATGGATAAGTCCTTCAAAGTCCTAAAAACAAAAATAAGATTTAACTTTTGCTAAAATCCACAGGTTCATACAGTCATTGGAGGAACGTTGCACGGTATGGATCGTAGAATCACGCTTTGCAGCAATAAGTTAAGGCAGCCATTTTGTCTGGCAGGCATATCACTGTTGAGGAACGTCTTCATAGCATTGCTGTAGTTGAGTTTGTGTCTAAACTTTTTGCGCCATGGGTCAAACTCTCCAAGTTGAAAACACTCAGGGGGGCATTTAAAAAAATTCCAGATAATAATAGGAATTAATTTTCCTTTGATCTGTCCAGCAATTAACTCAAAATGTAATATTTTATTGAAACAAAGTAGAAACGCTTTCTGTTTTGTTGGTCTAGAAATTGTTTTTAGTCTCTTCCCAGCAACGAATGCAAGAACTTTTTATCAACAACCCTTTAGTCACGTTTATTAAATGGGTGTGGCCCAGCATGTTTCTGAGGAAATAGTCACCGGATGGTTGTGGCCCTACTTGCTAGGATAGTAAAATGAAAGCAAAAAACTTGCCACACAAAATTATTCCACTTTCTGTTATTTGCACTTTGGACACGCCTGCTTTAGTTCATTGAACAGCAGCGATTGGTTTCTGCACACCTCTCTTTCGGTCACACCACAGGTGTTTCAATCAGATCGAGGTCCGGCCTTTGACTAGGCCGTTTCAGCACCCTGCCTCTTTTCTTTTCTAGCCACCGTTTTGTGGATCTGCTGCTGTGAGCCAGTTTCAGCCACGCTTTGGCAGACGGCCTTATGTTTGTCTCTAGAACACATTGGTGCACCGCAGAGTTAATGGTCATCTCAAAGACTGTGAGGGGCTGTAATAAAAGCTCAACTCATCGGCACTCTCTTTGCAGGCCTGAGTTGTGCTGCCTTATTATTTACAGGGAGAAGATGCTTCCTCCTGGTGATCCCCACAAACACGCTGTCCTGACAGCTGCCCTGTCATAAATTCTCTAATTCATATGCTAACTGAGGTGGCTCTCTTGGGCTTTTTGCCGTTTCTTTGAGCATTGCATGCTCTGACCTTTAGGTGAATTTACCCTGGCATCGACTCCTGGGAAGATCAGCAGTTCTCCTAACTGATTTCTGCTCGGAAATAATCGTAATCGCTGTAAAATAATGGATTCAGACTGTTTAGAAATTCCCTTACAAGCCCTCACGGATTGTTGAGGAGCAACAATTGCTTCTTTGAGGTCATTACTGATGTCTTTCCACCTTACTGTGCTAGCGCACACCAACATACTGATGCGGATCAATTAATCGAGTCAATTTGATTGGAAAACACTCGGCTGTGCCTTCTTATTTCTACAGCAGGTGTACTTAGTGTCTCCAATGACAGTTTGGGTACAAGGCTAGACACACGTTGTCAAATACAACACACATACCTTAGTTTCTGGATGTTGGATGAAACCCCAGACAGCCGGTAGATGCCGTCCACGATGCCATGTTGCTCCACAAACTCACTGCAGGATCGTAACACCAGGGGAACTGCAGGAAATGACTCTTATTATTGAAGGCAACGCAAGAATTAGTGGCAAAATGCTTCTTTTGTATTCACTAGATGTAAGGACAAAATTTAGACTACTATTATTCAATCTGCATGTGTTATCTTGTACGGATTTATATATCAAACCAGATCGTTTAAGATGATCAGCCGAAGCAAGCTGCTTCTGTCAGACCCAAAGACCAAAGATTTGCCTCATATTTAAGTAAACGTGCTAGACAGATAATTTAAAAAGTTGGTATAGTACAAAATAAGCTTTAAAAAACCTTCAGACAACAGAAAGCACTTTTGATCAAGAAGCTTATAATAAAACCTTCTCCCTGGATGCTAAACAGAAAAAAATAAGGGTGGTTTGGACATTTAAATTACCCGTCTGCCTGCACATGTTTGCAATAAGGGGCAATGAGTCTTTTACGTCACTGTGAAGGAACTTCTTCCCACTTTGTAGCTCCTAAACTTTCTCCTTTTCAGGCAAGCCAACTTTCTGCCGAGCTTCTGTTTAAAGTCGCAAAAACGATGGTTGGACATTAACCTCCAGGACTTTCTTCTAGAGTGCAGAACCCCTTGTATTTTGAATTACATGAAGTTGTTCTGGTCCCAAAAAAGCAAAGAAGCCCAAGATCATCACACTATCACCATTGTGTTTGACTGGAAGACGTTGTTTTTACTGAACTGCTGCTCTGGTCAACTTTTTTTCATCAATGCACAGAATATGTCCCAAAAGGTCTTGATGGATCATCAAGTTGATCTTTGCTTTAATGTGGACAGGCATCCTGCTGTCCCTGTCCAGGACTTTCCAGTTTATAAAAGGCTTGGGCCTTTCCCTAACCCTAACCGATTACTTTTTTCCACTTGGACACAAGTGGATGTTGCAGTGGATAAGAGATAAGAGATAAGCTTTATTGATCTCACAGTGGAGAAATTCACTTGTCCCATCGGCTCAATAGTCAAAAAGTCAGAAGAAGGTGTCAAAGTAGGTAAGTACTAGCGCACACCAAAAAAAAGCAACCTGAGTTCGTTTTAATAAATGGCTCCGACTTCTGACCCTTAAGCCAGTTCAATGGCAAGAAACCAACCAATTTTAAACAAGCTCTAACATTTCTGATTGAAAAGAACTGTCAAATGTACATCTAGAATTACTATATTTACATTTACCATAGCACTATACTGCCAAAAGTATTTGTTCACCCTCAAGAATCAATACATTTCAGATGTTTTAATCACTTCCAAGGCTGCAGGTGTATAAAATCAACTGCAGGAGTCTGGTGAATTACAGATTTGTGCTGTCATAGGATGCAACTTGTGCAGTAAGTCCTGTCATTTAAACTTCCTTGAAGAGGGAGTGGTGGCCTGGTGTTTAGAGCACAGGGCCTGCGTCCTGGGAAGACTACACGTCTCCCGCTTTGAATCCCAGGGACTGTAAAATCACAGGGCGGGGTCAACATATGCTGGGGCTCATGATGCACAGAGGTCACCAGGTTCCTGCACAGACAACAGCTACAGACCTCTAAACTTCACGTGGCCTTCACATCAGCTCAGGAGACTTGATGCAATCTACTGGGTTTCTTTAGATAGGAAGCTTTTTGACCAACCTGGAGGTTTTGATTGAATTTGACTTTGTAAAGTGCCTTGAGATGACATGTACCATGAATTGGCGCTATATGAATAAAACTGAATTGGAAAAAAAAATTGGTGGAGAGGGGATTTTGGTGCGGGACTCGCCCTCAGTACTCTCAGTGAAAGAAGCTCTTAATGATTCAGCAAACCAGGGGATTTTGACAATTTAACGCTCCCAACTTTGAGGGAACAGTTTTAGGAAGACCTCTCCCTGCTTCCTTCAGCAGAGCAGAAACCAGCATTCATGAAGACATGGATCAACGTGTTTAGAGTGGATAAACAGGCCTGCACAGAGTCCTGACATTAACCTGACCGACCACATTTGGGATGAATTAAAGTGGAGACAGCGAGCCAGGCCTTCTTGTCCAACATCAGTGTCTGACCTTACGAATGCATTAAGGGAAAAATGGTCTAAATTTACTCTTTAAAGCTCGTGTAATGCTTTCTCAGAAGAGTTGAAGCTCTTATAGCTGCAAAGGCTTTAATAAGATCCTGATAAACACCGTGGATTAACAATGAGATGTCATTTAAGTTTATGTTTGTGTGCAGGAAGATATTTGAATATTTGTGTCAATATAAGTCTTAGAAGCTTGTTAATTGCTGTTAGAAGCCTGTTGGTCGATGTGCTACTTGTTAAAGAAGATTTAATTCATTTTTTAATGTTTTTTATGTATATATTCAATATTCTCTGGATAATCTTGACACTGTGTAGATTAGAGTAAAATTGTGATCATTTCTGTCTTTCAAGAATCACAGAGGTTACCTGTAGTGTTATCATCCCATTTTAGAAAAAGAACAGCTCAGTTAAGTAATTAAAAGTCCTAAATTAATAACATAAGCCAGTGATAAGTGTAAACATCTCGCCAGAACTATATTTTGGTATATTATTCATAATCTTTCCAAAAGAAATTAATCCTTAATTCAGTTACATGTCTACTTAAGCATCTATGTTATGAAAATATAAAATATAATTCTTCATAGAAATTCTTGTAAATCTCTTTCGAATGGTGTCAACGTTTTCTTTAAAACATCTAAAGTCTGTACACACTGCAGTTGATGTCAGAACGTGAGATTCATACTTAAGGACGACCTTTTTTATTTAAAATCGTAATAATGCTCTCTTTCTTCATGATAACCCAAAGGATTAGCAGCTGCTTCGGGACATTTCATCTTCCAAACAGACATGAAATGTAAATAATACGTGACCTGATGTTTTTCAAACCGGTAAAACGTAAAAGTAAACATGTCAATTGTAACCGAGTTTCTAAACTGGACATAGAGATTTTGTGTTGGGACAGACGGCTGTAATAACCACAACATGAGCAGCTGTAGAAGTGGCTGAAAAAAAACCCTAAGACCACAAATCAACTTCTTCATTGTGATGAAATCCCAGCAGCAGCGCTCTGGCATCTTTGCACAATTTACAGACTTGACTCGTGTGTTTTACAGGTTTCTCTATTTTTGTCAAAACATTTTTTATATTACAGAACAAAGTTGCTGGGGTTAAATATTCTCCAACTTTAACCAGATGTTGTGTTTTCAGCCCTGAGTTGCCTTGAAATCCCACCTGCTCCATCCTCTGAGGATGGAAACATGGAAACATGGGAAAGTTTTTAACAGGTGGAACTTGCCACACTTTTATCTGGACCGGCCAAACAGAACTGAAGTATGCGTCATCAAAGTCATATATTTACATCTTTACCCAGTGAAACATGGCTCCCATGAGCCTCATGTGTGGTTTGGGTTCAATGCAATCAATAAATTAACATTTTTTATAACCTGGGACCATGAGCACAGCTGGCTTTGCTGGCTCGGTGTCAGAATCTCGTAGACGTATCCTTTCTACCTGAAGAATATCCTTGGATATAAACCACTGGTGTACATTTCAGGTTGCTGCCCCTCCCGCCCCCATTCGCAAGTGTTTTTCTGCCTCAAACAGGTTTTCTTTCCTCTACCCATCAACTTGAACTGAGCTCCTCAGCATGCCGCTGCCTTCCCCGTGTTTTACTGCAGATACGATGTGTCCATGGTGTAACGGCCAGGCAGTCGTAAGAATAGACGTTGTTTTGCCATTAAAAGATTTGACTCTGGCTTCCCTCCACCACATGTTGATGCGTCCTTAGGTCAGACACTGAGCCCCAAACCGCCCACCAACCTGGATATCATTGTATGAATGTGTTTGTATGATAATCAGGAGTGCGGCTGGGTTATTGGGATTCATTGTGTAAAAGCGATTTGACTGGAAGAGCGTCTTGCATGTGTCTCCAAGAGTTAAATCAATGGTTTTATGTCAACAGATTCTCCCAGCTGAGCTGTGGACCTCTGCAGCTCCTCCAGAGTTACCGTGGGTTTCGCTGCTGCTTCTCTGCTTAATAACGCTCCTTGCCCAGCCGGTCGGTTAAGGTGGACAGCCCATGTTTTGGTAGATTTGAAAGTCTGCCACACTTTTTTTTCAGTTCCAGACAATGGCTTTTACTGAGATGTTTGGGATATTGTTTTATATACTAACACTGCTTTATAGTGCTCCACATCTTCCTCTCAGACCTGTCTGCTGTGTTCCTTCGTCTTTGTTATGCTGTTTGGTCACTAATGTTCTCCATAAAATAACTGAGAAAAGACGGATGTAAATGGTGTAAAAAAACAAAAAAACAATTAAGTAACAAAACTGATGTAGAGTTATTGTAAGATAAGTTAAGGGGCAGATATAATAAGATTGCTATTCTCTCTGCTCCTTCTCATTCAAGATGCATTGATTTGGCAGTGTGTGCATTGTTGTGTGTCTGCATTTTGAAATTATGTTTGAAATAAATCAATAAAAATATCTGAGGCCTTCACAGAACATCTGGATTTACATTGAGATCAAATTGCACAGCTGGACTCTAGTTCTCATCTTGTGAAGACAGTTGGATGCGCCAGACTTCATTTAGGGGTTTCAGACTAAGGTCAAATAAAAATGCACACTTTTTATTTATTTCTAAATATTCTTCTAGAATATTTTATTTCTATAATAGCTTGTATTATTTTCATCCCAACTCAACTAATCTGTTGGTTTATCGCGTTGAATCCCAACAAAACACATTAAAGTTTGCAGCTGCGACTTGACAAAATGTTCGGAAAAGTTTTGAGGCACAAAAGTCAAGTTTTATTTTTTTGTTTGGAGAAGAAGAACAAAAAAAGCCAAAAACGTGTTTCTGGTGATGAACGGCCCCAGAAGAACATGACACTGATAGTCAGAGTTACAATACAACCAGCTTGTCAGACCAGGTGTGGTTGAAGCTTTGCGGTTTGAATGTCATAAGAAGAAATGGCTGAATCCAGGCCTTAAAAAGTAGATCTGAGTCTTTTTTTAAAGACATTTAAACTGTATTTATGAACCTTTAGAGTCATGTTAGCTTTAAAACAAGATAAGACAAATACTTAGTAAGTTTTTATCTGCTTTTTGTTGTTATGTGGGGAATAGAAAAACAAAAAAAGAAGCTGAAATAAAAATGTAAGAACGGGTTATGTGATCTACTTACTCTCCTGATTGGAGGCAGTGAGATGCTCCAGCAGATCACATCCAAACACCTTCTCTTTGTTGGCCCCTTTTCTTCGAACTCTCCGCATCTCTTCCTGCCTTCGGTTTCCCCGTCACATTCAGAGCGGCCTCCGGTGCTCCTCTGTCAGCTCAGGCTGCCGGCTGCCTGCGCTGGATGTGCTCACCGACTCTGGTTAGTGTGACAGTGACTCGGCGGAGGACGTGTGCATGTCAGGGATTCTACCGCGCTGCTGCTGCTGCCTCTGGAAACTTTGCCACCTGTGTGAGCTGTATCGCATTTTAAAGCTGGAGTCTTGGGACAAACTGTTAGCCTTCCACCCTGAAAAAAAAAGCCCAGATATAACAACTTTTTCTTTGTGCAATCTGGAGCTTCTCATTGCAGATGACTGTCCATGCAAAATCAAACAAACTGCAGTCAATCCTTGGTGTGCAAATGTGGCTTTCCACTTCCCCCCAATGAACTCAATTTATTTTTTTCGAATCAAAGGCCACACCCTTGTCCCTGCACTTCTGCTATTCAGTGAAATAAGCCTCTAACTGATCACTCCCGTCACAGTTTCTAAGAGTCTTTGAGCTGGTGGACCAACTAAAGCCTCCTTTCTCAGCTTGGACCCGGCTGCTGTGTTCACGGTGGGCCCGTACGGCCTTTCTAAACACATGTCACGGCCATTGTGGGGCCCGCTCTCACTGCAGCGGAAGTTGAGCTTGAAAATACAAACTCAAACAGACATTCAACTCAACCCCCACCTTCTCCACCATCCTGGCACCTGCTACCTCCCTCCCATCGCTCATCCCATCCCTATCTACATGTCCCTTTTGAGGCAGGAGTTTAAAACAAGAGGAAACAAACAAGATATAAAGCGAAAACAAGCGTTCCTACCTTCACTCTGCAACGGCACACAAGAAGCAGCATAAAACGATGACGCAAAAAAACCACTAAACTTCCCCTGTTAACTTCCTGAGTGTCTCTCCTTCTCTTGTGCTTTCTCTGCGTATGTGGCCCACAGTTTCTCCGCCTCTGTAGGGAAATCAGTTCATTGTATCTGCATACAGCATCTATTTCCCTTTATGAGCAACATTTGCCTCTTTGTTGTCCAGGCTCCTTGTGATTTACTCACCCAGACGGGAAGAAGCAAGCATATTGAGCTTTTTTTTAATCAGTTTTAAAATTCAGTATAAGGTCACATGAATGAATTGATGCTCACAGAGCTACTATATGTCCCAATGGTGCCACATTTGGTCATAATTTTAATAAGAAGTATGTGCATTAAATGCTACAAAACATTTGAAGGACCAGAAGCAAGCAATGTAGTCAGACACAGGAACTGACAGGGACTTATAAAGGAATTCTCAGTTAATAGATTTTGATGTGTGACTTCACTTGAGGGTATCCCAAACTATTTCTTATTAGTTAGGTAATGATAAAGGATAATGGGTGGCATCACTTGACACTAACCAAAAAAATGCTGGTTTGGTAATGAGGAAATAGCGGTTACCTAATGGTTTAATGTGCAACTTCACTTGAAGGTACACAAAACATTTACTTAACAGGTAATGATCAAGTTATGTCTAGCTGACAGCTAACAGATTGTGATGTGTGATTTTACTTAATGGGGTACACTGTGGTTACCTAAGGCTGAAGTAATAATAAGTAGTGGTTAACTAACGCATAAGTATTAATAAGTACTGTTTACCTAATGATTAAGTAATAATAAGTAGTGGTCAACTAATGACTAAGTAATAATAAGTACTGTTTATCTAATGATTAAGTAATAATAAGTACTGGTTAACTAATGATTAAGTAATACTAAGTAGTGTTAACTAAGGCTTAAGTAATAATAAGTAGTGGTTAACTAATAACTAAGTAATAATAAGTACTGTTTACCTAACGATTAAGTAATATTAAGTAGTGGTCAACTAATGACTAAGTAATAATAAGTACTGTTTATCTAAGGCTTAAGTAATAATAGGTAGTGGTTAACTAATGCTTAAGTAATAATAAATAGTGGTTAACTAATGCTTAAGTAATAATAAGTAGTGGTTAACTAACTAAGTAATAATGGGTAGTGGTTAACTAATGAGTAAGTAATAATAAGTAGTGGTTAACTAACTAAGTAATAATAAGTATTGGTTAACTAACTAAGTAATAATAAATAGTGGTTAACTAATGCTTAAGTAATAATAAGTAGTGGTTAACTAACTAAGAAATAATGGGTAGTGGTTAACTAATGAGTAAGTAATAATAAGTAGTGGTTAACTAACTAAGTAATAATAAGTATTGGTTAACTAACTAAGTAATAATAAGTAGTGGTTAACTAATGATTAAGTATTAATAGGTACTGTTTACCTAATTATTAAGAACAAATGTTGATATGTGACAACTTTTGGAGGACAAATGTTTTTTTGGCTAATGATGAAGCAATTGTTAAATAAAATGAAACATTTTGATGTGACTTTGCTGCAGGATACACAAAATGTTTACTTAATACTTAGGGAATTAATGTTAAACAATGATTAATTAATAGTAAATTGACTGAATCTATTCGGCACTTTTCTAGTCATATCAGCCACTCAAAGCGCTTTACGTTATAAATCCACATCCATTCATACTCCGACACACAGGCTGGTAGGCAATTTGGGATTAGGTGCCTTGCCCAAGGGCACATTGACAAATGACAAGAGGATCCTAGAATCAAACCAACAACCTTCCGATTGCAAGACAACTACTCTACCCTGTTTGTCACAGTCGCCAACTGGTTAAGAGATCCGCTAACCTTTACATGACATCAGTTACCTGAACGTTACCCGATGATTTTTTTACAGGGACTTGTAAATATTCCTCCATGGTCAGATAATTATGACATAATGACAAAACCCAAGGTTAACAACAGATCTTGCTGTGTGATTTTCTTTTCCTAAATTGGTGCAAAAATGTTTACTCATTCATTTGGTAACGTTAAAGTATGGTTAACCATGTATTTTGATATTTGACCACCTTATGGAGCATACAGTAACAATGGTTAGGTAATGTTGTCAGCCTACCCGTCTGTTATGAGGGTGGGTGATGCCATCCTCACCATCCTGCACTCGCCTGGAGAAACCTGGAAGTGCTGTGAGGATCGTGTTCTTTAATTTGAGTCTCCGAGAGGCTGGTCTGGAGTACGGGGGCTCCAGTAGGGAACTGTGCTGACGCTGTTCCTGTTCACCCTCTGCACTGCAGACTTCTTCATCAACTCGCCAGGTTGTCATCTTCAGAGGTTCTCAGATGACTCCGCAATGAACAGGAGTTTGTGGACGGATGCCAATGGAAACACCTCTTGATCAACACGGGGAAAACCAAGGAGCTGGTGGTGGATCAATCTCGTTGAATCTGGTGAACATCCAGGAAACAGATGTAGAGGTAGTTACACGTACCTGGGGGTCCACCTGGAGTCACACCTCTGAGGCTCTTTACAGGAAAGGTCAGAGCAGATCCTACCAACTAGGAGACAAAGGTCTTTTGGAGTGCAGAAGAAACGACCGAAGACCTTTTATGTCTCTGTGGCGGCATCAGCCATCTTCTGTGGTGTAGCTAGCTGGAGCAACGGCTTATCTACAACTGAGAGGAAGCAGTTTGATAAACTCATCAGGATGGCCAGCTCTGTAAGGCAAGGCAAATTTATCTATACTGCACATTTCAGTACAAGGACAACGCAAAGGGCTTTACATGATTAAATAGGAATAGGAAAAATAAAAGAATAAAAGCAAGTTAAAATAATAACGATAAAAACCAGTTGGAGTAAAATGTAGAAAAATTGAAACAAAATAAACATGGAAAAATAGAAACTAAAAGCAAATATTAAAAACAGTTGGACTACAAAGTTGAACTAATTGTGTTTCAGTAAAACAATTTAACTAGAACAGTCAAAGGCAATCCTAAACAAATGTGTTTTTAATCTTGATTTAAAAGAACTCAGGCTTTCAGCACTTTTACAGTTTTCTGGAAGTTTGTTCCAGATAAGTGGAGCATAGGAACTAAATGCTGTTTCTCCATGTCTGGTTCTGGTTCTGGTTCTGCAGAGAAGGCTGGAGCCAGAAGACTTCAGTGGTCTGGAGGGTTGATACACTGATAACAAGTCTGTGATGTATTTAGGTGCTAAGCCATTCAGGGATTTATAGACTAACAGAATTATTTTAAAGTCTATTCTCTGAGATACGGGGAGCCAGTGGAAGGACTTCAGAACCGGGTCGATGTTCTCTACTTTCTTAGTCTTAGTGAGGACGCGGGCAGCAGCGTTCTGGATCAGCTGCAGCTGTCTGATCCACTTTTTAGGCAGAACTGTAAACATATAGGATGCCCTTTGGCCCAGTGCAGACAGAAAGGCAAAACTAACGTCACTAATAGGCAATGTCTCCCGTCCCATGCATGAAGCTGCTGCGGCGCTGAAGAGCTCCTTCAGTGAAAGACTGCGGCATCCTCGGTGCACAAAGGAACACTATCACAGATCCTTTCTCCCAGCAGCAGTTAGACTTTATAACCATTCCTGCTCCCAACAAGCTCAATAAGTTAATTGCACACCTTACAGGTCCCTCCTTCTTACTCTCTGCTGCACTTTTCAGCCCTCCCACCAAAAAAAGAGAGCTTGCTGTGCTGCTCCAATGTTTACCTGTCTTTGTTTTCTGACCAGGTGCCACTCCAGAAATCAGCAGTTTTCATGTAAAGCAGGTTGTATCGCCTCCCTTTCTCCAAACAGCTGCAGCCCACCAGCAGCCTTGAGCTTGAATGACGTTAGCCTGTTCAGGGGAGGGGGCGTGAGCAGAAAGTACACTGAGTGATTGACACTCCTAACAACCAATCAGAGTCAGACGTGCCTCCTGGCTCTGATTGGTTGGTTCCGACCGGGAGCGGTGTAATTCTGCAAACATACCACTGGGTGGAGCCAAAGGAGTGTAAGGAGCCAGATTATGTGTCATATTTTACCATCAGGATACAGTGACAGTTTTAACAAATATGCTAAAAAAAATTATATAAAAGTTACCTATTGTAGCTTTACAGTAATTAGCGAAATTTTGCAGATAGTCCTGCAGTCAGGATTTAAATTTTGAACTGGCAGAAAAATGGACAGTAATAAGATGACAATTGATTGACGGATTGAAAATTAATCAGGAAGTATGATGACAATACAAATATCTTTCCATACTAATCTGGATTTGGAAGACACCCAAAAATCAACTAGTATACTTTCCCAGTCTGTTCTGAAGTGTGCAGGAAACCTGAAATGATTAACCTGCGCAGACCAGTGACAACTCTTTTCTGAACTGTTTTTTTCAAGGAACAATCGTTTGATATTTAAAAGGCAGATAGAAATTATTAGAAAATAACTACAGAGCTTCTGTTTCTTTTTGGATTGAAATAAAAAAGAAAGAAGAAGAAAGAAAACAAGAACAACAAAAAACTCAGGGGAGCTTTAGTTATTTAATCAGAAATATCTGTATTCTGCAGATAACACCACCGTTTTACACAAATATACAAAGAGTAAGACATTAACAGCTCCATAAATATCAAAGCAGATCCTTTATCTTGTAAAACTATACGATCTAACTTGCATAGGAAAACAGTAAAAGGAGGTTCTGTGCATCAGAGTTCCTGTAAAAGAGAGACGATTTAGGGCTAAATGGTGGATTTTACATACAATTTAGTTTGTACAATGAAAACAGTTTTAACTAAACGCTTAAAGAACTGCTCGGTGATCAAGAATGAGGAACCGAGACACATGGAAATCTCTAGCACTAGATCTGTTTTAGTTTTAGTAGTTATGGGAACCACAATATTAGCAGCTATCTGGAGACATTTTACAAAGAAAAACCTACTATATTTCACCCAGATGTCGTTGTGGCCATCTTTTCTCCTCAGAGACCCGACACCAAAACACTCGGTTCTCTGAATGGAGAAAAAAAAAATCACCAGATTATGCTATTTTCTTGTTCTTTTATTAATAATTATTCAAACTATGTCTTTTTCCCTCCCCAGGTATAACCAACCCATGTTCTCGCTTTAAGCAATAATCTAATGTCCACAGCAAAGATTTGCAAATTTTCAGAGATTTTGAAATCCTGACCAGAATCATCTGAGCACCAAAATGTCTGAACAACAATACATCCTTGGCAACAACTAATAGTGACGTTTGAGTGACAACGAGCTTTAACACTGTTTCAAGGTTGGGACTCACCATTTTGAGAGTAAACAGTCTTTTTTCAAAGGTTTTTATGAACTTGAAATCCTTTATTAACCAAACTCAAGGCTGATGAAGATTTAAATGCGTATTTTATCAGCCAGCTCTGTTAGCTTGTTTTTTATTGTGTCCGGCAGACTGATGGTAAATGTTATAATAAACTGAGTTTTGGCTTAAACCTTTACAGCAGAACCACATTTAAAGGCATTTTCTTGGGGTTTATTTTCTCACACATGAAATTGTAATCTTGACTTTCATCTGCTGAGGGCCAAAGTGCCACAATCCCATATATAGTTATTTATTGATTATATAGATAATTTTAAAAAATCTGTATAAATTAAGTATATAAAATAACTTTTAAATAATTGCATTTTAATTCATGTTAAAGACACAATATTTCTTTATTTAATTGTATATGTTCAACAGTTCACCACATTTAAATATGCCCCTTGACCTTTGCTTGGGGAGCCAAACATGTGATTGGCTGACTCAGCTGCAGACCAATCATCCTGTCTACAATAATATTAGCTCCGCCCACTGACTTATAAAATCACAATGTGCTGTAGCAAAGGAATATGAAATGATTTGATACTTGAAATAATTATATGTGCTTTTAACTTATAGATTAACTTTTAATCATTTAAATATGTATTACATAAACTATTTACATATCAATTTATTTAACATATACATCTCCAAATTTATCTAAACTGCAACAAAAGTGTTTACTTAATGATTTATTAAACGTATTTAATGAATTGTGGCACTTTTGACCCTTGATATTATTAATAATCAAATAAAAGAAATGTCACATGTGCACCTAATAGGACAAATATCAGATGAAATAAACTTTTTAAACTAAGAAAAAAAGCACTCTTTCCTATTTTAGGTTAGAATGTAACATTTGTTGTATTCATTTCTTTTATTAACTTCTAAAGGGGCCGTCACTGCAGGACCTTCTTGATCAGAAACATAAAGGGTTTGTTTTTATTTAATTTAGCAGAAGCGCTTGTCTCAAAGCGAACACTGAAAATATCAAAACATATTTTTAATTTCACACATACACACACACACACACACCCACACAACACAAGGGATCATCAATATCCCACACACACAAAAACAATCAAAAAAAAAAAAAAAACAGGGCAGTCTTGGAGGGGAAAAAAAAGATATCTACATCTCAAAAAATATTAAATATCAATAACTTTGTTTCAGAATATAATCTTTACAGAAAGCGTGGAGATAAAAGCCTCTTGTGCTAACCGGGCCATAGCTTTGAAAAATAGTTATTTATCTAGACCAAGTGGTTTATTTATTCAAAAAGCCATACATTACATTCACTTGACAGATTAGAGAAAAGTGAGTGCTTTATTTTAATAACACGTTTCCAGTCTTTTCTTGTCTCCACCTCCCTGAAGCCAGAAGCTTAGAGTTCAGTCTTGTTGAAATCTTCAGCCGGCGTTAAACCAAAGCAGCTTTGCATCCCCTCTCTCCCGCTTCTCCTCCTCCGGAGCAGTCCATCGCCTCGCCGCTGTCCGTCTCGCTGCCGGTGAGCATCGGAGACCAGCTCTCCCCGCTCGCCTCCCCCGGCCTCGCCTCCACGGCCCCCCCTCCGTCCCCGTCGTCGTCGCGCCCTCCCCTCTGCCTGCAGAAAGGCGGGATCTCCACCACCACGTATTTCCTCGCCCAGCCGCTCAGCAGCGCCTTCTGCCGGATGTCGCTCAGCAGCGCCGCCCCGTCACACTTGGAATTGGTCGCTGAAGGTAAAAGAAAGAAAAGGAAGCACTTTTTTTTTTTTACGCTTTAGTCGACGACTCCAACAGCTTTTTGATGCACACTGCAAAACAGAACTAAAAATAAGAAAATGTTCTGCAAATTAGTGTATTTTGTCTTGATTTTAGCAGGTAAATAAGATTATCTGCCAATGGAATGAGTATTTTGACCCCTAAAATAAGATAATTAGATATATTGCACTTGAAATAAGATGATGGAGATTAGTTGTTCCTATTTTAAGAGCAAAAATCTTATTCCATTGGCAGATAATCTTAATTACCTGCTCAAAGCAAGGACAGATAAAGTAATTTCAAGATAATTTTACTTATTTATAGTCCACTTTTAGGCTTTTATAGTACAGTTGAAAGGTTTTGAACCACAATCCTGATCTTCCAAGCGGACGTCGTAATACTCGTGATGAATATTTATTCTGGAGTGAATTTATGGAGAGCTTCCTAGTCATACTGACCCTTAAACTGCTTTAAAACATAGCCAAGTTCAACCCGGTCGCACTCAAACACACATTCATACACACAGCTGGGCAGGCAACGTTTAAGACATTTAACCCTCTAACTCCAAATGTATAATTTTTGATAAAAATACTTCTGAGACCTTTACTTCTTCACCAACCTCAGTGTTTTTCTTAACATACAAATTAATATATTTTATACGTCTTATATAAAAATGCAGAAAACAAGAGGAAACCGTGTTTTCTGGTCTAACATATCAATTATGAAAGAAAAATTCAACGCCTGATGTTTTATTTTTTTAAAGAAACCAAAAAACAATAGTTATTTAATGAAAAGTTTCCTCACAATTACCAGTATCAGGCTTTAAAGGGTTAAAGGAATGTCTTCTTAAAAGGGTCGGAGTTAGCGGCGTGTTTGTAAAGGTGAAAAGACGTCGACTTTAACAGATTTTATTTCCGTCCACACTTCAGAAACGCTGCGTTTTCTAGTCCACATTAAAAGACGAAGGAATTCCTGAACTTGTTGTTGCAGAAACAACAGAAACAGAAAGTGAGGAAAAAGGGAACGCTGATCAGGCTGATCAAACAAAATAGCAGCGTCAGCATTTTCCTTTGCCAGCTCACATCTGTGTTGCATGGAGCCGACCAACCACTGCAGCCCAGGACTTCATTTCACCCCATGAGTTTCTACTGGACCGAGGTCCGGGGATTTGGGCTGGCCAGTCCAGGACGTTACTCGTCCAGAACCCCCGGTGGGTCGCTCACACGTCGACCCGTTTCTCCACAGGCCAGCCGATGTGCTCTTTGGCAAACTGTAAGGCCTCTACAGCACAGGTTGGGTCTGTCTAAGCGGTGGGGTTTGGCAGGAGCTTCATGTCGATAGCTTCTCTTCACGCAGGCGTCTTCTTACTGCCACAGTGCTCACAGGTGGCTGAGGACCCTCCTCCGGTCCACTGGAATGCTGGTTTTCCATTTTCCTCCTAACTTTTCTACCTCTGGTTTCCATCTAAAGCATTTTAGCAGAGCAGCCGATCGCCGTCTGCACTCAGATAAACCTTTTTTCCCTCAAAGTAGGCTATTCTCCTGGACAGCATGTGTTGGCACCTGATCTTTCCCTGAATAAGCGGGAACGTCGTCCTGCTGGGTCCGAGTTTCAGCCATTTTGGGGCGTTGGTTTGGGTCCTACATCCAGAGCATCACCACCTCTGGCCATAAAAGACGCCCTCAGCATGACGCTGCCACCACTATGCTGAATAATTGGTACATCGTTCTTAGGTTTCAAAGATGCAAACTTTAACTGTGTAGAAGATTTGTTGATTTCATGTTTGAAAGTCAGTGGGAAGAGACGCTTTTAAACTCCCCCACCCAGGCAGAATACTGTCAGGACTTTGTTAATGGGTGAAAAAGGCATGTGGCGGAGGTGCAACAAGCTAAGGGACATAAGAAAGTCTGAGCTGGTGTGAAACTTTACTCACTGCAGCGTTTAATAGCATTCATCTTCTACTTCAATCACTGCAATAAACTCTTAGACGATGAAAAACGGCCGTCACGAGCGGAGACAGACAGAAACCGTAACATCCACATGGAGACGATGACCTCTTTTCCTGGAGGTTCAGCCATCAACTCCATATGCGTGAAGCGATCGGGAGGCTTACCTGGCAGTGTGACGGAGAGCTGAGCGGACATGCAGGAGACAGAGCCGGCGTTAATGGAGACGGTGGGCTCCGCCAGGTGGAACATCTCGGAGCGAGGCAGCTGGGGGGACACGGGTAAGGAGTGGCACTGCCGCCCCGGCAGCTGCTGCCAGTAAAAAGACGTCTGCTGCTGGGAGCCTCCGGGGCCGTGACCGGGCGGCTGGTTGGTGAAGGCGCTCCCCGGCGGCGAGTGCAGGTCAAACACCAACGAGAAGACAGACTTGCTGGGCACGTCGAAAAACTTGATCTTGCCGCCGCAGAGGTCCTCCCGGGCCGTGAACGGGTTGACCTTGCAGGTTCGGGGGCTCCTCTGAGAGGTGGGCGGGTTGTAGTACGGGTCCTGGACGTTGATCTTCCTCCCTGGCTTGCAGGAGAAGATGTCCGACTGGCTGCGGCTGAGCCAGATGTTGCGCCTGGGCCGAGGCGATTTGGGAGGGATTTTATCGTTTTGGCAGCCAAGAGGATTCAGTCGCTTGAAGCCCTGGATTTTCTCACCTGGAATTAAAAAAAAACAACATTTTTATCACTGCTTTATTTACAAAATGGAACAGAAATCATTGCAAGAAGCAAGAAGGAATTTTTTACATTAAGCATTTTCTTAGATGTAGTCAAAGGGCGTTTATCAGATTTGGGACAAAGAAGAAATTACTTATTACTTATTTTATTTCATTTTCTCGTCTTTATTGATGCACTTGAAACCGTTTTCCTCTTCTGTAATATCTGCTTATTTTAATAACATATTTGCCAACTATAAGTGCTTTAAACAAATCTAAGTAATTAGAAAAGTGCTGCATGTAGTCCTGACAGTCCTCAGACTAGGGGTGGGTGATATAGACTTAAAATCTTATGAATTGTTTGCAGCGTTTATCATTTTCTCAGACCAGCTCACCTGGCTGCTATGGTTACAGATGATGGATGAACGGGTCAGGTACGTGTGGAGAGAAGCACCACATTTAGTGACCCCTGATCTCTTTCTATTATCATGATGGCAGATTGTGTCGTCACATCTTGTGACGACAGGACATCATTTCCAACTTCTAAGAAGTCTTTTTTTAAGTAACCGTGTGCCCTACATACAACAATGCTGCTCTTAGAGAACACAGATTCTTAAAAAGTCTTCTTCTTGACACCAGTGATTTTTATGACTGAACTGCAATCAGTAACTGCATTTAATCGCATTTTTGAATTTATTGACGCTCTCATGGAACCAACAGTGGAGAAAATGGTAAAAAATAATATAAAGCTGACAATGCAGTCAGCTTCTGGGGTTTCAAACAGCATTAATTGAGTCCAAATTATTACCCTGATAAGAAATTATTCACGACAACTATAAACGCCTCAGACCCGTATCAGTTCATCAGCATTAAATGAAGCCAACTCTGACCCAACATGGTGGAGGAACACGAAGGCCAAAGTTATGCGACACGTTTTCTGTGGCATGTAGAGCTGAGTTTCCCTCCTCATCCCCCTTTCTGGTACCCACCAAATAGGGCTGGAAGATATGGCCAAAACGTACATCACGATATATTTCTTAATTTCTGTCAATATGGTATAATCACGATATCGATATTAACAAAATAAAAGCCTCAGAAAGACGGCAAAGAACGGCCACAACAGAAGCCTGTAGAAACCGGTGACAATTATTTTGCCATGTTTAAAAAAAAAAAAAAACTCCTCCAACATAACATTTTAGAAACATTTGCTTTAAAAAATAAAAACCCAGAACGTCAGTCAGTGATAAACGCTGTAATCATAGACTGACCGTACATGTTGCTCTACTTCATGTCTTGTCAGACTCCAGGTTGTTGAGTAAACGTTGTTTTAAGTAAAACCACCATGTTTCTGGGAAACCCTGAGCTGTGTCACACATTTCTAAAACATTGACCATGTCAGAAGCTGAAAGTTGTTTTACCACAACCCTCCATCCCGCCAAATAAGTAGGAAATCATCCAACCTCATTTCTTTTCTCCTCAAGCCTCCCATTATATTTTGGTTACTGCAAGGACAACTTTGATTAGTCTCTTTCATCTTCAAAATAAGGTGGTTAAGAAAAACATCATAAGAATTTAGCCCAAAATAAGCCCATTAACTGGAACCCTTACATTGCTAAACATAATTTCCCCCCTATAGGGTCTGGTAATGCTCAGATGTGGCCTCAATATTTAAATAACCCTAACTTTGCTGCCCTGCAGGTCGACATTGGCATAAAATCGACAGTAAAACCATGTATTTGGTAAAACTTAACATGGCCACTAGGTGGCAGCACATGTTTGTTCTATAAAAGTCGCCCTGAGTTTTCTGAGCTAAAGTCCTGAAGTCCTGGGTTGGATGTTTACTCAGACATTTTGACAGGATTTGCTAAAACTAATTGTGTGAGAAATGGTTGATTCATAGTAGCAACAGGTTTACAGAAACACTATTTCCTGAGTTTTATCTAATTAATACACTTGACAGTCACAAAACTAACCACCAACAAAAAAAAAAAAAAAATCAGTAACTTAACTCCTCCATCTAAACGAACACAAACAACTAAAATCATGCTTCATCCTCCTCTTCTCTGAAAGTGTCCTTCAGTTATTGTCGTAAAGATTTGACTCATTCACTTGTAAAAAAAAAAAAAAAAAAAGGCCTCTGACAACAACATGCGAGCATTTTATTATGAAACGTAAATATCTCCAAAAATGAGAGATGCCGTCGTGAGAAATGCTGATGTTATCGGCCAAAGCAGGATGTAACAAGCAACTGACCAAATTTCTCCTTAGTTTGAGAGGTTTAATAAGAGATGAGATGGACCCAGATACCGATATAAAATAATTTCTGTTTCCTGTCCTGGATTAAAGCTTCCCGCTGCTCCACAGGAATTTACCAGCTTCATCCTCTAAACAAATGACTTTAATTAACGGTGAGGCCGCAGCTTTGTGTAAGTGCCCTCAGTGCCGCTACCTTTGGGCAGGCCTTTGTTCTCATTGTCCCCGCTGCTGGACTCGTTCTCCATCTCTGCTACTTTGAGCCGTGCGAGAATCTCCTCCAGCTGCCAGACGATATCTGGGAACGACGGACGGAGTTTGGGATCCATCTGAAGGGAAAACGGAGGCTATGAAATGACATTTTAAAACTAGATGCATTTTTTTTAGAAACTAATTTAAAAAAAAAGAGGGAAAGACAAAATCTTACAACAAAGCACCACACATAATATAAAGTACATAGCTTTTTAAAAGATAGAAGATTGTTAAAAACGTTATCTTCATTTAGCAGCGTGTTTATTGGCACAATGAGGCTGTTTTACAGCTGCCTGCTCATTTCTATCATTTCAGAAGCCCCTGCGCTGAACGAGGGTCGGCCCGTTTTCAACTCCATCTCTCCATCCAGTGTAATTTTTCTGCCATTTGCACATAGGCCCCAAAAAAAAGTTTGTATTTTGACCAGAGCGTCTTCTCCCACAGGGTTGCTGTGTCCCCTGCATAGCCTGCACCATGCTTTCAACGACAGCTTTCTTCTTCCCAATCCTCATCAGGGTTTAGATTTGCTGAGGGCACAACTAGCAGATGTCCTTCCAACTATTCCTCCACCTGAGCAGCGAATCTCTGCAGCTCCTCCAGCGTTACCACCGTTACCGTTAGGTAGCCCGCCACATCCTGGCCTGTCGGCATGCATATAAAATCTGGGATATTGTTTTATATATCACCTCTGCTTTAAACGTCTCCCAGACCAGACAGCTTTGTCCCTCGGTCCCCGCGATGCTGTTTGTCCACTAATGTTCAATAAAGAAGCCGTCAGACCTTAACAAGACAGCTGGATTTATAGGGAGACTAAATTTTACACTGGTTAGGACGAGATTTAGGTATAGGGGGAGTTCTGGTGACAATTGGTTGCACTGGTTTTTATTTAGGGGTGTCAGAATAAGGGGGCTGAAAACTACAATTCAGATCCAAAAAAAGGTTAAAAAATAAAACAACTGGACTTTTATTCTGAAGCTGAGGACGTTTCACCTTCAGCTTCAGAATAGAAGTCCAGTTGTTTTATTTTTTAACCTTTTTATGATTGATCATGACCTGGATGACTGAGAGTCTTCACCAACACACTTTTCTGATTTTAAATCCATGCATGCCACTCCTTCCATCCTCATAATAATGTGGTAATTTGATGCTGTCGCGTGACAAAACGTGAACAAGTTCAAGAGGTTTGAAGCATTTTGAAGCTTTAGATTTAGCCATCAATTTTCACCACGTTGGGGTTTTCCTCCCGCAGCCAGAAATGAAAAGCAAGAGATGAATCAAGAGAAGAGGTCACATTTCTGTTGTGATGCTTGGCCGGCTTAGAGAAAGACTCAAGTTTTAAGCCAGCGATCAATAATCACTCAGAGAGCTTGCTAACTGGCTCCAGGCATCTCCATCAGAGGTTGTTGCTGAGTAAAACCCCTCTGATGCTTCCACAGAGACCCGATGCAGCTTAGGGGGGTTAGGTGGAAAGAGGGAGATACGTCACCGGGCTTGGGAGGAGGATGAGGGAGACAAAGATGATGAAGCAAGACAACAGAAAAGGATGAGAGGGGATAAAGGCGTCTGTATGGGATCAATTAGCAGGGCGCTCCAAAAACCTTAACGCCATTATCATCAGGAGATGTAATTAAACAAAGAGCAGAACAGACAAGAGGAAAAAATGGGGCGCAGAGTTTCAGTGAAGTGTTGAGCATGAATGAAGAATTAAAATATAAAAATAATTAATTCAACCAAATGTATCCAAGTTAACCCTCTGAACATTTTTATACCAACTACTTAAACCGGACAAAACAAAGCTCCAGACTGCAGAGAACAAAACCCTGCAGGTAGCCGGCTAAATCAGATTAAACAGATAATCAGATCTCCTTACACATCTTAACGAGGAAATAAAAGTTGCAAATTAAATTAAAAACAAATCCCTCACATAAAAAAAAAAAAACACGTTTTCAGCCAGTATTCTGTCCCTTATTTTCACCCATTAGGCAGCAGCTGCCGATTTGACACAGATCGACGTTTTGGACAGCAGCAGGATGGAGGACTCACGTTGCAGCAGTTGAAGGCCAGCTGGAGGAAGTCGGGCGGACAGTCTCCAACCATGTGCTGGAACGTGTGATAGTCCAGGCCGAAGTTCTGGTCGGGAGGGCGGGGGGAGGAGAGAGACAGAGAGGTTTGATGCATGACACATGGAAAACAAACAGGAAACCCGTTCAATAAAAGAGGGATGAAGACGGATCCAAAACGGCCTTCATTAGATGTTTGACATAGTGTAACTCCACGGCCAAAGCCCGTCTGATGTCACACTAATCTCCCTGACATCGTCCTGTCGTCTGCCAAGTTCCACTACGCTCTGCAGGCCATCAAACACTATTACCAACAACTTATTTATAAAATGGGGTTTACCTCTAAGCCTGACTTAATTGTGCAACGAACACCAGGATGTAAAGGATGATCCCTTCTAGTAGTTAGTATACTGACTGGGTTTCAGCATTAAACGAGGCGAACTGGAGCAAGAGGCTTGTCATTCCTTACTATGAACAGCTTCTATTTCATAAATTAGTTAAAATACTGTTGGAAAGCTGCAGCTAATGCATGTTGAATAACCTAATTTACACTTTCCATTTCTTTATATTTTGCCACCAAAGCAGATGAACTTTTTTTTTAATTTAAAACAGCCTTGGTTACTAAACAGATACCCCAGTGCAGTGTCAGTGTGCTACGAGCCACTTGGAAGAGAGCAAATTTTAAACCGGACCTCTCGGTTGCTGTCACCTCATCTCGTTTCATGCATTTTGGTGCATCTAAAACCACGTTATGAATATTATTCATGATGTTTCCCTGCTCTGTTGTGCATGTTGGTATGAAGGCTGTTAAATTTCCAGGTACCTACTGCATAGTTACATTTTTACTGTGATTTTTACTTGCCTTTTCCTTCCTTTTTTTACATACTTAATGAAAGTTCAAAGCCCTAAGGACAGTTGATGAGTGACCGATTGACAATATAACTTTCTGCAGTGCTGTTCTTTTCCTCCTCTCTCAACATCTATCACCATAGCAATGCAGAGGAGTGAACAGGCCCTTCTAATAGTGTTTTAAACAGAAATAGGTCATGAATTATGGTCTTTTCTCTTCATTTTATTGATTTATGCTGTGCACAATGGTACATGTTGATGAAACCCAGGGTAATTCCTATTACCAAAGACCTTTACATGGGCAGAAAGAGTCCTACAGTGTAAATCAGCACTTTTATTTGACCTGCTGCCCTTTAATAAGGTGAAAAACACATTTGGCACAGTTTTGGCATATTTGGATAAATCATAGGTCCTGCTATCACACTGCCCAATAAACTCTCTGTGAAACAAATATGCTTCAGCTGATTCAGCCCAGCTTTGCTGCAGTTATAGACAAGAAGTGGATATACAAAGTCTGAGACTTCTCCTATATTTTTACAAGGGTTTTTATGCAGTTTTGCAGTGTTTATTTTGAAAATTGTTCAGGCGAGGCTCAGAAATTGTTATTTTTTTCTTTGTTTAATTGCCTATAAATAAGACATATGAAACATTTGTAATATTACTTAGTATTGTCCAATAGTGTGACAGTGGTATTAGGCACCAGCACAAAGACACAGTTAGTTTCCATTTCTTTGAAATTTAATTTACAAAGAATACCAAAGATTTGGCAGTTTGGCAAACAAAAAATAATAATTTACTCCCAAGAAGGTGATCCACCTGCATCTATTAGGTGTAAAGTAGTTTTCTTTCCCAATTCTTCCTAATTTGGTAACAATATAATTTCCACATCCAGATCATTTTCTACGGATAGATTTTTGAGTTTTCGTGTTTTCAGCTCCTGTCAGTTTGGTAAATTCACAATTTTATCAAACAATTCTGGGAGTTGCAGCTAAAAGAAACACACAAAGAAATACTGCAATCAAATTATGCAACAGTAACCTGTAGGAAAAAGTGCCTCAATTTATTTGAACTTGCATTCATCAATTGAGCTACGTGACTATTTAAATGTCAGAATTAAGATTATTTTCAGGTCAGTATTTGGAGGTTTAGCCGTAAACTGCATTGTTACTAAACTGGTGATTTATAAAGACTGGACTTAAAAGCAGAGAAAATGAGAGAGGAAGCCGTTAATATGTAATGAAAATTTAAAGGACTTGCAACAAATTGTCTTGAGAAGTATCTTCTTTCAGAAACAAACCAAATATTTGCCCCAAACTAAGAGGTTGGAGTATAACACACATGTACTCTATCATTCTTTTCCTGATTTGTTTGAGATGTGTACCCTGCAAACATGTACACAGAGTATTATAAAGTCACGAGGTGGAAAAGAGGTCAAAAGGGGATGAGCCGTTACCTCTGTGCGAGGAAGGAAGTCGGGGTCGGCCTGGATCCGTGCAATGACTTCACAAAGGATTATACCGTAGGAGAAAACATCAGCCTGGAAACACACAATGAGCTCATAAATACACAAATATACACATAATATTCAGCGGTTTTACATGTGACACTAAAGAGCTGCAGTTGTGATCAGAAGTTCACATACACTCAGCATGGGAGTAAAGTCGTAGTAATTTAGGGGTTAATTAACGCCCCTGGAGCTTAATATTACCCTGCTTTACCCATTCAACACGGTTCTTGTTTGGGATCATTGTTTTTTTCTGTTCAACCTTCTCTAACCCCCAGTCGGTCGAGGCAGATGACCGTTCATACTGAGCCCAGTTCTGCTGGAGGTTTTCCTTCCCGTTAATGGGGAGTTTTTCTTTCCACTGTCGCTTCATGCTTGCTCAGTATGAGGGATTGCTGCAAAGCCATGTACAATGCAGACGACTCTCCCTGTAGCACACAGCTTCAGCTGCTTCAGCTAGGAACCACTGATCAGGCCCGAAATCTGGGTGTAGTGATGGACTCAGACCTGAACCTCCAAAAGCATCTAAAGACAGTTACAAGGTCGGCTTTCTATCACCTGAGGAACATTTCCAGGATTAAAGGACTAATGTCTCAGAAGGATCTGGAAAAACTAATCCATGCGTTTATATTTAGTAGAATTGATTACTGCAACGGTGTTTTCACAGGTCTTCCCATAAAGTGGATCAGACAGCTGCAGCTGATCCAGAACGCTGCTGCCCGCGTCCTCACTAAGACTAAGAAAGTAGAGCACATCACCCCAGTTCTAAAGTCCTTACACTGGCTCCCTGTATCTCAGAGAATAGACTTTAAAATACTTCTGTTAGTCTATAAATCCCTGAATGGCTTAGCACCTAAATACATCACAGATTTGTTATCAGTGTATCAACCATCCAGGCCATTAAGGTCTTCTGGCTCCAGCCTGCTCTGCATACCTAGAACCAGAACTAAACATGGAGAAGCAGCATTTAGTTCCTATGCTCCACTGATCTGGAACAAACTTCCAGAAAACTGTAAAAGTGCTGAAAGCCTGAGTTCCTTTAAATCAAGATTAAAAACACATTTGTTTAAAATTGCCTTTGACTGTTCTAGTTAAACAGTTTTACTGTTTTTAATGTTCTTTTTTTTTACTACATTCTATCCCTACTTGCTTTTATTCTATTTTCTATCTACATTTTATTATTTTGCTATATCTTAATCATGTAAAGCACTTTGTATTGTCTTGTACTGAATTGTGCTATATAAATAAATTTGCCTTGCCTTGCCTTGTGGCTCTACGCTTCTCCAGGAGTGAATGCTGCTTGTCAAGACTTTGATGCAATAAACTGGGTTCCCTTATATAGGAAATCTTTTGACCAATCTGTATAATATGATTGAATTTGACTTTGTAAAGTGCCTTGAGATGACATGTTTCATGAATTGCCGCTATATAAATAAAATTGAATTGAATTGATTTGAGGCAACGTTGTAGACTTTAGACAGAGTCCTCCTAACCCTATAATACCAAAGCAATACACCAGTACCAATGGTAATGAAACTACCCAACTCAGGATGCAGCCTCCGCCATGCTCCCACCATGATGTTCCACCTTCTTAGTCTTTCTTTGTCTTGTCTGAGTGTAAAACCTTTTTTCAGAAGCTATTTAGCTCCTCCAGGTGGTCACCTCCTCACTTCAGTTTGAAGGTGTTCGTTTTGGAGCGGCTGCTCCTTTCTTGGTCGTCACCTTTCTCAGTCCATGACGATATTATGGTCGCTGCAGACGGCGACGCTGGTTTTCCACTAGTTTCATGTTCATCACAGGCTTTCATCTTGGGTAGTTCCAGAACATCCTAACAGATTTTTTCCTTTCATCTGAGGGGAAACATCTTCTTCCAGACACTGGCAGAACGCCATCCCATCTGGACTTGACCTGATATACAGCTGTTTGAAATGATGACCGTGGAATCTGCAGCTGTTTAAACAGTGGCTCGTGTAAATCTACGATTCTCGTCTTCACCGAGTTGCCAGTATTTCTGGGTTCCGTATCCAAATCCTCATTATGCTCACCTGCTGCGATCTGTCATATTTAAAGTTAACAAGATTCTGTATTTGAAAACTAAAACATTCAAGAATCTTCACCACCACTCATTAAAATATTTAGCTAAATGTATCATGAATTGTACATTATGGAAAAACCCACAATAAATTAAAATGCATGAGTATGTATAAACATCTGCTAGGAACTGTATTGTGCAATAATTGTTTTAAAGTAGAAGCAAAAGGCATATTCTGTCTGAATCAAGCTGATATCCGCCATAGCAGCCCTCTTTGAGCCAACAGAGATTTTCTTACCTTCTCATTATAAGGTTCATCTCTCAACACCTCAGGAGCCATCCAGAACGGGGAGCCGACCACTGCAAGCTTCTCTCCCTCACCACTAAGCAGAACATTTGGACAAGATAAAAGCTTAATTTCTGCATCATTTAACTAATGAGTGAAATAAACTGGCACAGAACATGAGTATAAGCACGTTAGGAACTGGATGTTCTGTTTCCGTTTTGCTGGGAAGCTGCACTGTGTGAATTTGGCAGCAAATTAATGTTTAAAACAAACCTCATTTCTAGCGCCAATGAGACCCAACTCTGAGAAATGTTAACCTTTTGCTACAGATCTAGATTCAAACTGCATTTAATTTAATCAGAAGTGTCATATTCACAGAAAAATACAGTTTATAGATCGGTCTTATTTGACCTTCTCTGACTATAAGGCGCACTTAAATCCTTAAATCTTCTCAAAAATTGGTGGTGCGCCTTATAATCCGGTGCAGTTTATATATGATTACTGTTGTGCTTACTGACTGATTTTATGTGGTACAGTGCGCTCAAAAGTGTGTTAAAATGTGTAAGTACGACTTTGGTTAGCAATGAAGCCGCTCCGCTCAGTGGATATTCAGACCATTACGGTACACTGAGTCCGTACTCGTGTTCTCGTGAAGTCCGGTCTTGGCGAGAACACAGGAAGATCGGACTTGACGAGAACGCGAGCACGCAGCACGTATCTATATTGGAACAGAAGCGTATTCGTGACGTCATGAGACGCACAGTCCTTTAGCATTTCTTTAACATTCAAAACTATTTATATACTACACCACAATAAATCTTATTGAATTTTTTTTTTAAAACAACATTTTTAATTTCTAAAAAGCCTAAAAATTATCTTTCCGCGGTGCATTCTGGGAAAGCAGTCAGTCTGAAGAACGCACAAGTCTGCTCTGATGCATGCTCGATAAAGAGGGCGGGGCGGGAACAACATCCGGGGATGTGGCGCGTTCTCGCTCTGGCGTTCTCGGCAATCGGAACAGTGCTCGGGCTGAGGCTGATGACGTGTCACGAGCACACGAGACCGCTCAAGAACGCATATTGAGAAACGGCCTGTGTCACTACCTGATAGGACCCCTGAGCTGTCTACAAGACTGCCTGACTGTAATGTCTAAACTAGAAGTGCATTCATGTAAAGGCCCCCACATACTCGGATGTAGTTCACTCCGCGGAGGTCCACGCGTACAGGTACGTGCAGAGCTCAATTTTTTACGACTGCTCTCAGGCAAGAAGTCTTCACCTCAAACTGTTTTCTATGTGACACTGAGCTTGATACAGTACGCTGCACACAGTACGCCGAGTATGAGGGAGCCTTTAGGCAGCCTGCGCCTGGAGTACACGCTATCAACAATAAACCTAGTAAGTTAATTCAACATGAAAGTTTATTTGGCCTTTAGGCAGTTTAGTCCAACTACTCTGTCCTCCTGACAGAGATGGATAGAGAGCTGTGGACATGAAGGGGGAGTGATATTACACGCTTGGGAAGAATATCTAGTGCGCCTTATATGTGGACAAAGACGCATAAAGATACTGAGCAGCTTCGTTGCTAACCAAAGTCGTACTTACACATTTTAACAGATATTTGAGCGCATTGCACCACATAGAATTGGTCAGTAAGCACAACTTTTACCATATATAAAGGTGCATCGGATTATAAAGCGCACCATAGCCTTATAGTCCGATCCATAATACAGTGATAAATGCTAGTAATTTTGCTGAGCTAGCCATTCCTGGGAAGGTTCACCCGTGTTCCATGTTTTCTCCTCCTGTGGAAAATTATTTAATTTTAGGGTTTGCTGGAGTCCCAAAGCCTCAGAAATGGCTCCACAATTCTTTACAGGCTCATAGATCTCAATGGCTTTGCTCCACATCTGTTGGATTTCTTTAGAATGGGGCTTAAAACGTTGCTTATTGAGATATTTTAGCCCTACTTCCTGTTGTCAGACAGGTTCTGTTAAATCGATTTATTGATCAGGCAGTAATCAGACCTGGGTGTGGCCAAAAGCTTTGGTTTAACACAGTTAATCCTGAATTAACGAGGGAGCAATTAGATGTTCACATAGGGCCAGGTTAGTGTGGATAGCTTTTTTATAATAAACAAGATGCTCATTTAACAGTTTTTGTAATTTATCAATTTTTTTGTTTAATACATTTCGTTTGATCATCTGAAATATTTAAATGTGGCAAAAAAGACATTATGTAATCTGCGTGGTCACATTCATTAACACTTATAGACCATCAGAGGAATTATTTTATGTTTTCGTTTACAACTGTGTGTTCCCAAAGTCGTTTTAGAGAACAGAAAGCAGACTCTCTGCTTCTTTCTGCTACATGCAGGATTAGAAAGTAAAAACCCCTGGGCTGATAGGATCCTCCTGCTTTAAAAAACACTTGAGGCAGAGAATCCGAGCTGTAGAGGCGGCTTTCAGTGACCTATGTGCTAATAAATAACCCTGGCATGAGGAGGAGGAAGAGGAGTAACTAAGCTCAGCTTGCTGTAGGAATGAAGAGCTGAGATCAACAAAACAGGTGATAAAAGAAATAAAATTCATATTATGTGACATGTTTTATGTGAGCGTCGTTTATTATGAACAGATCTGATATTTAGCCACAAGGTGGAAGATGAAGACCAGAAAAAGCCTCATTACTTTGCAGACCAACATCAAAACAGACACAATAAGGAGATAAAACAGAAGTTCTGGTTGAGTCACCTGGTTTATATTCAGTTTCCTTTTCTAATTGGTTTCCAGGCAAAGAAGGAAATTGCTATGACTGAACCTTAATCTATGACTAACTCTACGTTGGGGGACTGGTGTGGGAGGGGGGGGGGGAGCAGCACAGAGCAGAAAGCAAGCAGCCAGCATGTTTTCAGGGCATTTCATCTGTTTTAAAATTATTTTTATTCTCATAAATCCTCCCTGGTGTTTCAATAACCAGTTCTACTCTTCTTACAGTTTGGACGGGATCTTCTCCGCCAGGCCGAAGTCTCCCACCACCGCTGTGTAGCCGTTGTCGTCGCATTTGATTAAGCAGTTCTGTGAACAAAGAAACCCCCAGAAACACAGAACGTTACTTGAGGAAGTTGTGAAAAATAGAGCTTAAAATAAAATAAAATAAAACATTTTGTAGCTTTGCTTTATTAAGCAATCCTATGCTTCCTATTCAGAGTAATTTCCCTCCTCTTCAGTTTGTTGCAAATACTCAACCCCTCACTGGAAACCTTAACCTGCAGAGCGGCATGTGCATGAACGACGTCTGGATCATCACATCCGCTTAGCTGAGCTGCTAATTAATGTTCCACGGACTATAGATTATTTATACCTGTTGTTCTATAGCTGACTTTGTTATGCCAAACGGATCCAATGCATAACTTAAATCCCATCATGCCTCCTTCCTAAACCCAGTCATTTGTGTTGGTCAAATACCGTCAGCTTCTCTGAAAACTACAGTATCATTTCTACATCCTCGCTGGGGAAGTTAAAGTCCGGCAACTTTAAACGATTTGAGGAAGTATGACGTTCCAGGCAGAGAGAACACCATTTAAGCCCTAAACATCCCTGTTGTCCTTTAATGCTAAAAAGGGCTTCAGGTTAGTTCAGAAAACTAAAACAACGACACAGCCACTGTTGTTTACATTAATGAGCGGTTCTAAAATAACTATTAGACTATATTAGACTGTTATAACTATTTAAAAGAAGGGCTGGATAATATAAGGCAAAATGCAGAATATAATGTAATTATTTGCAGAATACCATCTAAAATGAGAGCAGAAGTACCTTGTAATTATTAAAACCAGCTTTAACAGTAAACACTTAGCCTTACAGCTATTTCTGATTTTTATAAAGACAAATTGGGAATTTCTTTATCATGTTGCTTCAATAAGTTGAGATCTGCAGGATTTTTATGCCTTAGTTTTATTATGTAGGCTATGAACTATCTTTCTGCTACATATAAGTAATCTATTTGCCTTGTTCCACACATTTTTCCCTTGTAAAAAACTTTTATAAGCTTTTTTTTTTCTAAAATAGTAAAATAAAATTATTTTGGGCCTTAAATGTCAACCAAAAGTCTCTATATTGCATAGATTTGTAAAACCTTTGCAGCTCCTAACAAGTTTTATTTTGTGGCGACAAGGAGAAAATGGTTCCCTAGAGGAAAAAACGGTGGTGTAAGTTTTTAACCATTTTACATCTATTTAGGCTTTTATTTTGAAGGCAGCTTCTTTTAGTTTTCTTTCCTTTTTCTTTCTCATACTGCTTCCTGAAAGACGCGGACTTCAGAGGGAAGTGGGGCGAACGAAGAATTCAAGAGTTGCATCAAAAGGTGAGTTTTCCAGCACTCCTGCCAATATAAACTTAATGAACATTCAGTTCTAGAGTCGTTTCCTGCTGGGGATGCGACAAACATGTCTTAATGCCTATTTGTTCTGAGTAAAATAATGAACAGGGCTGCGTGGCGGGACAGTTGTTGGCACTACTGCCTCGTAGCGAGAAGGTTCTGGGTTCAAACCCCAGTTTGGGGTCCTTCTGCATGGAGTCACTACTTAAGTTGATTGGACTCTTGAGATTATCCTTAAGTATCTCTAGAGTCTGCGGGTCTGGTTGTTTGTCCTGAGTGTCTCTGTGCTGCCCTGTGATGGACGGGCGACCTGTCCAATGACCGCTAAAGATAAGCAACCCCACCCCCGCAACCCCGCCCAGGATAACTAGCTATAAACAAATGATGGATGGATGAAACATGACGAGCTACACTGTTGTTCTTGTAGCCAGGGTGCTGTTTTTCTTTGGTCCTCGATCACATCTTCACTTTCGACTCCTTTTAATGACCAATTAGCCTCAGCTCACCTTGGAGGTGAGGTCCCGGTGGAATATGCCTTTGGAGTGCAAGTAGGCCACACCGCTGGCGATGTCGCAGCCTAGTTTCACCCTGGCGGGCCAGCTCAGGTGCTTGTTGCTGTCTAGAAGCTGCTCCAGGTTTCCTCCATTGATGTACTAAAGACAGAAGGAACGCATTTCAAACATGTGAAGCTGTGAGCAAACACAGATACACAACAATGTACAAAGCACTGCATAACATTCCCAGAACTGTACAGAAGTGCTAAAACAAAAAACAACCTTTGAACTCTTGGTTCACAGCGTCCCGAAAATCATATCTGCAGCAATTCCAACACGAGTTAAAATGTTCCCCTTTAAGAGCTGTAAAACTGATACCTCCCTGTTAGAGCTGCACAATGTATCGAATTACAGTCAAAGGACTGGTTGGAGGCGATGTTTGCCAGGATATTATTTTTTAATTATCAGGAACCTGCTTATCGATAAAGTCTCTGACCAGCTTGATGGACTCTAATTGCCTTCAATGTTTTCAGCAACAGCATCACAGTTATTTGCCGATACTGTGCAGCTCCGCGTGCATTTCAGCCAAGAACTGCAGGTCTCTCCTGACTTAAAACTGAGGCCTATTATAGCATGTATTTAAATATACAGAGTGAAAGAAACTGCACTGAGGTAATAACAGAACACATTTCTCCAAGCAACTAATTCCCACGGGGGCAGACGACTAAACTGCCGGCTCTTTTGACCAGAAACAACATGTGCTCTTGATGTTTTTGCCCGAGCGTTGACAAAATCTGCGTCAAAAAATATCAGGCAACAGCATGCCACAAAGCTGGCAGAACAAGTGGTTTCTCGTATATGATTATGGACTGTCTGACCAAATATAGACCGAAGAATGAAAAACCAAGAGACCCATTAAACTGCACTGGGTTTAGAAAAAAAAAAAAAATGAGGGTTTGTCGCTTTGTCAGCTTTGATCCTCAGGAACTGGCCTGACCTTCCCGCTGGCATGCAAACACCCTAATCCCATGTCGCATATCATGCGCAGCAGTAGTTAACTTAAAGAGAGCTGGCATGAAGCAAAGAGATGGTCTGGTTGAGCTGTGGTTGCTGACTGACAGGCACATAATTAGAGCAAAGGGTGGCGCTGGGAGGAGACCTCTACAGTCGGCTTCGTGTTGGTTTCACTGCTTCTCTAGAACAAAGTTTGAACGTTTTTCCACGGTTCATTCTTTACAGCTGAATGTAGATTCGCCGTTTAAACCGGATATTTACAAGAACTACAGCGTCTTCTCACCGCCTGACATCAAATCTGACTAAATGCTCCCTGTTTTATGTCAGTTAGGTTATGGGGAGAAATTTAGTTCGAACATTGTCATAGAAAGTGTTTCAAAAATGAAAAAACTCAAATATCTATATATATATTTTAAATTTTTACAATTTTAGTTTTTTGAATCGTATTCTTTCTCTTTTGGGGGGCGGGGCTTCCTCAAAGGGCGGGGCTTCCTCTGAAAGAGGCAATGGAAAGCATTTCAATTGAAATTTCAGGCCTTCTAAATCAATCTAAATGTAACAACAGCACCCCCTGCTGTTTGGTCTGCACCTGCGGTCAGTAGTATGACGAATACTAACAATAAACTCATAAAATAAAGAACAAGACTTAATGTAACTGAGGTTAGCCTTTAATATTAATGGCTTATAAATCTTTTTTGACATATGAGGTTCATGGCTAGTTAGAAGTTGACTGCAGGTACGAGTCAGGCTAAAAGCCATTTATATTGTTTTGTTAATATTATATAGTTAAAAAAGGTGTGGCAATGTGGCATTTTGAAAATAATACAATTCATAAAACTCTGAGTCCAAAAAAAGAAAAGAAAACAAGCTCCAAAAATATATCTTATTATTCGGTCATTTAGGAAAAATTTCTTAATCTGGTTTAGCGGCAGAAAAAAAACGTGTCTTATCATTTCATGTCAGACAGCAAGAGAAAAAAATGGCTTTGTGTCCTTTTATACAGTGTAAATTCTGATATATATGGGTTGCTATAAGTCCTGTTCACTATATTATACTTTACTTAATGAGCGGCTTCAAAGCTGGTGAAAAATCTAATATAATTTCACTTCTATCTTCATCTGAATTTGACTGGAAATAATTATACAAACTGATTCAAAATTAATGGTATTTGCCGTGCAAACTGCTCAGAGCTCAACATTGTTTTTCAATAGGTGATTATTTAAATTTAAACTGGTCCAACGTCCTTTTCTTTATGACCACCTAGAAAGACGGCATTAGTGCAAACTGAGGCAGGTCAAACATGCAAATGTCAAGGTTTTACAAAAGAGTGCACCTGCTGGGTCAAATAACAACGGAAGTAAGGTTGCGCTCAAAAAGCCTCTTATCCAGCGATGGCATTTTTTTCCTGGAATCTACTTTATCCTGTTTCCCAGAGTTGCTGATGTACTGCAGAAATCACTCAGCTCAGCTTGGCTTTGAGCTGAATGAAGAACCCCTCCACCGCGATGTAGGAGGAATAGCGCTGAGGGACAAGAAGCATATGCCGGGTCATAAATGTGGTAGTAGTTTCTCTCCAATGCACTGTCTGGGACTCAGGCTAGGGTTAGACTCGAACAAAGAGCAATTGTTTGCTTTGCAGAGCATCTTAAAGCAGCATAATCCCGGCAGAGGTCACGACTCACCATTAGGCCTGAATGTGAGCGCAGTAGCAGGACGCATTTAAGTGATGCTCGGCATAATCAGAAAGAGTCCTCTCCCATCAGATCGTTTGCTGATAATCATCATGTCTGAATGTTAATCATTATTATTCTAACAGGAAGGTAAAGACGAAACAAAGCCTTAAAAGTCATTCTGTCTTTATTGTAGCGTGGACTTTGGCCGCTCCTGGGTTAAAGGTTTACTGTGACTGTAAGTAACTTCCTCGCTGTTGCGTGTTTTTCCAGGATGTGGTTTTTATCCGCCTGTGTCAGAGTTAATGAGTTTTCCAAGGTAACCTTGGGGCCCTGCGGTAACTTTATTCCAATTTTCCTCTGTTCAGAGTCATAGAGGGGCCAGGTAACAAAATCGCCAGGAGCCTGCTACCGACATGACACAAGCGGATCGGTTTACCCTGCAGAGGGAAAACAAGACCTACCTCGGTGTCTGAGCATGCATATTCAGATGTGTGCCTCACAATGGGCTCATTTACATCACAACTGCAGCGTCCCTGTGTGTTTGCATATGTGTAAACTTGGTAAGACGTATTCTGGCACACAGCTGCAGAAAGCCGGTATCTTTCTCCCCCCGCGGCTACAATAGGCACATTGAAACTGCAGCACAACAGTGTGGTTAAGTCAGAGAGCATCTCATACATGACGCCTTCCTCTGAGGTAGCCGGATGAATCGTTAGCTTGAAGCTACTTGCATCAAACGTATTGTGCCTCACACGGTTTCCACATCTTGTCATGTTACAACCCCGATGCACACAGCAGCATGTGGTTGTACACTGCCTATCCCCATTTTTATAAAACTGCAAGGCCCAAGCAAAGGGAGCAGCAAGGAAGTCTGAAAGCACGTCTGATTTTACAAGCATTTGCACGACCGAATTTAAACAGTAACGTCTGAAATTTACACCCACGCAGCCAAACTTTCTATTTACATGTTTATTCGGAAAGCTCTTCTTCTGTTACCAATCGATAAATATGTGATGATTTATAAGATCTATAGTGAAATCCACAGTTTGAATGCCACGGGCCTCAAGCGAGGGTCTAAAAGTCCTAGGGACGTTGCCCAGGTCTAAAAGACATTTAGCATGTGCAAAGAAATGTCCACATCTTTAATCTGAGAAGCAGCCGGGAGCCCCACAGTAACTCTGGAGCTGCAGGAAGCTGTAGGTCAGGTGGGAGAATCTCCATCACGACAAACTTTTAGTCGAGCACAACACATATTTTCTTCTCAGTTTTGCAAGAAGAAAAGAAATTGTTGTAAGAAAGCCAAAAGTTGATTGTAAGATTGTAGTTCGGCTCAAGTCATGCAGGAGACACCAAAAGCAGAAAAAAATTTGACTCCTTGGGTCAAATGCGTCTTAAATGTGACATTTTGGTCCACATACAAGGGTTATGAGTGGAGCCGCACATGACCCTGAACGCACCGCGCAATCTGCAAAACACGGTGGTGGCAGCATCATGATGTGGGGCTGCTTCTGGACAGCAGAGACAGGAAAGCTGGTCAGAGTTGATGGGAAAATGGACGTAGGCTGATTGTGGATCTGACATTACAAAACGTTAAAAAAAGAGAAAGTCTATTTTTAAAATAGCACTTTATGTGTTTAGTACAGTGTATCGTTGGCACATGTTGACTTATCAGCTATCAACAGGTATAAGAAATCCACAATCAACACTACTTCAGATCATCATTGAATTAAACTTTAAAAAAATTGCAAAAAAGTTTAAGGAAACTGTAGTAAGCGACCTGGATTTAGTTTTAGAATCTAATTTGTTTATTGATCACCTGAAATGTAAAACAATTTAATCTTTTATCTCTGCATGATTTTTCTTTTTACTTCCATTGAAACTAATTTTGAATAATAATTGAATGAAGGAGCACAGATTCAGATCATTAACTCTGTTAAGGACTAATTTTAATGTAATAAACAAACAGGCCCACAAATTCCTGTATCACTTTCTGAGGCTTAACTTTTCTGACAATCACTGCAAACGAATTTTAATCCTAATAACCAGAATTGCATATGTACACGTATCCAAACACATGTATTCATGTAATTCCTTCTTCACACATACAGGCAAAGCAAGGCGCCATTTAAATTGTGCGACATGAAACCCGTTGCATTAAATTTTACCTCTCAGACACAAACACACGACTAAAATGATGCACTAAGGGGCATTTGGTTCTTTTGGTCTCCCACAATTACAGGCTTATGTGCCAGTGTGCGTTACTCTTCGGTGACACGAACGTTCCCCTAATAATAGGAGGAACACAAACTCCACGACTAGAGATGCACCCTGACCGCCTTTCATTAGCCGACACAACTTGATCAGAGGTTTCATCTCTTTGCTGCGGAGGTTTGACGTGAACCCGCCTGGGCGCGCTTTCCTCTTACCTCTGTCAGAGCGTGAAGCTGGCCCTCGTGGACGCATACTCCCTTAAACCTGGAAAGAGATGAAAGAGTTGGGGGGGGGGGGAGGGATGTGTTGATTTATGTCACACGAGACTCACAGTAGAAGAATGGCGTTGTGTGGAATATGTAAATGGAGTCACCAGGCGAGACTGGACAGGTGATAGCTGCAGGACAGTCTGCTAAAAGTGGGATAATAACAGCCCGACCGCCTCACCTACATTCTTCCCATTTCTACCGCTGCCTTGCCCATCAATTCCCAAACCTAATAAATCCAACCAGCCACTTAAGCGTTTTTCTTTATCACTTTAACACTCAAAGTAGGGAGTAAATCTGCTTTGGGAGCCGAATGCCTCAATCCAAACGAAGGCCACGTACTTCTACAAACGGCGTGCATCTGGAGGGAAACACACTTTGCTCATGAGCTGCTCTGAGGGCCTCATAACGCTCCAGGCAACGAAAAGGTCACATTTCTATGTTTTTTTTAGCAAACAATGACTCCATAGTGTGTCTGTTTGCTCACACAGAGACAAACATACAAGGCGTGCTCAACAAAGATTACGTTGTACAAGACGTGGGGATATGAGGCACTTGCACACAGAAGAATATTTATGCTTATATCTGCATGCTTGGTCCACACAGCCTCCCACCCAGAAGCAGTGCTGGAAAGAAAACAACAACAAACATGTCCTGAGACTGTCAGTCACACAGTGTGTTGTTGTTGTTTTTTACCCGTTTGCTCAGTTCAACATGTACAGTATTTGCATTTTTAGGATGTCTGGAGCATCTTAATCAGAGGTAACGTCAACAGTCTGGGTCCAAACTCAAGATTCTGCTGCTTTCTACATCCTCTTGGGTTAAATCCATCGCGCATGGTTCTGGCCAGAAGTTTACATACACCAATACACACATCACTAGCTTGAATGTCGCTTTTTATTAACTTTAAATTATTCTTTCTTCTTTTTTTTAAGGGTGGATTTGTAGCAAAACATGCAAATTCAATATTTTTGTAAAAATGAGAACTGACTTCACAAATTTGAATTTATTGCGGATCTTTAATAATCTACAAATTGTCCAAAATCATACATATAAGTGGAAATGTATGCATACACACTAATGTTTGGCATCTGTCTCCAAGTATATGGCAGAAATCTTTTACGGTTTTCGTAGCCGTCTACGAAGTTAAGTCCTGGCAGGAAACATGAAACTTCTCAGTAGAAACGGTTGTTTTCCAGTCAAAGACCAGACTTTGAAGGTTAGTCAGCACATTTAAATGCAGGTAATGTTAGAGCTAATCCAGAGGCTTATTTTCAGCCTGTTTTATCAAACCCAAAAAGCAGTCCTGATCAGTGTTTGGGATTAATGGAAAACCAAGAAAGTCCTAATTTCGACAATCTAGCTGTTGATCTGACAGGAAGGTGAAGGTGGTTCTCCTCCATTACTCGACCCTCCTTGTGCAATGCACCAGTACCACTGCCACCGTGCTCCATTCATTACTTTCATTAAAGGAGAATTGCTCAGTCTTTGCCTTGTCTGAATACAACTTTTCTCCAGGAGGCATTTGGTTTCTCCAGGCGAGCAGCAGTGAGTTTCAAAAGCAGAAAAGGTCGGCGTTTCAGCCGTCCCATTAATGACAGGACGGAGCGCTAGTGGCTGCTGGTTGTTCCGCAACGTCCCATTAAATTTCCCCATCATCTGAGGGTGACCGTTCGGGTCAGATGTTTGACACGATTGGGTTTTCCAACGGGACAATGTTCCCAAACACACATCAAAACTATGTTGGGAGCGCATGGAGCAGGCTGACAACCCCGGAAGCTTTTTGGCTCGGCGGACAGAAAAATGTAGGGCAAGTGATTATTTTCCCTTTGAGGTTTTGATCAGAAATTCAATATCATCCAGCACTTTGCTGACAAAAAAAGTCCTGGGAGCCAGACCAAACCTTTAGCTGCACATAAAATAGGCTTACTATGTAAAAACGCTTGTCAATTTCCTCCAACAGTCAATTATTAGATTTTCTAAAATGCTGACAGGATCGTTAACAGGCTTTTCCTTATCCATAATGACAGAGAAATGTCCTTGCTGTCTGCCTCCAGGCATCTGGTGCAACTCCAAAAGGAACTGGCTCAGTGTTTGGTCCATTTTCTAGCCCCCCCCCCAAAGGAAACTGCTCACCCCATAAGGCTTAGGAGCTGCAATGATAAAATACAGATGATAAGATAGGCTGGTGGAGATATTATGTGACACATTTGACATTATTTGTCTAGATAAAAAAAAAAAAAATCAGCAACACTATTTGTTAAAAATCCAACAAATGTTCAGGTTTTTAAATTCCAGTTAATAAATGTAAAAATTAGCTGCTGTTGTGACATAATGCATTCATCAACAAGATCAACAAAGTGGAAAATCATCACTTTTTTTCTCTTTGCTTTGGTTACAAATGGCATCAACAAGGATTTGAAGTGGTTCTCCATTGCAAAAACGTGCTGGCAGCCTCTGTAATTTGTTTAATTACAAACCTGAGGATGTGTGGATGGCAGAGTCGATTCATTAGCTGCACCTCCCTCAGCATGTTCGCCCGGTTGCTGCTGAGTTTGTTCATCTTCAGAGCCATAACTTGGTCTGTAGCTCGATGGCGTACCTGAAAAGCAGATTTGTTTCATTTTATGCTCGAGGCAATCAAAACACATCAAACAAATAGATCCTTATATTTGAAAATATAACTACAGTAACAGTAAAAAAAAAAAAAAAAAAAAAAAAAGGTACACCCTCTTTTATTTCAAGGGTTTTATGTATCAGGGCATAATGGCCTCCTAAGGAGTAATCGTTACTAGGCTAGTAGGTACTGAATGTTTAACAATCTAAACTCAAGTGTGCAAACCAGAAATGGCAGTGTTGTATTAAAAAACAAGCTTCAATTGTGTATTTGTTTAATTCATCAAATCCATGGTGAGCATCTCTATAACTGATGGAGTTTTATCATTTTGCTGCACAGCATCATCCAGGACTTCATGTTGACATGCCAAAGCAGAAAGCCCTTTAATTTGGTAAAGCGTTATGAGGTCATCTACAAACAATCCAAGGTCCATCATTACACAGTGATTACAGCATTATTCATAAGTGGAAAACTTTTAGGACGACTGCCGGTCTTCCCAGCAATTTCACACCAAGGTCGGACCAAGCAGCGCGAAAAGAAATCCCAAGAGTTCCCGGTCTCCAAACGTGTGAAATGTCAAAGTTCATAACGACCTGATTGTTCTGAACAGATATGATTTAATTTAAAGACCATAACAACTCTCTCATTTTCTCCAAAAAGAAGATGGCAACATAACACAAATACATCGGAGGCGATCTGAAATAAAGTCCTAAGGACACATGAAACCAAACGGACCCTATGCAGCAAATCTGCACAAACATCTGAAACCACCTGCCAAGCACGGTGGTGGAGGAGTGATGATATGGGCCTGGGTGGCTCTCTAGGGGCATAGGAACCTTGGAATCTATTGTGAACACATACATGTACCTAAGTACCGTATTTCTGGACCATAAGGCACACCGGATTATAAGGCGCACTAGATATTCTTCCAAAGTGTGTAATATCACTCCGCCCCTTCACGTCCACAGCTCTCCATCCGTCTCTGTCAGGAGGACAGAGTAGTTGGACTACACTGCCCTGTTTAACTTTTATATTGAATTAACTTACTAGCTTTATTGTTGCTAGCGCGTACTCCAGGCGCAGGCTGCCTAAAGGCTCCTACATACTCGGCGTACGGTGCGCATACTGTGAGCTTGGCTGACTCTGCGCTGACTCTCTGCGGGCGTTTTACCTTCATAGTCGAGCGTACTGTTGCCTACATTTATTGTGGCAAATTCCTACAATTTCCACTATTTCTGCCAGTGGGACGAAGCGGTGGAATTGATGTTATAAATGCGTGATTAGCTAGTTGAGCACCTAGAGCCGTTTCTTTTCCAGCCTGCTTGGAGCAGCTCAGTGTATCAAGCTCAGTGTCACATAGAAAACAGTTTGATGTGAAGTCGTAAAGAAATTTAGCTCTGCACATACCTGTACGCCTTGAGTACGTGCAAACCTCTGCAGACTGAAATACACCCACATGAATGCACTTCTAGTTTAGACATTACAGTCAGGCAGTCTTGTAGACAGCTCAGGGGTCCTATCAGGTAGTGACACAGTGTACCGTAATGCTCTAAATATCCATTGAGCGGAGCGGCTTTGTTGTTAAACAAAGTCATACTTACACATTTTAACAGATTTTTGAGAGCACTGTACCACATAAAATCAGTCAATAAGCACAACGGTAATCATATATAAGGTGCACCATCAATTCGTGAGAGAATTTAAGGATTTTTAAGTGCGCCTTATAGTCCGCAAAACCCATTACTCAGGTGTGAGGCTAAGGTTTGGTCCAGAGGGGGTCAGAAAAAGCAATGAAGCAATGCTGCATAAAGAACGGTGGGATAGAGTCAAAAACATCTGCTTTACATAATTGCCACTAAAGGAGGTTTTCATGGAGTGAACGAAGCTTTTTCTCATGCAGGACTTCTACGGTAGTTTTGTTTTCGTTCCGTGTGAAATGTGTTGTGTGCTTTTCTAAACTTGAGGTCAAACCCGCAGTTCACTTTAGAAACTGTCAAAGACCAGATCACGTTTTTCCGTCATCCCAAGACTTTACGGCATATTCGTGTTCCCATGAGCCTTTGCAACTGTGGCTCAGTGGGAAGAGTAGTCGTCTGCCAATCCAAACGTTGTGGGTTCAATTCCAGCTTCCTCTTGCCGCTTGATGGTTGTGCCCCTGAACAAGGCACTTAACCCCAAGTTGCCCACTGGTTTGGAAATCAGACTACGAATGTGTGTGTGTTTGTTAGTGCGACTGTAGTGTAAAGCAAATGGTCGATTTGACCAGAAAAGCACTAATATGAATTCAGTCCATTTATTTATGATTTATTTAACAGGAACACATGAATTTGTGTTTTGTTGCCAAAGCTAACATGCAACCTCTGTCACTAGCTCGGCTCCTGAGGCTGATTTACAGAAACTAAACTGAAGCTAATGCTCAAATGCTAGATGAAGTTTACACCAATGCTTTATTATGCGTCTTAAAAAACCTTTAAATTCAGAAACCCTTAATACCTAAGGTTAAAACAGTAAACTGTTGTGCTGCTAGCTAGCACTGCTTACTGCTATTATATTACAGTTTGGGCTAATTGTTGTTGTAGAAAGGCCTTGGCAGCATTTGTAAAAACGCTTCTGTAACTAATATTAACAAACTAATTAATAAACACATATTTTGACACATGCAGCGAGAAGCCAGAGGAAGCAGATAAAGAAGGCGACAAAAAAACAAGCAAAATGAGGTCAGTCGTTGCTGACCAGCCATGAGGACAAAGTACATGTGTCATTTTCAGAACCATAAAATCAATTAAGTATTGTTGTGCGCCGCCAGTGTCTCACTTTTCTTTTTTCTTTTTTGCGGTAGCATCAGCATTCATTTAGCTACAGTTGACCGGACTTCAGCACACGTTGGCTGGAAGTCACTGCAGAAAATTGTTGCACCATGACAGCCCACGGTCCAACTAGTACAACCACTACTGAGAAATGTTACATCATACGAGTGTCAAAGACAAACAAATATTTTATTAAGAAAGTATAAATACACAGAGTTTTTGGCATTATTCAACGTCTCTGTTGAACTCACCTGCATACAAATAATATTAATCTCAATAAATGTTTCAATACTTCTGGGCCTTCCCCATTTCCTCACAGTCTTTGAAATAGTGAGGTAAACGTAGGTCATCACACCACAAAGAAACTAACAAAAAAAAAAAAGAAAAAAAGATCTAGCTTGTTTATATTCACTCATGCATGCAGGGAAACAGGAGACAACCTACAAAACCACACAGCTCACAACATGACTCTGCTGCTGCAGATAGACACATTTATCTACCTACTCTTGCTAACTCACTTCCTGGAAGCAGAAACGTTTATAGATAAAGATGAAACTGATCAAACTCGGCTGCACTGACACCCCCCCCCCCCCATCTAAGACTTCAGATGCATGAAATTATTTCAAAATGTCAAAAAGAAACGTAAACAGTCCCGTGTTATGTGTGACAGTTGTTTGCTCATTTGTGTTAAATGCAGATCTGACATGGAAATCATTGTGTCTCACTAGACGTAAATCCACACAGCCTAATGCGAAGTGTAAATATTTGCTCTAAAAATGGATAAACATTGCAGCTTAACATAATTTAGAGAATGTAAAAAAAAATTGTAGCTGACACATTTAGAGCAAGATCTCTTGCAGTGTTCTTTTGGACAGTCTCTTGTGGAGGAGGGGCTTCACGGTCGACACCAAAAGGAGGCACCATGCCTGGTCCAGTTGGTCCAGTGGACAGCCGGACAGCTAGCCAATCACAGCCTGGGGTCCCCAGGAAACGACGACACTGCTAAATTCCCCAATAACGTCCGTCCCTCTAATAACAGGGTGGATTATTTATAGCCGTGAGTACAAACGGAGCTTGTCGGCCCGCAGACGATAGACTGCAGTGCTCCTGTTTTTGACCATCCTCTTTACAACTTGAAGATGATGTGATAAACAAGATGCAGTGATAAAAGTAGCGGGAACTAACACCACGAATCAGCCTCTACAACAGTTGTACCATGGAGACTAAACTCAGACTGGTGGACGGAGATCATTGCTGAGTTAAACTTCTTGAGCAAAAAGGAGCTAAAGGAAGGCTCTACTCTGTCGATATCCTCTGGAGAAGAGAAACAAAGCTCCATTTTGTTGAAAGGCTGCTTTATCAGATGAGGGTAGGAATGGACTCAGAGTAGAGCCACTGCTCCTCCACGTCGAAAGGGGCCAGTTGAGGTGGCTTGGGCATCTGGTTAGGATGCCTCCTGGACGCCTCCCTGGTGAGGTGTTCTGGGCACGTCCCACCGGGAGGAGGCCCAGGGGAAGACGATGGATGGATGGATGGATGGATGGATGGATGGATGGATGGATGGATGGATGGATGGATGGATGGATGGATGGATGGATGGATGGATGGATGGATGGATGGATGGATGGATGGATGGATGGATGGATGGATGGATGCTTTATCAGAGAACATATAGCTTAGTAACAAATGTAGAGGATTTGCAGCATTCCGGCACACTTAGGAATCAAGAATGGGGAAGAAAGGGGGTGGTTGTTGGCGCTGGATGGGCCGGTCTGAGTAGTTCAAAAACTACCAATGTACTTGGGCTTTCACACAATAATAAAAAATAAAAAAAAACTCAGTGTACAGAAAATGGTCCAACGAAGAGGAAACATCCAGTGAGCGGTAGTCGAATGGGGAGAAAAATACTTTGTCGATCTCAGAGTAGAACAGGCAGACTGCTTTGAGATGACAGAAAGGCAACAGTAGCTCAAACAAACAATCCGTAGCACCAAGATAGACTGAATAGCTTCTCTGATTGCACAACCCATCAGACCTTGAAGCAGAAGAACAGAGAACTGGGGCTATGATTTACACGCAGGCCCATCAAAATCTGACAACAAAAGACGGGAAAACAGTTGACTGGTCTAATGGGTCTCCATTTCGGCTGTGACATTCATACGGTAGGGTCAGAATTGGGCAAAAACACATCCATTCTGCCTTGTATCAACAATTTAGGCTGGTGTAACGGGGTGGGAGACATTTTCTAACCAACAGACCATTGTTTAAATCCTTGCTGATCAGGTTCATCCCGTTATGACCAGATTTCACAAAAGCTCAAATCATCTCACACTGATTTCTTAAACAAGACAATAGGTTTACTGTGGTCCAATGACCAATAAAATAGGGCCGGACAATAATTAAATAACAATACGTGTCAATCGATATAAGAGTGGTGCAACAGAAAAAAAAGGGTCAATAAAAAGTTCAATAGAATAAGAGTTTTCCTTCCTTTTGGACTCTAGAATATCATGTAGGTTAATATTACAGTCACTACACCCCAACCAATCAGAAACGCAGACACAGGAAGGCTCCGTCACCAAGCTCCGCCCCCTTCAAAGAGATCAGAGAGCACCTTTCTTTTCTTTTTCTTTTTTAAAAACTTGCAGTTTTGGTAAAAGGTTGGTTGAATAAAGGGTTGAGTTTGAATTCAGTGTTTGTTCTGTATATGAAAATAGGTCATTAAGCAACAGCATAAAATGGCCAGGGCTGCACTTTTTTTTGACAATTAACAGTTTCAGTCAATATGATATTCTATTTTATCAATACGCTTTTTTTCTATATTGTCCAGCCCTACCATACAGCTTATTGCTAAATTTTAAATTAATTTAATTGTTATATCATTTGTAAGTTGCTTCAAATAGAAGTTTCTGCCCAACGCGTCAACATAGACGTAAACAATCACCAGATTGGGCATCAGGCAGGAGCAGCCCAGGAACCTGCAGCTAGCACGTCAAGGTAGACCAAAATTTATGAGGAATGTTTGTGGGACCTTGTTGAAATCTAGGCGACAAAGAATTAAGGCAGTTCTGAAGACAACAGAGAGTCCGATCGGTACTGGTGAGGTGAACCTAATGAAGGGGCCAGGGAGTGTATCTGAAAGGACAAACAAATCACTTCCTGTTACTTGCCAATTTGAAAAGCCACCAATGTCGGGCTAAAAAGTGGCCGCAATTCTCAACCAAGCTGTCACGGGTTCAAGTCCCAACATGGAGACCTTGACCGCACGTCGTTCTTCTTCTCTCTTTACCCATTTCCTGTCTAGCAACTGTCAAATAAAGGCCATTAGAGCCACATAATTAAAAATAAACTAAAAATAAAAACTGACTATTCAAAAGGCATCTTCTTACAATTTCTTTTTTAATTTCAAAAGTACAGTATGAATAAATAGGTGGCATAATGTGCAACAGAAAGCAGAGCTGACAGACACACAAACTTAAAATTAACTGTTTCTCTATCAATGACATCAGACGTCAGACAAATATAAATTTGGGCAGCTTTGTGGGTAACGAAAACAAGGCAAAAGATTACGACCGTTAGCTACAGGATGGTGGATTTAGATGCTGATAATCAGAGATTCCTGGATCTGCTTCTCTCTCTGGGTCTCATCCACTGACAAAAATCTCTCTGTTCAAGTTCAAAGGAGGGGGCTTGGCTATAAAGAGGCGACAGTCTCCACCGCAGGGCAGCAGAAACAACAGATGGCCACTCCTCCGAGGGCCTCCTCCCCCATACCCGTCTATCCTCCTCCGACCCCCCCCCCCCATCCTTCACATCCCCCCCTCTGTTTCCATGTGTTCCTGATTCCCCTCTTCTTCTCCGCTCCGTGGCTTCAAACAAACCATGATGCCCGGTCCTAATCATTCCCTGCAGTGGTGGCAGTAGGAGTAGTAATATATTTCTCTACCATCTTCCTCTCATGTCTCCCCCAACGCTGTCGGCCCTCCTTTTCAAATGGAGAACTTGACCCCTTTTTTGTCCATCCCCTCCAAACACTCTCCGGCAATTTTTTTCCACCCTACTAAATCCAAGACTCAGCCGTCCTCCTCTCCGCAAACTCCTCTTCATCTCCGTCTATGCCTGCCTTTGTACTCGGAGGACACCTAAAACCTCGTCTGAAACCCCCCATTTTCATCTCCCTCAACAGCCTTCTCACCCCAGCTCTCTAACATCAGAGGGGTTTTCTCCTTTGTTTCCCTCAGCGCGTGCTTTCATCCTCGCCATGCGCCCCGTCCTGCTCCATACGTACCCTTCTGCTTTGAATGCAAGCATTTCAACAGTGGACTTTGTTCGTTTGTTCCTGGGCATCATGCAGATTTTTTGTTACAGTAATTAAGAAAGTTAGTCAGAGGAATTTCCCACGAAACTGAGCTGGCATCTACATTTAATGGAATCGTGGGGTATTTTTCCCTATTAGAATTAAGGGGATACGGTAAAATTTGTCCTGACTCAGTTTAGGTGATAAATGTCACACACTAAACAAAGTCCCAATGACATGTGTTGCTATGAAGTTTCAGTTTTATCAAATGAAACCTCCATCACAGCACAGAGTGGGCTCAATAAATTGAGAGCCTACACTGGAAGTCTTAGTTTTAAAATAATGTCTAAAATTTGAGTAAACTCAATCAGGGGAAATCACGTATCGTTGGGTTTAAAAAAATGAAAGAAAAGTCACCTGTGCCAAGATTATTGCCACCCCCGCTGTTACTACTTTAGACACGGCTTAGTCTTCTATAACATTTCAAAAGGTTTGTGTATATATAGAGAGAGATCTTTGACCTCTGCACAATCTCTCAAGACCATCCAGAGTCCTACATCTGCTCCAGTCTCCTAAACCTACTCCACCGGTTTTCTGCAGGGTTTAGGTCTTTTTTTTTTTTGCCTAGAGGTCAATTTTTGTGTGACTTTTATCTTATTTGCACCACACTGGCTCCCCTCATCATCCTCATTATCACCGTTTCTGCTGTGAATCACTCGTTTCTAGGAACCAACCTTTCTCAGGACCTGACCTGACCTACAGCAACCCAAAAAGTCCAACAGGAGCTGCTGGTTTATCTTCTAAACTGCCGTCGTTCAGGCTGTCCTGTGTCCGTCCACCTCCCATTATTGGTATGCAGATGATTAATGCACAAAACCTTCAGTTTAATAGTTTGCCAAACAGTCCTTTCTAAGTACAATACACATATTTATATTGTAATTAAATATACTGTGCAGCTCTACAACCAGCTTGCATGTAGACGGTCCGGTGGTTGGTGTGGAGACTTTGCTGCATTGAGTTTTGGAGAATTGTTTTTTTTTATGTTTGTTACAATAATCCTCACTCTGCTTTAATTATTGCTCTCAAATGTAAATATGAACAAGTTTATTAGCTATTGTCCTACAGCCATTTCCTGACTTTTGAGGATGAACACACATTTGCCTTTCTTGAATGGCGTGTTTTGCTGTCTTTCCCATTTTGTAGAGTGGCTAAGAGAAATGGGCCTCTGAAAAATACAGGAAGTCATGAAGTAATCCATTTTTATCTATTTATACTTTATTTTAAAAATATTGGAGTTACATTTATTTCATAGGAATTATTGGAGGGGCCAGCGAGTTTTGCACAATTATTTCAGTAGTTTTCTGCAATTAAAAGGTTCGATTTTTTTCTTGATTGCTGATTGTAAGATTTTGCTCCTGTGATAAAAGGTTTTTATTAAATCATCGTTACCAAGTATAACAATAATGTTAATCATGGAAGGCAATGAATGTATGAAAAACAACTCTGAATTAAGTTAAAGTCACACCAAAAAAAAAGAAATAAAATAAACATGCATTTATAGCAGTGAAATTGTGTTTAAGCGAGTTTTCCACTCACTAAGCATCTTAACTCCACAGAACCAAAATCAAATAAAAATTATGTTTGGTTTAACAGTTTAATAGTTTTAAAAAGTGTGTCATTCCCCACTTTTCTCCTCATGATATGCTAAAAGTAGAAATAAGATGGGGCTATTATTACCGTTGTAACTTTCTGGATGGGGTGATGACGTGTGAAGAAATGAGAGGAAATGGGAGGAAAACCCGAAAGGATCTGAAGGTGCAGCATGAAGGGAGAAAAACTTCAGAGAAATAAAGAAGGAGATAATTTCAGATCTCCACCCACCTTGAAGACCTCAGAGAAAAACCCCGAGCCAATCCACTCGCAGGTGAAGTCATCGAGGCGTGTCAGACAGGAGAAGGCACTGATGAGGGCTCTGTAGGAGGACGGACACACCCTGCCCACCTGGATGAAACAAGACCAAGCAGGTGAAAACACGACATGTTTATGATCTGAATTCCAACCTTTTTCTGCTTAATAACAGCTTATTGCTTTCATGATAAACTCAAAACCCTGAAAATAAATGGCAACAGAGGTAGAAAACTAGAGAGAAATACATAGACTGGAGCATGTTTAACACAAACGTCACAGTACAGCCTCTTGTTCTTATTTTTTTTATTATACGGGGCTTGTTTTTTTTTCTTGCCCTTTGTGTCCAACGTTTGAATCTCTTCCAGGCGGCGGGAGGGATTCAGAGCATCCCTTTCCCTTTTTTTGAGTGAAAAATAATGTGCTATTGCTACCAACACATGTGTGTGTCCTTTTTAAATAAACAATAATATGTGAGAATTGTTTGCTAATGTATTCAAATTGTCACGAGTTCAGGGTTTGCATGGAAACAAGACATTCAGCCTGTGGAATGTAGTCCTCCTGCAGTCTCACTGCCCAAGAGGTTAAAGTTCACACAGTTAAGTGCAGTGAAAAAAAATAGAAGAGTAAGAAAAATGTGGCTTTATCGCAACTGATGTCACTGCAGCCACTTACCTATAATAAGTGGCTGCCATTGCATGACTTTCTAATACCGTGCAGCCCTAATTGTTACGTTATATCAATCCTGTTTGTTTCATTATAAAATAAAATAACCAGCATTTGTTTTATTTCCATTTCCAGTCTTGAGAACAAAAGAGAAGATCAAAGCTTTACAACTAGAGAAAAACCTTTTTAAGTAAAATTATGCAAACTTGAGTTTTGTGCCAAATGAAGAAAAACAGATAACCCACTTCTAAAAATTGTTATAAATCAAAAAGGACTAAAGGAAAAAAAAATCTCTTACTTAGCATTTAGCTTTGTGACTAGAAGCTGATAGTAGGATCATTGCCCTTTATCCCACTAGACAGGCTGAGGCATTCACTAAATTCATTAAAAAGGTACATTGCACAAGTTTCTGCTGACGTCTGGCCCCTCTGGCGACAAGTTGAAATGACACCAGTGTCCTGCACGTGCATGAGGTAAGAAAGGCAGAAACATGATTTTGCTTTATAATAGTATATGGAAACAATATTTTATTTTGAATGTAAATATTTCATATTGAGTCAATGGTACATTTATTAGGGGAAAAACCCTATTGATCTTTTAGTTGGCCAGTAACGGCGGGGCAGAGCGACCACCGGGAGCACCGGGAGTTTGCCTGCTGGCTCTGCCCGGTCCGCTCAGCGATCGCAAAGGTCCGCGTCGCTCTTGTTAACAAAAACAGCTGCGATAGGGAAAAGACAGACACGCCCCCTGCTTTCATTTTCTGAGGAGTCTGACGCTCTCTGTCAGTTGCCAGCAACTCCTCAGACCCCTACTCCACTGATTTATTCGTTTTCAAAAAAGCAACTTCTCGTCTTTCTTCTGTTGTTGGCGATTTCACCGTGAAAGCACCGTTCGTTCTCCGATGTGTTTAGGGAGCCGTGATTGCCTTTCCACTTCTGCAGTCAGTCTCACAGACAGCTGCCCGCTACGAAGCTTCATACCCGCTTGCATGTGGAGCAATTTCAATAGTTGGAAAAAATAATGCGGGTTTGAATTAATGTTTTACAGGAAAGCAGTGACAATTCAGTGAGCAGCAGCAGTAGTGCTGCAATAGCTCCTGCTGGCATGGAGGTGGTGAAATGTGCTGCAATAAGGAGTCAGAGCAGGACAGAACGGCGCTCCCTCCATTACTTGAGAACCGCACCGATATTTACTTTGGTCTTGATCCGTCGCAGATCAGACTTCAATTTCTTCTTTTTTCGTCGCACTAGACATTTTTTATTTTTATTTTTTACTCTTGTGTGGGGTCTGAGATGCACTTGTTGCTGGTCTCTTGTGGATCATCTCCTGAAACAGTCGCGGTGTTCTCTCGTTAACGCCTGACAGCCGACGGAGACTCTCAACAAAGTAAGGGTTGAACAACAGTTCAAACGGTCTGACCGAGAGCGCACATTTCACAGGCTGGGCAATCATAAGGGCATGTATGGGAAAGAAAATAAGCAACATTTAACTTCAAAACTTGTGCAATGCACCTCTAAGTACCAGTGGGATGGGTAAAGAATAATTACAGGGACTTTAAAAACTAACAAAAAAAAGAAAGAAAGAAACAATAAACTAATCGTCAGGCGTTGGCGTGCCTGCAGCCAACGTCACCAACTGACCTGTGAAGGCGGGCCCATCTCACAGTTTCCTACGCCTCCGGCCCCGTCCTCCTGGAGACGTTCCGGCCATGTTGGGAACCCGGCAATGGAGTTGCGTTTATTCCGGTCCATGGCGATGTGAAAGACGGCGATACCAGAGAGGGTAATATGGGCCTTTTTCTGTAATGTACCCACATGTCAAGAGGAATAGATTGTCCTGACGGTGCCGAGGGTTTCACGGCAGCACGGTGTGTGTTCAGTTTGTGTCGTGGTAGGAAATATATCACACGCATAGACTTCAGGTGCTTTTGTTTACTTTGGATGCGCCTGTTCTCGTCCCCTGAAGGGTTACTGGCCAGTCCGGTTCCTCGCTGCCAGACCTTCACATGCTCGTCAATCCGTGAAGAGCTGGAAAAAAAACAAGCAAAAAAAAAACACAGAGACTGACGTCAGGATTGATAAAAGTCACTGTTGTTCATCAGGCTCAAAAATAATAGTTGTAATAATTGCCCAATTATGGGATTTAAGCCAAGAAATAGTTCCGGTTTCAGACCCTTCAGCCAGTCAGATGGGTCCAAAAACAAGCAGGAAGGGAAGTCTGTGGCTGAAGCATGTTGTTCATGCTGACAGTAAATAAAGTGGTTTTCATATTGTTTCAGAAACATAAAGATAAATTACTCTTTAGTTCACCAAACGGAGCCAGGCTTTAAATTCATTTCCTGAACACCACAGACTGCTGTGAAAAACACCTCGTCTTTTACTTCAATATAGAGCTGAAACGTCTCTCTGCATAATTAAATATGTTGATTATGTTAAACCAAGACTTAACGTATCACAAACAACTCTTTCAAGAAGTTTGAAGTTTATTTGTTTTGCAGGAGGAGTGGAAAGCTTTAATAGAGTAAAGTTCCCAACATGCTCCAGGCCAGAGAACCAGCATGAAAGACATCCGCGTCACGACATACGTATGGGAGAAATATCCTTTAAATTGACGTTTTCTTCCTAAAATTAAATAAATTGTTTTGACATAAATCACATCAGAACCGATTTACGCAACCTTTGCTGTTTGCTATTGCTGCATATAAAGTAAATCAAAATTAGAATCGTTGCCAATTTGGTCAATTTGAGAATTTATCCTGATTTCTTTGCGAAATTAATATTAATATGTACATTACCATTATATAATTGGACATGTTTTCCCCTATTTACTAAATTATCCAAACTAAGATTTCCCCAAATGTTTAATCCATGAGCCCATCTACCTTTGAGCTCATGAATTAAACTTTGATGCACTTTTTTTAATTCAACCAAAATGAAATAGCCATTAAAGACATACATGTGATAAATAATCAGGGATAATCTTCTAATTTCTTAATTTTCTGTTGGGTTCAGAACTGCTAAGTCCATCAAATTACTTGCAAGATCCTTCTTTTATTGCAGAGAAAATAGAAAAATAAAACTAAAACTAATTTTGAAGCTCAGAACTGAAGGAAGACCAAGGGAATCGCCAGGGGGCATAACGGCCTTATCGGTGCTTTTCTCATCTTTCCTTCAGATATTATGAGAGAGAGTGAATGTTAATATGCAAAAAGTATTGAAAAGATATAGTATAAAAAGATTTTATCACAATTTCCCTATTAGGGAACATGACCGTGATTTTTTTTTCTTCTGAAAAGAAGTGAACTAACCTGCGTAGTGTTGCCAACTCGTGTCTCGTGCCGCTGACATTAGCACTTGTGCTCAGCATTCCTAAGATATGTAATAACGGCTAATTACACACGGCTGAAAAGAAAATATGTGGAAACTCAGGCGTTTAATCTCTGACACAAGTGGCTTCAATCCAAAACATTAACAGAACTACAAAAACTAGCAGACTTCCTCTAGACCCATTCCTGTCCCAGTCATTCCCTTACAAGGCTTTCCCACCTCTTTTTTTTTTTTTTTTAAGTATTTATTTTATCAATGACATTTTACTTTAAGCCTTGCTAATAGGGTACGGCAGAAAAAAAAACATGTTGCCCGTGCCAAGAAAAACACAAGCCCAAAGCTGCCCTGCCCATGTACTGAAAGGCTGCGATCCAGAAGCAGAAGCGGAGACACGCTTCTAGTGAGCGAGCAGACCAGAATAGGTCAGCATGTAGAACATTAGCTCACTCTTTATTCATAACACTGTGCAGCAGCAGCCAGGAAGAGATTTTGCTTTCACACTTCCACATCAAGCCATCTAACCTTCATTTTTCTTTTTAACCAAACATGAGGTCATGCCTGAACACTCATTCCTGCAAACGCACCCATCAATGCTTGTTACGCTGTACTTTAGGCTCGGCACCGTTAGCGGCATCAAGTTATACGAGTTTTCTAAAACGTGGGGGGTTTAGACACCCCCCGAGTTGTGCCAACATCTTGTAGCTACAGTTTAAAGTCATTTTAATGAGAAAAAAATCTGCTGGAACGAAGAAGTCCCTGTCCCTTTCCACCTGTTGCTGTGCACTGCCGGTCAGTCGGCTGAAAGAAGGCCAATGCACTTTCCCGTCGCTTGCGAGACAGAAACTCAACATTTCTGGTTGCAAAAATAAACAAATAAATAACAAACAGCATCGTCCTGTTGGGATGCAGCCAATCACTCTTGCTAAGGGTCTTAAAAACAGTGGCAAGCTACAAGCAGCATGTGTGTTAAGCAGTTTTGTCAAGATTTCTAATTATAAAAATTAAGATGAGAATAAAAAAACCTGCACAGGCAACATTACTTGAACTTTAACAACACATTTGAGCAGCACTAGAAGTCATGTTGGGTTTTTTCTGTTTCAAATGAAAGCAATTATAATGTATATGTTTATTAAACTGTGGCATTTCTTTACTCAAAGTACCAAGCGGGTAGAACCTCATATCAACTCAAGGCTCCTGTAGAGGGTCAGAAATTTTGATTAAATAAGGATTATTTCAGGTTTAGAGCAAGATATTAACTTTCACTCAGTACTGCTTGAACCCTTCAAAAAGACTGAAAATCTAGCTGTGTGGCAAAAATAAACTCACTGAAATCTTAAAGTAATTCTGAAAATAAACCAGACCTGCAAACAGCATTTGGTTAGAATAACATGAATGAGGTCATACATAAACTGAGCAGCAATCGCATTAAGCTATATGACGAAAGCTGATGCTATTGAGACCTTTTCATCGCACAGATTTGCCAACCACTAATTGTATAATTCTGCTACATGTACAGTCAGCGGCTTCCAAAAGCATCCTTGCCCCTTGGAGCTTTTCACGTTTCACCAGGGTACAACTACAAACCTGAAAGTATTTAACTCTGACAGGCCAAAACAAAGTAGCACATAACTGTGAACAGTGAACATGATAAAACTCTTCAACGCCTGCCACACGTTGGTTTTCAGCAGCGTTTACTCTGACGTCACCGCCAGAGAAGACCAAGTCCAAACGACTGCCCTGAGAAGTCTCCTAATTGGCAAATGGAGTCCACTTGTGTGGAAAGCAAACTCAAATCGAGCTGCAGGGCTCGGACGTTTGTCAGAGACCATCAGTGGACAAACAGATTCGTATTCAGCTCAAGGAGCACCAGACGGGACAGCCGTAGGGGTTGTTGATGAGTTTAAAGCAGTTAAAAACAATATATATCTTTAAAAAAACGAACCCGCACAAGACTCCACTCCTATTGTGAAACATGGTGGTGGAAGCATCATGCTGTGGGGATGCTTTTCCTCAGCAGGGACAGGAAAGGGAAAATGGACTATAGTGTAATCCAGGAAAAGAGACTTTAGATCGGGTTGGACCTTCACCGTCCGGTACAAAAACAACCTTTGCTTTCGTTTATTACATTTAATTACACTAAGATACATCCATCCATCCATTGTCTTACTCGCTTTATCCCTCATGGGGTCGCGAGGCTTGCTGGTGCCTATCTCCAGCATTTCAATGGGCGAGAGGCGGGGTACACCCTGGACAGGCCACTAAGATATACTGAAAGTTTTTTATTTTGGATGTAACAAGATAAACTGTGAAACGGGTTTAAAGCGGTACTTTTGCAAGGCGTTCTGAACTTGAGATAAATTTAAAAATTTTAAGCAAACATCCTTATTGCACTAATGCTAAATGTTGCCACTCTGCATGGAAACAATCCCACTGGGAGACGAATAAGAGTCAAAATGCTCCGTCATCATTTAAGACTGTGGGGCTAGAATGATGTTTGCATTTTTTCGTCTTTATATTCAAAATATCCACTTTTAATTGTTTTATTATAGCCTTTCATAGTAGCATCTCCCCAGCAATAATCACTACAACATAGGGATCATTTTATCTCTTCGCGTTTTTACTACTACAAAGATGTGATGTTTTATGCAATTAGAAGAGAGAAATAAATGGACATATTGGGATAAATGACAACTGAGTCAGCAACTTTTTACAATCCAGGGCCATTTAGCCCTCCTCCTGCAGCATAAACATTACCTAGCGCTGCAACACCTATGACACCCTTAAAAAATCAACTTATCAAGTTTAATAAATGATTACTTTATCTAATTGATTGTGTTACTGTTGAAATTCTAAGCTTCAAAACTAAGAAAAACATTTAGAAGAGAAGAGAAAGAATACGTTTTCCTCCAAACTGAGGGAAAATAGAAAAACCAGCACAGTGACAAAAACAGTGGTTTAGTAAAAGAAATTCTTCTTGCACTTTTAGTGCCATTCTGTTGTGGAAATTACATCCACAAATTGGCGGAAAAGGTACTTAATGCAGCTATTTCTAGCTTTATATTAACAAACCCCGCTCAGTTATTTTCCACTTAGTTATTAAAAGGCACCAAAAAGGGCCTGAAGAGCCACATGCAGCTCCGCAGACCCCTGGTCTGAAGAGTCTGCAAAAAAAAAAAAGGAAAATAGAAAAATCACAGGGAAAGTTTTAGCCTTTTCCATACTGGCAAAGATCCAGTGACGAGGAATTCATGTAATGAAACAAACAAGCAAGCAAAATAAGCTTATATGTCACAAACCCATATTTTTTACATCTATAATAACCCTCAGTGATGTTGCAAGTGATAAAATACAAATAGAGAAAAGCCACCCATGTTGATTACTATATTTGTTTCCAAACTATACCCCACTGACTTTGTATTCCAACGGCCTGCATTTAAAATACCACATTAAAGGGGACACTGGGTGGAAAAGGGTGGACATGTAAAGGCTGCCTCTTTGCTGTGTGTAAAGTGTGGCCTGCTGATACTCCAAAACAGATGGGGCATCCCACCAAAGCGGCCTCGGGCCAAACACTGTGGGAGTGGGTGGAGAAGGGCGCTGCGCAGCCATCCAGCTGTGTCCTGGCGGATTACAGGCTAATGGGACACGTCGTCAATAAATCGCAAGTTAAGTGACGTTATGACGTTAAGGTTGCAGCAAATAGTTTAGAGCAAAGATTTAAATACCGGCAGACCAATTTCCCAGCTGCAACTGTGTACGCTCGACTACTTCGACTTTTAAATGCCAACATGATAAAGAAGAGATTCAAGTCAGGTTTCAGGAAGCGTTGCAGCGCTGAATTGCCTCAGTTAAAACCTGGAATGACTTCCTTGAGTCTTGGAGTAGCAGAAAACACGTTTAGATGTTGAGCGCAGCTGATTATTACTGACGATTAACCTATTCTTTCAATCCTCTCTGAGACGTAGCTGGTATTCATGGCGCCGCCCTTCACCGGTTCGTTTATCCAGAAGCCCTTCCAGTGTGAAGCTGGGACGATTTCCCTTCCTCTAGAGCTGCATTAAGCTGTGGTGTTCCTCAAGGATCCCTCCTTGGGACAGTTTTATTCACTCCATTATGTTGTAAAAAGAAAAAAAAAAGAAAAAAGAACATTTGCCCCGTTACAGATATCTTGTGATTTTTGTTTCACTCTCCTGCCTGAAAGTTTCAATCAACAAAGAATGTAAAGTAACAAGCAAAGAGAAACTGTGTAGATGCAAAATTATGATTTAATTGAAAAAACGAGGTGTAAAGAAAACAACTGCCCCCTTATGAATTTGTGAATTAACTGTTTATACTCAAATTTTCTTGAAAATCTGAGTAAAATTTCCCAGATTTGATTACTGCTTGAACTGTAGAAACAAGAAGTCGCTTAAATAGAACCTGCCTGACAACACGAAGCAGGTTACAGGATCCCAGATAACAACACATCGTGCCCAGATCTGACATCCATCAACCTGTTAATGGTTACAAAGCCATTTGTAGAGCTTTGGGAATCCACTGAAGCACGGCTAGTGCCATTAGCCATAAACAGAGCATGCATGGAACAGTAATATGAGCCCATCCAAGGATTTGCCAACCAACCAGAATTACTCCATACAATAACTAACCCAGAACATCATCTAAAGAACTGCAGGCCAAACTTTCATGACTCAATAACTAACAGACCGGCCAAAAACTGGCAAGTGTGACAAATCTGCTCTGCACCTGTTATACAGCAGGAAATGTTCTATAGCACGCTAGCATGTCCAACTCTGCATGGTTCAAAGCTTTAAAATATATAATAATAATAATAATAATAATAATAATAATAATAATAATAATAATAATAATAATAATAATAATAATAATAAATGTCCTAGTCAAAGTCTCTATTTAACTCTGCTTAAGATGGGGTATGACCTTGAACAGGTATTCATGCTCGAAAACCCATTTTAGCTGAAAACTAATCTGAACACAATTATTATCACTTGCTCTTAATTATATTTTATTATCTTTGGATTTTTTTATTATTATTTTGGCAACATGTCATTTATATTGGGTCTGTTGGAAGAGGCTGTTTTGTTTTTGTTGGGAAGGTGCTTTATGAATAAAACTGACTCGGTTTGCCTCTCCTTTGACACAGTTTCTGCGCAGCACTTTCGACATTTTGGTGATCCGTTAGATTTCTGTTGTTCCCGTCAGCTCTGACAAACGAACAATAAGACAGAAAAAACGAGCGACGTCACACAAAAACCGCGAAACGTTTGGCTCTCTGCTGTCTGACCACAACCAACTGTGGCCAACAGCCACGACATGCAAGCGTGTGCGACGCATGGCATCCATTCTCCAAGGGTTGGCAAGCGATGCGCAGACCGATGGAGCAGCGACGGTGAGCAGAGAAACCCGCCTCCACCTGGATGCCACTGACAGCAAACGGAAGAGCCGGGTGAATAAAAATAAAACCCATTAGCAGCTGGGTCGATTCCTGTTAAACGTTTACTATAAACTCCAGAGGCGGAGGAGGAGGAGGAGGGGGATGTAAACAAACACTGGGAGGCAGTAGCCATTATTCGGGTTTGTTCCTGTTGGGTGTTTTAAAGTTTTACTCACCTAGTTTCCAGGAGCAGTCCGGGATGGTCTCCATGCCTCTACCCGGAGACATTTCTGAAAGAAAAAAAGAAAAGGCTACCGCCGAAACACCGCAGCTAGCTGACGAATTAGCTTAGTTTTGTCAACAGGGCTGGAGCGAAGGGAAGAGCTAGCACACGTTAGCCTGACGAGGGAGAGCCTGCAGCACACGCACTTAACAACAAGTTGCTCCGGGCGACGGCTTCAAAGTCCATTCATCCGGCCGCTGGGTTCCGCAGTCTAACACGAAGTCTGCGCCTCCCGGTGGTTTGTCAACACGTCGGTAAAACGCTCTGGTGCTGTTGTCCGCTCCTCCTGTGATATTTCCAACGACTGTCGGTGTTTGACAGCTCAGTCGTTTCCCCCACCACGACCCCCAGTTCTGACCCCGCCCACCTTCAGCTCTGACTCCGCCCACGTTGGACGGACACGTCTGTGAGCCAATCAGAAATGCGCGCTGCTTTGTCGCGTTCCAAGTTGGAAAAGTATGTTTTGTGTTGATTGAGGTGGAAATGAAGGAAGTTGATTTCATTAGGAGATAAAAAAACATAAATAAATACAATAAAAAACAGGGGTGGTTCTAGACAGGTGCCAGCGCCCCTGTAGAACCCCTGCAAGGCAAGGCAAGGCAAGGCAAGGCAAATTAATTTGTATAGCATATTTCAGTACAAACACAATGCAAAGTGCTTTACATGATTAAAATGTAGGAAATTGAAAACAGAATAAAAGCAAGTTCGAATAAAATGTACAAGAAATGAAACAAAATAAAACATGGGAAAATAGAAACTAAAAGAAAATATTAAAAACAGTTGGACGACAAACTTGAACTAATGATGTTTCAGTAAAACAATTTAACCAGAACAGTCAAAGGCAATCCTAAACATCTGTGATTTTAATCTTGATTTTAACGAACTCAGGGTTTCAGCACTTTTTAGCACGATTTCTGGGAGTTTGCTCCAGATACGTGGAGCATATGAACTAAATGCTAAAGACACAATATTAAATACATTTCTTACGATGATATATGCTTGCAAAGATATCGTAGCTGATTTGTCACTTGGACCAATTGTTACTCTAACAATAATTTTAAAATTAAGCTGTTTCATGTTTAGCTCCAGCCATATTGAGATAGGATCAGGGGTCTGCAACCTGCAGTTTCAGAGCCACAATTGGCTCTTTGGCTCACTTAACATAGTAAACGATGAAAATATTGACATGCTTCATTTTTGTTTTTTTTCCAATCTTTTGCTCTTTGCCTCCATGAAAAAAACATTGGCCCCACCCTGGCCCCCCTGCTAAATTTGGTGTAGAACCGCCACTGACGCTCTTAGTTGTATATTTTTCAACTTCCAGTTTATTTGTCTGAGTTGTGCAGCGTTGTACAAAGCAGTACACTGTATCTTTTGTTTCAAGTTAGTGAATTATTTTTACTCATTTGTGAAGTCAATTTTAATTCTATAAATCTATACTTCTTAAAGCTTTTAGGTCTGCCTCAACTTAAAACCGTAAGTCAGACAAAGGTCACTTCCCTTAATTGCAGAATTATTTATTTTTTCATGTAGCTCATTATTTGTTTGTTTTGTCATCGCCTTCAGTTTTCCATGCTATCTAAAGTACTTTGTGTGGCTTGCATTGTGTATCAAAAGTTCTCTATGAATAAAGGCTGATTGATTAGTTGTTGTTTTTAGAGCCATTTAGTTCACGTCTTTGAAATCTGGAGGATGCCAGTAAAACATGATGGGGGCCTTCCTGACCAGTAAACGTACTATTAGAATGCTATTTGAGTATTCATTTAATGAGGCTTGTCATCCTTTACGTGCTGGTAATATTGACATGACTCAAAATGGTCTACCTTAAAAGTATTTATTTTTCTTTGTAAAAATTATTTTCTATAATGTGGAAACGCAGCCCCGCCTAGTGGAGAAACACGGGAAACACAATTGACTTCTATATGTCTTATATGTGGGTTTTGATCAATTTGCTTTTAATAACACCTTTACAAATACACAGAGTTACTCTTGTGCTTACCCCTCCAAAACAAAATGTGCCAGGAACCAAAAAAACAAGTTTTATAAATATAAAAAAGGTCAAATAAAAAAATTTTGTGATGAGAGGAAAAATACAATGTTTTGAGTAAAACAAGAGAAATTGGGCCCTTTTGTTATTGCAGAATTAAAATAGGGCAACCCACAAATAGAAACAAAGTTCGCAGCCTAATGAGATACAAACAGAACAAATTGTTATTCTGTTATGTGCAATTTATTTGTTTCATTTCTTTGTAAATATTTTATTAAAACCAGGATAAGAACGCCTGTAACAAGATTTTCTTATCATATGTTTCATACAATTATGTGTATATATAGTATATGGAACAATCTATATCTATAGGTTATTGAAGATGTGTCTACAGTAAGAATCTTTTTATTATTATTACTGATTCAAAGAATAGACAACAGTAAATCAGTCATAACAGCTATAAAAACAGTGCATACAAAATAAATTATAGGCATATCTGGAATAAAATAAAATATATGATAGTACATGAATATCTTAAAGATAAAACGATAGATCCATAAATAAAGGAATAGATAGGGGTGACAGACTATAACTCAAAATAACTTAGTAAATGTTTTTTTATATATATAATTTAGTAAATGTTTGAACTGTGAACGGGTTTACAGCGACGTCATATTTTCCTGTCAGAGATTGTAGCCAATCAAGAGCGCCGCAGAGCCTGGTCACGTGACCGTGACCGTTTCCTGTTTCTATTGTACACTTCCACGATTTTGCTTCAAACCAGCAAATGTGAACTTTTAAGGCGAACTCTTCCGCCGCCGTGGGATTTGTCCTCGCACATTAAAGCCCCCTGAACGCCCGCCGACGTCGCTTCAGCCGCCAGAGGCAGCGGACCGGAGCAACATGGCTAACAGCGCCAACAATAACAACAACTGTGTGGCTTTCCAGAGCAAGCTAGCCTCCATCATGGAGAGGCTGGCTAAGGCGGCCGTCGTGGAAGTCAGCAAACTGTGGGAGGACGGCTTCGCTGTGGTCCAGGTGGAGCTCCTACGGAGAGAGAGCGAAATTAAAGCCCTGAACAGAAAGCTGCTGTCGATGGAAAACGAGCGTTTTACGGCTCTTTCTCAAGCAGCTAATAAGTCCTCATCTTTACCACGGAGAGAGCAGCAGAATAACCTGCCGCCACCTGCCGGCGAAGGTAGGAACTGCAGCCAAAATCACTGGCTACTTGAAATGTGTTTTTACCACATGCAGTTTTATACACCGTAAAGCTTTCATAATAAAGATAAAATTGTTGCTACAACGCTAAATGCAGCTGTGTCTCAAAATGGAATATAATCAAATCTAATCCAGTAATTTAACAACATTTTTAATGAATGCTGCTTGTCAAGACTTGATGCAACCTGCTGGGTTTTATTAGAGGAAACTTTTTGAACAGTCGGCATAATCTGATCCAATCTGTATAATCTGATTAAATTTGACTTTGGAAAGTGCCTTCAGTTGACATGTATCATGAATTGGCGCTATATAAATAAAATTGAATTGAACGGAATTTTGTAATTCAGTTCAAATGGTAAAACTAATGCATAGGGTCATTACACACGCGGCAGTTGCTTATGAAATTTATTTCAGTTACTTTTGGTTGTGTTGGCTTTTAGCAGATAAAATCCCCAAATTCAGATTCTCCAAAAAAAATTGTTTGCATAAAAAAAAGAGTTAAAGAAGGGGTTTTAACATATTACTACAATGTTCACATGCATCTGTTGATCAAATTACCTCCTCAGAGTGTCAGTGATTTTTACAGTCCTCGTTATCAACTAATGATTTGATCTGATTTGGGAATTGTCCCCTTGAGACTGGAGTTTGAAAGCTCTGTCACAAATTTGGTTTTTTTTGTGTTTGTTTTTCAATAGAGAGATGCTCTAAAACAAATCCTGAATTTGATCAAACACGGTGGACCAAAACCAGCGTATGACATGGTTTCCGAATCACCAACTGTGTGAATTTCAGACGAGCCTTTAAAGAACTTAGATTTCAGATTCTGTGCCTCTCCGCTCTTTCTACAGGCTCTGGAATATTGATTTGCAAATTAAATGCAAAGTTCACCTCCATTTGGAACGAGGACCCCGGACAACCGAGCAACAGTCCAGTCCTGTTTCTCCCTTACCCGGTTGAGAAATCTTTGGTGGCTCATGAAGAACTGAACCCCTGCTTCAGTTTACATCTCAAACCCCATTAAAACTCTTTAATGGGTTTTACTTCCCCTGCTTCTCAAGACTGAGAAGCGTTACTTCTGCACCTTTTTCAACCACACTCTTATCTCCTTCCACTCAACTTTTCATTGATGTGCTCGGCATCTTGTGAGCAGTCAGCGTCTTCGATGGCTGCTGAGCAAGTCAACGCCGCAGTCCTCTACGTGATTGTTTAGGCCACATGACGATTCTGTATGTTGCACATTCTTATTTTATTGCTATTTTGTGATATTCCCATTTTCTGAGAAACAGAATTTTGGATTTTTATTTAGCTGTAAGCCACAATCGTCAAAATGAACAGAAATAAACGCTTGAAATATGTTGTGAATACAAATGAAATGTTGATTATTGAAACCAATTAACGTTTCAGTAATATTTACAGTCATTGAAATGCTTCTGCATTATTCGTGTGTGAAACAGTTTAACACGTAGTAGTAATAATAATAATAATACATCAAAATTATAGAGCACTTTTTTGGACACTCAGACTCTTTCCAAAAAAAAATAAAAACAGAAATATACGAAAAATCATACTAGGGAAAAGCAAGTTTAAATAAGTGGGTTTTGAGATGTGATTTGAAGTTCTGTAATGAACGATAAATAATCATGTGTTTAATCAGTTTTAGGTGGTACTTAAGTCAAGATTCTCTCCATATTTTGTACGAGATAATTTTGTCTTAAATTCAGACACATTGTATCAAAGCAGACGTGTTAAACGTACCTTCTGTGTTCCTCTTTTACATTTAGCTATATTTAAGATTATCTAGACAGTTCCATGTAAGAAATTGCGTTCTTTTTCATTTCAGGGCCTTCGGTAGAATCGCTCCAGATATCAACTCCAGATCAGAGCCTCCGGGATAAGACGGACTCGTCGGGAAATAACCGAGCCGCACCGCCTGCTCAGGCGGAGGAAAACCAAAGTGCAATAAAGCAGCGTAAGCCGGACGCCTGTGAAGCTGAGGATAGAGACAAAGAAGACTCAGTAGTGAAGCTGGAGGAAGACAAAGACGTTGAGATTGTGGAGCAGGAAGTGGATTTGAATCCCAGAAGCAGCAAAGCCGCTCGCAACGAAGTGAAACGGATCCAACGACCCGCTAAAGTGCCACAAGAGGCCCAGTACTGGATGTCGGGCGACAGCGACACAGAAGATGATCCCGACTGCTTCTTGAAACCAAACCAGCTTTCACAGCATCTGGACTCAGAAATCTTGCTTATTCAAAACTCTCTGGACATCTTTGACAACTCAACGCCGGCAGCTCTTCCTGATCGGCTCGCGGGGGAGAACAGGACGCTTCAAGGTGCAAAATCCAGAGCTCCCGGGGCTTTCAGCCAATCACAGCCAAGTCAGCCGACGTCCCACCACGCAGACAGACAAACGTCCGTTGGGTTCCCTTTAGAGAAACAACGGCGGACTAAAACCGTGTCGGCGTTCAACCCCGAAAGCAGGCTGTTCGTTTTAAACGAGCCGGAGTTGCACAAAACTTTAGCGAGTCGGCACGTTAAGGAGAAGTGGTACATCTGCCCGTTTTGCGGCAAAAGCTTCGACCGCGTCAGCCATCTGGAGATCCACCAGCGGATTCACACCGGGGAGAAACCGTACACGTGTGAGGCGTGTGGCAAGAGTTTCTCCCAGAGGAGCAACCTGCGCACTCATCAACGAACGCACAAGGAGGCCGTCTCTCTAAACGTTTAACTCAGAGGCACCAAAGACAGGGAAGAGCTCGATTTTATTGTGTTTTCATATTACTGAAACGCTGTAGCCGATTTTTTTTTTACAGTACCACCTTGGGATGTGAGGACAAAATGTAATTATTTTACTGTGATTAAAAGTCTGTCCAATGCTTAGATTAAGAAACAAGCTGTAGACACTTGAAGCCCCTCATGCATTTATTAGCTCCCCTGGTTAAGATGTCTAAGAAGCCTTAAGATAAATGTGTCTGTTACTGCAGTTGCATAATGTCACTGTAAAACATTAAGGAAAAAGCTAACATTTAATCATGATTTATCAAATCCATCCATCCATTATCATTTAATCATGATTTATCAAATCCATCCATCCATTATCATTTAATCATGATTTATCAAATCCATCCATCCATTATCATTTAATCATGATTTATCAAATCCATCCATCCATCCATTATCTAACAAGTTTATCCCTGCTGGGATCACGAGGGGTGCTGGTGCCTATCTCCAGCTGTCAATGGGCGAGAGGCGGGGTTCACCCTGGACAGGTCGCCAGTCTGTCGCAGGGCAACACAGAGACAAACAACCATTCTATTTATTAAATCCCATGTTCTGAAATAATTCACTGTGGTCACAACTTGTGGTGTCCCTAAGATCCATCGTCTATACCTGCAGGGGCTGTAATCTTTCTCCAGAGGTCACTGGGTGGGTGGGTAGCCCCCGGACAGGTCATCAGTCCACCACAAGGCGACACGCCTAAGGGTGGTTTTAGAGAAGCCGGATAACCTAACATGGATGTTTGTGGACTGTGGGAGGATCCCAGAGTACCCAGAGAGAACCCGCGCATACACAGGGAGAACAAGCAGACTCTATTTTAGAAAGACCTCCGCTGGGGATTTGAACCCAGGACCTTCTTGGTGCAAAGCAGCAGTGCTACAAACTGCATCACTATCAATAAAGTACTGTTTTTGATTTTATGCTTGACTTTTCTAAGTTGATCGCAGTTTCTAGGAAACATTTTTATTAATGTTAGTAATTCGTGCCTCTCAAAGGCAGATGTGTGTTGCCCGTTCAGAGGTTCGCTACAATAAGGACATCCAAAGAAAACTGGAGCTATGACAAAGCTGAATTAGGACTTCTGTTTATCTTGACCCCACACAGACAGGAGGCATAAAATAATAATGATGATCCAGCAGAGTGGCATCTTGTGGTCACAACGTGTGCATAATAACCATTAGGCATCGTCTACATGCCAGCCTGTCACAGATCTAAACTAGTGAAGTTTATCTGAGCTGGAACTGTGTGTAATGGTAGGATGAGGTTTCTTTGCAGGATCTGTGGTGCTGTGGGCCTGTTCCTCTCTAAGAGTCCTTGGGGACCCTGAATAGTGTCATAATTCTTTTTTTAAAGGCTAACAGTCTCTGCCAGCAAACTGAAAATGGTTCATTTGTGTCTTTCAGCAATGGAAAAAAAAACTAAAGGAAATGACTCACCAGACAAAATCCACCTCCTTCCACCGTCATCTCAGTCCCGGACCTCAATCCTACAGAAAGCCTGTGGGATGAGCTGGAGAGGACACAGGACTCTAAACGTCTTTAGAGTAAAGACTAAATAATAAACGTCTTTAAATTAAAGGTTGAAAAGGAAAATGATAAAGCTCGACGTCTCTCCACTGTCAAACGACTTCCAGTAGTTCACGCTGAACCACAGTAGCATAGGCTGTAATTGAATCACTTAACGTACACGTTTATTCAGGCCGTTTAATCAGGCCTTTCATTTGGGCAAACAATGAAATGATCCAGTTTTTATTAGGAAATCGTTCCACAGCTTCACTGTCGCCTGCATGTCTGACGGCCAGCAGGACTCCTGGCTCTTTCTGGTCACTTTTCCATAAAAGCTCGATGGAGACTTCAGGGTGTCCTATATGCGATAACCTCTGATTTTATTATACCAAACCCGATTAATAAATTTTTTTCCCTCGTTTTCCTTTCACAAAAAGAAACGAAAGGAAACTTTTATTTCAAGCATTTCGTCTGGGAGTTCACCCGAATTCAAAGTGAAACTACATACAAGCTGTGAAACAAGATGGCGGCCCTGCCGTTGGAAACAATGACAATAACACAAAATATTTGCTGCAAGTGCAAAGAACAGGCTTCACTTTATTTGTGTAACTTCAAATTAACTTGAACTAAAAATAAGTAAATGAATAAATTAATGTCCCTCGTATTATGATTAAAAAATTTCCTCTTTCCACTGTTATGACAATATATCCCCCTAAACATATATTCAGCATTGCAGCTATTCTCTTCATGGAAGCCCAGTGAGTACATTGGCTAAATAAAATCCAGATTTTACAAAAATTAAATCTTAAAACTTTTTTTAATTATATGAATTGATTAAATCAATTTATCGCCCAGCCTTATTTCTATGTAGTTGTCTGCGCTAGAAACAAACGGTTATAACTAAATAATGACCGTAAGAAGTTACAAATCATGCTCAAATGCTCCATTACAGGGACAATTATGCTTAAACAGATAAAAATTAGGGAATAATTTACAAAAGAACTATAAATGAATCACTATTCTACCTTAAAGCAGTTTGTGACCTGATGACATGACATGAGGGTTAAGGCATTTGATTTACATCAGCGTTACGTTTATCAAACCTTTCATTGACCAGTCAGGTTTGACCGGTTCCTACATCGTCCACAAATATTTAATCTGCAAGTCGAGGCTGTCGCTCTAAACACGTTTGTGTAGATTGACACATTGTTTCCTTTAAAATGGGGTATTTTATCCCAGTTTATGTTCTGGAAGAGTCAAGCATGTGACTTCCTACACCTACAACTCAAACCCCCTGATCTACCTTCGTATTTCTGATCGTCTCATCATACTCACCGTTTCATCTTCCCATCATTGTAAGAAAAAGACGAATCTGTAAAAGAACCACATTGAATCTCAACAGCTTCTCAATGACTGTTGAGATAAAATTACATATGCTGTAATTTTGATAAAACTTTAATCATTTACATGCTGGGACTTCCTCCGTTTCACATTATATCATTTATATACAGGCACATTTCAGTGTATTCATCAGAGCATCTTTATAGAACATCAATTGTCCCGCTGCTGATCGGTACGGTAAGTCAGCAGTGTTTTCCAGTTTGGTCCCATAAAATCCACAGGTGAAACATTTTTCCATCACAGTTCCTTTCTTTTTTTTTTTACCTCTTTGGTTCCTGTAGGTAGCTGTTGGTGTTTAACATAGAAACATGAGAGATTACATTATGACCACTGATGGTACAGTGAGTAACATTGCTTTTACCCTGCAGGGGAAAATGAGACATTTTCATGAGTAAAGTTTGTTATCAGCTGCAAAAACTGTTTGACCCGTAGAAAAAAAAAACAGAACAAATAAATTTAGCAAAATATATACACAAAAAAAATGCTAATGTAAGAGTAACTGCTGTAAACAGCTGCATAGGCTTGGGTCTATGCATCTCTGTTTACACAAAAGTAGTTTAAAACTGAAAACAGTTATTTACGCGAAAATATATATAACGCATTTATTCTTACAGTTATAACGATGTCATCCGTACCAGGAAATATTTTTCATTTTGATACAGATTTAGCAAAACAGAATAAACAGTTGCCAAATGTAATAGCTTTTTTAAGTGCTTATTAATCTTCCATTCGACCGACTCTGACCAGTGACTGGCTGGTTGGAAACTTGGATGTTTCTAATCATTGAACGGGTGCATCAACCCACCCATGTCCTGATGTTTAAAAAAAAAAAAGCATGGGAAATACTCAATTGTATTTTCGCAAAGAAAGTAGTGTCACTCTATTCTAAAACAGTGTTCTTTAATAAGTGTGGAATAATCCAGTTCAAGTGTGAGTAGTGTAAACGCAGGGGTGTCCAAAGCGAATTGGCAAACTGGACGACAATGTCCAAAACCATTTTTATTTTTGGATCTACAATGGTTTACACACACTTTTGCCTTAAGAAAATCCAACTAAATTGTATTTTGTGGAGCAGATAAAAAAACGTTCGTTTTTTTTTTTTTTTTTATTGTATTTTTTTTTTTTGGCCTTCATGTACTTTTGACTCAAGAGTTTGTGTGATGCGATGAAAAGTTTGGACACCCCTGATCCAACATGTTTCAGATTTTAAACCAGAGAAGATGGAGTCCAGATTCTTTGATAAATAATTAAATACCCTTTAACCTTTAGCCGTTTAATAGACAACTTGCAGTGCACGGCCCTTTTTGCATCAGGGCCTTCATTGTGCAACACGAGGGGGGTTGCCTAATAACCATTTACTAAATGTGTAAATAAGTAATAGAAACCTTGTTGGAGGTTCTTTTCCCTCCGCCTCTCTTGAGTCTCGGTGCTGTCCCGTGACAGAACGGTGCTCTGGACACCAATAAACTAACATGTTCACCTATACAGGTTTTACAATACTGTGTGTGTCTGATTTAATGAGATGCAAACTATCAGAGGTGCACATACACAGATTTTATGTCTTTTTATACACAGTTCTGGTTCTGAGGTTGGAGCAGGTGAGAAAAGCTTTGTTTCCGACTGTGCAGAGAGGTCCAGTTGGTTGGAAAATTTCTTGAGTGGCAATCCCTTCCAGGTTCTTCCTTTGGAAATTGATATGAAAACATTTCCAAGTGCAGAATGAAAAGCGTGGATGTTCTCAAGCAAGAATCCTCATTTCTCTTCCATGTTTTCTTTGAAAGTCAACTCTTAAGAAAAAAAGACAACAGCGTAAAAATATCCCAAAATATTAAAAAAGGTTCCCGTGATTATAGAGTAAGATTCGAGGTTCAGGAGTTTGAAAGCACAAATAAAACTGTCCTTTATACATTTTAAATACTTAATCTTTTCAAAATAAAAGTCTCCGCCAGTAGAGAATTGCAGACAGGCTTTCCTCGTTTCCAAAATATGAAAGAAAGTCTGAGGTTTAGATAATTTGCGGTTTGTAAACATTGCTGGGGAGAAAAATGACGTTGGGATTCTCAATGGGTCGAAGGACCCCATCTCTGGCGTAAAACATTTTGCTGAGAGTCTTCGAAAGCTGCTGGGAATTGTTTTCATCTTCTTCCTCGTATCCCTCCGTCGTGGAGGATTCAAAGATGGAGTCATCACCCGGTGGAGAGTCGCCACTTGATGGAACGTCGCCTTCCAGCAGGTGGCCCAGGTCAGGCTCTTTATGCCCGTTGCCATCATCCTGCTGGACCTTCAGGGGAACCAGTGATGAAGGAAGACCGGAGTCCTGAGAGAAAAGGCACAAAAAATGTATATGAAGTAATATAAAATATAAATGAGGAATAAACAAGGTAAATCCTTGAGGGTTTGTGATCTAAAGTAGTTTTGTCCAACTTTTCCAAAGCTACAACTAAAATAACCTATTTAGTTCATTGTTTCACTGGAACAAGCTTCATCACTAACGTTTAAAGCTTAATTGTTTATGTTACCAAAAGAAAAACATTACATTAAGCCAAGTAAATCCTTGACTAGACTTCTTCAGTTTTACAGGAACAAGCTTCATCGCTAAAATTCAAAGCTTAATTTTTTCTGTTCATACATTAAATCCTTAATGCTAAAACTTAAGGTCTCTGATCTGACCTTTCTGACACTACAGCTAAAATAGAAAGCAGCAGAGTAGAGGAAAAGCAGAGCAAAGGCTGTGTGTGCATGTGTCTCAGTGTAATCGTATGTTAGCGTGTTAGTCTAGGCAGATGCCCTAGTCATTGTCATTGATAGTGATAGAACGTTATCAGGCAGAGAGAGAGAGTCCTGTTTGTGTCTGTGTTTTCCTGCGATAGACTGGCGACCTGTCCACCCCGCCTCTCGCCCATTGACAGCTGGAGATAGGCTCCAGCACCCCTCGCGACCCCATGAGAGACAAGCGTGACGGAAAATGGATGGATATCCCCTTTAAACATGCAATGTTCTGGGGCTCCTTTACTTCAGAGGGACCCAGACAACATTTTGTACTTGAGGGCACTAGAAATTCTGCTTTCAAGTTATGCAGCAGGACGGCAAATCAAAGTACACTAGCAAGCAATTTCAAAATTGCAAAAAAATAAAAATCCAAAGTCAGACAACTTTGTGGAGAGGCTGAGCTTAAGTTGGAAGTTTAATCTGATTTAAATGACTTTAAACAGACTTGAAACCCTTCAATGTTGCTCAATTAAAGGGATTCTGGAAAGAAGAACGACGGACTGGCAGTTTTTGCAAATGCTCACTGGCAGCTGTTGGTGCTGAAGCAGGCAAAACCAGTTAGTAGGATTAGGTAGCAACTACTTTTCACATAGGGTGTTAGAGAAATGTGAATGTAATCATTTTATTTTCATTAAGTTACAGGCATTTGGTCTGTTTCAAGAGCTGTTTTGTTGTTTTAACTTCAGACAGGAAAAACAAATGGTTCTCCCAGATAAGGAATGTCTTGCCTTATCCAGCTGTGCATCTTGTAGGTGACTGATTACTAACCCCAATAAACCTGCACCCCTCTTTCTATACTGACCCACATGTAACCTCCTTACCCTTCTTTGAAGTCCGACAATAAAGGCAGAAAGACAGAGGTCGCCCGGCGGAGATGAGCCAGACTGTCAGGGAGCGCTGTTCTCCGTTTTTGGCTCCTCTGCCCTTCTCTGCAGAAAAGTAACTTGTGTTTTGTGTTGTTTTTTTTCTAGGACAATAAGGGGTTATTATGATAACCCTATCATAGGGTCAGGTTGTTTTGGACATATTTTTTCCTTTAATTAGATTTTTATTTTAAAACCGCATTGTGTATTTTCTCAGGGTTTTTTTTTTATCTGATGTAAAAATTCGTTGGAAGCGTGGGAGAAATCTGCTGAGACAAATCCTCTTTGTTGGGTTCCGTTTCGGTCTTTCCGCTCCATCTCTATGAAACTAAACTGCATGGATATACAAGCCGTCGTCTTACAAACAAAACTACGTTTCAGCCTAATCTCTCAGGTGCCGACACATACCAGCGACATGTTGCTGTTCTTCACGTATGACTCCACCCTTTTCCTGAGCTCCTGCTTCTCTCTGTCCATCTCAGCGCTTCTCACACTCTCTCCGTCTTCGCTCCAGACGACGGGACGCCCATATTCATCCTTGCGCACCATTTCTGGCCCCCACCTCCCACCCAGGGAGGAATGGCTGCCCTTGACTCTCTCCTGCAAACAGGCAGGTGGAAGTTATAACACAGATACTTGCAGAAGTATTCATATGTCTTGGGCTTTACATCATTTGGTCACTTTAAAACCACAAACTTTAATGTAGTTTAGTAGACCAACACATAATTAGTGCATATTTAGTAAAGTCCAAAGCTTTGGGATGTTTTCTCCTTTGAAGACCCCAAACCAGTTTGGGGTCTTCTTCTGTTTGTTCACTCATGTTCTCTTAAAAAGTTTTGTGATGTACCAACAGACTTTGCTTTGATGAGCTCTGATGGGTTTTTTATGTTGTAAATTTGCTGCTGGTACAACTGAATTTCAACCATTGTGGGACAATAAAGGATCTTTCTACTGTATTATTCTGTCAGCTACACAGAATATGTAACAG